>JACYFF010002017.1:20850602-20902519 GCA_017589665.1 Selenicereus undatus
CAGAATTAGGAGCATTAAGTAAACGTTAACCAAAAGTGAGAAAAAGGTTGACATGCTCTTGGCTCCATGGTGGATGGTTGTTGTCCATAGTGAGCATATGACCTTCATTTGCTTCTACCACAGTCTCCTCTAGAGTTTCTTCAAGTTCATCGTCACTAGTTTGAAAAGCACTTGAAACTCTCTTTAAAAGAGGCATTTCTCCCTCTTTAGCTCTTCCCTCATCTTCTTCTTAGTTCTCCTTCTGAATTTTTATCAAAGAAGCCTTCTGTTCTTCATTACTCTGTTCCTCCATGGCTGCTTCCCAATAGACAAAGGCAATTATTTCCTTATTGATGCAGTCCGAGGGTGAGTGACCAAGACCTTGACACTTAGAACACCTTTTAATGTTTATAGGGGTAGGGTTAGGTTTACTTGGAGTGACTAGGATTTCTTCGAATAGCAACTCATGTTGTCTCATAAGTGCATCAAATCTTTCATCCAAACTCATGTTGGAACTCATGGTAGAACCGGATGTATATGGGGCTTATTCGTGGATGCGTTTCAGGGAGTGTGTTTGGAGTTGTGTTTTAGGGAGCGTGGTAACGAATACCATGCAAAGAAGAAACTTGCTCTGATACCAAATATGATGGATCTCCCGAGGGTCTATGCTAAAACTAAATTCAAGAGTGAAAGCTTAAAACTAAGAGAGAATACAATCAAGGAAAACATAAGAAAATTAGTATGTAATATGCTAGTTGTGAGGCAGCAAACGCGTGAGGTAGGGGTCGAATTTAGAATCAAGGGATTGTAAATGAGAAAAGGAAAGGAAACTTGATATATCTTCAAGGGATTAAATAAAAACTAAAGCTGGAAAGCAAGAACACACGGCTCTGCAAACTATGGTGTAGCTTAGCTCCCTTTGAATGCGTTTAGATAAATAAAATAAGGTAGAATGATAGAGCTAAACCTTTGTTTGGATACAGAAACAACACCAAACTAAAGGTTAGGGCCCCTAAACTTGATTAAGATGTAGAAACACCACTTAAACAAGTTTAAGACTAAGGTTGAACTCCACCCTAACCGGCCTAGTTAAGGATAAGCAAGTTTAGTATTTGAATGTGAGAAAGCACAAAAGCACAAATGCTCTCAACTGGTTTTTGATTCAAAATCTGACTCCACCTTCCCATGGCCATGTGTAGCTTATAAATATAAGCCTAGCAACTACCTAAGCAAGTGCACAAGCACTTAAGGTTTCGTTCCTCGGAAGGAAACGTTTAATGAAGCTAATATCCACGGTTGGCACTAAACCGTGTACTTAGTTGAATTAACTTTAGTTAATTACATTCAAATGAAAAGGAGAGCAACATAAATGAAGCTTATAAGTTTAATCACAAGTAATTAAGCCTAAAATAGTAGCTTACTAAGGGAAAAGAAAGAAATTCAGCTGTAAAGTGAAAGCTCTTTTCGACTGGCCAATGCGGTGCAAGGGACATCTTCCTTCTTCTTCTGCTTTCCATTGGGTTCTCTTCCCAAATTACTAAAGTTCCAGATGATGGTTGTGTTTCTAGAGATTTTAGGACGTGTGGGAAGATAGCATGTAAGCAACCAAGCCAAAGGAAACCCACTTGAGAAGGAAAACAAGCTGCTGCTTCCAAGCCGGGTTTTCGAAGCAAACTGGACCTAGTTTTCTACCTTCTTTAAACCCAAACAAAAGTGAACCTGATTTCGATTTCAGGCCATGGGGGGAAACCCTATTGTGCGTACAAACCCCGCTATAAAGAAATCAAGGTTAAATCATTTTTAAGTAGAAGATTTTAACCAAACAGTTAACCGTGTAGTTTCGGGTTTAAACTGACAGCTTGAGTAAAATGCCTTGATCTCTTTACTTTCGCTGGGTATCATTGGAATTCAATGCTTGGACCTAAAAGTAGACATCTTGGGGAATCTAAAAAGGTAAAAATCCAAGATTTAAACCATAATTTAGCTTAAGAAATCTCATGCTCAAAATCGGGCACATTCTGGTTCTGCTGGGGAGTTTGGATACCTTAGGTTTATTAGCGAATTCGAGACGGTAAGTGAAGTCCAAATGGAATGAAACTAGATTTTCTGGAAATCTGACTTCTTGAACTACAAAATCAATGAAAAATATTAGACTTAAACCTCAAAGAGGCCTAAGTAATTAAGCTCTCAAAAGATGGGTTCGCTGCTGGAAACAACCCATGACCTGCTGGTTTATTTCTTAAACAAAGTGTGGATGATTTATTCACAATTTGGCCAGCAAAATAAGATTACCTTTATTTATTTGATGTTCTAAATTAAGGGACATGGAGAGATCTCCATCGTCCTTCCCTTGCTGAAAAAGATTTGTCCTGAAATCGATTTAGGCAATCACCTTCCATACTTGACTCAATTCTGGATGAAATAAAATCACCTATGCAAATATGTCTCTTTTCATCTTAGAGATTTTTTTCCTTTATTCCCCTTACTAGTTTGAATGGTGAACGTAGGGGATGGCACAGACTTATTTTGAACCACTTCCTTAAGCACTCTTAATTACGAATTAGGAGCATTAAGTAAACGTTAACCAAAAGTGAGAAAAAAGCTGACATGCTCTTGGCTCCTTGGTGGATGGCCGGTGTCCAAGGTGAGCATAAGAGCTTCATCTGCTTCTACCACTGTCT
Source organism: Selenicereus undatus (assembly GCA_017589665.1). Classification (NCBI taxonomy): domain Eukaryota; kingdom Viridiplantae; phylum Streptophyta; class Magnoliopsida; order Caryophyllales; family Cactaceae; genus Selenicereus; species Selenicereus undatus. The sequence continues at coordinate 20,853,263 of JACYFF010002017.1, forward strand.
CCTCTAGAGTTTCTTCAAGTTTATCCTCACTAGTTTGAAAAGCACTTGAAACTCTCTCCAAAAGAGGCATTTCTCCATCTTCAGCTCTTCCCTCATCTACTTCTTAGTTCTCCTTTTGAATTTTTATCAAAGAAGCCTTCTGTTCTTCATCACTCTGCTCTGCCATGGCTACTTCCCAATCGACAAAGGTAATTATTTCCTTATTGGGGCAGTCCGAGGGTGAGTGACCAAGACCTTTACACTTAGAACACCTTTTAATGCTTATAGACGTAGGGTTACGTTTACTTGGAGGGATTAGGCTTTCTTCGACTAGCAACTCATGTTGTCTAATGAGTGCATCAAATCTTTCTTCCAAACTCATGTTGGAACTCATGTTAGAACCGGATGTATATGGGCCTGATTCGTGGATGTTTTTCGGGGAATGTGTTTGGAGTTGTGTTTTGGGGAGCGTGGTAACGAATACCATGCCAAGAAGAAACTTGCTCTGATACCAAATATGATTTATCCCCCGAGGGTCTATGCTAAAACTCAATTCAAGAGTGAAAGCTTAAAACCAAGAGAGAATACAATCAAGGAAAACTTAAGGAAAATAGTATGTAATGTGCTAGTTGTGAGGCAGCAAACACATGAGGTAGGGGTGGAATTTCGAATCGAGGGATTCTAAATGAGAAAAGCAAAGAAAACATAATGTATCTTCAAGGAATTAAATGAAAACAAAAGCTAGAAAGCAAGAACACACGGCTCTGCAAACTGAGATGTAGCTTAGCTCCCTTTGAATGTGTGTAGATAAATAAAATAAGGTAGAATGATACAGCTAAACCTTTGTTTGGATACAGAAACAGCACCAAACTAAAGGTTAGGGCCCCTGAACTTGATTAAGATACAGAAACACCACTTAAACAAGTTTAAGAATAAGCTTGAACACCACCCGAACCCGCCTAGTTAAGGATAAGCAAGTTCAGTATTTGAATGTGCGAAAGCACGAAAGCACAAATGCTCTCAACTGGTTTTTGATTCAAAATCTGATTCCTCCTACCCATGGCCGTGTGTACCTTATAAATACAAGCCAAGCAAGTACCTAAGTAAGTGCACATGCAGTTAAGGTTTCGTTCCTAGGGAGGAAACGTTTAACGTAAGCTAATCTCCACGGTTGGTACTAAACCGTGTACTTAGCTGAATTAACTTTAGTTAATTACATTCAAATGAAAAGGAGAGCAAGATAAATGATGCTTATAAATTTAATCACAACTAATTATGCCTAAAATAGTAGCTTACTAAGGGAAAAGAAAGAAATTCAACCATAAAGTGAAAGCTCTTTTCGACTGGCCAATCCGGTGCAAGGGACATCTTTCTTCTTCTTTTGCTTTCCATTGGCTTCTCTTCCCAAATTTCTAAAGCTCCAGCTGATGATTGTGTTTGTAGAGATTTTTGGACGTGTGGGAAGATAGCATGTAAGCAACCAAGCCAAAGGAAACCCACTTGAGATGGAAAACAAGCTGCTGCTTCCTAGCCGGGTTTTAGGAGCAAACTGGACCTGGTTTTCTGCCTTCTTTAAACCCAAACAAAAGTGACCAGGATTTCGATTTCAGTCCATGGGGGGGAAACCCTAGTGTGTGTACAAATCCCCCTACAAAGAAATCAAGGTTAAATCATGTTTAAGTAGAAGATTTCCACCAAACATTTAACCGTGCAGTTTCGGGTTAAAACTGACAGCTTGGGTAAAATGCCTTGATCTCTTTACTTTCGTTGGGTATGATTAGAATTCAATGGTTGGAACTGAAAGTATACATCTTGGGGAATCCAAAAAGGTCAAAATCCAAGATTTAAGCAAAAATTTAGCTTAAGAAATCTCATGCTCAAAATCGGGCACATTCTGGTTCTGCTGGGGAGTTCGAATACCTTAGGTTTATTGGCGAATTTGAGAGGGTAAGTACAGTCCAAATTGAATGAAACTGGATTTTTTGGAAATCTGACTTCTTGAACTGCAAACTAAATGAAAAATATTAAACTTAAACCTCAATGAGGCCTAAGTAATTAAGCTCTCAAAAGATGGGTTTGCTACTGGAAACAACCTATGACCTGTTGTTTTATTTCCTAAACAAAGTGTGGATGATTTATTCCTACTTTGGCCAGCAAAATAAGATTACCTTTACTGATTTGATGTTCCAAATTAGGGGACATGGATAGATCTCCATCATCCTTCCCTTGTTGAAAAAGATTTGTCCTCAAATCGGTTTAGGTAATCACCTTCCATACTTGACTCAATTCTGGATGAAATAAAATCACCCATGCAAATAAGTCTCTTTTGATCTTAGAGATTTTTTTCCTTCATTGCCCTTGCTAGTTTGAGTGGTGTACGTAAGGGATGGTTCAGACTTATTTTGAACCACTTCCTTAAGTACTCCTAATTCTGAATTAGGAGCATTAAGTAAACGTTCACCAAAAGTGAGAAAAAGGCTGACATGCTCTTGGCACCTTGGTCGATGGTTGGTGTCCAAGGTGAGCATATCACCTTCATCTGCTTCCGCCACCATCCCCTCTAGAGTTTCTTCAAGTTCATCCTCACCAATTTGAACAGAGGCATTTCTCCCCTGAAACTCTCTCTAAAAGAGGCATTTCTCCCTCTTCAGCTCTTCCGTCATCTTCTTCTTAGGTCACCTTTTGAATTTTTATCAAAGAAGCCTTCTGTTCTTCATCACTCTCTTCCTCCATGGCTGTTTCCTAATCGACAAACGTAATTATTTCCTTATTGGGGCAGTCCGAGGGTGAGTGTCCAAGACCTTTACACTTAGAACACCTTTTAATGTTCATAGGGGTAGGGTTAGGTTTAAGGGACTAGGCTTTCTTCGCATAGCAACTCATGTTGTCGCATGAGTGCATCAAATCTTTCTTCTAAACTCATGTTGGAACTCATGGTAGAACCGGATGTGTATGGGGCAGATTTGTGGATGTGTTTCAGGGAGTGTGTATTGATTTGTGTTTTAGGGAGCGTGGGGATGAATAACAGGCCAAGGAGAAACTCGCTCTGATACCAAATATGATGTATCTCCCGAGGGTCTATGCTAAAACTCAATTCAAAAGTGAAAGCTTAAAACCAAGAGAGAATACAATCAAGGAAAACTTAAGGAAAATGGTATGTAAAGTGCTAGTTGTGAGGGAGCGAACACGTGAGGTAGGAATGGAACATAGAATCAAGGGATTCCAAATGAGAAAAGGAAAAGAAACTTCATATATCTTCAAGGGATTAAATGAAAACTAAAGCTAGAAAGCAAGAACACACGGCTCTGCAAACTGCAATCTAGCTTAGCACCCTTTCAACCCGTGTAAATAAACAAAATAAGGTAGAATGATATAGGTAAACCTTTGTTTGTACACAAAAACACCACCAATACAAAGTTTAGGGCCCCTAAACGTGATAAAAGACAAAAACACTACTTAAATAGGTTTAACACTAAACTTGAACACCACCCTAACCGGCCTAGTTAAGGATAAGCCAGTTCAGTATTTGAATGTGCAAAAGCACGAAAGCACAAAGGCTCTCAATTGGTTTTTGATTAAAAATATGATTCCTCCCACCCCTGGCCATGTGCAGCTTATAAATACAAGCCTAGCAAGCACCTAAGCAAATGCATAAGCATCTAAGGTTTCCCTCCTAGGGAGGAAATGTTTAACCTAAGGTAATCTCGACGGTTAGCAATAGATTGTGTACTTAAATGAATTAACTTAAGCTAATTACATTCAAATGAAAAGGAAAGCAAGATAAATGATGCTTATAACTTTAATCACAAGCAATAAGGCCTAAAACAGTAGCTTACCAAGGAAAAAGAAAGAAGTTCAGGCATAAAGTGAAAGCTCTTTTTGGGTGGTCAATCCGGTGCAAGGGACATCTTCCTTCTTCTTTTGCTTTCCATTGGTTTCTCTTCCCAAATTACTAAAGTTCCAGCTAATGATTGTGTTTCTAGAGACCTTGGGACGTGTGGGAAGCTAGCATGCAAGCAACCAAGCCAAAGGAAACCCACTTGAGAAGAAAACCAAGCTAATGCTTCCAGGCTAGGTTTTATAAGCAACCTGAACCTGGTTTTCTGCCTTCTTTAAACCCAAAAAAAAGTGACCATGATTATGATTTCAGGCCACAGGAGAAAACATTAGGGTGTGTACAAAACCCCCCTACAAATAAATCAAAGTTAAATCATGTTTAAGTAGAAGATTTCAACTAAAACAGTTAACCATGCAATTCCGGGTTAAAATTGACAGCTTACGTAAAATGCCTTGATCTCTCTACTTTCGTTGGGTATGATTGGAATTCAATGCTTGGACCTGAAAGTAGACATCTTGGGGAATCCAAAAAGGTAAAAATCCAACACTTGAACCCAAGTTTAGCTTAAGAAATCTCATGCTCAAAATCAGGCACATTCTCGTTCTGCTGGACAGTTTGGATACCTTAGGTTTATTAGCCAATTTGGGGGGGTAAGTGAAGTCTAAATGGAATGAAACTTGATTTTCTAGAAATCTGACTTCTTGAAGTACAAACCCAACGCAAAATATTACACTTAAACCTCAAAGAGGCCTAAGTAATTAAGCCCTCAAAGGACGGGTTTGTTGCTAGAAACAACCCATGACCTGCTGCTTTATTTCTTAAACAAAGTGTGGATGATTTATTCACACTTTGCCTAGCAAAATAAGATTATCATTACTGGTTTGATGTTCCAAATTAAGGGGCATGGAGAGATCTCCATCATCCTTCCCTTATTAAAAAAGATTTGTCCTCAAATCGGTTTAGGTCGTCACCTTCTATACTTGACTCAATTCTGGCTGAAATAAAATCACCAATGCAAATAAGTCTCTTTTGATCTTAGAGATTTTTTCCTTTCATTCCCCTTGCTGGTTTGAATGGTGTACATAGGGGACGCTTCAGACTTATTTTGAACCACTTCCTTAAGTACTTTTAATTCAGAATTAGGAGCATTAAGTAAAGGTTCACCAAAAGTGAGAAAAAGGCTTAGATGCTCTTGGCTCCTTTGTGGATGGTTGGTGTCCAAGGTGAGCATATCACCTTCATTTGCTTCTGCCACTGTCTCCTCTAGACTTTCTTTATGTTCATCCTCACTAATTTGAAAATCACTTCAAGCTTTTTCCAAAAGAGGCATTTCTGCCTCTTTAGGTCTTCCCTCGTATTCTTCTTCGTTCTCCTTTTGAATTTTTATCAAAGAAGCCTTCTATTGTTCCTGGTAAGCCATTAATCATGCATCATTTTATTAATTATTTTGATTATATTTTACACATTATTGCATCTAATTTACTTTATTTTATATATTTTCCAGGTTAAGCATTAATTAAATAAAAAGGAGAAGACAAGACGTCGAAGCTTTGATTTTGCACGATTTGCTGAAATGACAGTCCAATAATAATTTACAGAAAATATTATTTGCATGATTATTTAATTGGACTAGGGTTTCAAGAGTTAGAATAAGGCTAGAATTCTTGAGGGAGAAGAAGCCTAAGGAAGAGAGGAAGGAAACCCTAATATACTAAACCTAACCTCCCTCACTCCCTATATATAAACCCACGGTAACATCACCTCGAGGATCCTCCCTCATCATCAATCTCCTCCTCTTCATCATACCCCCATGCAACCCATCATCAGGATCACGGCTACCCTCCATCTTCTTTATCTCCTCTTGCCGCTATTCATCCTCCATCCAACCCTTGCCACGGTTGCTTGCTCCCACCACCCCATCCTCACGCAATAAACCAACCACGCCTCACCTCATAATCACCTCATCATCCATCAATCTTCTTGATCATCATCAAGAGGGCCACGACTACACAAGAGAAACAACCTCACGGGAGCCTTGACATCAGGCCCTTTAAGCCCCACACCCTCACGCCATCCTCTCTTCTTTCTATTTTTATTTTGATATTTTTTTGTGTTTTGTTTATTATTAAACATGAAATATTTGAGCTATTATTGTCATGTTAATTTTAATATGAGGGACTAATTTTCATGTGCTTAGTATAATCTTCTTGAAGCCATGCTAAATTAATTATTTTGAAACAAGTTTTATGTTTTAATACCTAGTTGATTTCTATTCGTGATTCTTTAGCGATTAGCATTTATCGTTTATGAAATTTGTGTTAAATCAATTAGAATGCATGCTAGTTGATTAAATACAATTTCGATTGATAGTTTAGAAGACTATAATACGTAAAAGTTATAGTTTTTTAGGCTTAGGTATCACCCTAATTAATCATGGATGGCTCAAACCCATCTTTTTCAATTAGGTAATTGCTTTAGATCTTTGTTAAATCGATTTGCTGGTAAATTGGTTACAAAGTGTTAAATGATGTTTTTCTAATTCTTAATGCTCTAGTTTGGTTCAATTTTTGCGTTGCTTTAAAGATTATCAAATTAGTAGGGTTTATATTAGGGTTGGACCTAAGTAAACTAGAATTTAAGGAAAACCGGGGAAGAACCGCCGGTGGATGTTTTCTACAGTTTAACTCATGAATGAAATTAACTTGTGTGTTGATGATAAATATTAATTTGCATGGTGGATTGAGATTATACTAAGTATCTTTCATAAATTTGATAACTTTTGATCATTATTTGTACCCTATAGTTAATTTGATTAGTTTGTTAATTCTTGTTCTATTTTTGTTAGCTTCAATATTATTTCAATCGACCCCCCCAAAGTATAGTCTTTTAGGAGTGTCTAGGTAATTTTAGATAGGTTAGATTTTGATTTTTAGTGTGGTTACAATTTTAGATTGATTTATATTCAGTTTTACTATTTAATTACCGGTTTGTTACAAATTAGACTAAAAATAGTTATTTTTGTTCTTTTTTTATTTTTATTAGTTCTTAGAGTTTATATAGTGTCCTAGTCTACCCATATTTAATTTCATAATTTTTGGAAACTATTTGATAATTTTTCAAATTTATTTTACGAAATTGATATGTGCAAATTTTTAGGTTATTAATTCTGAAAATTTCAATTTGAATTGTTAATTCACAATTATTAGGTATTGTTACATCTAGAAAATTGTTTCCTAGAATTAAGATAATTTTCTTGATTATTTTCGTATTTATATTTACGCACATTATTTTATTTCTAATTTTAGATTTAATATTCTGCAATGATATTCTGTGGTAATTTTCTGATTTGATTTTTCTGAAATTATTTGGATACAATTGAGGAATTATAAGCTTATATACCTGAATAATAATATTTTAGGTTGCTGTTTGACATTTTCAATATTTATTTTCTGATTATTGTTTGTTGTTTTGATTTTTAATTAGAATTTCAGTTACTATTCTGGTTTTATTTTTCTACATTTTTTAAGGAGAGCTTCTTACTATTTTCTTTCCAAAATATAATCCAAAGTATTTAGGAGCATCATTGGGTGTTTTTCCAAATTTTTATTCATTAAATTTTAATTATTTTAGAATTATTAAGATTAGATTTAATCAATTAGATTAGTAAAATCGTTCACGATTAAGCTAGCCTTTTTAAAACAATCTTTCCTCGTGGATCGATCCCTACTTCCCTATGCTATAAGAATTATTTAATTACCGAAGTAGTGGTTAAATTTGTAACTCTCGACAAGCTTTACAGTTCCACATTCTCTTCGTCCATGGTGACTTCCCAATCGGCCAAGGTAATTATTTCCTTGTTGGGGTCGTTCGAGGGTGAGTGTCTGAGACCTTAACACTTAGAACACATTTTAATGTTCATAGGGCTAGGGTTAGGTTTACGTGGAGGGACTAGGATTTCTTCGAATAGTAACTCATGCTGTCTCATGAGTGCATAAAATCTTTCTTCCAAAATCATGTTGGAACTCATGGTAGAACCGAATGTGTATGGGGCTGATTTGTGGATGTGTTTCAGGGAGTGTGTTTGGATTTGTGTTTTGGGGAGCGTGGGGACGAATACCTGGCCAAGGAGAAACTTGCTCTAATACCAAATATGATTTATCTCCCGAGGGTCTACGCTAAAACTCAATTCAAGAGTGAAAGCTTAAAACCGAGAGAGAATACAATCAAGGAAAACTTAAGGAAAATGGTATGTAATATGCTAGTTGTAAGGCAGCAAACATGTGAGGTAGGGGTGGAATTTGGAATCAAGGGATTCTAAATGAGAAAAGGAAAGGAAACCTTATATATCTTGAAGGGATTAAAGGAAAACTAAAGCTAGAAAGCAAGAACACAAGGCTCTACAAATTGAAATCTAGCTTAGCTCCCTTTGAATGCATGTAGATAAATAATACCAGGTAGAATGATGGAGCTAAACCTTTGTTTGGATTTAGAAACACCACCAAACTAAAGTTTAGGGCTCCTAAACTTGATTAAGATACAGAAACACTACTTAAACAAGTTTAAGACTTAGCTTAAACACCACCCTAACCGGCCTAGTTAAGGATAAGCAAGTTTAGTATTTGAATGTGCAAAAGCACGAAAGTGCAAATGATCTCAACTGGTTTTTGATTCAAAATCTGATTCCTCCTACCCATGGCTGTGTGTAGCTTATAAATACAAGCCTAGCAAGCACCTAAGCAAGTACACACGCACTTAGGGTTTCGTTTCTAGGGAGGAAACGTTTAACCTATGCTAATCTCCACGGTTAACTTTAATCACATGATGCTTATAACTTTAATCACAAGTAATTAATCCAAATACAGTAGCTTGCTAAGGAAAAGGAAAGAAATTCAGCCGTAAAGTGAAAGCTCTTTTCGGTTGGCCAATCCTATGCAAGGGACATCTTCCTTCTTCTTTTGCTTCCCATTGGTTTCTCTTCCTAAATTACTGAAGTTTCAGCTAATGATTGTGTTTTTAGAGACCTTGGGATGTGTTGGAAGGTAGCATGCAAGCAACCAAGCCAAAGGAAACCCACTTGAGAAGGAAAACAACCTGCTGCTTCCAGGCCGGGTTTTATGAGCAAACTAAACCTAGTTTTCTGCGTTCTTTAAACCCAGACCAAAGTGACCATGATAATGATTTAAATCCATGGGGGGAAACCTTAGGGTGTGTACAAAACCGCCTACTAAGAAATCAAGGTTAAATCATGTTTAAGTAGAAGATTTCCACTAAAATTTTTAACCATGCATTTTCGGGTTAAAACTGACAGCTTGGACAAAATGCCTTGATCTCTCTACTTTTGCTAGGTATGATTGGAATTCAATGCTTGGACCTGAACGTAGACATCTTGGGGAATCCGAAATGGTAAAAATCCAAGACTTAAACAAAAATTTAGCTTAAGAAATCTCATGCTCAAAACCGGGTACATTCTGGTTCTGCTAGGCAGTTTGGATACCTTGGGCTTATCAGCTAATTTGAGAGGGTAAATGAAGTCCAAATCGACTGAAACTTGATTTTCTAGAAATATGACTTGTTGAACTGCAAGCCCAATGAAAAATATTGGACTTAAATTTTAAAGAGGCCTAAGTAATTAAGCTCTCAAAAGACGGGTTTGCTGCTGGAAACAACCCACGACTTACTTTATTTCTTAAACAAAGTGTGGATGATTTATTCACGCTTTGGCCACCAAAATAAGATAACCTTTACTGATTTGATGTTCCAAATTAAGGGGCATGGAGAGATCTCCATCATCCTTCACTTGTTGAAAAAGATTTGTCCTTAAATCAATTTAGGTAATCACCGTCCATACTTGACTCAATTTTGGCTGAAATAAAATCACCCACGCAAATAAGTCTCTTTGGATCTCTGAGATTTTTTTCTTTCATTCCCCTTGCTGGTTTGAATGTTGTACGTAGGGGATGCTTCAGACTTATTTTGAACCACTTCCTTAAGTACTGTTAATTCAGAATTAGAAGCATTAAGTAAACGTTCACCAAGAGTGAGAAAAAGGCTGAGAAGCTCTTGGCTCCTTGGTGGACGGTTGGTGTCCAAGGTGAGCATATCACCTTCATCTGCTTCTGCCACTGTCTGCTCTAGAGTTTCTTCAAGTTCATCCTCATTAGTTTGAAAATCACTTAAAACTCTCTCCAAAAGCAACATTTCTCCCTCTTCAGCTCTTCCCTCATCTTCTTTTTGGTTCTCCTTTTGAATTTTAATCAAAGAAGCCTTCTGTTCTTCCTCATTCACTTCCACTATGGCTGCTTCCCAATCATCCAAGGTAATTATTTCCTTGTTTGTGCAGTCCGAGGGTGAGTGACTAAGACCTTGACACTTACAACACCTTTTAATGTTCATAGGGGCAGGGTTAGGTTTACCTGGAGGGATCAGGCCTTATTCGAATAACAACTCATGTTGTCTCATGAGTACATCAAATCTTTCTTCCAAACTCATGTTGGAATGCATGGTACAACCGGATGTGTATGGGGTAGATTTGTGGATGTGTTTCAGGGAGTGTGTTTGGATTTGTGTTTTAGGGAGCGTGGGGACGAATACCAGGCCAAGGAGAAACTTGCTCTGATACCAAATAAGATGTATTTCCCGAGGGTCTATGCTAAAACTCAATTCAAGAGTGAAAGCTTAAAACCAAGAGAGAATACAATCAAGGAAAGCTTAAGGAAAATGGTATGTAATATGCTAGTTGTGAGGCAGCAAACACGTAAGGTAGGGGTGGAATTTAGAATCAAGGGATTCCAAATGAGGAAAGGAAAGGAAACTTGATATATCTTCAAGGGATTAAATGAAAACTAAAGCCAGAAAGCGAGAACACACAGCTCTGCAAACTGAAATCTAGCTTAGCTCCCTTTGAATGCGTGTAGATAAACAATACAAGGTATAATGATAGTGCTAAACCTTTATTTGGATACAGAAACACCACCAAAACAAAGTTTAGGGCCCCTAAACTTGATTAAGATACAAAAACACTAGTTAAACAAATTTAAGACTAAGCTTGAACACCACCCTAACCGACCTAGTTAAGGATAAGCAAGTTCAATATTTGAATGTGCAAAAGCACGAAAGCACAAATGCTCTCAACTGGTTTTTGATTCAAAATCTTATTGCTCCTACCCATGGCCATGTGTAGCTTATAAATACAGGCCTAGCAAGTACCTAAGCAAGTACACAAGCACCTATGGTTTCCTTCCTACGGAGGAAACGTTTAACCTATGCTAATCTCCACAGTTAGCACTAAACCGTGTACCTAGCTAAATTACCTTAAGCTAATTTTATTCAAATGAAAAGGAAAGAAAGATAAGTGATGCTTACAACTTCAATCGCAAGTAATTAAGCCTAATACAACAGCTAACTAAGGAAAAGGAAAGAAATTCAGCGGTAAAGTGAAAGCTCTTTTCGGCGGGCCAATCCGGTGCAAGCGACATCTTCCTTCTTTTGTTTCCCATTGGTTTCTCTTCCGAAATTACTGAACTTGCAACTGATGATTGTGTTTCTAGAGACCTTGGGACATGTGGGAAGCTAGCATGCGAGCAACCAAGCCAAAGCAAACCCACTTGAGAAGGAAAACAAGTTGCTGCTGCCAAGCCGGGTTTTAGGAGCAAACTGAACCCGATTTCTGCCTTCTCTAAACCCAACCAAAAGTGACCATTATTCTGATTTCAAGCCATGGTAGGAAACCTTAGGGTGTGCGCAAACCCCCATACAAAGAAATCAAGGTTAAACCATGTTTAAGTAGAAGATTTCTATGAAAATATTTGACCGTGTAGTTTCGGGTTAACTGACAGCTTAGACAAAATGCCTTGATCTCTTTACTTCCTCTCGGTATGATTGGAATTCAATGGTTGGAACTAAAAGTAGACATCTTGGGGAATCCAAAAAGGTAAAAATCGAAGACTTAAACCAAAATGTAGCTTAAGAAATCTCATGCTCAAAACCGGGTACATTCTTGTTGAGCTGGGTAGTTTGGATACCTTGGGTTTATCAGCGAATTTGAGAGGGTAAGTGAAGTCCAAATAGAACGAAACTTGATTTTCTTGAAATCTAACTTCTTTAACTTCAAACCCAATGCAAAATATTAGACTTAAACCTCAAATAGACCTAAGTAATTAATCTCTGAAAAGACGGGTTTGCTGCTAGAAACAACCCATGACCTGCTGCTTTATTTCTTAAACAAAGTGTGGGTGATTTATTCACACTTCGGCCAGCAAAATAAGATTAACTTTATTGATTTGATGTTCCAAATTAAGGGGCCTGTAGAGATTTTCATCATGACTTGACCCTTCGATTGTTGAGAACTCTCCACAACAATAGCTAGCAGTACTGGGCAGTTTTATGGCTAGTTTTGGACGCCACATTTCACATGCAAGAAGAGAGAATGATCTGGATTTCCTTACATGGGAGGAAACCTTGAGATGTCTTCTAACGTCTTCAAGTGGAAATTCAGCTTTTGGACTTGATTTGCTGCCCCAACACCTTAAAATGTTTAGACTGTTCAAAACCAAGTCCAGTCTGCACGGTTTATAAAAACAGCATTGTTCTAGTATTTTTGCACGATTTAAGCCAAATATTTTTACATGCCCTAAAATGTAAGATCTTAAGGAACAAAAATATCAAAAAATATCAAACTTAAACCTCAAGGAGCCCTGAATAATTAAGTACACAAAACCGGGTAGATTTTGGTTCAACTGGGCAGTTTGGACAGTTTGGATTTAATGGCTGATTTGGGTGGGCAAATGAAGTCCTAATGACTTATAACTTGCTTTATTGGAAGTATGACTTCCTAAGCTTTCATGTTACTACTCATGCACCCAAAATGAAGCTTCCTAGCTAAGGAAAATATCAGCACCAAAACTGACTCAGCAAACTGGACACATGGATAGAACTGACACTTTAGCTTTTATGCCTTATTTTGACAACTACAACATGACTTAACTTGATTCCAAATTACATGATCCAAAAAGTAGACTTCATTAGCTTTCTAAAAAGCTAACTTTTAGTACCCTAAATTCATTTGACATTGAGATCAAGAGCTGCCTAAAACAGAAAAGAACCTGAACTAGCTTGGTTTCACGTCAAGCTTAATTCTGGTTTTTCCTTCGAAATGCTTGTTTCCAACTTTAGAACCTCTTTTTAAAAATGACATTTTGAAGGTCAAGTAAAACTTCATAAAGTGCCTTTTACCATAAAACTTAAATAATGGAGGGAAGAAAAGATCTTGCAAAGCATGGTTTTGAAATAGAATTTCCTCAATGGGGATTGTTGTACAAAGTCTGTTTTGATGCCTTAGGGGATATTCATCATAACCAAGCTGCTGAGGTTTCCTTCCTAGGGAGGAAACGTCTTAACCTAAGCTAATCTCCATGGTTAGCACTAATTTGAGTACTAGCTCACTTAGCTTAATCTAATTACAATCAAAATGAAAAGGAAAGCAAAATAAGTGATGCTTACAACTTTAATTACATGATATTAAGCTTAATACAACCAGATTACTTACATAAAGAAGAGAGAGTATCCGTAATGACGTATCTTCAAGGGAAAGAATGAAAACTAAAGCTACAAATCAAGAACACACGGTTTTGCAAACTGACTTCTAGTTTAGCTTCCTTGAACCCCGTGTAGATCATCAATGAGAATGATAGAACTAAACTGATGTTTAGATACAGAAACACCACCAAACACTTGTTTAGGGTCCCTCTGCTTTGATTAAGATACAGAAACACCACTTAAACAAAGATTAGGACTTACTTGTTCACCACCTTAATCAACCAAATTAAGGATAAGCAAGTGAAGTATTTTGATTCACGAAAGCAAGAATGCTCTCAAGGCTGGTTTTCTCATTCAAAGTGTAATGAAGCAGGAAATGGCCGTGAATAGGTTTTAGTTACAAGCCTAGCAAGTACCTAAGCAAGCAACCAAGCACCTAAGATTTCATTCCTAGGGAGGAAACATCTTAAACTAAGCTAATCTACACGGTTAGCACTAACCCGTGTATAAGCATGATCAACTTAGGCTACTTACAATCAAAACGGAAAGGAAAGCAAAACAAATGATGTTTACAACCTTAATCACAAGTAATTAAGCCTAATACAACTAACAATCTAGCAAAATAGAAAGGGGACCAGCTGCAAAGCAAACACTCCCTTTTCGGCCAGCCAATGAACTTCAAGATACATCTTTTCCCGCCTTTGCTTCCAAATAGTCATTCTACTCTAGCCAAATCCCTTTCGCAGCTTGATGATTCAACTTCTATAGGCCTTGGGATATGTGCCAATCTAGATAGAAGTAGCAAATCCACGGGAAAAGGTAGAAATGGCTGGTTGTCTCAAACCGGGTTCACAGGCAGTTTTTAACCCGATTTTCAGACCTTAATTAACATTAGCAAAAGTGGTCATGATTTGGATTTCAGGCCATTGGGGCAAACGGTACGGTGTGTACAAACCCCCCTACAAACAAATCAAGGTTATATCATATTTAAGTAGGTAAAATCCACTAAAACATTTAACCATGTAGTTTCAAATCAAAACTAGTTGGTTGAACAAAATGCCTTAATCTCCTAACTTCCTTTGTGTACAATTGGAATTCAATGCTTGGACCTAAAAGTAGACATCTTGAGGCTTCAAAAAATAGAAAAATATTAGACTTAAGCCACAATATAGCTTAAGTTATGAGATGAACAAAACGGGGAAAATTCTGGCCGTGTAACCCGGTTGCTTTAGTTTGGCTCTTCTTTACAATTTGAGCCAGTGCTTGAACTTTGGAGTTTGTAAAGGCCCTTGATGGACTTGTTGGACCTTCTTCCTCATCTTGGTTGGTGGGAACTCCATCATCCTCCCCTTATTGAGAAGATTTGATCCTCAAATTAGCAAGGTAATCATCGGCTTGATAAGTGCTCAAATCAGCTACATTGAATGTGGCTGAAACTCCATACTCACATGGCAAATCAACCTTATAAGCATTGTCATTTATACATTCAAGCATCTCAAACGGACCATCAGCTCTTGGCATTAGGTTGTTCTTCCTCTCAGATTGAAATCTCTCCTTTCGTAGGTGAATCCATACGAGGTCTCCAGGTTGAAACACCACCTTCTTCTTATGCTTGTTAGATTGAGCTTGATAAGATGCATTAGTCTACTCAATTTTGCTCCTTACCAACTCATGAATCTTTTGAATTTCTTCTACCCTTGCAGCTGCATCTGCACTTGGATTTTTTTCTAGGGGCCGAGGTGTAAGGTCAAGTGGACTAAGGGGATCAATCCCATAGACCACCTTGAATGGAGATAGACTAGTAGCCTTGCTTGGAGCCCTATTATATGGAAACTCTACATGGGTTAAAAGCAAATCCCAAGCCTTGGCATGAGGTTTAATCAAAGCTCTCAGGAGTGTTCCTAAGGTTCGATTAGTAACCTCAGCTTGCCCATCAATTTGTGCATGATAAGTAGTACTATACTTGAGTTTAGTACATAACTTTTTCCACAATGTAATCCTGAAATGACTTAAAAACATGGAATCCGTATCAGAAATAATGGACCTAGGAATACCATGTAATCTTGCCACTTCCTTGAAATATAACTCAGCAATATGTCTAGCATCATTAGTCTTGTTGCACAAAATGCAATGAGACATTTTAGAAAGCCTATCTACCACCACAAATATAGAATACTTGTTCCTTTGGGTTTTAGGCAGTCCAAGAATGAAGTCCATACTTACATCAAGGTGAAGTGGGAATAGGTAGAGGTGTGTATAGGCCGTGGGGTAGGGAGTGACTCCTAGCCACTTGACATGTCCCACACCTCTTCAAAATGTCTTGAACGTCTTTCTCCATGGCTGGCAAGTAGTAGTGCTGCCTTGGCTTAGTGAGTGTCTTGTTGTCCATGATTAGAAGCTCCCTTATGCTACACTTTCGTACACACAACAGTGTACCCTTGAAAAGAAAACCCTCCGGGATAAGAAAATCTCCTTTGGGGTGCTTGGAACAATCAACCCAAGTACAAAGATTTTAGATGCTCAAAACCAAGAACATGGATGAAACCAAGTATACTTTTAGATGCTCAAACCAAGTACACTTTTAGATGGATAAAACCAAGTGCACTTTTAGATGCTCAAAACCAAGATCACTTTTAGATGCTCAGAACCAAGTGCATAGCCATGTATCCTTATCATACAAAGCTTTTAGATGCTCAAAAGCAAGTACAAAAGCATCTAATTGAAACAAAAGAAGATACCTCTGTGAAAGAGCATCTGCACCTTGATTGAGCTTTCCTGACTTGTGCTTGATTGTAAAGTGACATGATTGAAGAAACTCAACCCACTTGGCATGCCGTGAGTTCAACTTATGTTGGCCTTGAATGCACTGCAAAGCTTCATGGTCAGAATGTAAGATAAACTCACTTGCAATAAGATAATGATTCCAATGCTCTAAACATCTCACAATAGCATAGAACTCTTTATCATAGGTGGAGTATTTTCTTCTTGAGTCACAAAGTTTCTAACTAAAGAAGGCTAGAGGTTTACCTTCCTGGCTAAGAACACCACCTATACCAACTCCAAAGGCATCACATTCCACTTCAAAGACTTTACTAAAGCACGACAAGGATAAAATCGATGCTTGAGTAAGCCTTGTCTTGATCTCTTCAAAGGCAGATTGAGCTTTTGATGTCCATACAAATGATGTATCCTTGATAACTTCTGTCATAGGAGCCATAATAGTGCTAAAACCACATATGAACCTCCTATATAGTAAAGCTAAACCATAGAAAGCCCGAACATCATGGATACTCCTTGGAAGTCGCGAAGACCGAATAGCCTCAACCCTGTTCTTATCTGCTTTAATGCCATCTCCAGTAACAATATAACCAAGAAATGTAACTTCGGGAGTAAAGAAACCACATTTCTTATGGTTACCAAATAGCTTTTCACATTCCAGAACAAGCATTACTTGAGTTAAGTGATCTTGATGTTCATGCTCATTCTTAGAATACACCAAAATATCATCAAAGTATACTACCACAAACGTCCCTATGTATGGTATGAACACTTGGTTCATTAATCTCATGAAAGTACTAGGTGCATTAGAAAGACCAAAAGGCATTACCCACCATTCATAAAGACCTCCTTTAGTCTTGAAAGTTGTCTTCCATTGGACACCTTCTCTAATTCTGATTTGGTAGTAACCACTTCGAAGAGCAATCTTGGAGAACACCTTGGAGCCATATAACTCATCTAGCATGTCTTCAAGTCCAGGTGTAGGGTACCCATTGATGCGGACCATCCAACCAAACCTTCCACAACCCTTCCCAATGATCCAACCCCTATTAAGGAATCCAAGAAGGTCAAGGAAGTTCATGCCTTGGTCAGAAACGAATTGAACAAAGAAGAGGATGGACTGCCCAGTTTATGCCGAAATTAGCCCGATTTTCTGTCTCCGTTGGAGCAAATTATAGAAGGGGAAATTTCCTCAACTCACCACCCCCTTAAAGCTTGAGATCTTAGCTTTCCAACAAGACCTTTTGCAAAGCATTTGGAGTTCATTTGGTCAGCCAACTAAGCCAAAAACCGAAGACAGTGCACTGTAGGGCGTAATCCAGCACAGCCCGAAAGAATGGTCCGTTTGGTTGACCTACTTAGCTCCAAATTTTGTAAAAATTTAAGGCATGAAAAAGCATATAAATATTTATCAAATCATGGTCCTAAAGTTGAGCTAAGGGACCAGCTTGTGTTGCTTTTATCCAGCCAAAGTAGGGAAGAAATTCCTTTACCCGGTTTATGGGTATAACCGGCTAATACCTTGGGTTTTGGGTGTACCACTTGTACTACTTGCAGGTTCAAGGCCCTAAGCTATTGTGCTTAGAGTTTTTAGATGTTTGACACCTCAATTTGGAGATTATTAAGCTAATCAGGTGTCAAGGCTAGGCTAAATCTCTTGTTTTATCAACTTGTACTTGTAAGATAGCTTAGGCCATGTCACTTAGTCACAACTTCAGCTTGTAAGCAGCCCTTGGCCGAGTGTGAGAGAGGCTTGGGCTATAAATACCCCCTCTCTTCCGTTTGCAAGGGTCTTTTGCCAATTTGAATACAAAACTAAGCTTTGTCTCTCTTAAACTCCTAGTTCTATATCTTAAGTGTGGCAACTTAAGTGGTGTCTAGGTCTCTTTATCTCAATTAGGTGTTGATTCTGTATCCTAATTGACCTAATGAGATTTCCCTAGTGTTCAATAAGAGTAGCTCCATTGGATTATCACTTGAAGGCATTTGTGTTATCCTCTTCTTCTTCTTCTCATTTTCACTTCCTAATCTCCCTCACATCTACCCTCTTAGCAAGTGCAAGGGGAGATACATCAATTTGTATTAGAGCATTGGCTACCCTCCTGATCTTGCTTCCAACCTCGAACACATTCCCCAAACACTAAGCCTCAAATCACCCTTAACCACCTCTCCTTTTTTTCTCCCTTGCACGTTTCCTATCATGCCCAGGGTAACACTTCAGCACAGGTACCCTGTGCCATTCGGCAGGACCGTGCCTCCTCCCCAGCACAACTACTCGATTCCAACAGCCTAGCATGGCCAGACTGTGCCCCCTACCACGACCGTGCTCATTGCTCACAGACCCGAAACACCAGACCTCCTACTCTACTGCAACGATGTCTTCAAGCCTCACCGCGGAACAAGTTGCGGAGACCGTTCTTAAGGAGAAGGCTGAATTGGAGGCCAAGGTCAAGTACCTCCAAACTCAACTTGGCCAAATCCTATAAGAGAATAGAACGAGTTTGAGGAACTCTCGAAGCCCCACGGAATAAGGATGTCGGATTGATCTCGAGGAAGAAGAAGGCTACCCCCATGAGTCTTCTAGTGAAGAAGGAAGACCATTTCGATCTAGAGGAGGCGGCAATCGTGATTTCAAGGTTGACATTCCCGAGTTTGAAGGCCGTCTGGACCCGAATTTGTTTCTAAATTGGCTTCGGATGGTTGAGAGAGTCTACAATTACAAGGACATCCTAGATGCGAAAAAGGTAAAGCTTGTGGCCCTTAAGCTTCGCAAATGTGCTTCAATTTGGTGGGCTAACTTAGTGACCAAGAGGGCAAGGAAAGGAAAGGGAAAAATTCGTACTTGGGCACAAATGAGGGACAAACTAAAGGCCAAATTCCTACCCACCCACTACCTCCATGATAACTACCTCAAATTTCATAACCTCAAACAAGGAACCAAGAGTGTGGAAGAATATACTACAGAGTTTGAACAACTCCTCTTGAAATGTGGTTTGAAGGAAGATGAAACCGAAACCCTTGTGAGGTATTTGAGTGGTTTGGATGATCAAATTGCCCATGTTATTGAGCTACATCCTTACTCCTCTCTTGATGAGCTTAGTTGCCTTGCATACAAAGTTGAACAACAACGAAAAGCTAAAGGGAAAGGAATTGTGTCTAAACCTCTTACTCGGTGTTACCCTTTTCAAATACCCCTAAACACAATTCTTACACCTCAAGCTCCACCACCTCCACGACCAAATCCCCTAAATGCCTAAAACACACCTCAAAGAATCCCTCCCAAACCGGAAGATAGAAGAAGTTGTTTTCAGTGCCAAGGACTAGGGCACATTGCATCCGAATATCCAAACAAGAGGATTGTTACTTTGGCTGAATTTTAAGCTTCCTTTGAGGAGCTTGAGGGAGAGGACAAAGGGGAGAAAGAGCTAGATTTGAATGAATCTCTAGAGGAGGTTGAAGAAGGTCCAGAAAAAGGGGAACTTTTGGTCATCCGAAGGGCCTTAAGTGGCCTAGCTTCCCAGGATGAGCTTGAGCAAAGAGAGTCCATTTTCCATACAAGGTGCACCGTAGGTGAAAACGTTTGCTCCCTTATCATTGATGGGGGGAGTTGTGCAAATGTAGCCTCACAATCCGTGGTGGACAAGCTCAAGCTCCTGGTGAACCCCCACCCAAAGGCATACACCATCCAATGGCTTAATCAAAGCAAAGGTTTGCAAATCTCTTCTTGGTGTCTCTTATCTTTAAGTATTGGGAAGACTTAAAAAGATGAAATTTGGTGCGATATTGTGCCAATGGATGCTTGCCATATCTTGTTAGGTCGACCATGGCTCTTTGATAGGAGGGTCATGCTTGATGGCCGTATGAATACCTATACCTTCTCAAAGAACCACAAGAAGATCATCCTCACTCCACTCAAATCGTCCACCCCTTCCAAACCCAAACAAAACCCACAAATGGATGTCTTTCTCACCACCCTCCTAAAGTCCCAAATGCATGAGTATGAACCATACAAAGAATAGATTTTTCTAGGCCAAGAACCGGCCTTAGCCATGACCTCAAGCCATCCCATCCTCACCCCCCTCCTACACACCTTCCAACATGGTTTCCCTCAAGAGATACCCCACGGTTTGCCTCCCAAAAGATCCATCCAACACAAGATTGACCTTTTTCCTGGTTCCACGCTCCCAAACAAACCGACCTATAGGATGAACCCCCAAGAAACTCAAGAAGTCCAACGCCAAGTTGATGACCTCCTAGCCAAGGGGCTAATCCGTGAGAGCCTAAGCCCGTGTGCCGTCCCATCTCTACTTGTGCCCAAGAAAGATGGGAGCATAAGAATGTGTGTTGATAGTAGGGCCATCCACAAGATCAACATCAAGTACCAGTACCCTATTCCAAGGTTGGAGGATTTACTTGATGAGCTTCATGGAGCCACTATCTTCTCCAAAATTGATCTTAGAAGTGGCTACTACCAACTCCAGATCTTTGAAGGGGATGAATGGAAGACGGCTTTCAAAACCTAAGGCGGCCTTCATGAGTGGTTGGTCATGCCATTTGGCTTGACTAATGCACCTAGCACCTTTATGAGGCTTATGAATGAGGTGCTTAGGCCGGTCATAAGCAAGTTTGTCGTTGTGTATTTCGATGATATCCTTGTGTATAGCCGGGATGAACAAGAGCATGCCGACCACCTCCACCAAGTCTTGAGTATCTTGGCTCAACAAGAGCTCTATGGTAACCTTGAGAAGTGTCACTTCTTCACACCCCAAGTCATCTTCTTGGGTTATGTAGTTTTGGCTCAAGGCATCCATGTTGATAAAGACAAGGTCAAGGCTATCTGTGAGTGGCCTACTCCCTCCTCCATACATCAAGTCCAAAGCTTCCATGGGTTGGCCTCCTTCTATAGGAGATTTGTGAACGATTTTACCGCAATTGTCTCTCCCATGATCGACGTTCTCAAGGGTAAGACCTTTGAGTGGAATGAACAAGCCCACTCTGCATTTGAGGAAATAAAGAGGAGGTTTACAAGTGCTCCCATCCTAGCACTACCTAGCTTCTCCAAGGTCTTTGAGGTGGAGTGTGATGCCTCTAGAGTGGGCATAGGGGCTGTTTTGTCTCAAGAGAAGCGGCCCATTGCATTCTTTAGTGAGAAATTGAATGAAGCCAAGAGGAAGTACTCCACATACGACAAGGAGTTCTATGCAATGGTCCAAGCTTTGGAACATTGGAGACACTACGTAGTGGGGGCCGAATTCATCGTACATTCAGACCATTTGGCACTCAAGTTCATTCAAGGGCAACATAAGCTTAATCCCCGCCATGCCAACTGGGTTGAGTACCTCCAAGCTTTCAACTTCATGATACATCATAAGGACGGCAAGTTGAACAAGGGAGTGGATGCCCTTTCAAGGAGACACTTTCTCCTCTCGGCCCTAGAGTCCAAGGTACTTGGGTTTGAGATTGTCAAAGGGATGTACATCAATGATGAGGATTTCAAGGAAACCCATGCCAAGTGTGCTAGCCACCCCTATGGCCTCTTCCACATCCTAGAGGGGTTCCCCTTCAAAGGGTCACGACTTTGCATACCCAAGTGTGGATTTAGGGAGTTGCTAATCTAAGAACTTCATGGTGGTGCTCTATTTGGTCACTTTGGGGTAGCGAAGACTTGCTCAATGCTCAATGAGCATTACTATTGGCCGAAAAAGGCCAAGGATATGGAACACTTCATCAAGAGGTGCTTAATTTGTCACATAGCTAAGAGCCATGTACTTCCCCAAGGCCTTTACTCCCCTTTGCCGGTGCCCTTGGCTCCATGGAAAGATATTAGTTTGGACTTCATCACGGGCTTGCCACGGACTCAAAGAAGCAAGGATTCCATCATGGTGGTAGTGGATCGATTCTCCAAAATGGCCTACTTTATCCCTTGTCACACTACGCATGATGCCTCCCACATAGCCAATCTTTACGTCAAGGAGATTGTGAGACTTCATGGCATCCTAAGGAGCATGGTTTCAGATAGGGACACCAAGTTCCTTAGTCATTTTTGGCTCACTCTTTGGATAAAGATGGGGACAAACCTCAAATTTAGCACCACTTGCCACTCCCAAACCGATGGCCAAACCGAGGTGACTAACCGGACTTTGGGGACCTTGCTTAGGGTACTTGTGAAGAAGAACATCAAGGCTTGGGATGAACTCCTACCTCATGCGGAGTTTGCTTTCAACCGGGCCCCAAGCAAAGCGACCCACCTCTCCCCATTTCAAGTGGTCTATGGGTACAATCCAAAAACTCCCTTGGACTTCACACCCTTCCCCACTCCTACCAAGTTTAGTTGGGAGGCTGAGAAATCAAAGACCTTCATGCTCAAGTTCGGGAGAGGATTGAGAAGTCCAATACCCAAGCCATACATAGAGCCAACAAGCACAAAAGGGAGGCCCATTTCCAACTGGGGGACTTGGTGAGGATTCACATGAGGAAAGAAACGTTCCCAAGCAAGCGCAAGTCAAAAATCATGTCGAGATCGGATGGCCCCTTTGTGATATTAGAGAAGGTTGGACCTAAAGCCTACAAGGTAGACTTACTTGGTGAGTATGGGGTCTCCGCCACCTTCAATGTGGCTGACCTCATCCCATACTTTGAGGAAAATGAAGAAATCCCAAGTTTGAGGTCAAACTCCAACTCACTTCGAGAGGATGATGGGGACCATCCAACCAAACCTTCCATAACCCTTCCCAATGATCCAACCTCTATTAGGGAGTCCAAGAAGGTCAAGGAAGTTCATGCCATGGTCAGAAACCACTTGAACAAAGACTAGGATGGACTGCCCAGTTCATACTGAAATTGGCCCGGTTTGGTTTCTCTATTGGAGCAAATTATAAAAGGGGAAATTTCCTGCACATAGCACCCCCTTAAATCTTGATATCTTAGCTTTCCAACAAGACCTTCTGCAAAGCATTTGGAGTTCATTTGGTCAGCCAACCAAGCCAAAAATCGAAGATAGTGCACTGTAGAGCGCAATGCAGCACAGTCTAAAAGAAGGGTCCGTTTGGTTGACCTACTTAGCTCGAACTTTTGTTAAACTTTAGGACATGAAAAATAATCTAAGTATTTATCAAATCATGGCCCTAAAGTTGAGCTAAGGGACCAGCTTGTATTGCTTTTATCCAGCCAAAGTAGGGAAGAAATTCCTTTACCTGGTTTTTGGGTATAACCGCCTGCCACCTTAGGTTTTAGGTGTACTACTTGTACTACTTGTAGGTTCAAGGCCCTAAGCTACTATACTTAGAGTATTTAGATGCTTAACACCTCAATTTGGAGATTATTAAGCTAATGAGGTGTCAAGGTTAGGCTAAATCTCTTGTTTTATGAACTTGTACTCGTAAGATAGCTTAGGCCATGTCATTTAGTCACAACTTCATCTTGTAAGCAGCCCTTGGCCGAGTGTAAGAGAGTCTTGGGCTATAAATACCCCATCTCTTCCATTTGCAAGGGTCTTTTGCCAATTTGAATACAAAACTTGAGCTTTGTCTCTCTCAAATTCCTACTTCTATATGTAAAGTGTTGCAACTTCAGTGGTGTCTAGGTCTCTTTATCTCAACTAGGTGGTGATTCTATATCCTAATTGATCTAAAGAGATTGCCCTAGTGTTCAACAAGAGTGGCTCCATTAGATTGTCTCTTGAAGGCACTTGTGTTATCCTCTTCTTGTTCTTCTCATTCTTACTTCCTAATCTCCCTCACATCTACTTGATAGTGATCTTGTTAATGGCCCTGCTATCCACACACATTCTCGTTCCACCATCCTTCTTAGGCACCAAAAGAGTTGGAACCGCACATGGACTTAAAGACTCATGAATCAAGCCTTTATCCTTGAATTCTTCAACCTATCTTCTTATTTCCATAGTATCTTTTGGATTCATCCTGTATGCTGGCTTATTTGGTAGGATGGAACCTGGAATAAGATCAATGTGATGCTTAATATCCCTTTTCGGAGGCAAACCCGTAGGTATCTCCTCAAGAAACAAGTGAAAAAAGTTTTGATTGAGTGCTTTGGCTCTAGGGTGAGTGGGTAATGGAATTTCTGGTTCCTCTTGGATGCTCAATATCCACTCCTTAAAGGCTTTAAACGCATGTTGGGAAGCCTTTAATATAGGTTCACTCATGGACAATAGCATTTCAACTTGTTTGGGCTTGTTTTGTGGCTGAATTTCGTTGAGTTTAGATTGGGGTAAAAGGGCTAAGGTGATCTTCTTGCCATCCTTGGCAAATGAGTAAGTGTTCAGGTAACCATTATGCATAACCCTATGGTCATACAGCCATGGTCTCTGATTGAGTCCCCACCACTCAGGATGAGTAAGAAGGTCCAACAAGTCTATCAAGGTCCATTACAAACTTCAAAGTTCAAGCATTGGCTCAGATTATGGAAGGGAGCCAAAATCAAGTAACTGGGTTGAAGGACCAGAAACTACCTATTTTGTTCATCTCATTGTTGAAGCTACATTGTGGCTTAAGTCTCGAATTTTTACATTTTTGAAATCCTTCTGATGTGTACTTTTAGGTCCATGCATTTATTTCCAATCATGGTCGCAAGAAGATGGGAGATCAAGGCCTTTTGTCAAACCGGCCAGTTTTGGTGCAAAACTGCACGGTTAAATGTTTTAGTAGAATTACCCTACTTAAATATGGTTTAACCTTGATTTCTTTGCAGGGGGATTTGTACACACCCTAAGGTTTCTCCCCATGGCCTGAAAACAAAATCATACTCACTTTTGTTATGTTTAAAATAGGTTTGAAAACCAGCTCAAAACTACCCATGAACCCGGTTCAGTGCAACCTGATCATTTTGCCTTCCTTCAAGGGTTTGTTGCTGTCTAACTTGAGTGGCACACATCCCAAGGCTTCACACACATCCCAAGGCTTCTAGAATGGCAATCATCGAGCTGTAACATTGAAAACAACAACCAATGCCAGGCTTGCTGCAAGGAAATATGTCTCACGGATTCTATTGGCTAGCCGAAAAGGGTAATTCAACTTTACAGCTGTTCCCCCCCTTATTTTTCTAGAGCTGGTTGTATTAAGATTAAACATGTATGATTAATTTGCAAACATTAATTATTTTGCTTTAATTGGTGTATTGAATGTAATTAGATTAGGTTGAGCAAAGCTTGTATACGGGTTAGCTCTAACCGTGAGGATTAGCCTAATCTAAGACCTTTTCTTCCTAGGAAGGAAATCTTTAGGTGTTTGCTTGCTAGCTTGCATGATTGCTAGGCTTATAAACATAAGCTACTCATGACCATTTTGAGGCACATTACACTTGAATCAAAATTTCAGTCTCGAGAGCTTTCGTGCTTTCTTTCTAACAAATACTTCACTTGCTTATCCTTAATTTGG
Organism: Selenicereus undatus; assembly: GCA_017589665.1. Lineage (NCBI taxonomy): Eukaryota > Viridiplantae > Streptophyta > Magnoliopsida > Caryophyllales > Cactaceae > Selenicereus > Selenicereus undatus. The sequence goes on from JACYFF010002017.1 coordinate 20,878,784, forward strand.
TCGATTACAGTGGTGTTCAAGTAAGTCCTAAACTTTGTTTAAGTGGTGATTTTGTATCTTAATCAAGGTTTAGGGATGCTAATCTAGTGTTTGGCGGTATTTCTATATCCAAACATCGGTTTAGTTCAATCAAACTTCTTGATTATCTACATGGGTTCAAGGAGAGCTAAGCTAGTTTTCAATTTGCAAATCGTGTGTTCTTGATTTCTAGCTTTAGTTTTCAATCCTTCCCTTTAAGATACATCAGTATCCATAAAAGCATATGACATGCATCCATAGGAATAACATCACACCATAACTCATCTTGATAGTTCTTTCTAATGGAGAAAGAAATCAGGCACTGAGTGTTCACCTGAATTCCTTTGCTTTGATTCAACCACTAGATGTTGTATGGATGTGGATGAGTTATTTTTTACAAGCCTAGATTCTCGATCATGCTAAGAGAAACCACATTTTGCACTGCTCATTCCATCAATGATTAGAGAACACACATTGCCTTGGACAGTACAACAGGTGTGAAAGATGTTCTCTCTTTGCTCATCTTTAACTCCTCTTTGATTCCTTAGAACCCTCCTTAAAACCAAGAGTTCTCCTTCATCACCCTCTTCCACAACCTCCTCTTGAGTTTCTTCAAGTTCTGGTTCACTTTCATCTTCATTTTCCTCCTCTTCAAAGCTCTCCTTCACGGCTGCCCGTTCAGCTAGAGTAACCACTTTTCTGTTTGGACAATTTGAAGCTATATGCCCAAGCCCTTGACATTTAAAACACCTTCTATTGCTCATGGGGTTAGGATTGGGTCTATTTTGAGGTGTTCGGGCCTTTTGTGGTGCTGGGGTTCTTTGTGGAAAGGAAAGGGATAGATTTTGTGGCTTAGGAATAGGATTAGAACTCCCCTTATTAAAAGGTTGGTTCCGGGTGAAAGGCTATGTATTCTGAGTTTTAAGGGGCTATTTTGCCTTCTTTGGCTGCTCCACCTTGTGAGCTAGCACACAAACATCATCAAAGGATGTATAAGCTTGCAATTCAACCACATTAGAGTACCTAGGATCAAGTCCTACCAAGTACGTAACTGTGGTTTGGTCTTAGGGCTCTTAGATGTCACACTTGATTAGCAACTTCTCAAACTCATGTGTGTACTCTTCAACACTCATGCTGCCTTGAGTAAGGTTATGAAGTTGAGAACAACAATCTTGGGCATAACTTGGTGGAAGGAAATGAGCCTTAAGCTTAGATTTCATTTTATCTCAAGTACGGATTCTAGGCTTCCTTTCCGTTACCCATTTTACACTTAGGTTTGTCCACCACAAAGATGCGTATTTTCTCAACCTTAAGGCCACTAACTTGACCTTTTTATCTTCAGGAACATCGTTATATTCAAAAACCCTCTCAACAATATGCAACCAATTAAGAAATTCTTTAGGATCATGCTTACCTTCGACTTCAGGAATCTCCACCTTGAAATCGTGTGTGTTTGCTTGCATTCGTGGGTCCACTTTGCGCATTGTGGTCGATTCCTCTTCACTTGAAGAATTAACTTCATGGATAAGACTTGTTCATGCCTTCTTGGTTCAAATTGAAAGGTGTCTTTATTCAGTTTTTGCTTTTGCTTCAAAACCGAACCTAGCTGTCTTTTTAAATACTGATTTTGTGGTTGAGTTTCTTGAGTCCTTTGAGCATCATCTTGAATTTTCTTAGATAGGAATTCATTTTGCTTCATTAAAGCTTCAAACCTTTCATCCAAAGTCATGCTTGTCGAACTCATACTCACAGAATGTGTTTACACTCAAACTAGAAGCGAAACCAGGAGTGTGTTTGGAAATGAACTGGGGAATGAATTCCGAAGGAGATGGGCATACCAAGCCAAGGTGAAACCTGTGCTCTGATACCAAATATGATGTATCTTCAAGGGAAACAATGAAAACTAAAGCTAGAAATCAAGAACACACGGTTTTGCATACTGAATTCTAGTTTAGCTTCCTTGAACCCATGTAGATAATCAATGAGAATGATAGAACTAAACTGATGTTGTGATGCAAAAACACCACCAAACACCTGTTTAGGTTCCCTAAATTTTGATTAAGATATAGAAACACCACTTATACAAAGATTAGGACTTACTTCATTACCACCTTACTCGACCAAATTAAGGATAAGCAAGTGAAGTATTTTCATTCAAAGTGTAATGAAGCAGCAAATGGACGTGAATAGCTTTTAGTTACAAGCCTAGCAAGTACGTAAGCAAGAAACCAAGCACCTAAGGTTTCCTTCGTAGGGAGGAAACGTCTTAAAGTAAGCTAATTTACACGATTAGCACCAACCCGTGTATAAGCATAATCAACTTAGGCTAATTACAATCAAAATGGAAGGGGAAGTAAAACAAATGATGTTTACAACCTTAATCACAACTAATTAAACCTAATACAACAAGAAATCTAGCAAAATATAAAGGGGACCAGCTGTAAAGCAAACACTCCCTTTTCGGGCAGCCAATGAAGTTCAAGAGACATCTTTTGTTACCTTTGCTTCCGATTGGTCATTCTTCTCTAGGGAAATCCCTTTTGCAGCTTGATGATTGAGCTTCTAGAGGCCTTGGGATGTGTGCCAATCTATCTAGAAGCAGCAAACCCACAGGAGAAGATAGAAATGGTTGGTAGCATCAAACCGGGTTCACGGGCAGTTTTTAACCCGGTTTTTAGACCTGAATTAACCATACCAAAAGTGGTCACGATTTGGATTTCAGGCCTCAGGGGAAACCATACGGTGTGTATAAACCCCCCTGCAAAGAAATCACGGTTAAATAATATTTAAGTAGGTAAAATCCACTAAAACATGTAACCGTGTAGTTTCGGATCAAAACTGGTCGGTTGAACAAAATGCCTTGATCTCCTAGCTTTCGTTGTGTATGATAGAAATTCAATGCTTGGACCTGAAAGTAGACATCTTGAGGATTCCAAAAATTCAAAAATATCAGACTTAAGCCAAAATGTAGCTTAAGTTATGAGATGAACGAAACCGAGTAAATTCTGGTCGTGTAACCGGGTTGCTTCAGTTTGGCTCTTCTCTACAGTTTAAGCCACTGCTTAAACTATGGAGTTTGTAAAGGACCTTGATTGACCTTTTTCCTCATCTTGGTTGGTGGGGACTCCATCATCCTCCCCTTATTGAGAAGACTTGATCCTCAAATTAACAAGGTAATCATCGGCTTGGTAAGCGCTCAAATCAGCTACACTGAATGTGGCTGAAACTCCATAGTCACCTGGAAAATCAACCTTATAAGCATTGTCATTTATACGTTCAAGAACCTCAAATGGACCATCAGCTCTTGGCATTAGCTTGATCTTCCTCTTGGATCGAAATCTCTCCTTTCTTAGGTGAATCCATACGAGGTCTCCAGGTTAAAACACCACCTTCTTCTTATGCTTGTTGGTTTGAGCATGATATGATGCATTAGTCTTCTCAATTATGCTCCCTACCAACTCATGAATCTTCTAAATTTCTTCTACCCTTGCAGCTGCATGTGCACTTGGATTTTGTTATAGAGGTCGTGGTGTAAGGTCAAGTACACCATGAGGATCCATCCCACAGACCACCTTTAATCGAGATAGACCAGTAGCCTTGCTTGGAGTCCTATTACAAGCGAACTCTGCATGGGGTAAAAGCAAATCTCAAGCCTTGGCATGAGGTTTAATCAAAGCTCCTAGGAGTGTTCCTAAGGTTCGATTAGCAACCTCAGCTTCCCCATCAATTTGTGGATGACAAGTAGTACTATACTTGAGTTTAGTACCTAACTTCTTCCACAATGTAATCCCAAAATGACTCAAAAACTTGGTATCCGTATCAGAAACAATGGACCTAGGAATACCATGTAATCTTGCCACTTCCCTGAAATACAACTCAGTAATATGTGTAGCATCGTTAGTCTTGTGGCACGGAATGAAATGAGACATTTTAGAAAGCCTATCTACCATCACAAATATAGAATCCTTCTTCATTTGGGTTTTAGGCAGTCCCAGAATGAAGTACATACTTACATCAACCCAAGCTGAAGTAAGAATAGTTAAAGGTGTGTATAGGTCGTGGGGTAGGGAGTGACTCTTAGCCACTTGACATGTCCCACACCTCTTCAAAATGTCTTGAACGTCTTTCTCCATGGCTGGCCAGTAGTAGTGCTCCCTTAGCTTAGTGAGTGTCTTGCTCTCCCCATAATTACCAGCTAGAGAACCTCCATGAACGTCCCTGATTAGAAGCTCCCTTGTGCTATGCTTTGGTACGCACAACCGTGTACCCTTGAAAAGAAAACCCTCCTGGATCAGAAAATCTACTTTGGGGTGCTTGGAACAATTAGCATACAACTCCCCAAAGTCTTCACCCTTATCTTACAAAGCTTTTAGATGCTCAAAACCAAGTACACAAGCGTTAAATTGAAATAAAAGAAGATACCTCTGTAAAAGAGCATCTGCAGCTTGATTGAGTTTTCCGGACTTGCGCTTGATTGTAAAGTGATATGATTGGTGAAACTCAACCCACTTGGCATGCCGTGAGTTCAACTTATGTTGGCCTTGAATGTACTTCAAAGCTTCATGGTCAGAATGTAAGATGAACTCACTTGCAATAAGATAATGATTCCAATGCTCTAAACATCTCACAATAGCATAGAACTCTTTATCATAAGTAGAGTATTTTCTTCTTAAGTCACAAAGTTTCTCACTAAAGAATTCGAGAGGTTTACCTTCCTTAGTAAGAACACCACCTATACCAACTCAAGAGGCATCACATTCCACTTCAAAGACTTTACTGAAGCACGACAAGGATAAAACCGGTGCTTAAGTAAGCCTTGTCTTGATCTCTTTAAAGACAGATTGAGCTTTTGATGTCTATGCAAATTATGTACCCTTGATAACTTTAGTCATAGGAGCCATGATATTGCTAAAACCATGAATGAACCTCCTGTAGAATGAAGCTAAACCATGGAAAGCTCGAACATCATGGATACTACTTGGAACTAGCCAAGACCGAATAGCCTCAACCTTGCTCTCATTTGCTTTAATGCCATCTCCGGTAACAATGTACCCAAGAAATGTAACCTCAAGAGTAAAGAAAGCACATTTCTTAAGGTTACCAAATAGCTTCTCATGTTCCAGAACAAGCATTACTGAAGTTAAGTGATCTTGATGTTCATGCTGATTCTTATAATACACCCAATTACCATCAAAGAATACTACCACAAACTTCCCTATGTATGGTCTGAACACTTGATTCATTAATCTCATTAAAGTACTAGGTGCATTAGAAAGACGAAAAGGCATTACCAACCATTCATAAAGTCCTCCTTTAGTCTTGAAAGCTGTCTTCCATACGACACCTTCTCTAATTCTGATTTGGTACTAACCACTTTGAAGATCAATTTTGGAGAACACCTTGGAGCCATATAACTCATCTAGCATGTCTTCAAGTCTTGGAATAGGGTACCTATACTTGATTTTGATCTCATTAATGGCCCAGCTATCCACGCACATTCTCATTCCACCATCCTTCTTAGGCACCAAAAGAACTGGAACCGTATATGGACTTAAAGACTCACGGATCAAGGCTTTATCCTTCAATTCTTCAACCTCCCTTTGTCATTCCATGCGATCTTTTGGATGCATCTTGTATGCTGGCTTGTTTGGTAGGATGGAACCTGGAATAAGATCAATGTGGTGCTGAATATCCCTTTTAGGAGACAAATCCGTAGGTATCTCCTCCGGAAGCAAGTGATAAAAGTTTTTAATGAGTGCTTTGGCTTTGGGGAGAGTGGGTAATGGACTTTCTGGTTCCTCTCGGATGCTCAATATCCAATCCTTAAAGGCTTTAAACTCATGTTGGGAAGCCTTTGATATAGATTCACTCACATAGTAGCATTTCAACTTGTTTCGGCTTATTTTGTGGGTAAATTTCATGGAGTTCGGATGGGGGTAAAGGGGCTAAGGTCATCTTCTTGGCATCCTTGGCAAATGTGTAAGTGTTTAGGTACCCATTATGCATAACCCCATGGTCACACAGCCATGGTATCCCTGAAAGCAAATGACATGCATCCATAGGAATAACATCACACCATAACTGATCTTGATAGTTCTTTCCAATGGAGAAAGAAATCAAGCCACAAGAGTTCACCTGAATTCCATTGCAATGATTCAACCACTGGATGTTGTATGGATGTGGATGAGTCATTGTTTGATGGCCTAGCTTCTCAATCATGGTAAGAGTAACCACGTTTGCACTGCTCCCACCATCAAGGATTAGAGAACACATTTTGCCTTGGACAGTGCAACGGGTGTGAAAGATGTTCTCTCTTTGCTCGTCTTTAGCTCTTCTTTGATTGCTTAGAACTCTCCTTAACACCAAGAGTTCTCCGTCATCAGCCTCTTCCATGACCTCCTCTTGTGTTTCCTCAAGTTCTGGTTCACTTTCATCTTCATTTTCCTCCTCTTCAAAGCTCTCCTTCATGGTTGCCCATTCAACTAGAGTATGCACTTTTCTGTTTGGACAATCCAAAGCTATATGCGTAAGCCCTTGACATTTAAAACACCTTCTGTTGCTCATGGGCTTAGGATTGGGTCTATTTTGAGGTGTTTGGGCCTTTTGTGGTGCTGGGGTTCTTTACAGAAAGGAAAGGGATGCATTTTGTGGCTTAGGAATAGGATTGGAACTCCCCTTGTTAAAAGGTTGGTTCCGTGTGAAAAGCCGTGTATTATGAGTTTTAAGGGGCCGTTTTGCCTTCTTCTGCTGCTCCACCTTGTGTGCGTGCTCACAAACATCATCAAAGGATGTATAACCTTGCAATTCAACCACATTAGAGTGCCTAGGATCAGGTCCTCCCAAGTATCTTGGATGTCACACTTTATTAGTAGCTTTTCAAACTCACGTGTGTACTCTTAAACACTCATGCTGTCTTGAGTAAGGTTATGAAGTTGAGAATTCCAATCTTTGATATAAGTTGGTGGAAGGAAACGAGCCTTAAGCTTAAAGTTCATTTTATCCCAAGTACGGATTCTAGGCTTCCTTTCCCTTACTGGCTTAGCACTTAGGTTTGTCCACCACAAAGATGTATACTTTCTCAACCTTAAGGTCATCAACTTGACATTGTTATCTTCAGGAACATCTTTATATTCAAAAACCCTGTCAACAGTAGGAAACCAATGAAGAAATTCTTCAGGATCAAGCTTACCTTCGAATTCAGGAATCTCCACCTTGAAATCATTGGTGTTTGCTTGCATCCGTGGCTCCACTCTAGGCATTCTGGTCAGTTCCTCTTCACTTGAAGAATCAACTTCATGGCTAAAGACTTGTTCATGCCTTCTTGGTTCAGATTGAAAGGTGTCTTAATTCAGTTTTTGGTTTTGCTTCAAAACTGAACCTAACTGCATTCTTAGATACTCATTTTGTGCTTCAGTTTCTTGTTTCCTTTGAGCATCATCCTGAATCTTCTCAGATAGCAACTGATTTTGCTTTAATAAAGCTTCAAACCTTTCATCCAAAGTTGTGCTTGCTGAACTTATACTCACATAATGTGTTTACACTCAAACTACAAGCAAAACTAGGAGTGTGTTTGGAAATGAAGTGGGGAACGACTTCAGGAAGGAGATGGACATACAAGGGCAAGGCAAAACCTTTGCTCTGATACCAAATATGATGTATCTTCAAGGAAAAGAATGAAAACTAAAGCTAGAAATCGAGAACACACGGTTTTGCAAACTGAATTCTAGTTTAGCTTCCTTGAACCCGTGTCGATAATTAATGAGAACGATAGAATTAAACTGATGTTTGTATACAGAAATACCACCAAACACTTATTTACGATCCCTAAGCTTTGATTAAGAAATAGAAACAACAGTTAAATAAAGATTAGGACTTCCTTGATCACCACTTTAATCGACCAGACTAAGGATAAGCAAGTGAAGTATTTTGATTCATGAAAGCTAGAATACTCTCAAGGTTGGTTTTTTCATTCAAAGTGTAATGAAGCAGCAAATGGCCGTGAATAGCTTTTAGTTACAAGCCTGCCTAAGCAAGCAACCAAGCACCTAAGGTTTCCTTCCTAGGGAGGAAACGTCTTAAACTAAGCTAATATTCACGGTTAGCACTCACCCGTGTATAAGCATAATCAACTTACGCTAATTACAATCAAAATGGAAAGGGAAGCAACACAAATGATGTTTATAACCTTAATCATAAGTAATTAAGCCTAATACGACCAGCAATCTAGCAAAATAGAAAGGGGGCCGGCCGTAAAGCAAACACTCCCTTTTCGGCCAGCCAATGAAGTTTAAGAGACATCTTTTGCTGCCTTTGCCTCCCATTGGTCTTTCTTCTCCAGGAAAATCCCTTTTGCAACTTGATGATTGAGCTTCTAGAGGCCTTGGGACATGTGCCAATCTATCTAGAAGCAGCAAACCCACGGGAGAAGTTAGAAATGGCCAATCGCATCAAACCGGGTTGACGGTAGTTTTTAACACGGTTTTCAGACCTGAATTAACCTTAGCAAAAGTGGTCATGATTTGGATTTCAGGCCATAGGGGGGAACCTTAGGTTGTGTACAAACCCCCCTACAAAGAAATCAAGCTTAAATCATGTTTAAGAAGGTAGAATCCACTAAATCATGTAACCGTGCAGTTTCGGATGAAAACCAGCCGGTTGAACAAAATACCTTGATCTCCTAGCTTTCGTTGTGTATGATAGGAATTCAATGCTTGGACCTAAATGTAGATATCTTGAGGATTCCAAAATTGCAAAAACATCAAACTTAAGCCAAAATGTCGCTTAAGTTATGAGTTGAAAAAAACTGGGCAAATTCTGGTCGTGTAATCTGGTTGCTTCAGTTTGGCTCTTCTCTACAATTTGAGCAATTGCTTGAACTTTGGAGCTTGTAAAGGACCTTGATGGACTTGTTAGACCTTCTTCCTCATCTTGGTTGGTGGGGACTCTATCATCCTCCCTTTATTGAGAAGATTTGTTCCTCAAATTAGTAAGGTAATCATCGGCTTCATAATCGCTCAAATCAGCTACATTGAATGTGGCTGAGACTCCATAGTCCCCTGGCAAATCAACCTTATAAGAATTTTCATTTATACGTTGAAGCACCTCAAATGGACCATTAGCTCTTCGTATTAGCTTGATCTTCATCTTGGACCGAAATCACTCCTTTCTTTGGTGAATCCATACGAGGTCTCCAGGTTGAAACACCACGTTCTTGTTATGCTTGTTGGATTGAGCTTGATATGATGCATTAGTCTTCTCAATTTTTCTCCTTACCAACTCATAAATCTTCTAAATTTCTCCTACCCTTGAACCTAGATCTACACTTGGATTTTGGTCTGGGGGCCTTGGTGTAAGATCAAGTGGACTAAAAGGGTCGATCCCATAGACCACCTTGAATGGGGATAGACCAGTAGCCTTGCTTGGAGCCCTATTATAAGCAAACTCTGCATGGGGTAAAAGCAAATCCCATGCATTGGCATGAGGATTAATCAAAGCTCTTAGGAGTGTTCCTAAGGTTCGATTAGTAACCTCAATTTTCCCATCAGTTTGTGGATGACAAGTAGTACTATACTTGTGTCTAATGCCTAACTTCCTCCACAATGTAGTCCTGAAAAGACTCAAAAACTTGGTATCCGTATCATAAACAATGGATCTAGCAATACCAAGTAATCTTGCCACTTCCCGGAAATACAACTCAGCAATATATGTAGCATCATTAGTCTTGTCGCACGGAATGAAATGAGACATTTTAGAAAGCCTATCCACCCTCACAAAGATAGAGTCCTTATTTCTTTGTGTTTTAGGCAGTCCAAGAATGAAGTCCATACTTATATCAACCCAAGGTCAAGTAGGAATAGGTAGAGGCGTGTATAGGCCGTGGGGTTGAGAGTGACTCTTAGCCACTTGACATGTCCCACACCTCTTCAAAATGTCCTGAGCGCGTTTCTCCATGGCTGGCCAGTATTAGTGCTCCCTTATACTAGTGAGTGTCTTGTTCTCCCCATAATGACCAGTTAGAGAACCTCCACGAGCGTCCCGGATTAGAAGCTCCCTTGTGCTACACTTTGGTACATACAACCATGTACCCTTGAAAAGAAAACCTTCCTAGATCAGAAAATCTCCTTTCGGGTGCTTGGAACAATCAGCATACAACTCCCTAAAGTCTTCACCCTTATCATACAAAGCTTTTAGATGCTCAGAACCAATTACACAAGTGTCTAATTCAAACAAAAGAAGATACCCCTGTGAAACTGCATTTGCACCTTGATTGAGTGTTCCTGACTTGCGCTTGATTGTAAAGTGATATGATTAAAGAAACTCAACCCACTTGGCATGCCTTGGGTTCAAATTATGTTGGCCTTGAATGTACTTCAAAGCTTCATGGTCAGAATGTAAGATAAACTCATTAGCAATAAGATAACAATTCGAATGCTCTAAACATCTCACAATAGCATAGAACTCTTTATCATAAGTGGAGTATTTTCTTGTTGAGTCACAAAGTTTCTCAATAAAGAAGTCTAGAGGTTTAGCTTTCTTAGTAAGAACAACACCTATACCAACTGCAGTGGCATCACATTCCACTTCAAAGACCTTACTAAAGCACGGTAAGGATAAAACTGGGGCATGAGTAACCATGTCTTGATCTCTTCAAAGCAAGATTGAGCTTTTGGTCTCCATACAAATGACGTACCCTTGATAACTTCAGTCAAGGAAGCCATAATGTTGCTAAAACCACAAATGAACCTCCTCTAGAACAAAGCTGAACCACGGAAAGCTCAAACATCATGGATACTACTTGGAACTGGCCAAGACCGAATAGTCTCAACCTTGCTCTCATCTGCTTTAATGCCATCTCTAGTAACAATGTAACTAAGAAATGTAACTTCAGGAGTAAAGAAAGCACATTTCTTAACGTTACCAAATAGCTTCTCATGTTCTAGAACAGGCATTACTTAAGTTAAGTGATCTTGATGTTCATGCTCATTATTATAATACACCAAAATATCATCAAAGTATATTGCCATAAACTCATGTATGGTCAGAACACTTGATTCATTAATCTCATGAAAGTACTAGGTGCATTAGAAAGACCAAAAGGCATTACCAACCATTCATAAAGACCTCCTTTAGTCTTGAAAGCTGTCTTCCATTCGACACCTTCTCTAATTCTAATTTGGTAGTAACCACTTCGAAGAACAATCATGGAGAACACCTTGGAGCAATATAACTCATACAGCATGTCTTCAAGTCCAGGTATTGGGTACCTATTTTTGATTGTGATCTTGTTAATGGACCTGCTATCGACGCACATTCTCATTCCGCCATCCTTTATAGTCACCAAAAGAGCTAGAACCGCACATGGACTTAAAGACTCACGGATCAAGCCCTTATCCTTCAATTCTTCAACCTGTCTTTGTAATTCCATGGTTTGTTTTGGATGCATCTTGTATGCTGGCTTGTTTGGTAGGATGGAACCTGGAATAAGATCAAGGTGGTGCTGAATATCCCTTTTAGGAGGCAAATATGTAGGTATCTCCTCATGAAACAAGTGACAAAAGTTTTAAATGAATGCTTTGGCTGTGGGGTGAGTGCATAATGGACTTTCTGGTTCCTCTTGGATGCTCAACATCCACTCCTTAAAGGCTTTAAACTCATGTTGGGAAGCCTTTAATATAGGTTCACTCGCACAGTAGCATTTCAACTTGTTTGTGCTTGTTTTGTGGCTGAATTTCACAGAGTTTAGATGGGTGTAAGGGGGCTAAGGTGATGTTCTTGCCATGCTTGCTGAATGAGTAATTGTTTAGGTAACCATTATGCATAACCCTACGGTCACATAGCCATGGTATCCCTGAAAGCATATGACATGCATCCATAGGAATAACATCACACCATAACTCATCTTGATAGTTCTTTCAAGTGGAGAAGGAAATTAAGCACCGAGAGTGCACCTAAATTCCTTTGCTTTGATTCAACCACTGGATGTTAAATGGATGTGGATGAGTCATTGTTCGCAAGCCTAGCTTCTCAATTGTGGTAAGAGAAACCACGTTTGCACAGCTCCCTCCATCAATGATTAGAGAACACATTTTGCCTTGGACAGTACAACGGGTGTGAAAGATGTTCTGTCTTTGCTCATCTTTAACTCCTCTTTGATTACATAGAACTCTCTTTAAAACCAAGTGTTCTCCTTCATTAGCCTCTTCCACAACCTCCTCTTTTGTTTCCTTAAGTTCTGCTTCACTTTCATCTTCATTTTCCTCCTCTTCAAAGCTCTCCTTCACGGCTGCCCATTCAGCTAGAGTAACAACTTTTCTGTTTGGACCATCCGAAGCTATGTGCCCAAGCCCTTGACATTTAAAACACCTTCTATTGCTCATGGGGTTAGGATTGGGTCTATTTTGAGGTGTTTGGGCCTTTTGTGGTGCTGGGGTTCTTTATGGAAAAAAAAGGGATGGATTTTGTGGCTTATGAATAGGATTGGAACTCCCCTTGTTAAAAGGTTGGTTCCTTGTGAAAGGCTGTGTATTATGAGTTTTAAGGGGCCGTTTTGCTTTCTTTTGCTGCTCCACTTTGTTAGCGTGCACACAAACATCATCAAAGGATGTATAAGCTTGCAATTTAACCACATTAGAGTACCTAAGATCAAGTCCCCCCACGTAGCTTAGATGTCACACTTGATTAGCAACTTCTCACACCCACGTGTGTACTCTTCAACACTGATGCTGCCTTGAGTAAGGTTATGAACATGGGAATAATAATCTTGGACATAATTTGGTTGAAGGAAACGATCCTTAAGCTTACATTTCATTTTATCCCAAGTACGGATTCTAGGCTTCCTTTCCCTTACCCGTTTAGCACTTAGGTTTGTCCACCACAAAGATGCATATTTTCTCAACCTTAAGGCCACTAACTTGGCATTTTTATCTTCAGGAACATTTTTATATTGAAAAACCCTTTGAATAGTATGCAACCAATCAAGAAATTCTTCAGGATCAAGCTTACCTTCGAATTCAGGAATCTCCACCTTGAAATCGTTGGTGTTTGCTTGCATCTGTGACTCCACTCTAGGCATTTTGGTCGGTTTCTCTTCACTTCAAGAATCAACTTCATGGCTAAAGACTTGTTCGTGCCTTCTTGGTTCAGATTGAAAGGTGTCTTCATTTAGTTTTTGCTTTTGCTTCAAAATCGAACCTAGCTGCCTTCTTAGATACTCATTTTGTGCTTGAGTTTCTCTATTCCTTTGAGCATCATCTTGAATCTTCTCAGACAGCAACTCATTTTTCTTCATTAAAGCTTTCAACCTTTCGTCAAGATTCAGGCTGGTCGAAGTCATACTCACAGAATGTGTTTACACTCAAAATAGAAGCGAAACTAGGAGTTCGTTTGGAAATAAAGTGGGGAACAAATTCTTGAAGGAGATGGACATATAAGGCCAAGGCAAAACCTTTGCTCCGATGCCGAATATCATGTATCTTCGGGGAAAGAATGAAAACTGAAGCTAGAAATCAAGAAAACACGGTTTTACAAACTCAATTCTAGCTTAGCTTCCTTGAACCCGTGTGGTTAATCAGTGAGAATAAAAGAATTAAATTGATGTTTAGACACAGAAACACCATCAAACACTTGTTTAGGGTCCCTATGCTTTGATTAAGATATAGAAACACAACTTAAACAAAGATTAGGACTTACTTCATCACCACTGTAATCGACCAAATAAACGATAAGCAAGTGAAGTATTTTGATTCACGAAAGCAAGAATGCTCTCAAGGCTGATTTTTTTATTCAAAGTGTAATGAAGTTGCAAATGGTGATGAATAGCTTTTAGTTACAAGCCTGGCAGGTGCCTAAGCAAGCAACCAAGCACCTAAGGTTTCCTTCCTAGGTAGGAAACGCCTTAAACTAAGTTAATCTACAAGGTTAGCACTAACCCGCGTATAAGCATAATCAACTTAGGCTAATTACAATCAAAAGGGAAAGGAAAGCAAAACAAATGATGTTTACAACCTTAATCACAAGTAATTAAGCCTAATAAAACTAGCAATCTAGCAAAACAGAAAGGGGACCAGCCGTAAAGCAAACACTCCCTTTTCGGTCGGCCAATGAACTTCAAGAGACATGTTTTGCTGCATTTGCTTCCCATTGGTTGTTCTTCTCTATGCAAATAACTTTTCCAACTTGATAATTGAGCTTCTAGAGGCCTTGGGACATGTGCCAATCTAGCTAGAAGCAGCAAACCAACGAGAGAAGGTAGAAATGGCGGTTGTATCAAACCGGATTCACGTGCAGTTTTTAACCCGGTTTTCAGACCTGAGTTAACCTTAGCAAAAGTGGTCATGATTTAGATTTCAGGCCATGGAGGAAAACCTTCGGGTGTGCACAAACCTCCCTGCAAAGAAATCAAGGTTAACTCATGTTTAAGTAGGTAAAATCCACCAAAACATTTAATTGTGCAGTTTTGGATCAAAACTAGCCAGTTGAACAAAATGCCTTGATCTCCTAAGTTCCTTGGTGTATGATTAGAATTCAATGCTTGGACCTAAAAGTAGACATCTTGAGGATTACAAAAACACAAAAATATCAGACATAAGCCACAATGTAGCTTAAGTAATGAGATGAACAAAACCGGGCAAATTCTGGTCGTGTAACCCGGTTGCTTCAGTTTGGCTCTTCTCCACAATTTGAGCCATTGCTTGAACATTGGAGTTTGGAAAGGACCTTGATGGACTTGTTGGACCTTGTTCCTTATCTTGGTTGGTGGGCCTCCATCATCCTCCCCTTATTCAGAAGATTTTATCCTCAAATCAGCAAGGTAATCATCGGCTTGGTAAGCGCCCAAATATGCTACATTGAATGTGGCTGAAACTGCATAGTCACCAGGCAAATCAACCTTATAAGCATTGTCATTTATACTTTCAAACACCTAAAATGGACCATCAGCTCTTGGCATTATCTTGTTCTTCCTCTTGGATCGAAGTCTCCCCCTTCTTAGGCGAATCCGTACGAGGTCTCCAGGTTGAAACACCACCTTCTTCTTATACTTGTTGGCTTAAGCTTGATATGATGCATTAGTCTTCTCAATTTTGATCCTTACCAACTCATGAATCTTCTGAATTTCTTCTAACTTTGCAACTGCATCTGCACTTGGATTTTGGTCTACGGGTCGTGGTGTATGGTCAAGTGGACTAAGAGGATCAATCCCATAGACCACCTTGAATGGAGATAGACCACTAGCATTGCTTAGAGCCATATTATAAGCAAAATCTCCATGGGGTAAAAGCAAATCCCAAGCCTTGGCATAAGGTTTAAGCAAAGCTCTTAGGAGTGTTCCTAAGTTTCGATTAGTAACCTCACTTTGCCCATCAGTTTGTCGATGACAAGTAGTACTATACTTACCTAACTTCTTCCACAATGTAATCCCGAAATGACTCGGAAACTTGGTATCCCTATCAGAAGCAATGGACCTAGGAATACCATGTAATCTTGCCACTTCCTTGAAATACAACTCAGCAATATGTGTAGCATCATTAGTCTTGTTGCACGGAATGAAATGAGACACTTTAGAAAACCTATATACCACCACAAAGACAAAATCCTTGTTCCTTTGGGTTTTAGGCAGTCCAAGAAAGGAAGTCCATACTTACATCAACCCAAGGTGAAGTAGGAATAGGTAGAGGTGTGAATAGGTCGTGGGGTAGGGAGTGACTCTTAGCCAATTGACATGTCCCACACCTCTTCAAAATGTCTTGAACGTCTTTCTCCATGGCTCGCTAGTGGTAGTGCTCCCTTAGCATACTGAGTGTCTTGTTTTCCCCGTAATAACCAGCTAGAGAACCTCCGTGAACGTCCCTGATTAGAAGCTCCCTTGTGGTACACTTTGGTACACACAACCATGTCCCCTTGAAAAGAAAACCCTCCTGGATCAGAAAATCTCTATTAGGGTGCTTGGCACAATCAGCATACGACTCCCCAAAGTCTTTACCCTTATCATACCAAGCTTTTAGATGCTCAAAACCAAGTACACAAGCTTCTAATTGAAACAAAAGAAGACACCTTCGTGAAAGAGCATATGCACCTTGATTGAGTTTTCCCGACTTGTGTCTAATTGTAAAGTGATATGATTGAAGAAACTCAACCTACTTGGCATGCCGTGAGTTCAACTTATGTTGGCCTCGAATGTGTTTCAACGCTTTATGGTCAGAATGTAAGATGAACTCACTTGCAATAAGATAATAATTCCAATGCTCTAAACATCTCATAATGGCATAGAACTCTTTATCATAGGTGGAGTATTTTCTTCTTGAGTGACAAAGTTTGTCGCTAAAGAAGTCTAGAGGTTTACCTTGTTGAGTAAGAACACCACCTATACCAACTCCAAAGGCATCACATTCCACTTCAAAGTCTTTACTAAAGCACGGCAGGGATAAAATCGGTGCTTGACTAAGCCTTGTCTTGATCTCTTTAAAGGCAGATTGAGCTCTTGATGTCCATAAAAATGATGTACCCTTGATAACTTCAGTCATAGGAGCCATAATAGCGCTAAAACCATGAATGAACCTCCTGTAGAATGAAGCTAAACCATGGAAAGGTCTAACATCATCGATACTCCTAGGAACTGGCCAAGACTGAATAGCCTCAACCTTGCTCTCATCTACTTTAATGCCATCTCTAGTAACAATATAACCAAGAAATGTAACTTCAGGAGTAAACAAAGCACATTCCTTAAGGTTACCAAATGGCTTCTCATGTTCCAGAACAACCATTACTTGAGTTAAGTGATCTTGGTGTTCATGCTCATTCCTAGAATGCACCAAAATTTCATCAAAGTATACTACCACAAACTTCCCTTTGTATGGTCCTGAACACTTGATTCATTAATCTCATGAAAGTACTAGGTGCATTAGAATGACTAAAAGGCATTACGAACCATTCAGAAAGACCTCCTTTAGTCTTGAAAGTTGTCTTCCATTCGACACCTTCTCTAATTCTGATTTGGTAGTAACCAGTTCGAAGATCAATCTTGAAGAACACCATGGACCCATATAACTAATCTAGCATGTGTTCAAGTCTAGGCATAGGGTACCTATACATGATTTGGATCTTGTTAATGACCCATCTATCCACACACATTCTCATTCCACCATCCTTCTTAGGCACCAAAAGAGCTGGAACCGCACATGGACTTAAAGACTCATGGATCAAGCCTTTATCCTTCAATTCTTCAACCTGTCTTTGTGTTTCCATGGTATCTTTTGGAGTCATCCCGTATGCTGGCCTGTTTGGTAGGATGGAACTTGGAATCAGATCAATGTGATGTTGAATAACCCTTTAAGGAGGTAAACCCGTAGGTATCTCCTCAGGAAACAAGTGATAAAGTGTTGAATGAGTGCTTTGGGTGTGGGGTGAGTGGGTAATGGAATTTCTGGTTTGTCTTCAATGCGCAATATCCACTCTTTAAAGGCTTTAAACTCATCTTAGGAAGCCTCGAATATCAGTTCACTCACAGACGGTAGCATTTCAACTTGTTTGGGCTTGTTTTGTGGCTGAAACTCATGGAGTTTAGATGGGGGTAAAGGGGCTAAGGTGATCTTCTTTCCATCCTTGGTAAATAAGTGTTTAGGTAACCATTATGCATAACCCTACAGCCACATAGCCATGGTCTCCCTAAAAGCATATGACATGCATCCATAGGAATAACATCACACCATAACTCATCATGATAGTTCTTTCCAATGGAGAAAGAAATGACCAACCGAGAGTTCAAGTGAATTCCCTTGCTTTGATTCAACCACTAGATGTTGTATGGTTGTGGATGAGTCATTTTTTGCAAGCCTAGTTTCTCAATCATGGTAAGAGAAACCACGTTTGCACAACACCCTCCTTCAACAATTAGAGAACACATTTTGTCTTGGACAGCACAACAGGTGTGAAAGATGTTCTCTCTTTGCTCATGTTGAACTCCTCTTTGATTGCTTAGAACACTCCTTAAAAACAAGAGTTCTCCTTCATCAGCCTCGTCCATGACCTCCTCTTAAGTTTCCTCAAGCTTTGGTTCACTTTCATCTTCATTGTCCTCCTCTTCAAAGCTCTCCTTCACGGCTGCCCATTCAGCTAGAGTAACCACTTTTTTGTTTGGACCATCCGAAGCTATATGCCTAAGCCCTTGACATTTAAAACACCTTCTATTGCTCATGGGTTTAGGATTGGGTTTATTTTGAGGTGTTTGGGCCTTTTGTGGTGCTGGGGTTCTCTACGGAAAGGAAAGGGAGGCATTTTGTGGCTTAGCAACAGGATTCGAACTACCCGTGTTAAAAGGTTGGTACCGGGTGAAAAGTCATGTATTATGAGTTTTAAGGGGCCATGTTGCCTTCTTTTGCTACTCCACCTTGTGTGCGTGCACACAAACATCATCAAAGGATGTATAACCTTGCAATTCAACCACATTAGAGTACCTAGGATTAAGTCCTCCGAAGTAGATGTCACACTTGATTAGCAGCTTCTCAAACTCACGTGTGTACTCTTCAACACTCATGCTGCCTTGAGTAAGGTTATGAAGTTGAGAATACCAATCTTCGATATAAGTTGGTGGAAGGAAATGAGCCTTAAGCTTAAATTTCATTTTATCACAAGTACGGATTTTGGGCTTCCTTTCCCTTACCCGTTTAGCACTTAAGTTTGCCCACCACAAAGATGCATGTTTTCTCAACCTTAAGGCCACTAACTTGAGAATTTTATCTTCGGGAGCATCTTTATATTAAAAAAACATCTCAACAATATGCAACCAATCAAGAAATTCTTCGGGATCAAGCTTACCTTCGAATTCAGGAATCTCCACCTTGAAATCGTTGGTGTTTGCTTGCATCCGTGGATCTGCTCTAGGCATTCTAGTCGGTTCCTCTTCACTTGAAGAATCAACTTCATGGATAAAGACTTGTTCATGCCTTCTTTGTTCAGATTGAAAGGTGCCTTCATTCAGTTTTTGCTTTTGCTTCAAAACCGAACCTAGCTGCCTTCTTAGATACTCATTTTGTGCTTGAGTTTCTTGATTCCTTTGAGCATCATCTTGAATCTTCTTAGACAGCAACTCATTTTGCTTCATTAAAGCTTCAAACCTTTCATCCAAAGTCAAGCTTGTTGCACTCATACTAACAGAATGTGTTTACACTCAAACTAGAAAGGAAACTAGGAGTGTGTTTGGAAATGAAGAGGGGAATGAATTCTGGAAGGAGATGGACATACCACGTCAAGGAAAAACCTTTGCTCTGATGCCAAATATGATGTATCTTCAAGGGAAAGAATGAAAACTAAAGCTAGAAATCAAGAACACACGGTTTTGCAAACTGAATTCTAGTTTAGCTTCCTTGAACCCGTGTAGATAATCAATGAGAATGATAGAATTAAACTAATGTTTAGTGACAGAAACACCACCAAACACTTGTTTAGGGTCATTAAGCATTGATTAATATATAGAAACACCACTTAAACAAGTATTAGAACTTACTTGATCTCCACCTTAATCGACCAAATTAACGATAAGCAAGAGAAGTATTTTGATTCGCGAAAGCAAGAATGCTCTCAAGGCAGGTTTTTTCGTTCAAAGTGTAATGAAGCAGCAAATGGTCATGAATAGATTTTAGTTACAAGCCTGGCAAGTGCCTAAGCAAGCAACCAAGCACCTAAGGTTTCTTTCCTAGGGAGGAAACATCCTAAACTAAGCTAATCTACACGGTTAACACTAACCCGTGCATAAGCATGATCAACTTAGGCTAATTACAATCAAAAGGGAAACGAAAGCAAAAAAAATGATGGCTACAACCTTAATCACAAGTAATTAAGCCTAACAAAACCAACAATCTAGCAAAACAGAAATGAGACCAACCGTAAAGCAAACACTCCCTTTTCGGTCGGCCAATGAACTTCAAGAGACATGTTTTCCTGCATTTGCTTCCCATTGGTTGTTCTTCTCTATGCAAATCACTTTTTCAACTCGATAATTGAGCTTCTAGAGGCCTTGGGACATGTGCCAATCTAGCTAGAGGTAGCAAACAAACGAGAGAAGGTAGAAATGGCGGTTGTATCAAACCGGATTCACAGGCAGGTAAAAAAGTGGTGATGAATTGGATCTCAAGCCATGGGGGGAAACCGTAGGGTGTGAACAAACAAAGAAATCAAGGTTAAACATGTTTAAGTAGGTAAAATCCACTAAAACATTTAATTGTACAGTTTTGGATCAAAACTAGCCGGTTAAACAAAATACCTTGATCTCCTAAGTTCCTTTGTGTATGATTGGAATTCAATGCTTGGACCTAAAAGTAGACATCTTAAGGATTCCAAAAATACAAAAATATTAGACATAAGCCACAATGTAGCTTAAGTTATGAGATGAACAAAACCGGGTAAATTCTAGTTGTGTAACCCGATTGCTTCGGTTTGGCTCTTCTCTACAATTTGAGCCATTGCTTGAACTTTGGAGTTTGTAAAGGACCTTGATGGACCTTGTTCCTTATCTTGGTTGGTGGGGACGCCATCATCCTCCCCTTATTGAGTAGTATTGATCCTCACATCAGCAAGGTAATCATCGGCTTGGTAAGAGCTCAAATCAACTTCAATGAATGTGGCTGAAACTGCATAGTCTCCTGGCAAATCAACCTTATAAGAATTGTCATTTATACGTTCAAGCACCTCAAATGGACCATCAGCTCTTGGCATTATCTTGTTCTTCCTCTTGGATTGAAATCTCTCCTTTCTTAGGCGAATCTATACGAGGTCTCCAGGTTGAAAAACCACCTTCTTCTTATACTTGTTGGCTTGAGCTTGATATGATGCATTAGTCTTCTAAATTTTGATCCTTACCAACTCATGAATCTTCTGAATTTCTTCCACCCTTGCAACTGCATCTGCACTTGGATTTTGGTCTAAGGGTCGTGGTGTAAGGTCAAGTGGACTAAGAGGGTCGATCCTATAGACCACCATGAATGGAGATAGACTAGTAGCCTTGCTAGGAGCACTATTATAAGCAAACTCTACATGGGGTAAAAGCAAATCCCAAGCCTTGGCATGAGGTTTAATCAAAGCTCTTATTAGTGTTCTTAAGGTTCGATTAGTAACCCCAGTTTACCCATCAGTTTGTGGATGACAAGTAGTACTATACTTGAGTTAGTTACCTAACTTCTTCCACAATGTAATCCCAAAATGACTCAAAAAAAATTTATCCCTATCAGAAACAATAGACCTAGGAATACCATGTAATCTTGCCACTTCCCTGAAATACAACTCAGCAATATGTCTTGCATCATTAGTCTTGTTGCACGGAATGAAATGAGACATTTTAGAAAACCTATCTACCACCACGAAGATAGAATCCTTGTTCGTTTGGGTTTTACGCAGCCCAAGAATGAAGTCCATACTTGCATCAACCCAAGGTGAAATGGGAATAGGTAGAGGTGTGTATAGGTCGTGGGGTAGGGAGTGACTCTTAGCCAGTTGACATGTCCCACCCCTCTTCAAAATGTCTTGAACGTCTTTCTCTATGGCTGGCCAGTGGTAGTGCTCCCTTAGCATAGTGAGTGTCATGTTCTCCCCATAATGACCAGCTGCAGAACCTCCATGAACGTCCCTGATTAGAAGCTCCCTTGTGTTACACTTTGGTACACACAACCGTGTACCCTTGAAAAGAAAACCCTCCTGGATCAGAAAATCTCCTTTGGGGTTCTTATAACAATCAGCATACAACACCCTGAAGTCTTCACCCTTATCATACAAAGCTTTTAGCTGCTCAAAACCAAGTACACAAGCATCTAATTTAAACAAAAGAAGATACCTCCGTGAAAGAGCATCTGCACCTTGACTGAGTTTTCTTGTCTTGTGCTTGATTGTAAAGTGATATGATTAGAGAAACTCAACCCACTTGGCATGTCGCGAGTTCAACTTATGTTGGCCTTGAATGTACTTCAATGCTTTATGGTCAGAATGTAAGATAAACTCACTTGCAATAAGATAATGATGTAAGTCTCGAGGGAAGGAAGAACCCAAGTCAACGCACATGAAAAACATGAATCAAAACAAAGGATATAACTCGGCCAACAGTGGCACGGTCGTGCTCACAAGTTTGCTATTAGAGGTAGTCTAGACCTTGAATAGGCATGAGAATGGAAGTGTGAGTGGCTTATGAATAGGGGAAAATGGAAGAGATTCAAAGTTAAGGATTACTAACTCAAATTAAGCTAGTAATCTCACCGTAATCCTCCTTGAATCTGAATGAAGTAGCCAAAGATAGAATAGACTAAACTCAATGAATGGATACAGAAACACCACCAAACGTGAGTCTAGGGCCCTTAATCTTGATTAAGATACAGATATCACCACTTAATCAAGGTTAAGACTTGACTTGAACGCCACCTTAATTAGCCTAATTAAGGATAAGCAAGCAAGATTTGAAGAGAGAAAGCTAAGGAGCTCTCAAACTGATTTCATATATCAAAGTAGGTTATGTTCCCTCTATGGCCGTGTGGTTCTTTATGTAACCAGCAAAAATGGACATGCTAGCAAGCACACGCCCAAGCATACACCGCTACGTTTCCTTACTAGGGAGGAAAAGTATTAAGAGCTTAATACAAACCGGTTTGAGCTTAACTAAGTACAAGCCTGCTTAAACTAATCTAATACATTCAAATCATGAAGTAAAGTAGTGCTAATGTCTATTAAACATCAATATACTCATAATTAAAGCCTAAACATGTTGAATTCTTGCTTGAATGCTATTGGCCAGCCGTAAAGATGCTCTCCCTTTTCGGCCATCCAGTCAAATGGAAGAGACATCTTTCATTGCTGCTTGCCCCTTATTGGTTGCCCTTACCAAGGTTGCAGCGCACCATTGGGTGTCTAGGGATGTGTGCCAAGACTATTAAAGTGTTCCAATCAGCTTCGGAAGTTAGAGAGCCGGCTAAATCAAGAGAAAGAACCGGGTTATGCTAAACCGAGTTCGAGCATAATTCTGGCCGGTTTTTGGACGGAATTTAAGCTTATCAAAAGTGAATATGATTTGGTTTTCAGGCCATCGGGGGTAACTTTGGGAGGTGTATCCCCCCCCCCAAATAAATCAAGGTTATAGCATGTTTAGGTAGGGTAATTAGGCTTAAACATTAAACCGTGCAGAATGGAGCCCAATCCGACCGGTTTGACAAAATGCCTTGATCTCCCATCCTCTTGTGTGCATGATTTGAAATCAATGCTTGGACTTGAAAGTTAACATCATGAGGAATCCAAAAATGCAAAAAATTTAGGCTTAAGCCACAATGTAGCTTAAGAAATGAGGTGAATAAAACCGGGCATTTTCTGGTCATTTAACCCGTTTGTTGCTGTTTGAACTTCTTATAAAATGTGAGTCATCTCCATCACTTGGGACCTTGTTCTTGGATGTTCTGGCTTTGATTCAGCATGATCAAGGTCTTATCTAGGTAGGATTCCATCATCCTCCCCTTGTTGAAAAGATTTGATACTGAAATCTGGTGGAGAAGTGTCAGGATAGAAGGGGCTCAAATCTGCCACATTGAACGTGGCTGAAACCTCATAATCACCAGGTAAATCAACCTTGTAAGCATTGTCATTAATCTTCTCTAAGACTTCAAATGAACCTTCGGCTCGTGGCATGAGTTTATTCTTCCCTTTAGAAGGAAATCTTTCCTTCGTCAAGTGGATCCATACTAGGTCATGATGCACCAA
>JACYFF010002017.1:20907519-20918937 GCA_017589665.1 Selenicereus undatus
GGAGGAGCAACAAGGTGAGCGGCAATCCAATCTTCTAAAAAAAGACATCAAGGGGGTTGCCCATCTTATGCAAGAGTTTAGCCTAGGTATGATTTCTGATTCGTACCCACATAAGGCTAGACTTTGTTACCTTGTGTCTTGACTTTTGCTTAGCCATTAAGGTTTAATTGTAAGCCAAGTATTTTGCTTAATTGTAAGCCTAGTATTTTGCTTAATTACTAGCCTAGTATTTTGCTTAATTGTAAGCCAAGTATTTTGCTTAATTACTAGCCAAGTATTCTCTCTTGTATATGCCTATATAAAGGCCACTATTCACTTGTACATCTCAAGTTGGTGAAGTAAAGAAGGTTGAGTTTACTCCCTCAAGTGTCTCTCTCTCTTGCTTATCTTTGAGTTGGCTTCTCAAGGTGGTGATCAAGAGTCCTTTCCTTGATTATTGAGTGGTGTTACTTATCTCATTAATCCAAGAAAGGGAAGCCCTAAGTAGCTTGGTGGTGTTACTTATCCAAGGTACTTAGCCTCATTTGTTTGTCTTCTCATTTAGCCACAAATCACCCTTTTCCATTCAATACTTGAACACCCTTCTTGGCTCTTTCTTTAAGGCTTAGAAGTGCTTCAAGTATCCCAAAAATCCAAGTTTGCACAAGGGAAAGCTTTAGGCAACTTTTTGGCAAACTCCAAAAAAAATGGCACAAAACTGCACCCGGGACGGCCAGCAGAGTGGCACGGTCTACCCGTGCTGAGTGGCACGACCGTGCCACCCCCCCCCTCCCGTGGTGTTTTGCTCCAGCAGAGTGGCACGGTCTAACCGTGCTGAGTGGCACGACCGTGCCACCCCCCCTCCCGTGGTATTTTGCTTTCTGTTGTTTTGTGATCCTTGGTTTTGGCTTAGATATTAAGATCCCTCCTTGGTTTGAGGCCATAGAGGTGCATCAGTTTGGTATCAGAGCTTTGATTACTCTCTTGGGGTAAGCTTCCATTTCAAGCCAAAACACAATCTTTTCCCAACATATCCAAACTTACAAAGAACCAAGCTAGGCAACTCAATCATGTCTGGTAATCGATCTTTGGAGGAGAGGTTTGAGCGATTATTAAAGCTCAACGAAGAAAAGGATGCTCAACTTGAGTATCTTAGGAAGCGACTTGGTCAAGCTATGAAGATGAAGCAAAAGGAGATTCCAAGCTTTCATTTATCCAGTGAATCTGAATCAATGGATGATGAGGTTTTCGACAATCCCTTTAGCTCTCAAAAGAAGGAAAGAAGGCCAAGATCATCAAGGAGAACTCAACTCCAACCTATGGACTTCAAGGTGGATATCCCGGAGTTTGAAGGGCAATTGAATCCGGACGACTTCTTGGATTGGCTCCATACGGTGGAGAGGGTTTTCGATTACAAGGATATTCCGGACGACAAGAAGGTAAAGCTTGTTGCTCTTAAACTTCGTAAATATGCTTCTATATGGTGGAGTAATGTCTTGACAAAACGAGCTAGAAAAGGGAAAGGAAAGATTAGATCATGGGAGAAAATGAAGGAGAAGCTTAAATCTAAGTTCCTACCCGTTCATTACTTGCAAGACAATTACAATAAGTTCTATCACCTTAGACAAGAGTCTAAGAGTATTGAGGAGTATACTAGAGAGTTTGAAAAACTCATGATGATTTGTCATGTTAGAGAGGATGAAGACCAAACCATTGTGAGGTATTTGGGGGGAATGAATGAGCCTATTAGAAATATTGTTGAATTGCAACATTATACCACACTTGATGAGGTGTGTCTCTTAGCCCACAAAGTTGAGCTACAAAAGAAAAACCGATTCAAGAGAGAACCCCAAAAACCCCCACAAAGAACCTATCCTTTCAACAAGGGGAGCTATACTCCAACTCCCAAACCACAAATCACCCCCATAACTCCCTCAAATGCCAAACCCAATCCCCCTACCAAACCCCCTCTCAACCCACATGAGAGAAGGAGGTGTTATCGTTGTCAAGGCTTTGGACATATCGCGTCCGATTGTCCAAACAAACGGGTTATAACTTTGATTGAATATCAAGGTTTGGAGGAAGAAGAACGAATGGAGGAGGAGAATGAGAAAGAACTTCATCTTGCTATGGATGAAGAGGAGTATGTTGAAGAAGCAGATGACGGAGAGTTACTTGTTATAAGGAGGACTTTGAGTGGTCAAAGAGGCTCTAGCCAAGATGAGCAAAGGGAGAACATATTTCACACAAGGTGCACCGTCAATGGCCGAGTGTGTTCTCTTATTGTGGATAGCGGAAGTTGTGCTAATGTAGCTTCTACTACGATGGTAGAGAAGTTACAACTCAAGATCGAGCCCCACCCTAACTCGTATTCGATCCAATGGCTTAACCAAGGTAAGGGTCTTCAAGTCTCAACTCGTTGCTTGATTTCCTTGTCTATTGGGAAGAGCTATCATGATGAATTATGGTTTGATATAATTCCAATGGATGCATGTCATATCCTTTTGGGGAGGCCTTGGTTGTATGACCGGAGAGTAATGCATGATGGTTTCAAAAACACCTACACTCTTCAAAAGAATGGTCGAAAGATCACTCTTGTGCCATTAGCCCCACAACAAAATCCCAAGCTCAAACACATGGAAACACCTAAGGAGGGTGAATTGTTATTATCTCTCCTTGAGCCTACTCTCAAAGCCACCCACCATGAGTTCAAGAATCACAAAGAGTTGATTCTCCACTCTCCCCCACAAAACCCACAAAGTAAGACTCCATTACACCCCCTAGCCACTCAACTACTACAAGAATATGCCCACATGTTTCCCGATGACATTCCATCCGGATTGCCACCAAAAAGAACCATCCAACACCACATAGACCTCATACCCGGCTCTATCCTACCAAACAAGCCTGCTTATCGAATGAATCCCAAAGATACTCTTGAGATTCAACGACAAGTGGAAGCGCTTATCTCTAAAGGACTTGTCCAAGAGAGTTTAAGCCCATGTGCCGTTCCCGCTTTACTAGTGCCGAAGAAGGATGGATCGATGAGAATGTGTGTCGATAGTAGAGCTATCAACAAGATCACAATCAAGTATAGACATCCTATACCTAGATTGGAAGATATGCTTGATGAGCTCCATGGGTCTATGGTCTTCTCGAAAATTGATCTTCGAAGTGGATATTATCAAATTCGTATTCGAGAAGGGGATGAATGGAAGACCGCATTCAAAACCAAGGTTGGTCTCTATGAGTGGTTGGTTATGCCCTTTGGTCTTTCCAATGCTCCTAGTACGTTCATGCGGCTAATGAACCAAGTGTTCAAGCCATTCCTTGGTAAGTTCGTGGTGGTTTACTTTGATGACATTTTGGTGTTTAGCCAAAATGAAGATGAGCACTATGAGCATTTGAGACAAGTCATTGAAGTGCTAGAGAAAGAAAAGCTTTTTGGGAATCTAAAGAAGTGTTCCTTCTTTACCCATGAAGTTGTATTCTTGGGGTACATTGTTTCGGGCAAGGGAATTCAAGTGGATCAAAGTAAGATTGAGGCCATTCAATTTTGGCCAATTCCTACATCTTTGCAAGATGTCCGAAGCTTTCATGGGCTAGCTTCCTTCTATCGGAGGTTCATTCGCAATTTTAGCACTCTTGCGGCGTCCATGACGGAGGTACTCAAAGGCCACAAATTCGTTTGGACAAGCCAAGCTCAAAAGTCCTTTGAAGCTCTCAAGGACAAGCTTACTCATGCACCGGTATTATCTCTCCCTTGCTTTACCAAAATATTTGAGGTTGAATGTGATGCCTCCGGAGTTGGTATTGGTGCGGTGTTGACTCAAGAAGGCAAGCCTCTTGCCTATTTCAGTGAGAAGCTTAGTGACTCGAGAAGAAAGTACTCTACCTATGACAAAGAGTTCTTTGCTATCATTCGAGCACTAGAGCATTGGACCCATTACTTGATTGCCAACGAGTTCATATTACACTCTGACCATGAAGCCTTGAAGTACATTCAAGGGCAACATAAGCTCAATGCAAGACATGCAAAGTGGGTGGAATTCTTACAATCATTCCACTTTGTCATCAAACATAAGTCGGGGAAGCTCAATCAAGGTGCGGATGCTCTCTCTAGAAGGCACCTACTTTTGTTTCAACTCAATTCTTGTATACTTGGATTTGAGCACTTGAAATCCTTGTATCAAGATGACGATGATTTTGGGGAGCTCTTTAGGGTGTGTCAAACACGTCCCAAAGAGGACTTTTTGGTTCAAGAAGGCTTCTTGTTCAAAGGAAGTCAATTATGCGTACCAAAATGTGGTACTCGGGAGCTCGTGATTAGAGAGATCCATGGTGGATCATTGGCGGGACACTTCGGTGAAGACAAGACCTATTCAATGGCAAAGGAGCATTACTATTGGCCTCATATGCGCAAGGACATCCAAGACATCATCAAGAGGTGTTCTACTTGTCAAATGGCCAAAAGCCATTCACTTCCACAAGGTCTTTACACTCCCTTACCAATCCCACAAGGACCATGGCTTGATGTGAGCATGGACTTTGTGCTTGGTTTACCTCGCACCCAACGCAACAAGGATTCAATCTTGGTGGTGGTAGATAGATTTTCGAAAATGGCTCACTTCATACCGTGCAACAAGGCAAATGATGCCTCCCATATTGCCGACCTCTACTTTAGAGAAGTGGTAAGACTCCATGGCATCCCTATCTCCATTGTTTCTGATCGTGATTCAAAGTTCTTAAGTCATTTTTGGATTACGCTTTGGAGAAAGTTGGGTACTAAGTTGAACTTTAGTACTACTTGTCACCCACAAACGGATGGCCAAACGGAGGTGGTGAACCGTTCTTTGGGAACTTTGCTTAGGGTTCTTGTGAAGAAGAACTTGAAGACTTGGGATCTACTTCTGGCACATGCTGAATTTGCTTACAATCGATCACCAAGCCGAACTACCAACGAGTCTCCATTCAAGGTTGTTTATGGCTACAACCCACTTGGCCCACTTGATCTCTCACCACTTCATCAAAGAGAGAAAGCAAGCATCGACGCTACTGAACGTGTCAAGGAAGTTCAAGAGCTCCATAAGAAGATTCGCGCCCAAATTGAGAAGGCAAATGAGCGTTATCAAAGTCAAGCCAACAAGCACCAGAAACAAGCATTGTTTCAACCGGGAGATTTGGTATGGATACACCTAAGGAAGGAAAGATTTCCTTCCAAAAGGAAGTCCAAGCTAATGCCAAGGGCCGAGGGTCCTTTTGAGGTGCTTGAGAAGATCAACGATAACGCCTACAAGATAGATCTTCCGGGTGAGTATGGTGTTTCAAGTACCTTTAATGTCGCCGATCTTAAACCATACTTGGAAGATGATCATCTAGAGAATTTGAGGGCAAATTCTTCTCAACAAGGGGAGAATGATGCACCAATGGAGGAGCAACAAGGTGAGCGGCAATCCAATCTTCTAAAAAAAGACATCAAGGGGGTTGCCCATCTTATGCAAGAGTTTAGCCTAGGTATGATTTCTGATTCGTACCCACACAAGGCTAGACTTTGTTACCTTGTGTCTTGACTTTTGCTTAGCCATTAAGGTTTAATTGTAAGCCAAGTATTTTGTTTAATTGTAAACCAAGTATTTTGCTTAATTGTAAGCCTAGTATTTTGCTTAATTGTAAGCCTAGTATTTTGCTTAATTACTAGCCAAGTATTTTGCTTAATTACTAGCCAAGTATTCTCTCTTGTATATGCCTATATAAAGGCCACTATTCACTTGTACATCTCAAGTTGGTGAAGTAAAGAAGGTTGAGTTTACTCCCTCAAGTGTCTCTCTCTCTTGCTTATCTTTGAGTTGGCTTCTCAAGGTGGTGATCAAGAGTCCTTTCCTTGATTATTGAGTGGTGTTACTTATCTCATTAATCCAAGAAAGGGAAGCCCTAAGTAGCTTGGTGGTGTTACTTATCCAAGGTACTTAGCCTCATTTGTTGTCTTCTCATTTAGCCACAAATCACCCTTTTCCATTCAATACTTGAACACCCTTCTTGGCTCTTTCTTTAAGGCTTAGAAGTGCTTCAAGTATCCCAAAAATCCAAGTTTGTACAAGGGAAAGCTTTAGGCAACTTTTTGGCAAACTCCAAGAAAATGGCACAAAACTGCACCCGGGACGGCCAGCAGAGTGGCACGGTCTACCCGTGCTGAGTGGCACGACCGTGCCACCCCCCCCTCCCGTGGTGTTTTGCTCCAGCAGAGTGGCACGGTCTAACCGTGCTGAGTGGCACGACCGTGCCACCCCCCCTCCCGTGGTATTTTGCTTTCTTTTGTTTTGTGATCCTTGGTTTTGGCTTAGATATTAAGATCCCTCCTTGGCTTGAGGCCATAGAGGTGCATCAGGTTACCAGGTTGAAATACAATCTTTCTCCTATGCTTGTTGGCTTGTGCTTCATAGGATGCATTGGTCTTCTCAATTCTTTCCTTTACCAACTCATGGAGCTTCTGAATCTCTTTTACGCTTGCTACTGCATCAACATGTGGTTTCTGGTCCTAAGGTCATCGGGTAAGATCATTGGGACTTAAAGGATCAATCCCATACACCACCTTAAATGATGAAAGACCAGTAGCCTTGTTGAGGGCCTTGTTATACGCAAACTCAGTATGTGGCAAGAGTAACTCCCAAGCTTTAGCATGAGGTTTAATCAAAGCTCTTAGGAGAGTGCCTAAGGTTCGATTAGTTACCTCAGTTTGGCCATCAGTCTGGGGGTGACAAGTGGTACTCAATAGCAATTTGGTACCAAGCTTCTTCCAGAGAGTAGTCCAAAAATGACTCAGAAATTTTGTATCCCTATCTGAAACAATGGACTTATGGATACCATACAGCCTTGTTACCTCCTTAAAATACAACTCGACAATGTGTGTAGCATCGTTGGTCTTGTTACAAGGAATGAAATGTGCCATCTTTGAAAACCTGTGTACCACCACCAAGATTGAGTCCTTCCCCCTTTGGGTCTTAGGTAGTCCCAAAATGAAATCGATGCTCACGTCCACCCATGGTAGAGTAGGTACGGGCAGTGGGGTGTATAAATCGTGAGGTAGAGTGTGAATCCTGGCTGCTTGGCACGTCCCACACCTTCTTAGGATGTCTTGAACATCCTTCTCCATCCCTGGCCAGTAATAATGCTCCCTTAACATGGTTAAGGTCTTGGACTCTCCAAAATGTCCTGCCAAGGAACCACCATGAACTTCTTTAACTAAGAGCTCACGGGTGCTACACTTGGGAATACACAGTCGTACTCCCTTGAATAGATAGCCCTCCTGGACTAAGAAATCTCCCTTGGGGTGCTTTGAACATGTAGAATAAAGGTTCCTAAGGTCTTCATCTTCATCATATTAACTCTTAAGATGCTCAAACCAAGAATAAGACCATCTAGTTGAAACAAATGGAGATGTTTCCTTGATAATGCATCTTCACCTTGATTCAACTTTCTTGACTTGTGCTTGATGGTGAACTGGAATGAATTAAGGAACTCAACCCATTTAGCATGGTGTGAGTTAAGCTTATGTTGGCCTTGAATATACTTCAATGCCTCGTGATCAGAATGTAGTATAAACTAACTAGCCACTAAATAATGGTTCTAATGCTCTAGACACCGAATGACAGCATAGAATTCCTTGTCATAAGTGGAATATTTTCTCCTTGAATCACACAGTTTCTCACTAAAGAAGGCCAATGGTTTACCTTCCTGTAGAATTAGAGCACCGAGCTTGGTGGGCTATTAAGAAGCTCAACTATGATTTGACTGAGGCGGGAGACTTGAGACGACTGCAATTGAGTGAACTTGATGAAATTAGGGCAGAAGCATATGAGAGTGCTCGATCTTCTAAGGAGAGGGCAAAGTTGTTTCATGATCAACATGTTTTGAGAAAAGAATTTGCCCCGGGAATGAAAGTACTTTTGTATGACTCTCGGCTTCACTTATTTCCAGGGAAATTAAGGTCCCGCTGGACGGGCCCTTATGTTATCTCTCATGTTTTTCCCTATGGTGCAGTCCAGATTCAGGATTTGCAGACTGGTGCCTCGTTCAAAGTCAATGGCCAGCGGTTGAAACCATTTCTCGAGCTGCCAACCCAAGAGGATGTGGAGTGTCTGATGCTCCATGGTCCGGGCCCTAATCCGTGACTGACTGAGATCTGAGATAGTTTGGGTGTAACTTGCACCCAACCTGGTTTGCTAGAAACTCTCTTTCTTCTCTCTCTTTTCTTCTCTCTTTTCTTCTTTCTTGTATAGTTTACTATTTTCCTTATGCTTCTTTGATTTTAGTTTTGATTTTTATTTTGTTTTGTTTTTTGTTTTTTGTTTTGTTTTTGTTTTTGGTCGTGTTTTAGTTGTATATATTCTAGGTTTTTCAGTTGTATAGTGCTTTTTAGCGCCTTAATTCTCCCAATGAGGACATTGTGAAGTTTTGGTGTGGGAGTGAGGTGCCATTTTTTTCAAAATTTTTGATGATTTTTGTTGTTTTTGGGAACATTTGTACCTTTTTTGATTAGTTTGAATCCCCTGTGTTTTAGTTGTTAGTTTGTATATAAATAGGATGTGCATGATAAGTCTTTAACTTTGAATGTGATAATCTAAGCCCTGATTCTAACTCCAGTTATTCATTAAAGGTTGTGTTATCCAGTCCTTGTTATCCTTTCATCATTGTCTTTAGGTCTTTGGTTTCCATGAATGATTCTCCCACTAGCTTATGACATGATTACTTTGGGAAAAAAAAATTAAAAAAATTGTATTATAAATAAAGAAAAAGAATAAAATTTGGAATGACAAGTATCCCTTTGAGGCATGCGCCACTGGGACCCTTTGAGGCACATGCTACTGGGTGTTACCCTTTGAGGCGATATTGCTACTGGGAAAGCTTGCTTCCAAAGTCAGTATAAGAATAATGTAGTTATGTCAACTGAGTGGGATTGAGTCTGTTCTGGTAAATCTAAGTCCTGAGGATGATGATACACTTGCACACAAACACCGGGATGAATTCAAAATCTGGATGATCAATGGGGTGAAAATCAGTGTTTTGATGTCATTTAGAGGTAAAGGGTTTTGATGTACATTCTATGTATATACAGGTTAATAATTGAGTACATGGGTGATTTAGCTGATTAGGAATTGTGCATATGTTTCCCGTGTTTTGTACATATCAGTTTTGAGAAAAAACCCAAAACGATTTCCTTTTATTTTTGAAATAATTTTGTGGGTATTTTCACTTTGAAACCCTCACGAGACCTCACTCGTCCACTTGGGAGTCCAAGGGGTTTAAAGGGCTTGTTGCATACGCTAAATGCAATCGTGATTCCTACGACAGTGAGTTAGGATTTTCTTTTATTTTCATTTTCTTTTAGTTAGCTTAGTTTATTTTACTCGAGGACGAGCAAAATCTTGGTGTGGGAGTATTTGTTTGAGCTAAAAATGTGATATTTTTAAGGTACTTTTACACCGATCTTAGGCTCGTTTTAATAATATTTTTTAGGCTTTTAATTGATTTTATTTTATTTTGCAGATTTTGAATAAATGTGAAAAATGGGCTTAAATGGCGGAAAAAGCGTGAAAAATAGAGAAATTGTCGGAGGTTGAAGAATCGGGCCAAAATCGATGAAAAGCCGGCCAAAGAAAGAAGAGAAAAATCAATAAAACCAAACCGGTCCAGTGAACCGGACCGACCGGTTCAGCTGGACCAGTTCCCACTTAAAAACCCCCCTTCCCTTCCTTTCCTCGTTCTTCTTCTTCCCCATTTCCCTAACCCCGAACCTAGACCCTGATTCTCTGTTCTAAACCCTCGACACCCCCCTTCCCTCATCGCCATGCCCATCTCCTTCTCCCTTCTCTCTCTACCTCGTCATCACTCTCTCTCTTCCAGCACACCCCCTTCCCGAAACCAGAAACCAACCCCCCCACCCACGATTTCACCTTAATCGTCCCATCCCACTACCGTCAACCACGCTGCTACCACCACGTACCCATCTTCGGTGGCTTCCATCTCCTCCATCCACGACACCCATGAAATCGACGGTCGAGAGATCAAGAAGGTTTGGGTATTTAAAGGGAGCAGTGACGCCATTGGAAGAAGTTCGAGTTTTAGGTAATTTTAGGGTTCAAGTTTAGGTTTAAATTCGGTTTTAGGATTAGGTTTAGATTTAGTTTAATTTCGTTGTTAATTTCATTTTCGTATTCGAATCTCAGAAATTTCGTGTTCTTCAATTTCGTTATCGTGTTTTCGAATTTTCGCAATTAGGGTTTATGTTAGTCGATTTCAATTGGATGTATTTGGGTTGAATTTCATGAGTTAGTAGTGTACTTTGAACTTCTGATTCGATTTTACATGCAATTCGGTTCAATTTGCCTCTGGATTCTCGCGTTTGTGTATGCAATTTGATTTCCCCTGTCTCAGTTTATTTGAAAGTTCGAAGATCTGTGTAAACACAAATTTCGAGTCTAAAAATAAACAAAGACAAGAAATTCAGAAACAAATTTAATTTTGTATTGATGTAGTGTGTAGGTACAATATTTGAATTTAATACAATAAAAATGATCCTCTGATTCGATCTCCTAATGACTTGAGTATTCCGAGGGCTTGATGCTTGATCTCGGTTGATGCAAATCAGCTGAAGAACTCTGAAGGTTGTTCTTGATTTTGATCTGCAAGTGGCTGATTATGGTTTCTGAAACTCTGCAAGTCTTGACCCTTCTCGCTTGGTAGCTGGATGCTTCTTGTCGTCTGAGCTCTGAATTCTGCCAATGCTGAATGATCTAAATGAAAGGAGAGAACCCCTATTTATAGGCTCTGTCGGCTAGGGTTAGAGCCATATTTTGGGCCTAGGCCCAGTAATTGTTTTCTTATTTTTTAATAAAGAAAATAATTACTAATTTCTGCATCATCAACGACACGTGGCGGCTTTTGATTGGTTGTACTTAATTTTGACCAAGCGGGTCCACCAAAGTCAACGTGACATATGGCAATTTACGATTAGTCATTTGTTTTTACACATGGCATCATCCGATTTGTTGTAGAATTTTTGCCTTCTACAAATGCCCCCTCGAGAGTCAGCCGCGTACACGAAGTTTTGAGTGTTTGAAGCGGTTGAGTCTCGAAAAATTGAAAGATGCTGAAAATTGGAGTTTTTTTAGTTTTTTTTTTTTTTTTGGGGGGGCCGCCTCCCCTTTTTTAGACAAATAACTTGCCGACTTGGTAGATAATTCATGCTGATTTTTTTTTTGAAGATCATTCTGCTTGTAAATTTGTGATAAAATTTTATCAACAACTTGTGATAAAATCTACCAATAATTTCAGGGATAGAATTCTATCAAAAACTTGTGATAAATTTTATCAGTAATTTAAATGATAAAAATCTATCAACAATCCAAAAGGATAGAATTTTATCAACAAATTTGGATAAAA
>JACYFF010002017.1:20922506-20936772 GCA_017589665.1 Selenicereus undatus
GCGGAACAACCCAACGGTTACATACTGGAATAGTCATTTCTCCTTCTGCCCCCAGTGCCAAAGTGGCTGCGAGGCTTGCTAGTGCGTCAGCCATCTTGTTGGCACTCCTTGGTACGTGCTCTAACTTGACCATGTCCAACTTTTTTAGCAGGCGTAATGCTTGCCTGTGGTACGGGACAAGGTCCTCTTTCTTAACCTCGTATTCGTTAAGTAGTTGATTGATGACCAACTGCGAGTCACCATATATGTTGAGATCGGTGACCCCCATTTCAATAGTCATTTCAAGGCCCAAGTTAAGCGCTTGGTATTCCGCTACATTGTTAGAGCATAACTGAGTGAGCCCAAATGAATATGGAAGAATGTGCTTTTCGGGGGAAACGAATACCACTCCTGCACCAGCACCAACACGCCTGGTTGCGCCATCGAAATACATTTCCCAGGGAGGGAGGATATCGATGTAAAACACGCCTTCTCCTGGCAAATCATCATTTAGCTCCCAATCATCGGGAATGGGATGATCTACTAAGAAATCTGCCAACACTTGCCCCTTGATCGCTCTTTGGGGTACATAGACGAGATCGTACTGTTTTAAGATGACCGCCCATTTTGCCAGTCGCCCATTTAAGATTGGCCTGGACAAGATGTACTTGATGGGATCAGCTTTGGAGATCACTTGCACTGTATAGGCCTGCATGTAATGCTTGAGTTTCTGGATGGCAAAGATGAGCGACAAGCACATCTTTTCAATAGGGGAATACTTCAGTTCAGCGCCGACCAATGTACGACTTAAGTAGTACAGGGCAACTTCTTTCCCTTCCTCGTCTTCTTGTACACACAGTGCCCCTAAGGACTTTTCCTGAGCTGCAATGTACAATCGAAGAGGTTTACCAGGGATGGGTGCCCCCAACACAGGAGGATGGGTCAAGTATTCCTTTATTTTCTCGAATGCCGTACGACACGATTCGTCCCACTCAAACGGTGCACCCTTTTTCATAAGGTGGCTAAAGGGATGGCGGCGTCCTGCAAGATTTGAGATGAATCTTCGGATATATGCCAAGTGACCTTGAAGTCCGCGAAGCTCCCTGAGATTCTTAGGCTCAGGCATCTCCTGGATTGCCTTGATCTTTGATTGGTCGATCTCAATCCCTCTGTGATGAACGATAAAACCCAAGAACTTTCCAGAGGTGACGCCAAATGCGCACTTGAGTGGATTCATCTTCAATTGACATCTTCGTAATCGTTCGAAGATCGAACGAAGATCTTGTATGTGGTCCTGCCTCTTTTTGGACTTCACCACCAAATCATCGACATAGCACTCGACTTTCTTATGGAGCATATCGTCAAAAATTGTTTGCATTGCCCTTTGGTATGTTGCCCCTGCATTCTTAAGTCCGAAGGGCATCACCTTATAGCAAAAAATGCCTTTAGGTGTGCGGAAAGCCGTGGCCTCTTGATCTTCGGGCGCCATCAGAATCTGATTGTATCCTACGGTACAATCCATGAATGACAGTGCTTCATGCCCGGTGGTTGAGTCGATCATAAGCTCTGTGACAGGCAACAGGAAATCGTCCTTTGGACAAGCGTCGTTAAGATCCCGGAAGTCCACACAAATACGAAGTTGCCCATTTTTCTTCCTAACAGGCACGATGTTTGCAATCCATGTTGGGTACTTGACCTCGCGAATGAATCCTGCCTCTATGAGTTTGTTGACTTCCTTTTCAATTTCCGGTACCAACTCTGGGCGAAAACGTCGTTGAGGCTGCTTCTTAGGCGGAATACCCCTTTTGATAGATAGACGGTGGACTGCGACCTTTGGATCTAACCCGGGCATTTCTTTATAGCTCCAGGCAAATACGTCCTTGTACTCTGATAGGAGTTCTAAGTATTGCTTTTCCTCTTCGAGTGTGAGTGATGAGCTTACGTAGATAGGACGAGGCTCTTCATCGGTTCCAAGATTCAACTCTTTCAAATCATCAACTGTAGCCTGTCCTCCATCTTCGAAAGTCTTAGGAGTTTCTGCCAACTCTATCTCTGAGTCTGAGTCATCACATTCGTGGATTGTGATATGGTTGGAAGAAACAACTTCTTCTTCCTTCGCTTCCTTGTTAGAGTCAGAGTTTTTTTGCTAACCTGTGAAGATCACAGTACGCCTCTTTACTCTTAATGAACCATCTGTTTTAACATCCAGACTAGAGAAGCGCTTCATGCGAGACGGGATAGAGCTTTGAACTTCATTTACTACTCCCAAGCGACTAAATGCAGAACTTTTCTCGTGCTGAAGTCGTGAGTTCGAGGGCTTTTCACCAGCTCCTATTCTGGCAAAAACTGAAGGCTTTGGCTGGGGATGATCTTTGATTCTGTTAAAAACAGAGCTTCTGTAATCTTTCCCTTTCCCTATACGGGCAAATACTGACGGACGTTTTTTAGAAGTTGATGATTGTAGCCTATCAAACACAGAGGGCTTTGGGTTGGGTGAAGCACTTTCATCTTCACTCACATCTACTTCTTCAGCTGAGATGTGTTGAATTGCCAACTTCTTGTCTTTTCGTCGACCAGAGATTCTGACTGGCTGCGGTGGCGTAAAACCCAGTCCAACTTTAGAGACGCCTACTGAGCCTCCCTGTTCTTGAATCTTTCTTTGAGTTTCAGTAAGGCCATGAGGCTTGGCTTCGGTTATCTTTCCTAAGGCAGTTGGATTTTGAAATTCGGAGCCAGCCCTCTCCATAAGCCTGTATGCATTAGGATCAAATCCCTCCCTAGTCCGTGCATTTGGCAAGTCATCGCTTTCTTTAGAAGAAACGACAAACCCGGAAATAGGGGGCCTACTCACCTTAGCCTGCCACATTTTTAGCGTTGGAACTGTTGCACTTCCTTTTAAGGTGATTATGCTAGCTCCGTCATCCCTTTTAGTAGCTTTACTCTCAATGCTTCTGCTTGTGCACTCGCTAAAGGGTGATTCGCCCTCCTTACGGCGAGACCTAGGTATGTACCTTAAAACTGGTGGCATTGATCCTGTTGACGCGGCAGCTTGTTTAGCAACTTGCTCAATATAAGAAGTGGTGCTACCTTGCTTGCCTGCTTCTTTGTCGAGCTGCTGCTTAGGAGCACCATCTTTTGTTACTCGAGGGGCCTTCTTTGCGACACCTTTGCCTGTGGAAGAAATGGTTGACGGCATGGTCTCTTTAGGTGCAGCACCTTCTTCAAAGAACCTTGCATCTGCAAAATGAGACTCAGCCTTAGTGAATGGCTTGACATCCCCGCTTATTTTCTTCTCCCCATCACGGTAGTACTTAAGGCATTGGTGTAAAGTGGAAGCCACTATCCCATGCTCATGAAGCCACGGTCGCCCAAGTAATAACCTGTAGGAAGTCTTAGCATCGATTATATGGAAGATGGAGGACGTCGTCAAGTCTCCCATTATCAGTTCAACACGAATCATGCCGATTGCACGTTGACCTTCAAGGTTAAAGCCTTGAATCATCGTTCGACTCTTA
This sequence comes from Selenicereus undatus, assembly GCA_017589665.1. Lineage (NCBI taxonomy): Eukaryota > Viridiplantae > Streptophyta > Magnoliopsida > Caryophyllales > Cactaceae > Selenicereus > Selenicereus undatus. The sequence continues at coordinate 20,926,001 of JACYFF010002017.1, forward strand.
GACAGTTCTTCCACTGTTATGCCTAAGTCGTTCATTGTAGACTTGGGCATGATGTTGACAGCTGACCCTCCATCCACGAGAATGCGTCTGACTCTCTGCTCCTTAATGTAACCAGTCATAAACAAAGGACGATTATGGGGCTTAGATCCCAACAACAAATCATCGTCAGTGAAAGTGATTGCGGTGTTGCAATAGGCACACTGAACAGGGTCTTTTGTGGATGCTCCTGCATCCTTGATTTTATCAACATAAAGTTCTGGATGTCGTAAGGCAGTAACAACATGTTGGTGCATCTCATCAGGCAGACAAAATATTTGCTCCCAGCCCATGCGAGCTGGCAAAGCCTCCAAGACAGTTAAGGTCTTATCAGCTACTCTAGGACACTCCTCTTGTCTGTCACTTCCTTCGTCTTCCTCTTCTTCAAGCTCAGAACATGAAGTCATGTTGACTGTGACTTTCTTAAAGAAGCCTGTTGGGAAAAACTCTTCGAGTGTGACAGGGACAAGAGGCTCCTGCTCAAGTAGGTCAATAGGCAGAATTTCGTGCCTTTTGACGTCATTGGTCTTCTCCTTTCCTTTTGAATGATGAGGGTTCTTCTTTATTCCTTGTTTCTTCTTGCGGCGGAGAGGCGGTGATTGCACTTGGCTTTGTTTCCTTGGCCTCCGACGAGTGACAAGAGTCCATCCCTCTTCATCAACATCAGCTTTATTAGAGACATCTACAAAAGGGTCAGTCTCTGTTAAGGGTCCTTTGGATTGAATTGGAACTACCACAGGCTCCAAACTTCCAAATTGAATTGTAATTAATTTCTCTCCAATTGAGGAAATCAATTCAGTGTTTACTCTACCACGAGGTTGAGTATGCTTTGGCTTCCAGGGCGATGAGGAACACTCTAGCTGAGTGGAGATATGATTTGTCTCAACAGTGTCGTCCAAATCCAATATTATCTTCCCCTCCCTGGCAAGTTGCATAATACGCTCTTTGAGTGTAATACATTTCTCAAGAGGGTGACTAACCACCCTATGATACCGACAATATTTTGGGTCGGTAACCCTTCCAGCTTCTTCGGGCCGTTTTGGTTCTGGAAGTTGGATAACCCCGTTTTCAAGGAGATCATCAAGCATTCCTGACAAGTCTGAGTCAGGGAATGGGTATTTCTTCTCCTGCAGTTCCTTCAATGTAGGACGCTTCTTTCCAGAATCCTTAGAGAATCCACCCTTCTTGTTTTCATACTTGGGCTTTCCGGAGATTCGAACCGGCTCCCCAGTTGAAACAGCCATGGCTTCTTTGTTTGAGGACTTAGTGGACTTGAGATTTTTCTTGAATTCACCCTTGTCCTTTCTAGTGTCAGACGAGGAAGAAGACTTGCCATGGCGACTTGCGATCGTTATCTCCATATCATGAGCGTTTGTTGCCAATTCCTGGAAGGTCCTTGGCTTACTCATCTGCAAGACGTATAGTAAATCCCACTCCATACCCTGAGCACACATTTCAACGGCTGAAGCTTCTGATAAACGGTCCTTGCACTCGAGACTTAGGGACCTCCAGCGATTAATGTAATCAAGGACCGGCTCGTCCTTCCACTGTCTGGTGTTTGTTAGCTCTGTCATGCTAACAACACGTTGAGTGTTGTAGAACCGATTCAGGAATTCCTGCTCCATTTGTTCCCAGTTGTCAATGGACTCTGGCTCCAAGTCTGTGTACCAATCGAACGCGATCCCTTTTAGAGTACGAACAAACTGTTTCACCAGCCGGTCCCCCTCTGTGCCAGCATTACTGCATGTCTCAATGAAGTGGGCAATATGCTGTTTGGGGTTGCCCTTGCCATCGAACTGGTTGAACTTGGGAGGCTGATAGCCATGTGGCATGCGAAGAGCATCAATCCTCTTCGTATAAGGGTTTGTATACAGGTGGGTCTTGTGAGATCCTCCTCCCAACTGAGCCTTGACCGCATTTGCTATTAAGCTCTGAATTTGCTCAATAGACATTGAGCCTAAAGAGCGGTCCTTTCTTCCCTTGCACTCGTCCTCAGATTCTTCGCTGTGGCTGGACTCTTTATCAGAGTCTTCGGTACCTGAACCTTTGTTGGAAGCTTCAGATGACTTCTTTTCCAACTTCTTCATCAGCTCAGCAATCTGATCATTCTGGCGTTTGATTTGGGCGTCCTTTTCTGCACTCTCTTTGGAGAGCCTATCCAAGGTAGCCTTCATGCTCGCCAGTTGTTCCTCAAAGTTAGTAGCCCCTGTCACCATAACTGGCATGACGACGGTGTCGGATGATTCAGCTTCAGTATGCGAGGAAAGTGACCCCTTTGAGGATGCCAAAGAGGAATCACTGCTCGAATAATCATCATCTTCAGAATTGAAGGGTTGGAATGCAGGGTTGGTGTGGGTTTGGAGTTCATCCATCCCACGCGGAATTGTTTGTGGCATGATGAAGCCAGCAACAGATTTTTGCTTCAAAACATTTGAAGCGATTTGATTGACTCCATCAGATACCTTGGAGCCGAGGTTTTGGATCTTATGTGACTGTGATGGTGCAGCCACAATTGATTGCTCTCCGATGATAGTGGTAGTAGCTTTTATCATACTTCTGGTCATGACACCACCAGATGCAGCACTAGCAGTTGTTGATCCTTGTGATGCAGATCGGATAGCTTTCCTTGAAGATTGATTAATAGCGTTCTTAGGGGCCATGTTATCTTCAAAGGAATGTATTGTTTGCTGTTAGGAGAAAGAGATGAGAGGCAGAGTTGTCCCACCGGGCGTGCTAAAAATTTGTAAACACAAATTTCGAGTCTAAAAATAAACAAAGACAAGAAATTCAGAAACAAATTTAATTTTGTATTGATGTAGTGTGTAGGTACAATATCTGAATTTAATACAATAAAAATGATCCTCTGATTCGATCTCCTAATGACTTGAGTATTCCGAGGGCTTGATGCTTGATCTCGGTTGATGCAAATCAGCTGAAGAACTCTGAAGGTTGTTCTTGATTTTAATCTGCAAGTGGCTGATTATGGTTTCTGAAACTCTGCAAGTCTTGACCCTTCTCGCTTGGTAGCTGGATGCTTCTTGCCGTCTGAGCTCTGAATTCTGCCAATGCTGAATGATCTAAATGAAAGGAGAGAACCCCTATTTATAGGCTCTGTCGGCTAGGGTTAGAGCCATATTTTGGGCCTAGGCCCCGTAATTATTTTCTTATTTTTTAATAAAGAAAATAATTACTAATTTCTGCATCATCAACGACACGTGGCGGCTTTTGATTGGTTGCACTTAATTTTGACCAAGCGGGTCCACCAAAGTCAACGTGACATATGGCAATTTACGATTAGTCATTTTTTTTTACACATGGCATCATCCGATTTGTTGTAGAATTTTTGCCTTCTACAATGTGTCAATGGCGATTTATGTTAATTAAGGTTGTGCTAGCGTTCAAATGGCTGTGAATGTTCAGGCTTGGAATGAGTCGTGTTGCTGGGTAATCCCTTGTCGTTTTGTTCCTGCTTCCCATTTCGATCCTGTTCATACCCTTTCCCCTGTTTCTACTCTGTGTTCGTATTCTGCCTATGGTTTATTTTCAAGTTCTACTTTCAATTTCAACTTTCAATTTCAGTGTTCTACCTAGTTAAATCAAGTGCCATAAGCTGCTTAGTCTAATTCTATGATTAAACCATGATTAATCTCAACTTTAGTATAATTAATTTGGTTAATTAGCATAAGCATAAGTATTAGTTTAGGTTTAGTTGATTTAGTAAATTAGTTTGTTTTAATGTTTAATGAATTAGGATTAGATGAGTTTGGTTGAATCAGTTTAGATTGCCTTAAATAATTTCACTTAGGTTAGTTAATTAGTTTAAGCATTTCGTTTTAAAATGACCATAATTTCACGTTTTTCCCTGTGGACCGACCCTTAAGTACTACGACTGACAATCGTGAGTATTTGAGGTATCATTTTCCTTTTCCTTTAAGTTATTTTTCCATCCCCCTCAAAACCCATCAACATCCACCAATTCCCACTCCTGATGCATCACACTCAACTTCAAAGACTTTCTCAAAGCACGGCAAAGCTAAGACTGGTGCTTGACTTAGTCTCTTCTTCACTTCTTCAAAGGTACATTGTGCTTTAGGGTTCCATTGGAATGATGCTCCCTTAAGCACTTTAGTCGTGGGGGACATGATCGTACTGAAATGTCTAATGAACCTCTTATAAAAGGAAGCTAAGCCATGAAAACTTCGAACATCATGTATACTTTGTGGTTGCGGCCAAGACCGAATAGTCTCTATCTTCCCTTCATCTACCTTGATACCTTCTCCAGAAACAATGTAACCTAAGAATGTAACTTCCTGAGTGAAGAAAGTACATTTCTTAAGATTACCATACAGCTGCTCACGTTCCAAGACATGCATAATTTGATTGAGATGATCTAGGTGTGCTTGCTCGTCCTTGGAATAGATTAGAATGTCATCAAAGTAGACCACCACAAACTTGCCAATGTAAGGCTTGAATACTTGATTCATTAGCCTCATAAATGTACTAGGAGCATTAGAAAGACCAAATGGCATAACCAGCCACTCATATAAACCTCCCTTAGTTTTGAATGCAGTCTTCCATTCATCTCCCTCTCTTATCCTGATTTCGTACTAGCCACTTTGAAGATCAATCTTTGAAAATACCTTACAGCCATGTAGTTCATCCAACATATCTTCAAGCCTAGGTATGGGGTACCTATACTTGATTGTGATTTTGTTTATGGCTCTACTATCCACACATTCGTTGTCTGCCATCCTTCTTGGGAACCAACAAGGCAGGTATAGCACAAGGGCTTAAGGACTCATGTACAAGCCTCTTTGACATTAACTCCTCTACTTGCCTTTGAATCTCCATGGTTTTCTTTGGGTTCATTCTATAAGCTGGTTTATTTGGAAGGGCAGAACCAGGAATGAGATCAATGTGGTGTTGGATATCCCTTTTGTGGGGTAAACCCGAGGTATCTCTTACGGGAACAAGTGACAGAATGTTTAAATCAGTGATTTGGCAATGGGGTGAGTTGGCATGGGGGATTTTGGCTCTTAAAAGCCTTAAATTCATTATTAGAGGCCTTTAAGAGAGTTTCACTAAAGGTAAGTAAGCAACTACAATGTTCATGGCCTTTTGTGTGTTTGTTTTTGAGGGGTTCGGATGGTGACAATGACTTTAAGGTAATCTTCTTACCTCCCTTGGACAAGGAGTATGTATTCAAGAAACCATCATGTATTACGTTCCTGTCATACAACCATGGTCTGCCTAGGAAGATATGACAAGCGTCCTTCGGGATAACATCACACCAAAGCTGATCTTGGTAGCTCTTACCAATAGACTAAGTGATTTGGCACCGTGAGTTGACTTGAAATCCCTTGCTTTGGTTTAGCAATTGTATGTTGTATGGATGGAGATGGGTCGTAGCTTGCAAGCCTAGCTTCTCAATCATACTGAGAGAAACTACATTAGTATAGCTCCCACCATCAATAATCAGAGAACAAACCTTGCCTTGAACCGTGCACCTAGTATGAAAAATGTTCTCTCTTTGTTTGTCCTTAGTACTCCCCTGGCCGTTCAAGAATCTCCTCAAAACTAACATCTCAACTTCATCAGCTTCCTCTTCAACCTCTTGTTGACTTTCCTCAAGGTTTTCTTCAATTTCACCTTAAAACTCGTCCTCCTTTTCTTGTTCATCCACGGTTCTCCACTCAGCCAAAGTGATCACCTTGCAGTTAGGGCACTCTGAGGCAATGTGACCTAGTCCTTGGCACTTAAAACATCTTCTAGTGCTCATAAGATTGGGGTTAGGTCGAATTGGGGGTGCTGGAGCTTTTTGTGGTGCTAGGGTTCTTTGTGGATTAAAAGGGAAAGGGGTTTGAGGCTTAGAAACTGGTTGGGAACTCCCGCTGTTAAAAGATTGGTTCCAGTTTGGGGGTTTTTGATATGAGGGTTTAAAGGCTTGTCTTGCTTTCTTTTGTTGTTCAATCTTGTGAGCTAGCATGCAAACCTCATCAAAACTGGTATAAGCTTGTAATTCAACAACATTAGAATACCTAGGATCAAGTCCTCCCAAGTATCTAATTGTTGTTTGCTCTTCTAGTTCTTGGAGATCACACTTAATCACAAGCTTTTCAAACTCCCTGGTATATTCTTCAACACTTACATTGCCTTGGTTCAGATTATGAACTTGTGAATAGCAATCTTGAACATACGTGGGTGGAAGGAATCTAGCCTTTAACTTGGTTTTCATCTTTTCCCAAGTTCTGATTTTAGCCTTACGTTCCCTAACTCTTTTAGCACATAAGTTAGTCCACCAAAAAGAAACATACTTACGTAGTCTTAAGGCCACCAACTTGACTTTCTTGTCTTCTGGAACGTCTTTATACTCAAATACTCTCTCCACCGTGTGTAACCAGTCTAAGAATTCTTCTGGGTCGAGCTTGCCTTCAAATTCTGAAATCTCAACTCTAAAATCATTAGAGTTAGCTTGCATTCTAGGTTCTGGTCGTGGCTTTCTCAATGGTTCCACATCACTAGAAGAATCAAGAGTATGGCTGAAGACTTGCTCTTGTCCTCGTGGGTTAGAATAGACCGGTTCTTCATTCATCTTCGGCTTTTGTTTGAGAAAAATGCCCAACTGCTTGCGTAAATACTCATTTTGGGCTTTTAATTCTTGATTTGAACTCTTCAACTCTTGATTAGAAGAAGTAATTTTGTGATCACTATTCAAAACAGCATCAAGTTTCTCTTCTAGACTTAAGCTAGTACTCATACTGTACCCAATTTAAGTGAAGAACAGAATCTAGTTTGTGTCTGATAAATGGAGAAGAAATGAATGTGGATTCGTGGATTCAATACCAGACCAAGGAGAAACTTAGCTCTGATACCAAATATGATGTAAGTCTCATGGGAAGGAACAACCTAAGTCAACACACATCAAAGGCACGAATCAAAACTAAGGATATAACTCGGCCAAAAGTGGCACAGTCGTGCTCACAAGCACGTAGTGGTCGTGCACGATTGCTGCCGGGCAAAACCTGAAATTCTCTAATTTGCATGATTGAGTTTGATTTTTATTTTGTGATGGATGCTAGACTATTAGAGGTAGTCTAGGCCTTGAATAGGCATGGGAATGGAAGGGTGAGTGGCTTGTGAATAGGGGAAAATGAAAGAGATTCAAAGTTATGGATTACTAACTCAAATTAACCTAGTAATCTCATCTTAATCCTCCTTGAATCCGAATGAAGTAACCAAAGATAGGATAGACTAAACTCAATGAATGGATATAGAAACACCACAAAACATGAGTCTAGGGCACTTAATCTTGATTAAGATACAGATATCACCACTTAATCAACGTTAAGACTTGACTTGAACACCACCTTAATTGGCCTAAGGATAAGCAAGCAAGATTTGAAGAGAGAAAGCTAAGGAGCTCTCAAACTGACCTCATATATCAAAGTAGGTTATGTTCTTGCTATGGCCGTGTGGTTCTTTATGTAACCAGAAAAAATGGCCAAGCTAGCAAGCACACGCACAAGCATACACCTCTACCTTTCCTTACTAGGGAGGAAAAGTATTAAGAGCTTACTACAAACCGGTTTGAGCTTAACTAAGTACAAGCTTGCTTAAACTAATCTAATACATTCAAATCATGAAGTAAAGTAGTGCTAATGTCTATTATACATCAATCTACTCATAATTAAAGCCTAAACATGTTGAATTCTTGCTTCAATGTTATTGGCCAGCCGTAAAGATGCTCTCCCTTTTCGGCCATCCAGTCAAATGGAAGAGACATCTTCCATTGCTGCTTGCCCCTTGTTGGTTGCCCTTGCCAAGGTTGCAGCCCACCATTGGGTGTCTAGGGATGTGTACCAAGACTATTAAAGTGTGCCAATAAGCTTCGGAAGTTAGAGAGCCGACTAAATCAAGAGAAAGAACCGGGTTATGCTAAACCGGGTTCAAGCATAATTCTGGCCGGTTTTTGGACAAAATTTAAGCTTATCAAAAGTGAGTATGATTTGGTTTTCAGGCCATGGGGGGTAACTTTGGGATGTGTATAAACCCCTCCCCCCCCCCCCCAACAACGAAATCAAGGTTATAGCATGTTTAAGTAGGGTAATTACGCTTAAACATTAAACCGTGCCGAATGGAGCCCAATCTGACCAGTTTGACAAAATGGCTTGATCTCCCATCCTCTTGTGTGCATGATTTGAAATCAATGCTTGGACTTGAAAGTTAACATCATGAGGATTCTAAAAATGCAAAAATATTTGGCTTAAGCCACAATGTAGCTTAAGAAATGAGGTGAACAAAATCGGGCACTTTCTAGTCATTTAACCCATTTGTTGCTATTTGAACTTCTTGTAAAATGTGAGCCATCTCCTTCACTTGGGACCTTGTTCTTAGACGTTCTAGCTTTAATTCAGCATGGTCAAGGTCTTGGCTAGGCAGGATTCCATTAGATAATGATTCCAATGCTCTAAACATCCCACAATAGCATAGAACTCTTTATCATAGGTGGAGTATTTTCTTCTTGAGTCACAAAGTTTCTCACTAAAGAAGTCTAGAGGTTTACCTTCCTGATTAAGAACACCACCTATACCAACTCCAAAGGCATCACATTCCACTTCAACGACTTTACTAAAGCACAGTAGGGATAAAATCGGTGCTTGAGTAAGCATTGTGTTGATCTCTTTAAAGGCATATTAAGCTTTTGAGGTCCATAAAAATGATGTACCCTTGATAAATTCAGTCATAGGAACCATAATAGTGCTAAAACCATGAATGAACCTCCTATAGAATGAAGCTAAACCATGGAAAGCTTGAACATCATGGATACTCCTTGGAACTGGCCAAGACCGAATAGCCTCAACCTTGCTCTCATCTACTTTAATGCCATCTCTAGTAACAATATAACCAATAAATGTAACTTCAGGAGTAAAGAAAGCACATTTCGTAAGGTTACCAAATAGCTTCTCATGCTCCAGAACAAGCATTACTTGAGTTAAGTGATCTGGATGTTCATGCTCATTCCTAGAATACACCAAAATATCATCAAAGCATACTACCACAAACTTCCCTGTGTATCGTCTGAACACTTGATTCATTAATCTCATGAAAGTACTAGGTGCATTAGAAAGACCAAAAGGCATTGCCAACCATTCATGAAGACCTTCTTTAGTCTTGAAAGCTATCTTCCATTCGACACCTTCTCTAATTCTGATTTGGCAATAACCCCTTCGAAGATAAATCTTGGAGAACACCTTGGAGCCATATAACTTATCTAGCATGCCTTCAAGTCTAGGTATATGGTACCTATACATGATTGTGATCTTGCTAATGTCCCAGCAATCCACACACATTCTCATTCCACCTTCCTTCTTAGGCACCAAAAGAGCTGGAACCGTACATGGACTTAAAGACTCACAGATCAAGCCTTTATCCTTCAATTCTTCAACCTGTGTTTGTGTTTCCATGGTATCTTTTGGATTCATCCTGTATGCTGGGTTGTTTGGTAGGATGGAACCTGGAATAAGATCAATGTGATGCTGAATATCCCTTTTAGGAGGCAAACTCGTAGGCATCTTCTTAGGAAACAAGTGACAAAAGTTTTGAATAAATGTTTTGCCTATGGGGTAAGTGGGTAATGGAATTTCTGGTTCCTCATGTTTTGTGGTTCCTCAATATCCACTCCTTAAAGGCTTTAAACTCATGTTCGGAAGCCTTTAATACAGGTTCACTCACAAACAGTGGCATTTCAACTTGTTTGGGCTTGTTTTGTGGCTGAATTTCATGAAGTTTAGATGGGGGTAAAGGGGCTAAGGTAATGATCTTTCCATCCTTGGTAAATGAGTAAGTGTTTAGGTAACCATTATGCATAACCCTACGGTCACACAGCCATGGTCTCCCTAAAAGCATATGACATGCATCCATAGAAATAACATCACACCATAACTCATCTTGATAGTTCTTTCGATTGGAGAAAGAAATCAAGCACCGAGAGTTCACTTGAATTCCTTTGCTTTCATTCAACCACTAGATGTTGTATGGATATGGATGAGTAATTCTTTGCAAGCCTAGCTTCTCAATCATGCCAGAAGAAAGCAAATTGCACGGCTCCCTCCATCAGTGATTAGAGAACACATTTTGCCTTGGACAATACAACGGGTGTGAAAGATGTTCTGTCTTTGCTCATCTTTAACTCCTCTTTTATTGCTTAGAACTCTCCTTAAAACCAAAATTTCTCCTTCATTAGCCACTTGCACGACCTCCTCTTGAGTTTCCTCAAGTTCCGGTTCAGTTTCATGATGCTTATACTTGTCCTTATTGTGTTTATAGTGCTGTTATATGTGCAAGTTTTGAAAAGAAAATTAATGATATGACTGATCAAATGATAGAGACTATGAAATTGAGAATTGCTGAATATTCTAAATGTTTTAGCCGAATTAGGGAGACTTCTAGTGAGATTGATTCTAGTTTAGGCTCTCCTAAACCTGATATTGACCTTTGTGATGATTATGAGCCTTCTTCTTCTACTAGGCCTGATTTGAATGAAAACATGTGTTTGCCTAGTTTAGAACAAGAAAGTGACCTCCCTAAGTCTCTATCATCAGACCTTGCACCCTTCACTAGTTCACCTAAAAATGTCACTGATGAACAATCTGATCTTGATAGTGAGTTAGAAATAAGCATCATACCTGTAGTTGAGCTTCATGATTTGGATGAATCGACAGATGTTTCACAGGAGT
>JACYFF010002017.1:20950732-20962884 GCA_017589665.1 Selenicereus undatus
GCAATTCACAATACTAGTTCGATTTTGCAAAAACCAAATGTTAGTTTATCCAATGTCATTCGATTCCCCTCTCCCCTGCGTTTGGTTCGTTCGAATGGTAGCTTTTGGAATCAATGGGTTGCGTGGTGGTAGTTTGAGCTCTTCTCCTCGCCTGTTCTGGTTTGGCCTCTATTATGCTCAATTCATTCATGTTGTTGTCTTTGCGTTCTGTTTCAATCCGTTTATTCATGCTGCAGCTTGTTGGTGTTCTGTTTTGATGTTTCTATTGAGCTTCGTATGGATTGATTTTAGTAACATAATTGTTAGTTTTGAGAGTACACAGCCACAATAGGGGGGTGAATTGTGGTGTCCGATTTTTACAAATTTTCTGGCAAACAGTCCTAGACCTTGTTTACACAGGTTGTTCCCGAGTTGTGTAGAAGTTAAAATCCAACGAAATTGAATGCAGAAATAATGGACACATGATTTTTACATGGAAAACACCTCTAACCCAACTGAGGTGAAAAAACCATGACCTACCTCGTGTAGGATTTAACCACTTCACTAAACGGGCTGAAAACGTTACAATAGTAACACACCTTGTTACTAATTGCAACCCCACCGTCTTCCCTAAGACCGGTTACCCTACGTCCAAAAGTCCACTTGACTTAGGACACACTAACCTCACTTTTGCAAAAGAGAGATTACAAAGAAACACCCTATTACAATACTTCTCAACTAAGCTAATATAGGGTACAATTTGAAGTCCTAGTATGCCAATCTTGAAAGCTCAAAACATCACTCACTTGACTCGGTTTTCTTTTGAAAATTTAAAGCTCTTGAACACTGAATGTTTGCTCCTGAAAACCAATGCTAAGTGAATGTGGAGACTTTGCTTTAAATAGAAATAGTTGGAAGAATTTCGAAAAAATGCTTGGCCCATAAGAAGTGGGAAGTGTGAGCTTAATTCTCCCACTAACTGCATGAGTTACATGGCTAAATGTTAGCCACAAACTTTCAGAAGCTCAGCTCATGAATTTCTCCACAAATTCAGCCATTTTCTAAAAATAGAGAAGAAGTTATTTAGAGGATAAAACAAAGCAAAAAAATAGGCTCAAAATCCTCTCCAAGTTTTCAAAGGCAAAAATAGCCCTTTTGGACTTTATCAATTAGCAGAAAATCTATCCAAAAAGTTCAGAGATGTTAGCCCAAAAATCAAGGAAAAAATCATGTAAAACCATTTTTCGAAGTTTAGTCTGGAAACACCCTAGCCGCCCTGTTTCCAGGACTGTTCTGAAAGGTGATCCAAAATATCTTCAAAAAAGCAAAACCGTTTCAAGTAAGTGATAAGTCAAGACTTTCTAATTGGCATATTAACAAGAATCTAATAAAATAAAACCATAGCAAACCTAAGACTCTTGTTGAATCAACCAGCCTTCTTAACTTGTTGCTCCAAACACTTCGCAGAGCTGTTCTTAAGGTTGTTCTGAAGTTCTGAAAAGTTTTGCCATCCAACTTATCTTCAGTACCTGTTCTTAAGACCTGTTCTTGAACATTGTTAACCAAGCAATTGCAAAGTGTTCCAAACAATATTTGGAACCTGTTCGATCAACACACTCAATCAAGCATATATTACATTTGCGTTTGTTATCATCAAAACCTTACATTACGTAAGGATAGGGTCAACAATTTTCCCGTTTTTGATGATGACAAACCAAATGATCATATTGACATAAAAGGCGAAAGCAAGTTAGTGCCAATCAGTTAAGCCATAGAAGAGAGAAAAATTTTGAGAAATCAACTTAAGCCAAGTGACACTAAATGAACCATGGTCATGCCCATCTTCCCCCTTTGGACATCATCGAAAAAGGGTGGTCAGATCAAACAGGTGAAAACAGGGTGTTTACAATCACCACCACGTGGGTAATGAAGGAAAAACAACCAGCGATACACTCAAGTATATGGTACGGTAATGATATTGGCCATCCGAGTCACGCACAAACAAATAACAACAAGAAATAAGTAAGGCAAATTATGAAAATATAACCAACCAAGATTAGGATAACCACAATTAGTCAAAAGGCACAACCAGATAGTCAGAAAACAGTTGGTGAGAACAGGGTCGAGAATAAGAGTAAAAACAGGGAATAGAACAAGGCTGGGAACAAGGGTCAGAAACAGGTTTAGGAGGGAGGAGAGGACAGTTGGGCCGTGAGGGCAGTGATGGCAGCTAGTAGATCCTCATGGCGCTTGACATTTAGAGCCTTCTCCTCAACAAGAGCAGCTTTAACCTCAGCGAGCTCGGTCTTCAACCGGGATTGATCCAGTAGCAAGGCATCAACAGAGGGCTCACCGGAGGAAGAACCAGGAATAGGGGGAAAGGGTGTTCGAAGCAGTGTGTGCTCCCTTGATCAATTTAAAACCGCACCCCGTCACGATGCTACTCCCTATTTCATCAATCATCTGCACCCCAACTTTCTTCTGAAGAGACACCCCAAAATGCTCAAAGACCATAGTTAAGAGAAAACCATACCCTAGGTCATGTTCCCGAGTGGTGTTTGCAATCCTAGTAATATGGCGGATCATGATGGCTGGGAGTTTTACTTGCTCTCCTCTGTCCAACAGATCAATAAAGCATTGGTCAATGGCATCTTCTTGGTTGCGTCCTTGACCCCTAGGGATGACATTTTTGATAATAAACCAAAAAAGCAACTAATGGAGAGATGACATGTCACCCTTTTTGATGGATTTGGGTGTTTGCAGCCCTGTTTGTTGACTCAGTTTTTGGTCTAACTCCAGCAACTGGGCGGTTCCAAGCACGGATTTGTCTTCTCTAACATATACATCGAATCCGGTAGCGGGAACACCCAAAATGTCACCCAGTTTCTTTGCGTCAAAACGCAATTTCTTCCCACTAATCTCACTTGTCACCACACCTTGGGTGACAATACAATTGGCATAAAACGCTGCCAAGTCAGAAACAGAACACCCTAGTTGGGTGTTTGTAAATAAAGCCAACCAACCCTGAGCCCTGAGCTTGTTCAAGAACACCTCCAGGCCCTGTTCCTAGAAATACTCAACCTTCACAATTTTACCCCTCACCACACTTCTTTGAAAAAATTTGGCAAATTTGGAACTAGGGGGTGTAACCTTTTTGGCCTTCTTGGAGGTTGGTTCTACAGGTTCATCCTCAGCAAGGCCCTGTGTGGGGACTTGTTTTGGAGAAACCTTCCTTTTAGATGACGTCCGTTTGGAATGAGGTTTCGAGGTTGGTGGTGTCTGTTGGAAGCTTTGGTCTGCAGGGGCTTTCCCCTTTTTCTGGGTAGGTGAACTCTCTGGTGAGGAAAAAATTTCCTCAAACAGTGTGGGCTGCTGTTCGGAGGTTTCAATCGGTTTTGAAGTTCGAGGGGTGCTTGGTAAGGTTTTTCTGGAAGATCTAGTGGAGCGAGATTAGGAAGAAGGTGGAGTGGATGTTTTTGTGGGCAGTGGGGAGGCAGAATAAAATCCAGAACGCTGAGTTCTGGGTCTGTGAACAAGGGGAAGATCAGTTCACCCTGCGAATGTCTTGAACCCTCGCCTTGGTCCCCATTCGCCAGGTTTCGTCTTTTCGTAGGGTTTAGGGGGAACAACCTCAATGGTTGAATCTGACCCATCACTGTTAGTCTCCTTAAGATCTTCCACCCGATACCAGTCATCCAATCGGTCAAGAAAAACAATCGCAAGCCCTGTTTGGGCATCACCTGGTTGAGAACCAGGTTCAGGCCCTGATTGGGCCGTATCAATTCTAAGAACACCTTCAGGAACAGTGTGTTCCACATTCGACTCAAACAACACCAAGGGCCACCCAAATTCAGAAGGCACATCACCTAGTTCCTTCCCCACCGTTCGCAAGTTCACACTCTTCAAAAACCCAAAGATTGTAGAATTAATAGGCAAAGGGGTAGAGAATCGAACCCCATACCTCTCTCCGATGTCGGTGCTACGGTCACCAACAATGGTAATGATGGAGACACCGGCGGAGACGCCAGGCGAGGTCGCTTGGGTGTCGGTCGTGAGGCTCAAGGAGATGATGGCCGACGCTTGGAGGAGGAGTGGCTGCCACGGGTCTGCTCCATTGTTGCTAGGTTGAGAGAGAGAGAGAAGAGCTAGGGTTTTTTGGTTGAGGAAGATGAGCGAATGGAGGTAAACGATTTTGATGGAGAGGAGGCGAGGTTTTTGGGATGAGGTACCGAGAAGAAGGGGAAGTGGGAAATTTAAGAGTCCCAACCGCCTCTTACTCGGAAGGAGAAAAAGAAGTCCAACAACTGAAAAACAACTACCTGATTCGTACAAGGTGACAAACAGTGGCCATACCTGTTCTTGGTGCTTGTTCCTGCGGTCAGTTGTTCGGTAACATAGGACAATAAGGGCAATATCATCAGACCTCAACGATTGTCAGCAGGTTGTAATCCACACATGTGCTAATTTTGACACAAAAGTTGACTGTATCCAATGAATCAAGATGTTTGACCTGAAAAACCTTTTAACTAGACAGGCATTGGAGGTTGATGGAGCATGCTCAAGTTGCTTTAATTAGACCCAATTCTAGTCTGTTCTGCTCAAACTATTCTCTATTCAGTGCCTGGTAAAAATATCAGCAATTTGCTTATTAGTGGCACAATAATTCATTGAAACCAAGCCTTTTTCCACATTGTCTCTCAAAAAGTGATGACGAATGTCAATATGTTTAGTCCTTTTATGTTGACATGTGTTTTTGGAAATATTGATTGCACTTATATTATCACAAAAAATGGGAATGCATCCCATGTCAACACAAAAGTCTTTGAGTTGTTGCCTTATCCACAGCACTTGAGCACAGCAAGAAGCATTTGCAACATATTCAGCTTCTGCTGTGGACATGGCAACTGAGTGTTGTTTCTTGGTTGCCTAAGATACCAAACAGGGTCCAAGAAAATGAGCCATACCAGAGGTGATTTTTCTATCAACCAAAAAGCCTGCATAGTTAGCGTCAGCATAACCAACAAGGTTAAAGTTGCATCCTCCAGGATACCATAACGCCAAATCAGGTGTATGTTTTAAGTATCTAAAGATCCGTTTAACAGCCTTTAAATGAGATTCTTTAGGCTTAGACTGAAAACGGGCACACAAACCAACACTAAAAACAATGTCAGGTATACTAGCGGTTAGGTAGAGAAGCGACCCTATCATGCCCCTATAATATTTGTCCTTGACTGAGGGGCTCCCATCATCCATTTCCAACCTGGTTGAAGGAGAAATGGGAGTATCAATGGGCTTGGCCGATTCCATTCCAAATCGCTTAAGTAATTCCTTGACATATTTTTGTTGATGTATCATGTTGTCGTTTGAAGTTTGTTTGATTTGCAAGCCTGAGAAAAACTTAAGCTCACCCATCATGCTCATTTCAAACTCACTCCTCATCATTTTTGAAAACTCTTCACATAAATCATTGTGTGTTGCACCAAATATAATGTCATCGATATATACTTGAACAATCAACAAATGTTCCCCCTTAGATTTTAGAAACAAGGTATTATCAACCTTGCCTCTTCTAAAACTATTTTCCAATAAAAAGTTTGACAAGCGTTCATACCAAGCTCTAGGAGCTTGTTTTAAACCATAAAGCACTTTGTCAAGCTTAAAAACATGGTTAGGAAATTCTTTATTTTCAAAACCAGGGGGTTGCATCACATACACCTCTTCTGTAAGGTATCCGTTGAGGAACGCACTTTTGACATCCATCTGATATAACTTTATTTCCATGTGAGCTGCAAAGGCTACCAAAATGCGGATAGCCTCAATCCTTGCAACGGGTGCAAAGGTTTCCTCATAATCAATGCCCTCTTCTTGGTTGTAGCCTTGAACCACCAGCCGGGCCTTGTTCCTAGTGACTGTTCCAAACTCATCAAGCTTGTTCCGGAACACCCACTTGGTGCCAATGATTGATCTATCCTCTGGCTATGGTACAAGGTGCCACACCTTGTTCCTTTCAAACTGATGAAGCTCCTCTTGTATTACTGTGACCCAATCTGTATCTGCAAGGGCTTCATTAACATTTTTTGGCTCATTATTAGAGAGAAAAGCATAAAAAGCACAGAAATTTTTAAGCTTAGATCTAGTTTGCACTCCTGTATTAATGTTAGACATAATCTGGTCAAGAGGGTGCGAACTTTGGTGCTTCCATGGTCGTGGAGTAAGTGGATCCACAGACACGCTTTCTACTCTTGCTGGAATACTCGGCGAAACAGGTTTAGGAACTGTTTCCGAGCCTGTTCTGGAGCCTGTTCCTGAGCTTGTTCTGGAGCCTGTTCCTGAGCCTGTTCTGGAGCCTGTTTCCTGGCCTGTTCAAGAAGAATTAGGTTGGTTTTGATCTAAACCAGGTTCAGCAGAGCTTCCCCCCGTCTGGTTCAGACCTTGCCCACCTTCCAAGGAAACAGCTCCAGGCCCTGATCCATCCTCAGGACTCTTACCTTTCTCATGTGTGAGCAACAAATCTTTTCTAGCAAGGCTCAGTTCGTAATCCTCTTCCTGTGTATCATTCTCAATTAGAGAGCTAGTTTCATCAAATAGCACATGCACAGTCTCCTCAACACACAAGGTTCTTTTATTAAACACTTTGTATGCCTTATTGTGCGACGAATAACCAAGGAATATTGCCTCATCACTCCTTGGATCAAATTTCCCTAAGGCATCCTTCCCATTGTTATGCACAAAACATTTACAACCAAATACTCTTAAATGCATAATATTGGGTTTTCTTCCCTTGAGGAGCTCATAAGGTGTTTTGTTAAGAAGAGGTCTAATCATGCATCTATTTATAATGTAACATGATGTGTTCACAGCTTCAGCCCAAAAATTTCTAAGAAGACCACTAGTAACAAGCATTGTTCTAGTCATGTCTTCTAGAGTACGATTTTTGCGTTCTACCACCCCGTTCTGTTGGGGTGTTCTTGCGGCTGAGAAGTTGTGGTCTACACCATGCTCATTACAATAGCTAATAAAGCTTGAATTCTCAAATTCTGTACCATGATCAGACCTTAAGCCAACCAATGAGTGTCCTACTCTCTTTTCAATCCTTTTAATAAGTGCAAGAAATTTCTCAAATGTTTCATCTTTGGACGCTAAGAACAGGGTCCAAGTGAAACGAGAGTGGTCATCCACTATCACAAGCACATACCTCTTTCCACCTCTGCTCATGATCTTTATTGGACCACATAGATCCATATGTAGCAATTCAAGGGGTCGGGTAGTGCTTACACAATTTTTAGATTTAAAAGAATTTCTGACTTGTTTTCCTTTGGCACATGCATCACATACCTTGTCATCATTGAATTTGATGGAAGGTAATCCAACCACTAAGTCTTTGGTAACAAGTTTATTCAAAAGCCAGTGGCTTGCATGACCTAGTCTTTTGTGCCAAAGCATAACATCATTATTTAAGGCACTCAAACAAGTTAAATTATTTTGGGGAAGAGTAGCAATACACACTTTATAAACATTTTTGTGTCGTTTCCCCCTCAACACAACATCTCCTATATTCATATTAACAACCAAGCAACGTGTCGGAGAGAACACTACTAGGTTGTCTTTGTCACACAGTTGGGACACACTTAGTAAGTTGTGTTTTAATCCATCCATAAAATAAACATTTTCAATTGAATTGGAGAGTGACTCACCTATCTTACCTATACCGACAATTGTCCCGGATTTACCGTTTCCAAATGCCACACTCTCTTCTTCTGAAGCTACAAGTGAGAGAAAATTGGATTTTTCACCAGTCATATGCCTCGAACACCCACTATCAACATACCACAGCTGCTTGTTCCCTAGGTTGTTCCCCGAGCTGTTTGCTGGGTTGTTTGCTCTCACTTCAGCCTACAAGACAAATCAAAGGTTAGTTTTGGGAACCCAGATCCACTTGGGTCCCATTGCTTTAGACGTACAAATCTCATCTTTTCTAACCCATATTTGTCTTACATAAACTGTGTTTCTTTCAATGTCATACCTTCTTATAGGACACGCATACTGATAATGCCCTGTTTTACCACAATGAAAACAAACAATATTTTCAGGTAATCCCACATATTTTCTATTAACAGGGTAAACGGTGCGCTTAGTCACAAAGCCTAATCCCTTTTTGCCTCGGTTAAAGTGAGTGTTCAGCCAATTTAGCGCCTGTGAGGACCTGTTCCAACGCCTGTTTGCAGCAAGGTTTGATTCTACTTGTTTTAATTTTTCAAGTAATTTACTGTTCTCAATAAGCAGGGATTCAACCTTCTATTTCAGTTCAAGGCATTCCTTTTCCAGCTCTGTCAGATTAATGGAACAAGTCTCTTCTTTCATGAGTAGGGTCTCTTTAAGCACACTAATGTTTTCATGTAAGGCAAGTGTTTCTTTGTCAACTTCAAGCTTTTCCAATTTGAGAGTTTCATTTTCCAGTTCTAGGTCTCGAACATCCCTTTTTAACTTAGCACACATATCCATTATAGTGTACAACAATTCTTCAAGGGTTGATTTATTGAGACCATGTACCTTGTTCTTGAGTTGAGTTAGACTGTTTGTTGATTCATCATCTGAATCAGTGTCACTTCTTGCCATGAGTGCTATATCATCTTCCTCGGGTTCAGACCCTTCCTCATCCTCGCTTGAATCACCCCAGGCCACTAGCATAGCTTTTGAGAATCGTTTCGCTGAGCTGCTTACACCCTGTTTCCTGTCCTGTTTTCTAGGGTGTTTGGGTTCTTTTTCTTCCTTAAGCAGTGGGCAGTTTCTCACAATATGGTCTAACTTGCCACACTTGAAGCATCCGGAGAACTGTTCCCGAGAGGTGTTCCTGGCCTTGCCGAAGTCCTTCCGTTTGCTGTTTCCTTTAACTTTCTTAAAGAACTTGTTAAACTTTTGAGTTATCATGGCAATCTCCTCCTCATCAGAATTAGAATCATCTTCTAAGGCCTTTAGTGCAAGACCTCGATCTCTCTTTGTCTTATCTTTCTGCTGAGAATTTCTTCTAAGTTCATACGTTTGGAGATTGCCAATCAGCTCATCTAGGGTGATCTTGTTCATGTCCTTAGCTTCTTGGATGGCCGTTACTTTCGCTTCCCAAGAATGAGCTAAAATTCTTAGGATCTTCCTCACCAATTCTTCGGTGGTGAAGGATTTTCCCAGGGATTTCAACTCATTCGTTATGTGAGTGAAGCGAGTGTACATGTCCATCACACTTTCACGATCACCCATCTCAAACAGCTCATATTTTCTCATAAGCAATTCAATCCAGGATTGCTTTACCTGATTGGTCCCTTCGTGAGCTACTTGTAAAGTATCCCAGATTTCCTTAGCAGACTCACATTCAGATATGCGAGTATATTCATCAGGACCTAGGCCGAAATATAGAAGTTTCTTGGCCTTGGCATTCTTCTCCATCATTTTGTAATCTTCAGTATTGAATTCTTTAGGCTCCTTGGGGATTGACTTTCCATCTTCAGTTGTTTTCTTAGGGATGAGTGGTCCATCCTTGATGAGCATCGACAACTCATAGTCCTCGGCTTGGATGTAGTTTTCCATCCTGTTTTTCCACCAACTGTAATGTTGGCCATTAAAGTATGGTGGTCGAGTTATGGATTGACCTTCAAGTATGCCTTATGGGGTACTCATCCTCAAGGATCTCTCAAGGTGTTAGCCTTTCAAAGGAGAACCTGCTCTGATACCACTTGTTAGCTTTCAAAGTACATAGCCACAAGAGGGAGGGTGAATTGTGGTGTCTGATTTTCACAACTTTTCTGGCGAATAGTCTTAGACCTTGTTTGGACAAGCTGTTCCTGAGTTGTGTAGAAGTGAAAATCCAACGAAATTGAATGCAGAAATAATGGACACATGATTGTTACGTGGAAAACACCTCTAGCCCAACTGAGGTGAAAAAACCACGACCTACCTCGTGTAGGATTTAACCACTTTACTAAACGGGCTGAAAACATTACAATAGTAACACACCTTGTTACTAATTGCAACCCACGTAACCGTTTTCCCTAAGACCGATTACCCTACGTCCAAAAGTCCACTTGACTTAGGACACAATCACCTCACTTTTGCAAAAGAGAGATTACAAAGAAACACCCTATTACAATACTTCTCAACTAAGCTAATATAGGGTACAATTTGAAGTCCTAGTATACCAATCTTGAAAGCTCAAAACATCACTCACTTGACTCGGTTTTCTTTTGCAAATTTAAAGCGCTTGAACACTGAATGTTTGCTCCTGAAAACCGATGCTAAGTGAATGTGGAGACTTTGCTTTAAATAGAAATAGTTGGAAGAATTTCGAAAAAATGCTTGGCCGACAAGAAGTGGGAAGTGTGAGCTTAATTCTCCCACTAACTGCATGAGTTACATGGCTAAATGTTAGCCACAAACTTTCAGAAGCTCAGCTCATGAATTTCTCCACAACTTCAGCCATTTTCTAAAAATAGAGAAGAAGTTATTTACAGGATAAGGCAAAGCAAAAAAATAGGCTCAAAATCCTCTCTAAGTTTTCAAAGGCAAAAATAGCCATTTTCGACTTTATCAATTAGCAGAAAATCTATCCAAAAAGTTCATATATGTTAGCCCAAAAATCAAGGAAAAAATCGTGTAAAACCATTTTTCGCAGTTTAGTCTGGAAACACCCTAGCCGCCCTGTTTCCAGGACTGTTCTGAAAGGTGATCCAAAATATCTTCAAAAAAGTAAAACCGTTTCAAGTAAGTGATAAGTCAAGACTTTCTAATTGGCATATTAACAAGAATCTAATAAAATAAAACCACAGCAAACCTAAGACTCTTGTTGAATCAACCAGCCTTCTTAACTTGTTGCTCCAAACACTTCGCAGAGCTGTTCTTAAGGCTGTTCTGAAGTTCTGGAAAGTTTTGCCAGCCAACTTATCTTCAGTACCTGTTCTTAAGACCTATTCTTGAACAATGTTAACCAAGCAATTGCAAAGTGTTCCAAACAATATTTGAAACCTGTTCGATCAACATACTCAATCAAGTATATATTACATTTGCGTTTGTTATCATCAAAACCTTACATTACATAAGGATAGGGCCAACAGTAATGTTTGATGTTGCTGCTGAATGTTGCTCAACTCAGTCTGAGTTTAGTTTACTAGTCTTGCTATTGGTTTGGTTAGCTACTGAATGTTGATTAATGTTGAATATTAGTTAGTTACTGATTCTGAAGATTGCTTTAATAACTTAGTTTCGTTTTGGTTGAATGAATGCTCAAGTTTGATTTAGTTGTTTTAGTTTGGTTTAGTTATTTTCATTGATGTTGGTTAGCTTAGTGTAATTAATTGGTTTAACCGTTTTGTTTTAGTATTTGAGGTTTCTTTTCCTTAATTTAATTTTCCACCCCCCTCAAAAACCATCAACATTTCTGGCACCGTTGCCGGGGAAGACGGTGAGATTTGGTCAAGTTTTATTTTTTTAGTTGCTTTCGTATTGATTTGTTTAGTTTGTTTTATTGCTATTCACTTGGTCATGTTTTGTTTAGTTGTTTCGTAACTATAGTTTCAAATCGATTTTTAATATCGTTTCCGTGTTAGTGTTTTGAAAAATTCAAAAAATCCAAAAACATTTGGAAAAACCAAAAATCCAAACACATTTGAAAAACCTTCAAAAATCCAAAAAAAATGAAAAATGCTTAAAAATTCAAAAACATTAAAAAATTCCAAAAACCAAAAAAAAATTAGAAAATTCAAAACCCAAAAAACGTGAAAAATTGAAAATCCAAAAAAATTGAAAATTTTTTTTAAAAAAAAAGTAAAATGGGAGTTTTCAATTTCCCACAATTTGAGCGCGAATCTTTTTGGAATTACATTTCAAGGCTTAATGATTATCGTGCTCAACCGAATCATAATTTTGAAAAATGGGAAATTTGTTGACGGTCTAAACTTTGAGTGAAAGAGTTACATCCGTTCAATTTTTCCTGGAGGTTTAAGAGAATTGATATCTAAAACTCCAAATGAGGTCTGGGATGTCTTTGAAAAAGTAGCTTGGGAAACCTATACGATTGACCAAGCTAAACAGTCTGTTAGATCCCCAACTCACGAAGAGTATAATTTTCAAGCTAATTCTTACCCTTCAGATCATTTTATGAACTCCTATGACTCATTTCACTCTTATAT
>JACYFF010002017.1:21006273-21128773 GCA_017589665.1 Selenicereus undatus
TTTCTGGATGCAAAACCATGTGCATCCACTTCAAAATTCTCCTTGGCTGTGAAGATGGACTTGATTGTGGAATTGTTTTGGACCATTTGGACTTGGGATGGACTCGTGGATGGACCTCCATCACTTCACATATGCTTCAAGGTCTATAGAAACACAATCATGGGCTGCAGCTTCAACACTTTGGGAAGAGAAACCAATAGGAAGCAAAAGGAAGAAAGCATGCTCTCTAACCAGATTGGCCAGCCAAAAAGCATTACTACTTTATGGCTGCTTTTCTCCATTGAAATCTGATTGTATTAGGAATAATTACATGTAATTAAGGTTATAAACATCATTTTTCTTGCTTTTATTTTTATTTTGATTGTGATTAGGTTAAGTTAAGTGAGTTAGTATTCTGTTTAGCACTAACTGTGAGGATTTAGCTAAGCTAATACGTTTCCTCCTTAAGAAGGAAACCCCAGCAGCTAACTTGCTTGTTTAAGTGCTGGCTAGGCTTATACTAAAGACATACTCACGGCCCTTTGCATTTCATTACTCACTTGAATGAAAAATCAGTTTGAGAGCAACTAGCTTTCGTACACTCAAATACTTCACTTGCTTATCCTTAATTTGGTCGATTAAGGTGGTGATCAAGTAATTCCTAATCTTTGTTTAAGTGGTGTTTCTATATCTTAATTAAAGCTTAGGGACCCTAAACTTGAGTTTGTATATTGTTTAGCACTTGAATTCTTGCTTGAGTTTTCGTTCATTCCCTTCAAGATACATCAATTAGCTTGATCAACTAAGCTAAGTACAACCTGTAAGCTTAGTAATACAAAACAAACGACTAAACTTAACATTAATACACTTAATTTAGCCTAATACATCATAATACTAGACAAAAGAGGGAAAAAAGCAGCCATAAAGTAAAAGCCCTTTTTCAGCTGACTAATTAGATTGCATGGTGCCAATTCTTCCTTTGTTTTCTCATTGGCTAGGCTCTTTCCAAGGCTTGTTTGCAACAAATGATGGTGTTTCTTGCAGCCTTCAACATGATTGGAAGTAAATATGCAACCGAGCAGTTGACCAAACCCTTAGAGGAAGGAAATTACACCTAGCACCAAACTGGGTTCTAGAATCTGTTTTTTGCCCGTTTTTGTGCCTTCTTTAAAACTAATCAAAACTTAGCATGATTTTGTTTCTAGGCCATGGGGCAAACTTCAGGATGTGTACAAATCCCCCAAGTAAAGAAATCAAGGTTAAGACGTGTTTAAGTGGGAGAATTCGACCAAAACATTTAACCGTGCAGGTTCAGACCAAAACTGGCAGGGTTGATAAAATGGCCTTATTTCTTCACTTCAACTAAGCATGGTTGGTTTTGCTTGCTCGGACCTGAAAGGTAACATTTTAGGGAACCTGACAGTGGAAAAACCTGGGAATTAAACCACAATAAAGCTTAAGAAATCACATACTCAAAACCGGGTACATTCTTGTTCAATTGGGCAGTTTGGATAGTTTGGGTTTATTGGCTGAATTGGATGCGTAAATGAAGTCCAAATGAGCTGAAACTTGTTGATGGAGTCCCCCATAGCCAAGACAAGGAAGAGGGTGCTAAGAGTCCTACAAGGTCCAATGCAAGTTCTAAAGTCCAAGCAATGGTCCAAAAGTTGGAGGAGAACCAAACAGCAACATCCGGGTTACACAACCAGAATGTACCCGGTTTTGTCCACTTGATTTCTTAAGCTGCATTGTGGCTTAAGATTGATATTTTTGCATTTTTAGGTTCCTCATGATATTAGCTTTCAGGTCCAAGAAATTAAAGTTAATCATGCTCAGTCGAAGTCAAGAGATCAAGGCCTTTTGTCCAACCTACCAGTTTGGGTCGAAAATTGCATGGTAAAATGTTTTAGTATAAATATTCTACCTAAACATGATTTAACCATGATTTCTTTATGAGCATGTTTGTACACACCCTAAGGAGTCCCCTCATGGCCTGAAATCAAAATCATACTCACTTTTGATTAGCGGAAGAAAGGTCACAAAACCGGGCTAAAAACTACCTTTGACAACCCGGTAGAGTGCTACGTGGTTTTCCCTCTTCAATGGGTCTACTTAGCTTTCTTCTTACTTGCTTGCTTTGATCACTAGTCAAACTGCCTGGAAACACCATGATTTGCGGCAGCAACCACCTGAAAATGTGTGAACCAATGGGAGCAAAAAGGGAATAACAACACCTTGTAATCTGATTGGATGGCCGAAAAGTGCTTCACCTTTACGACTGCTTTTCTCCACATTTTTGCTACTAATGCTGCTGTATTAGCTTAGTTAATGATGTATTAAGTTAATTATGTCATATTTTTTTTGCTTTCCTTAGTATTCTGGTTGTAATTAGTTTAAGTTAAGCAAGCTTGTAATCTAGCTCAGCCTTAAGGGTGTGGAATTAGCTAGTAATCCATTTCCTTCATAGGGCGGAAACCTCCAACAGCTAGCTTGGTTGCCTAGTTGCTTGCTAGGCTTTGTACTAAAGTATACTCACGGCCATTTTGTAATTCAAAGTTGAACTTTGAAAAAAAACAAGAATTGAGAGCATTTAGCTATCATCCTACAAATACTTCACTTGCTTATCCTTAATTTGGTCGATTAAGGTGGTGATCAAGTAAGTCCTAAACCTTGATTAAGTGGTGTTTCTGTATCTTAATCATAGTTTAGGGACCCTAAGCTTGAGTTTAGTGGTGATTCTGTATCTAAACAAGAGCTTAGATCATCCTTCTTTCATACATTCATTTGCGGATTCACTCTCACTTTAGCTTGAATTCAGCTTGCTTGCATTCTAGCTTTGAATTCAGGTTTGAATATTAGTGTTTTCCTTCCAAGATACATCATATTTGGTATCAAAGCTTTGGTTTCTCCTTGGCCTGGTACTTCCCTCCACTTCCAGAATTCATTCCTACTCAAAACACCAAACACATTCATAGTTTGACTCCAAACACAAGCCGTGAGCAAGATGAGTTCTAGTGTGAGTTTGGAACAGACGTTTGAAGCCTTAACGAGGCATAATGAAATACTGGTGAAGAAGATACATGAAGATACTCAATGTAACCAAGAAACTCATGCCCATAATGAGTATCTACACAAGCAGCTTGGTTGTTTTTTCAAGCAAAAGCAAAAGATGAATGAAGAAACTTATCAATCAGAACCAAGGAGGCAAGAACAAGTCTTTAGGCATGATGTTGATTCATCTAGTGAAGATGAACCAATAAGAATGACTAGGGTAGAACCATGGATCCAAGCTAACACCAATTATTTCAAAGTTAAGATTCCAGAATTCGAAGGTAAGCTTGATCCAGAAGCATTTCTAGATAGATTGCATACTGTTGAATGTGTTTTTGAGTATAAAGATGTTCAACAGGATAAAAAGGCCAAGTTAGTGGCCTTGAGACTTAGAAAGTATGCTTCATTGCAGTGGACAAACCTATATGCTAAAAGGGTTAGGGAAAGAAAGTCCAAAATCAAAACATGGGACAAAATGAAATCAAAGCTTAAGGCTCGTTTTCTTCCCCCAACTTATGTCCAAGATTGTCATTCTCAACTCCATAATCTTACTCAAGGTAGCATGAGTGTAGAAGAGCACACACGTGATTTTGACAAGCTTTTGATCAAGTGTGATATACAAGAACCCGAAGAGCAAACCTGATGTATGCTGAAGTGCAAGCTGGAATGAATCAACAACTAGCAACTAAACATGGAAGATATAGACTGGCATAAAGGAATTACTTCCAACAACCTGAACTGCTATGATTCACCACCAATCCCCTTAAAGCGGTAGCACCAAAAGGAAAGGATAAAGAACCACTCTCAGACACCACCTAAAACAGGCTAAAGTTAGAGAGATTTGAGAGAGTTTTGCTTAATAACCAGCAAAGAGATCTTTCATTCAACATAATCTAAGTGTTACAGCAAAGAACAAGCCTTATATACTCGTCCATAATCACTAGAGCAATAGTTACAATTGATTGCAGCTAAAACAGAAAATAAAAACTAAAAAACACTAACGTAATGCAACAGTTGTTGGATGCTTAACACCTAAACCCTTGCTTATCTCCATTACTGAGGTGTCACCCCTTAAGAGCTTCAAAGTACCTGCTAATGATGGTCTTGGGGTGTGATTTGCTACTGATTACATCGTGCTTAGCCAAGCCTGCCAGCAGGTACAAACATGCTGAAATCCAGTGGACAAAAGGAATTTCTAGCAATCTAAGGTTGGGTAAAAGCTAAAGCTGAGGGAGGTAACTCTGCCACTTTAGGACCTTGTTGGATAAATATTTAGGCATGTCCCCAAGCCCTTAGATTGACCAAAATGGACTACCAAGTCAGGGGACTAATTTCTTCTCAAAACTACTACTACTGCTGACCTACTGCTAACAGGAAAATTCCACGGCAAAATTCAAGTAACCTTCATCATTTAGGAGCTAAATGTAAGCTAACAAATAAGTTAGGGTACTGATGCAAAAGAAGGAAATCTTGTAGGCATGACTGAGTTACTCGAAGCAAGCTCAAATAACCCTGAACATGCTGACTGCAAAAGGGGTTTGTTGACTGAACTGAAAATCTAAGGCTGCTGCAGGACCCTCAAAGACTTGGTTTGGCTAGTAGTGATGCTAGGGTGTCCAGCAAAGCAAAGACCTTCCCAAGGTTGCTTCTAAACTGAACTGCATTGCCTCACAGAACAGGCTTTGTTGGTGACTGAAATGCAATTCCTTGACTGTTTCTGGTTGAGGGTCCTGAATTGGCTCTTGAACTGCATCATCCTCCCATTTTTTGAGAGGATTTTCCCTTAAATCCCTAAAATCTATCTCGTCCTCTATGTAAGGACTCAGATCACCCACATTGAAGGTGGCTAAAACAGCCATGTCCCCTGGGAGTTCCAGCTTGTAGGCATTGGTTTCTACCCTTGCCAAAACTTTCAAAGGTCCACCTCCTCTAGCCATCAACTTGCTTTTTCTTCTAGTGGGGAACCTCTCCTTTCTGACGTGCAACCAGACAAGGTCTCCAGGTTGGAACTCCATACCTTTCTTGTGATCGTTGGCCTTAGCTTTGTAGGCTTCATTGTCCTTCCAAATATGTTCCCTAATCTGTTCATGGAGTTTCTTCATTTCTTTGGCCCTCTTTTCAGCCTCAAAATTGAACTTACAGTCAGTAGGGAGAAGAATAAGGTCAATAGGGGTCAGGGGGTTAATTCCATACAGTGCCTCAAAGGGTGAACAACCAGTAGCCCTCATAGGTGTTCTGTTGTAGGCAAACTCAGCATGAGGCGGTTTGACATCCCACTCCTTCAAGTTCTTCTGGACCATGGTTCTCAGGAGGGTGGATAGGGTTTTGTTGGTGACCTCGGTTTGGCCATCTGTTTGAGGATGGCAAGTTGTACTGTATAGCAGCTTGGTACCCAACAGATGCCATAAGCTTCTCCAAAAATGAGACAAAAACTTAGTGTCCCTGTCACTTACAATGGTTTTGGGGACTCCATGCAGCCTAATGATTTCCTTCAAGTACAAATCAGCAACATGGGAAGCATCATCAGCCTTGTGACAGGCCACAAAATGGGCCATCTTAGTGAACCTGTCTACCACTACCATGACTGAATCCTTTCCCCTCTGTGTCCTAGGTAGAGCAACAACAAAGTCCATACTCACATCCTCCCAGGGTCTTAAGGGGATAGGAAGGGGTGTGTAAAGACCCTGATGGAACTAACTCTTGGCCTTGTGGCAAATGGAGCACCTGGACACTACCTTGTGCACATCTTCCCCTATTTTAGGCCAATGAAAGTGCTCTCTCAAAATGTCCAAGGTCTTGTTCATCCTAAAGTGCCCAACAAGTGATCCCCCATGAGCCTCTCTTACCAGTAGGTCCCTTAATGGACATGCAGGAATGCACGGCTTGTTTCCCTTGAACAGAAACCCATCCTGCATCACATAAGGCCCCTAAGTTAGAGTGTTGCTGACCAACTCTTGGAAAGCTGAATCTTCAAGGTAATATGCCTGAATGGACTACAACCCCAGCAGCTTTGGACCCAGGACTGAGATCAAGACATATCTCCTTGAAAGTGCATCTGCCACCACATTTTCAGTTCCCTTCTTGTGCATGTTGGAAAAACTAAAAGCTTGCAGGAACTCTACCCATTTGGCATGCCTGACATTGAGTTTGGGTTGACTATTAACATACCTCAATGCCTGATGATCTGAATGCAAGACAAAATCCTTAGACTTCAGGTAGTGACTCCAGTGACTCGAAGCTCTCACTATGGCATAGAATTCTTTGTCATAGGTTGAGTAGTTGAGTTTTGGACCATTGAGTTTCTTACTGAAGTAGGCCAAAGGCTTCTTAAGCTGTGTAAGGACAACTTTAATGCCCACCCCACTAGTATCACACTCCACTTTAAACAGTTCTTCAAAATTAGGCAAGGCTAGCACTGGTGCTTCATATAGCCTTCTCTTAATGATTTCAAAGGCCTTCTGTGCTAGTGGTGGCTAGAAAAAATTACCCTTCTTCATGCACTCAGTAAAGGGAGCCATCACTGCACTGAAGTCTTTGATAAACCTCCTGTAGAAGGAAGCCAATCCATGGAAGCTTCTGACTACAGTAATTGAGTTAGGCACTGGCCAGGATTTAATGGCCTCAATCTTGGCTTCATCCACCTAAATCCCATCACAGGACACCATATAACCAAGGAAAATAACCTTTGGTAACAAAAACTCACACTTTTCTAATTTTTTATACAACTATTGGCTTCTAAGGGTGGTGAAGACCTGCTGCAGGTGCTAAATGTGATCAATTTCAGTTTTGCTGTAGACAAATATGTCATTAAAGTACCCAACCACAAACAAACCTATGTAGCGCCTAAGCACTTCATTCATCAATCTGATGAAGGTGTTAGGTGCATTAGACAGTGCAAATGCCATTACAAGCCATTCATAAAGCCCTTGCTTTGTCTTAAAAGTAGTTTTCCATTCATCTCCCTCCCTCATTCTAATATGATGATGGCCACTTCTTAAGTCCATCTTGGAGATGATCTTGGAACCATGCAGTTCATCCAACATATCATCAAGCCTAGGGATAGGGTACCTGTACTTTATTATGATGTTGTTGATGGCCTAGATGTCTATGCATATCCTCTAGGTACCATTTTTCTTATGCACTAGCAATGCTGGGACTGAACATGGGCTCATGCTTTCCCTCACATGACCCCTGTCAATCAGTTCCTGAACTTGCCTCTACAGCTCCTTGGTTTCAGTAGGATTGCATTTGCAGGCAGGCTTGCTAGGCAATGGGGCTCCAAGGAGTAGGTCAATTTGATGTTTTATACCCCTATTAGGTGGGAGACCAGGCGGTAGGTCTAAGGGAAAAACATCCTGGAATTGCTCTATCAAAGGCTGAACAGAAGGACGCAAGTCTGTTGTAGCTGAATCAGGAACAGATTCCAGCATCAATATAGCAAAAACAGGCTTGCCTTTAGTGATAGCCCTTTCCACTCTTCCCCCATTGACAAGGCACCCTCTTTGGGGGTAACCCTCCCAGTTTCAGGCTTTTTTGTTTGGTTGGGGGGTAAAGGGGTCAGTGTCATCTTTCTGCCTCTCAGTTTAAAGGAATAAGTGTTGGATTGGCCATAGTGAATGACATCTCCATCAAACTATGAGGGTTTGCCTAGGAGCAAATGACAAGCATCCATTGGCAAGACATCATATAGAACCTCATCCTAATATTCCACTATTGATAAAGGAACCAAGGTTTGCTTAGAAATGGTTACCTCATTTCCCTTTTCGAGCCATTGCAAGGTATAGCGTCTAGGGTGGCTGATGGTGGCCAGGTTCAGCTTGCTAACCATCTCAGTGGAAGCCACATTAGTGCAGCTACCCCCATCCATAATTAGGTTGCAGGTCTTGTTAGCTACCTTGTATCCGGAGTGGAATATCTGCTCTCTTTGGCTAGCATCAGGTGTGGTTTTAGTAGCATGAAGGACCCTTCAGAGCATAAGCATCTCACCTTCTTCAGGTGGTAGGTAAGAGGTTTTACCTTCTATAGTAGAATCTCCCTCTTCATCCTCTTCTACCTCCATGTGATCAAGCTCTTCTATCTCTCTTATTATGAGTACCCTTCTGTTGGGGCAATCTGCCTGAAAATGGCCATAGCCATGGCACTTGAAGCACTTCTTCTGGCGTTTAGGAAGCTCTGTAGCAACTTCTTTTCCCTTTCCCTTGTCATCTTTAGGGGTAGGGTCTGGCTTGTAAGAGTTAAAAGGGCTTACTGGCACAGCAAGTTTAGGAGGGACAGTAGAGTAGGGTCTCCTGGATTTAAGCTATTTCTCTACCTTAATAGCTAGCTTACAGGCATCTTCAAAGGACCAGAAAGGTTGCAGCTCAACCCTCTCCAAGAGAGCAGAGTTCAAGCCTTTGAGAAACCTGGCAATGGTTTGTTCAAGTTCTTCCCTCAAGGCACATCTGATCTGCAACTACTCAAACTCCCTGATATATTCTTCAACCTTCATACTCCCTTGGTTTAAGGAAGTGACTTTCAGATACAATTCTTGCTTGTAGGTGGCTGGCAGGAACCTTTTGTCCATGTGCTTTTTTAGTTTCACCCAAGTTTTGACCTTAGGCTTACCTTCCAATGCCCTGGTTCTCATACCACAGTGAAGCATACTATTTTAGCTTCTAAACAGGAAGCTTAAAAACCTTTTCCCTAAAGTATCCCTTGATTTCTATGATTCTTTCCAAAGCCTGAACCCATTCCAAGTAATCCTCAGGTTTTAGACTTCCATCAAATTCAAGTGCCTCTATCCTAAGGTCCTTGAGGTCATCCCTGTGCAGTCTCCTTCTCCAGTAGAAGACTCACTCCCATATTGAGAATCAGGAGGGGAATCTGAACCTCCAGGAGGGTCCTGAAGGGGTCCCCTTTCTTTTCCTCTAGGCTGATTCATAAGTTGCTAAATCTGAGTTGTGAGGGTTCAGATATTCTCTTGCATTTCCATAATATCCCTATCTCTCCTAAGCTCATGAGCCTGTTCCATAGAGAGACCTCTAGGAACTCTCATAGGTTGCTGTGGTGAGGAAGAAGTGTGTTCCCTTTCTGCCATGGTGCTGGGTGAGAAATTCAGAATGTTGTCGCTGTTTGAGGAGCTTGGTTCTTTGTTTTGGGATTTGTGTTTTGATCTAACAGGGTTTTCTTATGTTTGGATAACCAGTGAACAAGCTAGGGAAAGAAAACAACAGAAGATAAGAGAAGCAACTCACCAAGAATCAAGTTGGCTCTGATACCAGCTGATGTATGTTGAAGTACAAGCTGGAATGAATCAACAACTAGCAACTCAACATGGAAGATATGGACTGGCATAAAGGAATTACTTCCACCAACCAGAAGTGCTATGATTCACCACCAATCCCCTTAAAGCAGTCGCACCAGAAGGACAGGATAAAGAACTACTCTCAGACACCACCTAAAACAGGCTAAAGTTAGAGAGATTTGAGAGAGTTTTGCTTAATAACCAGCAAAGAGATCTTTTATTCAACATAATATAAGTGTTACAGCAAAGAACAAGCCTTATATACTCATCCATAATCACTAGAGCAATAGTTACAATTGATTGTATCTAAAACAGAAAATAAAAACTGAAAAACACTAACTTAATGCAGCAGCTATTGAATGCTTGACACTTAAACCCTTGCTTATCTCCATTAATGAGATGTCACCCCTTAAGAGCTTCAAAGTACCTGCTAATGATGGTCTTGGGGTGTGATTTTCTACTGAATACATCGTGCTTAGCCAAGCCTGCCAGCAGGTACAAACATGCTGAAATCCAGTGGACAAAAGGAATTTCCTGCAATCTGAGGCTGGTTAAAAGCTGAAGCTGAGGGAGCTAACTCTACCACTTCATGACCTTGTTGGATAAATATTTAGGCATATCCCGAATCCCTTAGTTTGAACAAAATGGACTGCCAAGTCAGGGGACTAATTTCTTCTCAGAACTACTACTGCTGCTGACCTACTGTTGCTGACCTTCTGCTAACAGGAAAATTCCATGGCAAAATTCCAGTGACCTTCGTCATTTAGGAGCTGAATGTAAGCTAAAAAATGAGTTAGGGTACTGATGCAAAAGCAAGAAATCCTGTAGGCATGACTGAGTTACTGGAACCAAGCTCAAATAACCCTGAACATGCTGACTGCAAAAGGGGTTTGTTGACTAAACTGAAAATCTAAGGCTGCTGCAGGACCCTCAAAGACTTAGTTTGGCTAGTAGTGATGCTAGGGTGTCCAGCAAAGCAAAGACCTTCCCAAGGTTGCTTCTAAACTGAACTGCATTGCCTCACAGAACAGGCTTTGTTGGTGACTGAAATGCAATTCCTTGACTGTTTCTGGTTGAGGGTCCTGAATTGGCTCTTGAACTGCATCAAAACCATAGTTAGATACTTGGGAGGTCTTTATCCTAGGTATGATAATGTGGTTGAATTGCAAGCTTACACCGCTTTTGATGAAGTATGTGTTGGATATCAGCCCATGTAATCCTCAATTAGCCCTAATCATTTTTTAAAACATATTTCAGTTTCATGTTTATTCATCAACTTAAACTTAATTTAACTTTGATTTCTTTGCGAAGAGAGTTTATTGACATTATAATAAACTTAATTATACAATTAAATCAGTTTTAAATAAAGTATTTTTGCCCAAACTTTCAAAGGACTTGAAACAGCAGGTCACGGGTTAATTCCAGCAGCAAAACTTGATGTTTGAGAACTTAATTACTTAGGCATCTTTGAGGTTTAAGGCTAATATTTTGTAATGGATTTGAAGTTCAAGAAGTTAGATTTCTAGCGAAGCAAGTTTCAACTCATTTGTGCTTCATTTACCCATCGAAATCAGCCAATAAACCCAAGCTATCCAAACTGCCCAGTTGAACCAGAATGTACCTGGTTTTGAGTATGTGATTTCTTCAGCTAGATTATGCTTTAAGTCCTGAATTTTTACATTTTTTGGTTTCTCTAGATGTTACCTTTCAGGTCCAAGCAAGAAAAACAATTCATGCTCAGTTGAAGCGAAGAAATCAGGCCATTTTGTTCAACCTGCTAGTTTTGGTCCAAAACTGCACGGTAAAATGTTTTAGTGAAAATCTCCCACTTAAACATGATTCGACCTTTATTTATTTATAGGGGAGGTTTTCAAACACCCTAAGGTTCCCCCCCATGGCCTTAAATCAAAATCATACTCACTTTTGATTGGTGGAAACAAGTTCAGAAAACCTGACCGTTTTGGACCTTCTAGAACCCGGTTAAGCACCTAGGTGCTTTTCCTTCTCAAGTGGGTTTTCTCAGCTGCTTGGTTGCTTGACTACATCACATCACATCCAAGGATTCTAGAAACATCATGATTTTCTACTGAATAAGCCTCGAATCGTGTGAACCAATGAGAGCATGAAGGAAGCAAAGGCACCTTGCATTTTCATTGGACAGCCGAAAAGGGGTTTTGCTTTATGGATGCTATTTCTTAATTTTCTCTAGTAAATTTGATGTATTAGGCTTAAATACATGTATTAAGGATTAGTATGATCATTTGTTTTGCTTTCTTTGAATTCTTGTTGTAATTAGCTTAGATTTATGAAGCTTGTAAACTAGATTAGTCCTAAGCACCTAGCTAAGCATACTTAGACATTTCCTTCCTAAGGAGGAAACCTCCAGTAGCTAGCTTAGTTGTTCAGATGCTTGCTTGGCTTTTTATTAATGTTAAGCCACTGCCACTTTGTAACATATACCTAAATTTGAATGAAAAACCATAATTGACAGCATTGTACTTTTGTTCCTTTAAACACTTCACTTGCTTATCCTTAATTAGGCCGATTAAGGTGGTGATCAAGTAAGTCTTAACTTTTAAGTGGTGTTTCTGTATCCTAATTAAGGTTAAGGGCCCTAAACTCAAGCTTAGTGGTGATATCTATATCTAAGTAAGAGTTTAGTTCTGCCTAGATTAGTCTTTGGTGGTGATTTTCGTATCCAAAGATTAGCTTAGTATCTATCCTTTCTTTTCTTTTTCCCATTTAGAATCCCTTGATTCTAAATCCATTCCCTTCCTTATGTTTTAGCTTATTCACAACCAGCTTTTAACGTGCCATTCTCTTGAGTTTTCCTTGATTGTACTCGCTCTTAGTTTTAAGCTTTCACTCTTGAATTGAGTTTTAGTGTAGACCCTTGACAGATACATCATATTTTGTATCAGAGCATGTTTCATCTTGGCCTGAAACCAACCCCCACACGCCCCAAAGCCATCCAAACACACTCGTAAAAACACTCATCCTATTCTGCCCAAAACACAAACCGTACCTAGCTACTATCATCGTGAGTACTAGTATGAGTTTGGAAGAAAGATTTGAAGCACTTATGAGGTAGAATGAGTTTTTGTTCAAGAAAATCCATGAAGATGATCAATCCGTGAACAAGGGGATTCTATTTCCTACCCCTAAACCCACGGTACCCATTCCTCCCATTCCACTAAAGAACCAAACTCCATAGCAAAGCCTACCCCCACAACCTAGACCTAAACCCTTTCCTAAGGGCATCCAAAGGTGTTTTAAGTGCTAAGGCCTAGGTCACATAGCCTTAGACTGTCCCAACAAGGAAATCATTTCCTTGGCCAAATGGGAAGCAGCAGTGGAGGAAGAGAACGAAGAAGAAAAGACAGCTTATTTGATAAAAGATCAAGAGGAGAACTAAGAAGAAGTTAAGGTGAGAGCTGATGAGGGAGAAATGCTTCTTTTGGAGAGAGTTTCAAGTGGTTTTCAAGAAGAAGCTGAACAAAGGGAGAACATATCCCACTCCAAGCCTACGGTTCAGGGTATGATATGTTCATTGATTATCCATGGAGAGAGTTATGCTCACAATTTTTCACTTAGCAAAACTAAACTCCATGCTTCAGCCCACCCACACCCCAACAATCTTTTCCAACTCTACACACCACAAAAACATTCCCACCATCTCTTTACTTGTGGTAAGCCATCTCAAAAAATCCCTAACCATCCAAGTAATTACCACCAGGTTCGAATCAAACCACATTTATTTGAGTGGTTGGTGTTGTTTCAGCTAGATTTAGTGGCTTAAATTTGAGGACAAATTTTTTCTAATAAGGGGAGGATGATGGATATCAGCCCATGTAATCCTTAATTAGCCCTAATCATTTTTTTGAACCTATTTCGATTTCAAGTTGATTCATCAACTTAAACTTAATTTAACTTTGATTTCTTTACTAAGAGAGTTTATTGACATTCTAATAAACTTAATTATGCAATTAAATCAGTTTTAAATAAATTATTTTTGCCCAAACTATCAAAGGACTTGAAACAACAGGTCACAAGTTAATTCCAGTAGCAAATCTGGCTTTTGAGAGCTTAATTACTTAGGCCTCTTTGAGGTTTAAGTCTAATATTTTGCAATGGATTTGAATTTCGAGAAGTTAGCTTTCCATCGAAGCAAGTTTCAACTCATTTGAGCTTCATTTACCCATCCAAATTAGCCAATAAACCCAAGCTATCCAAACTGTCCAGTTGAACCAGAATGTACCCGGTTTTGAGTATGTGATTTGTAAAGCTACATTATGGTTTAGGTCCTGAATTTTTACATTTTGGGTTCCCCTAGATGTTACCTTTCAGGTCCAAGCAAGCAAAACCAAACATGCTTAGTCGAAGTGAAGAAATGAGGCCATTTTGTTCAACCCACCAGTTTTGGTCCAAAACTGCACAGTAAAATGTTTTAGTGAAAATCTCCCACTTAAACATGATTTAACCTTGATTTCTTTGCAGGGGCGGTTTGTACACACCCTAAGGTTTCGCCCCATGGAAAATCATACTCACGTTTGATTGTTGGAAACAAGGTCGGAAAACTGGGCTGTTTTGGAGCTTCTAGAACCTGATTAAGCACCTACGGGTTTTTCCTTCTCAAGTAGGTTTTCTCAGCTGCTTGGTAGCTTGCCTATGTCGAATCACGTCCAAGGCTGCTAGAAACATCATGATTTGCTACTGAAGAAGCCTTGAATCGTGTGAACCAATGAGAGCATAAAGGAAGCAAAGGAACCTTACATTTTCATTGGACAGCTGAAAAGGGGTTTTGCTTTATGGTTGTTATTTCTTAATTTTCTCTAGTAAAGCTAATGTATTAGGCTTAAATACATGTATTAAGGATTAGTATGATCATTTGTTTTGCTTTCTTTGAATTCTATTTGTAATTAGCTTAGATTAATCAAGCTTCTAAACTATATTAGTCCTAAGCACCTAGCTAAGCATACTTAGACATTTCTTTCCTAAGGAGGAAACCTCAAGCAGCTAGCTTAGTTGTTTAGGTGCTTGCTTGGATTTATATTAATGTTAAGCCACGGCCACTTTGTAACATATACCTAAATTTGAATGAAAAACTAGAATTGAGAGCATTGTGCTTTCGTTCATTTAAACACTTCACTTGCTTATCCTTAATTAGGCTGATTAAGGTGGTGATCAAGTAAATCTTAATTTTTAATTAGGTGGTGTTTCTGTATCCTAATTAAGCTTAAGGGCCCTAAACTCAAGCTTAGTGGTGATATCTGTATCTAAGTAAGAGTTTAGTTCTATTTAGATTAGTCTCTGGTGGTGATTTTTGTATCCAAAGATTAGTTTAGTATCTATCATTTCTTTTCTTTTTCCCATTCAGAATCCCTTGATTATAAATCCATTCCCTTCCTTATGTTTTAGCTTATTCACAACCAGCTTTTAACGTGCCATTCCCTTGAGTTTTCCTTGATTGTACTCGCTCTTGGTTTAAAGCTTTCACTCTTGAATTGAGTTTAGCTTAGACCCTTGACAGATACATTAGTATGTGTGCTGGCTCATAAGGTTGAGTAGCAAAAGAAAGCAAAACAACCCCTCGAACCCCAAAATCCAAAGCCTTACAACCAAAACTAACCCTTTAACAGGGGGAGTTCTAATCCCATTTCCAGGCCACAAAATCCATTCCCTTCCTTTCCACAAAGAACCCTAGCTCCACGAAAGATCCACACTCCTCAAAATAGGCCTAATCCCAATCCCACGAGCAATAGAAGATGTTTTAAATGCCAAGGACTTGGGCACATAGCCTCGGACTGCCCAGACCGTAAGATCATCACCTTGTCCTTATGGTCAGCTGTTAAAGAAGTCTTTGAAGAACAGGAAAATGAAGGTGATTCTGAAGATGAACTTGAGGAAAGTCAATGATGTATCTTGAAGGGGTTGAATGAAATCTCAAACTAGAATTCAAGTATGCACGGTTTTGTAAACTGAAATCTAGCTAAGCTTATCATAAACCCGAGAGATAACCAAAGGAAATTGATAGTTCTAAACTGATGTTTGGATACAGAAACACCACCAAACACTACTTTAGGGTCCCTAAGCTTTGATTAAGACACAGAATCACCACTTAAACAAAGATTAGGACTTACTTGAACACCATCTTAATTGATCAAATTAAGGATAAGCAAGTGAAGTATTTGGATAAGCAAGTGAAGTATTTG
The DNA here is from genome assembly GCA_017589665.1 of Selenicereus undatus. Taxonomy (NCBI): domain Eukaryota; kingdom Viridiplantae; phylum Streptophyta; class Magnoliopsida; order Caryophyllales; family Cactaceae; genus Selenicereus; species Selenicereus undatus. Next base: position 21,021,799 of record JACYFF010002017.1, read on the forward strand.
GAATGAACGAACGCAAGAATGCTCTCAAACTGGTTTTTTGATTCAATGTCTAATGTTTCTGGAAATGGTCATGAGTAGCCTTTTAGTTACAAGCCTAGCAAGCACCTATGCAAGTAACCAAGCTCCTAAGGTTTCCTTCGTATGGAGGAAATGTCTTAAGTTAAGCTAATCTCCACAGTTAACACTAACCCGTGTATTAGCTTAATTAACTTAAGCTAATTAAAATCAAAATGAGAAGGAAACCAAGACAAATGATGTATACAACTTTAATTAGTTGTCATTAAGTCCTAATACAACCATAATACTAAGAAAATGAAAAGGAACCAGCCATAAAGTGAAAGCACTTTACGGCCCACCAATCCTGTTCAAGAGATATCCCTTTGTTGCATTTGCTTCCCAGTGGCTGTTCTTCCTCAAAATTCTTCCTTTTGTAGCTGATGATTCTTCTTCTAGAGACCTTGGGACGTGTGCCAAGCTATCTAGCAAGTAAGAAGCATGGCAAGCCCAAGGATGAGGGAAAATTGTCCGGCTACAGCAAACCGAGTTCACTGGGTAGAATTCAATCCGGTTTTCAGACTTGAATTCAACTTAGCAAAAGTGGTCATGATTTGGATTTCAGGCCATGGGGGAGACCTTAGGGTGTGTACAAACCCCCCTACAAAGAAATCAATGTTAAATCATGTTTAAGTAGATGAATTCCACTAAAACATTTAATCGTGCAGTTTTGGATCAAAACTGGCTGATTGGACAAAATGCCTTGATCTCCTAACTTCTCTTATGCATGATTGGACTTTAATGCTTGGACCTGAAAGTAGACATCATGAGGAGTCTAAAAATGTAAAATATCAAACTTAAAAGCCATAATGTAGCCTAAGTTATGAGGTGAACAAAACTGGGAACATTCTAGCCTTTCAACCCGGTTGCTTGATTTTGGGTCTTCTCCACAATCTGAGCCATTGCTTGAACTTTGGATTTTGTAAGGGACCTTGATGAATTGTTGGACCTTCTTCCTTGTCTTGGTTGGTGGGGACTCCATCATCCTCCCCTTGTTGAGAAGATTTGATCCCCAAATCAGCAAAGTAATCATTGACTTGGTAAGCACTCAAATTAACCACATTAAATGTGGCTGAAACTCCATAGCCACCTGCCAAATCAACCTTATAAGCATTGCCATTTATACTTTAATGTACGTCAAATGGACCGTCAGCTCTTGGCATAAGCATATTCTTCCTCTTGGAAGGAAATCTCTCCTTCCTCAGGTGAATCCACACGAGGTCTCCAGGTTGAAACAACACCTTCTTCCTATGCTTGTTGGCTTAAGCTTGATATGATGTGTTGGTCTTCTCAATTCTGCTCCTTACCAACTCATGAATCTTTTGGATTTCTTCCACCCTTGAAGCTGCATCTACACTTGGCTTTTGATCTAATGGCCGTGGTGTGAGATCAAGTGGACTAAGAGGACCAATCCCATAGACCACCTTGAATGGAGATGGACCAGTAGCTGTGCTTGCAGCCCTGTTATAAGCAAACTCTGCATGGGGTAAAAGAAAATCCCAAGCCTTGGCATAAAGTTTAATCAAAGCTCTTAGAAGTGTCCGTAAGGTTCGATTAGTAACCTCAGTTTGCCCATCAGTTTGTGGATGACAAGTAGTACTATACTTCTGTTTAGTAACCTTAAGTTCTTCCACAATGTAATCAAGAAATGGCTTAAAAACTTAGTATCCCTATCAGAAACAATGGACCAAGAAATAGCATGTAATCTTGCCACTTTCCTAAAATACAACTCAGCAATATGTGTGGCATCATTAGTCTTATTGCATGGAATGAAATGAGACATTTTAGAGAACCTATCTACCACAACAAAGATAGAATCCTTGTTCCTTTAGGTCTTAGGCAGTCCAAGAATGAAGTCCATACTTACATCAACCCAAGGTGGAGTGGGAATAGGTAGAGGAGTGTATAGGTCGTGGGGTAAGGAGTGACTTTTGGCCACTTGACAAGTACCACACCTCTTTAGTATGTCTTGAACATCTCTCCCCATGGCTTGCCAGTAATAGTGCTCCCTTAGCATAGTGACTATCTTGTTCTCTCCATAATGACCAGCTAAAGAACCTCCATGAACTTCCCTGATTAGAAGCTCCCTTGTGCTATACTTTTATACACACAACCGTGTACCCTTGAAAAGAAATCCCTCCTGAATCAAAAAGTCTCCTTTGGGGTGCTTGGAACAATCAACATACAACTCCCTAAAGTCTTCATCCTCAACATACAAAGCTTTTAGATGCTCAAAACCAAGTACACAAGCATTTAATTGAAGCAAAAGAAGATACCTCTGAGATAGAGCATCTGCACCTTGATTGAGTTTCCCAAATTTGTGCTTGATTGTAAAGTGATATGATTAGAGAAACTCAACCCACTTGGCATGCCGTGAGTTCAACTTATGTTAGCCTTGAATGTACTCCAAAGCTTCATGGTCAGAATGTAAGATAAACTCACTTGCAATGAGATAATGATTCCAATGCTCTAAACATCTCACAATGGTGTAGAACTCCTTATCATAACTAGAGTATTTTCTTCTTTAATCACAAATTTTCTCACCGAAGAAGGCTAGAGGTTTACCTTCCTGAGTAAGAACACCACCTATACCAACTCTAGAGGTATCACATTCCACTTTAAACACTTTGCCAAAGCACGCCAAGGATAGAACCTGTGCTTGAGTAAGCCTTCTCTTGATCTCTTCAAAGGCAGATTGAGCTTTTGGTGTCTATACAAATGATGTACCTTTGATAACTTCAGTCATAGGAGCCATAATAGTGCTAAAACCATGAATAAACCACATGTAGAATGAAGCTAAACCATAAAAAGCTCGAACATCATGGATACTCCTTGGAACTGGCCATGACCGAATTGCTTCAACCCTGCTTTCATCTGCTTTAATGTCGTCTGCCGTAATAATATAACCAAGAAATGTAACTTCAAGAGTAAAGAAAGCACATTTCTTACCAAATAGCTTCTCACGTTCCAGAATAAGCTTTACTTGAGTTAAGTGATCTTGATGTTCATGCTTATCCTTGGAATACACCAAAATATCATCAAAGTATACTACCACAAACTTTCCTATCTACGGCCTAAACACTTGATTCATTAATCTCATGAAAGTACGAGGAGCATTTGAAAGACCAAAGGGCATTACCAACCATTCATAAAGCCCTCCTTTAGTCTTGAAAGCTGTTTTCGATTCATCACCTTCTCTAATTCTGATTTGGTAGTAACTACTTCGAAGATCAATCTTAGAGAACACTTTAGAACCATATAACTCATCTAGCATGTCTTCAAGTCTAGGTATGGGATACCTATACTTGATTGTAATCTTGTTAATGGCCCTGCTATCAACACACATTCTCATTCCACCATCCTTCTTAGGCACCAAAAGAGCTGGAACTGCACATGGACTTAAAGACTCACGGATTAGCCCTTTAGTCTTCAACTCTTCAACTTGTCTTTGTATTTCCATGGTGTCTTTTGGATTCATCCTGTAAGCTAGCTTGTTTGGTAGGACGCAACCTTGAATAAGATCAATGTGGTGCTGAATGTCCCTTTTAGGAAGCAAGCTGGTAGGTATCTCCTCAGGAAACAAGTGACTGAAGTTTTAAATGAGTGCTTTAGCTATGGGATGAATGGGTAGTGTACTTTTTAATTCTTCTTGGATGCTCAATATCCACTCCTTAAAGGCTTTAAACTCATGTTGGGAAGCCTTTAGCATGGGTTCACTCACAGATAGAAGCAATCAGATTGTTTGGGTTTGTTTTGTAGCTAAATTTCGTGGAGTTTAGATAGGGGTAAAGGGGCTAGGGTAATTTTATTGCCATCCTTTGTAAATGAAAAAGTATTTAGGTAACCATTATGCATAACCTTACAGTCATACAGCCATGGTCTTCCTAAAAGTATATGACAAGCATCCATAGGAATTACGCCACACAATAACTCATCTTGATAGTTCTTTCCAATAGAGAAAGAAATCAAGCACTGAGAGTTCACCTGCGTTCCCTTGCTTTGATTCAACCACTAGGCGTTGTATGGATGTGGATGAGTCATTGTTTGCAATCCTAGTTTCTCAATCTTGCTCAGAGAAACGACGTTTGCACAGCTCCCTCCATTAATGACTATAGAACACACCTTCCCTTGGACAGTACAACGGGTATAGAAGATATTCTCTCTTTGCTCATTTTTAACTCCCTTTTGATTGCTTAGAACTCTCCTTAAAACCAAGAGTTCTCCTTCATCAGCCTCTTCCACGACCTCCTCTTGAGTTTCCTCAAGTTCTTGCGCACTTGCATCTTCATTTCCCCCCTCCTCAAAGTTCTCCTTCACGGCTGCCCATTCAGCTAGAGTAAAGACTTTACGGTTTCGAGGCTATATGCCCAAGCCCTTCACATTTAAATCACCTTCTATTACTCATGGGGTTAGGATTGGGTCTATTTTGAGGTGTTTCGCTCTTTTGTGGTGCTGGGGTTCTTTGTGGAAAGGAAGGGGATGGATTTTATGGCTTAGAAATGGGATTGGAACTCCCCTTGTTAAAAGGTTGGTTCCGGGTAGTAGGTTTCTCGTTTTGCAGTTTAAAGGGCTGACTTGCCTTCTTTTGCTACTCCACCTTGTGAGCTAACACACAAACATCATCAAAGGACATATAAGCTTGCAATTTAACCACATTGGAGTACCTAGGATCAAGTCCTCCCAAGTATCTAACTATGGCTTGCTCTTCGGGCTCTTGAATATGATGTATCTCTCAAGGGTAAATCCTTAAAGAGACACAAGGGGGAATTTGTAATTAGAATCAAATGATTCTAAGTGGGAAAAAGAGAGAACGATAGAGAACTAAATTAATCTTTAGAAACGCAAACACCACTAAAGACCTATCTAGCTGAAAACTAAACCCTCACTTAGATACCAATTTCACCACTAAGCTTGAGTTGAGGGCGCTTAAGCTTAATGAGGATACAGATATCACCACCTAATTAAGGCTTAGGACTTACTTGATCACCACTCTAACTGGCCTAGTTAGAGATAAGTAAGTAAAGAATTTAAACACACCGAGGAGTTTATAACTCAACTTCTGATTTCAATTAAACATCACTTGAGTACAAAAGAAATGGCCATGCTACTTGTAATGGCACGTCCAACCCTTTCCTTAGTCATTAGGTAATCAATTAAAGATCACCTAATGTTTAAGGAAGCTCACTAAGTATACTTACATATCCTAATACATAGTTTAGCACTTAACTGAACTAAAATAAGTACAAATGAATATAGTGGCTTAAAACTAATTAACTTAAGCTAGTCCTTGATTATTCTAGGCTACATGAGTCATGTTTCCGCCCTTCGAAGGAAAGAACACACGGCTGCCATCTCAAAAGTAGGAGAGGAATGCATGCTCGACACCTCGTGCTGAAGTGCACGAATGAATGCTTGCAAAATGGGTGAATCTTCATCTTCCACAAGGCATTTGCTGCTTTCATGAGTCCCCTGGTGACTAAGCTCAAGCTACCAGCCTAGCACACACACACCTTGAAGGAGAAAACCCACCTAAGAGGGAAAACTCCTTGGCTAAGCAACTGGGCTGCTAGGTGGCGCATACTGGTCGAAGTTCCATGCTATTGGGCCACTGAATTTTGATGCTAAACCTGTCGTTTTCTTCAATGGGGGGGAACCTCAATATGTCTAGAAATCCCCCCCTTTTTGAAAATCACGATTTGGACATCATTAACTACCTTAATTAGCCAGATCTTTTCAGTTGTGCAGTTTCAAATGCCTACTGGGTAGTTTGACAAAATCAGCTAAACTAGACCCCTTAACGTGCTTTTTTGGTTTGTGCTTAACATAACAAATAAACTAGACATCCTAAATGAACTAACAAAAAAGGAATTACATAATTTCGATGCTATGTGAACTATGAAATAATAAAAACAAAAACAGGTACAAACTGTCCCAAAATTGCAGCCTGGACAGTTTGAGTTCAAGAGTTGATTTGAAGTATCAAATGAAGCCCAAATGAGCTTAAACTTATTTTACTGGAAAGCTAAGTTCTTGAAATTCAAATCCATGGTAAATTATTTGACTTAAACCTCAAAGAGGCCTAAGTAAGTAGGCTCACAAAAACTAGATATGCTGCTAGCTTGAAATCGATACCTTCTGTCTTGAATCCTTTGAAGGTTTGGACAAAAATACTTAATTTAAAGCTGATTTAATTGCATAATTAAGTTTATTAGGATGTTAATAAATTCTCTTAGCAAAGAAGCCAAAGTTAAATTAAGTTTAAGTTGATGAATCAACTTAAAACTGGAAATGGTTCAAAAAGATCAGGGCTAATTAAGGATGGCACGGGTTGAGTTACATCAGGATATCACACTTGATTAAGAGCTTCTCAAACTCTCGTGTGTATTCTTCAACACTCATGCTACCTTGAGTAAGATTATGGAGTTCAGAATAACAATCTTGCACGTAGGTAGGAGGAAGAAATCTAGCCTTAAGCTTAGATTTCATCTTTTCCCACGTACAGATTCTAGGCTTCCTTTCTCTTACCCGTTTAGCACGTAAGTTTGTCCACCACAAAGATGCATATTTTATTAGTCTTAAGGCCACTAACTTCACCTTCTTATCTTTAGGAACATCTTTGTATTCAAAAACCCTCTAAACAGTATGCAACCAATCAAGACATTCTTCAGGATCAAGCTTACCTTCGAATTCAGGAATCTCCACCTTGAAATTGTTGGTGTTTACTTGCATCTATGGATCTACTCTAGTCATTCTGGTTGGTTCTTCTTCACTTGAAGAATCAACTTCATGACTAAAGACTTGTTCATGCCTTCTTGGTTCAGATTGAAAGGAGTCATCATTCAGTTTTTGCTTTTGCTTAAAAACCGAACCAAGCTGCCTTCTTAGATACTCATTTTGTGCTTGCATTTCTTGATTCCTTTGAGTCTGACCTTGAATCTTCTTAGATAGTAGTTCATTCTACCTCATTAAGGCTTCAAACCTTTCTTCCAAAGTCATGCTTGTCAAACTATACTCAAAGAATGTGTTTGCACTCACTTGAACTAGAAGTGTGTTTGGGAATGGATGAATGAATGAATTCCGGAAGTGGGATGGTCGTCCCAGGCCAAGGTGATACCTTTTCTCTATACCAAATATGATGTATCTTGAAGGGGTTGAATGAAATCTCAAACTAGAATTCCAGTATGCACGGTTTTGTAAACTGAAATCTAGCTAAGCTTATCATAAACCCGAGAGATAACCAAAGGAAATTGATAGTTCTAAACTGATGTTTGGATAGAGAAACACCACCAAACACTAGTTTAGGGTCCCTAAGCTTTGATTAAGATATAGAATCACCACTTAAACAAAGATTAGGACTTACTTGAACACCGTCTTAATCAATCAAATTAAGGATAAGCAAGTGAAGTATTTGGAATGAACGAAAGCAAGAATGCGCTCAAACTGGTTTTTCGATTCAAAGTCTAATGTTTCTGAAAATGGTCGTGAGTAGCCTTTTAGTTAAAAGCCTAGCAAGTACCTATGCAAGTAACCAAGCTCCTAAGGTTTCCTTCCTAGGGATGAAATGTCTTAAGTTAAGCTAATCTCCACAATTAACACTAACTCGTGTATTAGCTTAATTAACTTAAGCTAATTAAAATCAAAATGAGAAGAAAATCAAGATAAATGATGTTTACAACTTTAATTGCATGTCATTAAGTACTAATACAACCAGAATACTATGAAAATGAAAAGGAACTGGCCGTAAAGTGAAAGCACTTTACGACCCTCCAATCCTGTTCAAGAGACATCTGTTTGCTGCATTTTCTTCCCATTGGTTGTTCTTCCCCAAAATTCTTCCTTTTGCATCTGATGATTGTTCTTCTAAAGACCTTATTTAACTTGGATTAATCACTTGGACCAGGTAGCTAACATCTTGAGGACCTGAAATATGCAAAAATTCAGGACTTAAACCTTATGGAGCCTAAGTAATTAGAAACACAAAACTGGGCTTAAAAACTGTTTTACACCCATTTGCAGTTTAGAGCCAGGTCAATCTTCAAAACGATGCAGTTTAGAGCCTGGTAAGAATCAGTCTAAATTTTACTATCTTTTGAGCGGGAAAATGAGCTCCAATGTGTAATTCTACTTGGAGGTGTTAGAGGACTTCTTAGGATTTCCAACTATGAGTGGCAGGCTGAGTTATGCCCATGTTTTCCCTGAGAAACATGGCCTCCAATCAGACCCTGCATTCTGCCACCCGCAACCCAGTTGCACCTGATTAGTGCATTGGGTGGTTGATAGCTTTACCCATGTCCAATCCTAGTCTAGCTACTTGATTTGGTTTCTAGAAGGTATTTGGACATAATCACATAAGAACTACCAAGCCAGCCAATGGAAAACATGTTGAGAAAGGCAGAACTTTAGCCATTGGACAACCACAAAGTGATCCGGATACAAGCTGCTTTCTTTCTTTTTCTTTCACATGTTTGGAGCTGCTTGCTTGTGTATTTGATTGCTTATATACTTCATAATCATGTAATCTTTAATTTTGATTGGTTAAAATAGGGACAATGATTGTATTTAGCAAGGATTAGGGTTGTAAACTAGCTAGTAACTCACGGGTTAGCTTAAACCGTGAACTAAGCCTATTTTGGAGGTTTCTTAAACTTGAAGAAACCTGACTCCTTAGGCTAGAGCTGCTTGCTTGCTTGCATACTTGGCTATAAGACTTTGCATTCCATCATTTTACAATCAAATTTTGTGAATCAAAAGAGAGAAAAGAGAGCATTGCTCCTTGAAACTGAAAATACTAAACTTGCTTATCCTTAACTAGGCCAGTTAAGGTGGTGTTAAAGCTTAGTCCTAATCTTGTTTAAGTGGTGATTTCTGTATCTTAATCAAGTTTAGGGACCCTAACCTTGGTCTTGGTGGTGTTTCTATATCCAAGATTCAATTTTAGCTGTATCTCTTACTTCCATTTCAGTTTCGGATCCATTGAAACTAAGTGAGGAACTGTGAGGGCTTTGCTTGTTTCTTTGTATTCCTTTGATTGCAAGCTTAATCCCTTGAACATCATATTTGGTATCAGAGCCGAGTTTCTCCTTAGCTTGGTATACTTCCCACACTTCCAAATTCATTCCCAAACACAAACTCCATTTCTATTCTACCCCCAAACCGGTTGCATCATGAGTACTAGTTTGAGTTTAGAAGAGAAACTTGATGCTATTTTGAAGAGTAATCATGATATTACCACATAAAATCAAGAACTTATGAGTTATAATCAAGAGTTGACGACTCAGAATGAGTACCTACGTAAATACTTGGGTGCTTTTCTGAAGCAAAAGCAAAAGATATGTGAAGAACCTCTCCAATCAGAACCAAGGAGGCAAGAACAAATGTTTAGCCATACTCTTGATTCATCTAGTGAGGATGAATCAGTAAGAATGGTTAGGCCAGACCCACGGATGCAAGCAAACTCTAATGATTTCAGAGTTGAAATTCCAGAATATGAAGGCAAGCCTGACCCACAGGAGTTCTTGGATTGGTTACACACGGTGGAAAAAGTATTTGAGTACAAGGACGTTCCTGAAGACAAGAAAGTGAAGTTATTGACCTTGAGACTACATAAGTATGCTTCTCTTTGGTGGACTAAATTGTGTGCTAAAAGAGTTAGAGAATAGAAGTCCAAAATTAGAACTTGGGAAAAGATGAAATCTAAGCTAAAAGCTAGGTTTCTTCCTCCTACTTATGTACAAGATTACTATTCTCAACCTCATAATCTAAACCAAGGCAATCTGAGTCTTGAAGAATACACAAGAGAGTTTGAAAATCTTGTTATTAAATGTGATCTACAAGAGCCGGAAGAACAGGCAATAGTTAGATACTTGGGAAGACCTGATCCTAGGCATTCTAATGTTGTAGAATTGCAAGCTTATACTTCTTTTGATGAGGTTTGTGTGCTAGCTCACAAAGTGGAACAACAAAAGAAAGCTAAACAACCCTTTAAACCTCAGAATTCTAAGCCCTTAACCTGGAACACACCCTTTAACAAGGGGAGTTCTAATCCACCTCCTAAGCCCACACATCCTTTTCCCTCCAATCCACAAAGAACCCCAACTCCTCAAAAGAGCCAACCACCTCCAACCAAACCTAATCCCCATCCAATGAGCACAAGAAGATGTTTTAAGTGCCAGGGGCTAGGAGACATTGCCTCGGACTGTCCAAACCGAAAGGTGATCACTTTGGCAGAATGAAGAGCCATGGATGAACAAGAGAAAGAGAAGGAAATTGAAGGTGAAAGTGAAGAAAACCGCAAGGAAGATCTAGAGTAGGTTGAAGAAGAAGCTGATGATGATCAAATGTTGGTTTTAAGAAGAGTCTTAAACAGCCAGAAAGGAGCTAAAGATGAGTAAAGAGAAAACATCTTTCATACAAGATGCAAGGTTCAAGACAGGGTTTGTTCTTTGATCATTGATGGTGGGGGCTGTGCTAATGTAGTTTCTCTTAGTATGATTGAGAAACTAGGCATGCAAGCTACGGCCCATCCCTATTCTTACAACATTCAATGGCTAAACCAGAGCAAGAGACTTCAAGTTAACTCTCGGTGTCTTATTTCCTTGTCCATTGGTAAGAGCTACCAAGATGAGCTTTGGAGTGACGTTACACCCATGGATGCATGCCATGTTTTGCTAAGCAAGCCATGGATGTATGACAGGAAGGTAATGCATGATGGTTTCCATAACACATGCTCCTTTTCTAAGGGAGGAAAGAAGATTACCTTAAAGCCATTATCACCATCTGAACTCCTCAAAAACAAACCCACAAAGAAGCCTGATCATTGTGGTTGTTTGCTATCATTTAGTGAACCTTTCTTAAAGGCCTCATATCATGAATTTAAGGCTTTTAAAGAATGGATACTAAACATCCAAGATGAACCAGAAACACCCATGCCTACTCACCCTATTGCCAAATCACTCATTCAAAAGTTCTATCATTTGTTTCTTGAGGAGATACCTATGGGTTTACCTCCTAAAAGAGATATCCAATATCACATTGATCTCATTCCTGGTTCAATCCTTCCTAAAAAGCCAACTTATAGGATGAACCCAAAGGAAACCACAGAGATTCAAAGGCAAGTCGAAGAGTTGATGTCAAAAGGACTTGTACATGAGTCCTTAAGCCCATACGCCATACCTGCCTTGTTGGTTCTTAAGAAAGATGGCAGCCAACAAATGTTTGTGGATAGCAGAGCCAAAAAAAAAATCACCATCAAGTATAGGTATCCCATACCTAGACTTGAAGATATGCTAGATGAGTTACATGGCTCAAGAGTGTTGTCAAAGATTGATCTTAGAAGTGGATACTACCAAATCAGAATTCGAGAGGGAGATGAATGGAAGACGACATTCAAGACCAAGGGAGGTTTGTATGAATGGCTTGTCATGCCTTTTGGTCTTTCTAATGCTCCTAGCACATTCATGAGGCTAATGAATCAAGTATTCAAGCATTTTATTGGTAAATTCGTGGTGGTTAAGAGATGAGCAAGCACATCAGAATTAGCTAAATCAAGTTATGCTTGTCCTTAAACGTGAGAAGTTGTATGGTAATCTTAAGAAATGTACTTTTTTCACTCAAGAAGTTACGTTCTTAGGTTACATTGTTTCTGAACAGGGCATTAAGGCAGATGATAGCAAACTAGAAGCTATTCAATCTTGGCCTCCACCATAAAGCATTCATGATGTCCGAAGCTTTCATGGATTGGTTTCCTTTTAGAGGAGGTTTATTCAAAACTTTAGCACTATCATGGCCCCCATGACTGAGGTGCTTAAGGGAACATCCTTCAAATGGACCCCAAAGCACAATCTACCTTTGAAGAAGTGAAGAAAAGACTAACTAAAGCACTTGTTTTAGCCTTACCGTGCTTTGAGGAGGTTTTTGAAGTTGAATGTGATGCATCTAGAGTGGGAATTGGTGGTGTTCTTACTCAAGAAGGTAAACCATTAGCCTTCTTTAGTGAGAAATTATGTGATTCAAGAAGGAAATACTCCACTTATGACAAGGAATTCCATTCTATTATTCGGTGTTTAGAGCATTGGAGCCATTACTTAGTGGCTAGTGAGTTTATATGGCATTATGATCCTGAAGCTTTAAAGTACATTCAAGGTCAGCAAAGCTTAACTCATGCCGTGCTAAATGGGTTGAGTTCCTTTAGTCATTCCACTTCACTATAAAGCACAAGTCAGGGAGATTAAATTAAGGTGCTGATGCATTGTCAAGGAGACATCTCCTTTTGTTTCAATTAGATGCTCTTGTTCTTAGTTTTGAGCATCTCAAAAGTTTATATCCTGATGATGAAGACCTTGGGGATCTCTATTCTGTGTGCCTAGAGCACCTCAAGGGGGATTTCTTGGTTCAAGATGGTTTTCTTTTCAAGGGGATACGGCTACGTATTCCAAAGTGTAGCACCCGCGAGCTCCTAATCAGGGAAGGTCATGGTGGTTCCTTGGCTGGACATTTTGGAGAATCAAAGACCTTAACCTTGTTAAGGGAGCATTGTTACTGGCCTGGGATGGAGAAAGACATTCAGGATATGTCTAAGAAGGTGTGGAACATGCCAAGCAGCCGAGAACCACACCTTACCCCACGGTTTATACACTCCTCTTCCTGTACCTACTCTACCTTGGGTAGACATAAGTATGGATTTCATTTTGGGTTTACCTAGAACTCAAAGGGGCAAGGATTCAATATTTGTGGTGGTGGACAAATTTTTAAAGATGGCACACTTCATACCTTGCTAAGACCAATGATGCTACACTCATTGCAGAGTTATACTTTAAAGAGGTAACCAGATTACATGGTATTCCTAAGTCCATTGTTTCTAATAGGGATACAAAGTTGTTAAGCCATTTCTGGATTACTCTTTGGAAGAAACTTGGTACTAAGTTAATGTATAGTACCATTTGTCACCCCCAAACTATTAGCCAAACTGAAGTGACTAATCGAACCTTAGGCACTCTGCTAAGAGCTTTGATTAAACCTTATGCCAAGGCTTGGGATTTGCTCTTGCCCACGCTAAGTTTGCATACAACAAGGCTCCTAGCAAGGCTACTAGTCTATCTCCTTTCAAGGTGGTGTATGGCATTGATCCAATAAGTCCCATTGATCTTACTGTACGGCCCTTAAACCAGAAACCAAGTGCGAATGCAGTAGTAAGAGTGAAAGAAATTCAGAATCTCCATGAGTTGGTAAAGGCCAGAATTGAGAAGACAAATGCATCTTATGAGGCCCAAGCCAACAAGCATAGGAGAAAGATTGTATTTTAACTTGGAGTCCTAGTATGGATCCACTTAAGGAAGGAGAGATTTCCTTCTAAAAGAAAGAACATGCTAATGCCAAGAGCTGAAGGTCCATTTGAGGTCTTGGAGAGAGAAAATGACAATGCATACAAGGTTGATTTACCTGGAGATTATGGAGATTCAGCCACGTTCAATGTGGCAGATTTGAGCTCATTCCATTCATATGACTCCCAAGTAGATTTGAGGATTAAATCTTTTCAACAAGGGTAGGATGATGGAGTCCTACCAAGCCAAGACCATGTTCATGATCAAACAAGTCTAGAACATCCAAGAACAAGGTCCCAAGTCCAAAAGATGGCTCACATTTTACTAGAGACACAAACAAATGCAAACGGGTGTAAAACAGTTTTTAAGCCCAGTTTTGTGTTTCTATTTACTTAGGCCTCCATAAGGTTTAAGTCTCGAATTTTTGCATATTTAGGGTCCTCAAGATGTTAACTTCCTGGTCCAAGTGTTTAAACCAAGTAAACCAATCTGAATTTTGCTAGCCTTTGAATGGGCAAATGAACTCCAAAAGGTGTAATTCCACTTGGAGGTGTTAAAGGACTTCTCAGGCTTTCCAACCATGTGTGGCAAACTGAGTTATGGCCACATTTTCCCTGAGAAACATGGCCTCTAATCAGACACTGCATTTTGCCAGTAGCAGCCCAATTACACTAACTACTGCATTTGGTGGTTGATAACTTTACCCACATCCAATCCTAGTCTACCTGCATGATTTGGTTTCTAGAAGGTAGTTGGACACAATCATGGAAGAACCACCAAGCTAGCCAATGAAAAACAAGAAGAGAAAGACAGACTTCATCAATTGGACAACTATAAAGATACCCGAAGACAAGTTGCTTTTCTTCTTTTTACTTTCACATGTTAGGAGTTGCTTGCTTGTGTACTTGCTTGCTTGTTTACTTCACAATCTTGTAAGCTTTAATTCTAATTGGTTAAAATAGCGGTAAAGATTGTAATTAGCAAGGATTAGGGTAGTAAACTAGCTAGTATCTCACGGGTTAGCCTAAACCATAAACTAAGCTTGTTTAGGACGTTTCTTAAACCTGATGAAACCTCACTCTCTGGGCTAGAGCAACTTGCTTGCTTGCTAACTTAGCTTTAAGGCATTGTACTCTATCATTTTACAATCAGATTTCATGAATCAAAAGGGAGAAAAGAGAACATTGCTCCTTGAAATTGAAAATACTAAACTTGCTTATCCTTAACTAGGCCGGTTAAGGTGGTGTTCAAGCATAGTCCTAATCTTGTTTAAGTGGTGATTTCTGTATCTTAATCAAGTTTAGGGGCCCTAACCTTGGTCTTGGTCGTGTTTCTGTATCCAAGATTTAAGTCCAACTCTATCTCTTACTTCCATTTTAGTTTTGGATCCATTGAAACCAAGTGAAGAACCGTGAGGGCTTTGCTTGTTTCTTTGCATTCCTTTGATTGCAAGCTTAATCCCTTGAGCTTTACATCAAGAACATATTCCATTCTCATTGTACAGTTCAAGAGAAGGTATCTTCTTTGATTATTGATGGAGGAAGCTGTGCAAATGTGGTTTCTCTAAGCATGATTGAGAAATTAGGATTGCAGACCATGACACATCCACATTCCCTATAACATGCAATGGCTGAATCAAAGCAAGGGAATCCAAGTGAACTCATGGTGCTTGATTTCTTTCTCCATTGGAAAGAACTATCAACGTGAACTTTGGTGTGATGTTATACCTATGGATCCTTATCATATGCTTTTGGGGAGACCATGGTTGTATGACCATAAGGTTATGCATAATGGTTACTTGAATACATACTCATTTACCAAGGATGGTAAGAAGATTACCTTAGCCCCTTTACCCCTATCAAAACTCCATGAAATCAAGCCTCAAAACGAGCCTATTCATTCTAATTTGCTACTGGCCATAGGAAAGCCATTGTTAAAGGCTTCTCAACATGGGTTTAAATCCTTTAAAGAGTGGTTTTTGAGCATGTAAGATGAACCAGCAAGTCCGTTACCCACTCACCCCGTAGCTAAAACACTCATACAAAACTTCTGTCATTTGTTTCCTGAGGAGATACCCATAGGTTTACCTCCTAAGAGAGATATCCAACACCACATTGATCTTATACCCAATTCCATTCTAATTAATAAGCCTACCTATAGAATGAATCCAAAGGACACCATGGAAATTCGAAGGCAAGTTGAAGAATTGAAGTCTAAGGGCTTAATCCATGAGTCCTTCAGTCCATGTGTCGTGCCTGCTCTTTTGGTGCCTAAGAAAGATGGTGGAATGCGAATGTGTGTGGATAGTAGGGCCATTAACAAAATCACAATCAAGTATAGGTATCCCATACCTAGACTTGAAGACATGCTGGACGAATTAAATGGCTCTAAAGTGTTTTCAAAGATAGACTTTCGAAGTGGATACTACTAGATTCGGATTAGAGAAGGTGATGAGTGGAAGAAAGCTTTGAAGACTAAGGGAGGGCTTTATGAATGGTTGGTTATGCCCTTTGGTCTTCCAAATGCACCTAGCAGTTTCATGAGATTGATGAATCAAGTATTCAGGCCATACATAAGCAAGTTTGTGGTGGTTTGCTTCGATGATATCTTGATTTATTCCAAGGATGAGCATGAACATCCAAACCATCTAACTCAAGTGATACTTGTTTTGAAATGTGGAAGACTATTTAGTAACCTTAAGAAATGTGTTGTCTTCACTCCAGAGGTAACATTCTTAGGTTACATAGTCACTCGTGATGGCATTAAGGTAGATGAAAGCAAGATTGAAGCTATTCGATCTTGGCCTACTCCAAAGTCCATTCATGATGTTCGAGCTTTTCATAGATTAACCTCATTTTATAGGAGGATTATTAGAAGTTTTAGCACTATTATGGCTCCTATGACTAAAGTTGATGTAACTTCAAGGGAATGAATGAAAAATAAAGCTAGAAATCAAGAGCACACGGTTTTGCAAACTGAAATCTAGCTTAGCTTCCTTGAACTCGTGTAGATAATCAAAGAGAATGATAGAACTAAACTGATGTTTGGATACAGAAACACCACCAAACACTATTTTAGGGTCCCTAAGCTTTGATTAAGATACAAAAACACCACTTAAACAAAGATTAGGACTTAGTTGATCACCACCTTAATCGACCAAATTTAGGATAAGCAAGTGAAGCATTTGGATGCATGAAAGCAACAATGCTCTCAAGGCTGGGTTTTTTTATTCAAAGTGTAATGTTTTTTCAAATGGCCATGATTAGCCTTTTGTTACAAGCCTAGCAAGCACCTAAGCAAGTAACTAAGCATTTAAGGTTTCCTTCCTAGGGAGGAAATGTCTTAAACTAAGCTAATCTCCACGGCTAACACTCACCCGTGTACTAGCTTAATCAACTTAGGCTAATTACAATCAAAATGAAAAGGAAGCAAAACAAATGACCTTTACAACCTTGATTACAAGTAATTAAGCCTAATACAACTAGCAATCTAGCAAAATAGAAAGGGGAGCAGCCGTAAAGTAATATCCTCTTTTCAGCTAGCCAATGAACTTCAAGAGACATTCTTTTGCTGCCTTTCTTCCCATTGGTCGTTCTTCTCAAGACAACTCCCTTTTACAGCTTAACGATTGGTGTTCTAGAGGCCTTGGGACATGTGCCAATCTATCTAGAAGCAGCAAACCCACGGATGAAGGTAAAAATGGTCGACTGCATCAAACCAGGTTCACGGACAGCATTTGACTCGATTTTTAGACTTGATTTTAACTTAGCAAAAGTGGACATGATTTGCATTTCAAACCATGAGGGGAAACCTTAGGGTGTGTATAAACCCCTCCGCAAAGGAATCAAGGTTAAATCAAGTTTAAGTAGGTGAAATCCACTAAAACATTCAGCCGTGTAGTTTCGGATCAAAACTAGCTAGTTGAACAAAATGCCTTGATCTCCTAGCTTCCTTTGTGTATGATTGGAATTCAATGCTTGGACTTGAACATAGACATCTTGAGGATTCCAAAAATGCAAAAATATCAGACTTAATCCACAATGTAGCTTAAGTTAAGAGATGAACACAACCGGGCATATTCTGCCCGTGTAACCCGATTGCTTGATTTTGGCTCTTTTCCACAATCTAAGCCATTGCTTGAAATTTGGAGTTTTTAAAGGACCTTGATGGAATTTTTAGACCTTCTTCCTAATCTTGGTTGTTGGGGACTCCAACATCCTCCCCTTGTTGAGAAGATTTGATCCTCAAATCAGCAAGGTGATCATCGGCATGGCAAGCACTCAAATCAGCTACATTGAATGTGGTGAAACTCCATAGTCACCTGGAAAATCAACCTTATAAGCATTGTCATTTATACGTTCAAATACCTCAAATGGACCATCAGCCCTTAGCATTAGCTTGTTCTTCCTTTTGGATGGAAATCTCTCCTTCCTTAGGTGAATCCACACGAGGTCTCCAGGTTGAAACACCGCCTTCTTCTTAAGCTTGTTGGCTTGAGCTTGATATGATGCATTAGTCTTCTTAATTCTACTCCTTACCAACTCATTAATCTTCTGAATTTCTTCTACCCTTATAGCAGCATTTGCACTTGGCTTTTGGTCTAAGGGTCGTGGAGTAAGATCAAGTCGACTAAGAGGATCAATCCCATAGACCACCTTGAATGGAGATAGACTAGTAGCCTTGCTTGGAGCCCTGTTATACGCAAACTCTACATCAGGTAAAAGCAAATCCCAAGCCCTGGCATGAGGTTTAATCAAAGCTCTTAGGACTGTTCCTAAGGTTCGATTAGTAACCTTAGTTTGCCCATTAGTTTGTGGATGACAAGTAGTACTATACTTGATTTTAGTACCTAATTTCTTCGACAATGTAATCCACAAATGACTCAAAAACTTGGTATCCCTATTAGAAACAATGGACCTAGGAATACCATGTAATCTTGCCACTTCCCTAAAATACAACTCAGCAATATGTGTAGCATCATTAGTCTTGTTGCGTGGAATGAAATGAGACATTTTAAAAAACCTATCTACCACCAAAAAGATAGAATCCTTGTTCATTTGGGTTTTAGGCAGTCTAAGAATGAAGTCCATACTTATATCAACCCAAGGTAAAGTGGGAACAGGTAGAGGTGTGTATTGGCCGTGGGGTAGGGAGTGACTCTTAGCTACTTGACATATCCCACACCTCTTCGGAATGTCTTGAACATCTTTCTCCATGGCTGGCCAGTAGTAGTGCTCCCATAGCATAGTGAGTGCCCTGTTCTCTCCATAATGACCAGCTAGAGAACCTCCATGAACTTCCCTGATTAAAAGCTCCCTTATGCTAAACTTTGGTACACACAGTCGTGCACCCTTGAAAAGAAATTCGTCCTGGATTAGAAAATCTCCTTTGGGGTGCTTGGAACAATCAGCATACAACTTCCCAAAGTCTTCATCCTTATCATACAAAGCTTTTAGATACTCAAAACCAAGTACACAAGCATCTAATTGAAACAAAATAAGATACCTCCGTGAAAGAGCATCTGCACCTTGATTGAGTTTTCCTGACTTGTGCTTGATTGTAAAATGGTTGATTGTAAAATGGTGTGACTGCATAAACTCAACCCACTTAGCATGATATGAGTTCAACTTATGTTGGCCTTGAATGTACTTTAAAGATTCATGGTCAAAATGTAAGATAAACTCACTTACAATCAAATAATGATTCCAATGCTCTAAACATCTCACAATAGCATAGAACTCCTTATCATAAGTGGAGTATTTTCTTCTTGAATCACAAAGTTTCTCACTAAAGAAGGCTAGAGGTTTACCCTCTTGAGTGAGAACACCACCTACGCCAACCCTTGAGGCATCACATTCCACTTCAAAGACTTTACTAAAGCACGGTAAAGACGAAACAGGTGCTTGAGTAAGTCTAGTCTTGATCTCTTCAAAGGCAGATTGAGCTTTTGATGTCCATACAAATGATGCACCCTTGATAACTTCAGTCATAGGAGCCATAATAGTGCTAAAACCATGAAAACCTCCTTTAGAATAAAGGTAAACCATAGAAAGCTCGAACATCATGGATACTGCTTGGAACTGGCCATGACCAAATGGCTTCTACCTTGCTCTCATCTGCTTTAATGCCATCTCCAGTAACAATATAACAAAGAAATGTAACTTTAGGAGTAAAGAAAGAACATTTCTTAAGGTTACCAAATAGCTTTTCACATTCCAGAACAAGCATTACTTGAGTTAAGTGATCTTGATGCTCATGCTCATCCTTAGAATACACCAAAATATCATCAAAGTATACTACCAAAAACTTTCCTATGTATGGTCTGAACACTTGGTTCATCAACCTCTTAAAAGTACTAGGTGCATTTGAAAGACCAAAGGGCATTACCAACCATTCATAAAGCCCTCCCTTAGTTTTGAAAGCTGTCTTCCATTCATCACCTTCCCTAATCCTGATTTGGTAGTAACCACTTCGAAGATCAATCTTGGAGAACACCTTGGAGCCATACAGTTCCACTAGCATGTCTTCAAGTCTAGGTATGGGATACGTATACTTGATTGTGATCTTGTTAATTGCCCTACTATCTACACACATTCTCATTCCACCATCCTTCTTTGGCACCAAAAGAGCTGGAATCGCACACAGGCTTAAAGACTCACAGATCAAGCCTTTATCCTTCGATTCTTCAACCTGTCTTTGAATTTCCATGGTATCTTTTGGATTCATCCTGTATGCTACCTTGGTTGGTAGGATGGAACCTAGAATAAGATCAACGTGATGCTAAATATCCCTCTTAGGAGGCAAACCCGTAGGTATCTCCTCAGGAAACAAGTGACAGAAGTTTTGTATGAGTGCTTTGGCTATGGAGTGAGTGGGTAATGGAATTTTTGGTTCTTCTTGGATGCTCAATATCCATTCCATAAAGGCTTTAAGCTCATGTTGGGAAGCCTTTAACATAGGTTCACTCGTGGACAGTAGCATTTCAGCTTGTTTGGGCTTGTTTTGTGGCTAAATTTCATGGAGTTTAGATGGGGGTAAAGGGGCTAGGGTGATCTTCTTGCCATCCTTGGTAAATGAGTAAGTGTTTAGGTAACCATTATGCATAACCTTACCGTCATACGACCATAACCTCCCTAAAAGCATATGACATGCATTCATAGGAATAACATCGCACCATAACTCATCCTGATAGTTCTTTCCAATGGAGAAAGAAATCAAGCACCGAGAGTTCACTTGGATTCCCTTGCTTTAATTCAGCTATTAGATGTTATAAGGATGTGGATGAGTTATTGCTTGCTAGCCTAGCTTCTAAATCATGCTAAGAGAAACCATATTTGCACCGCACGCTCCATCAATGATTAGAGAACACACCTTTCCTTGGACAGTACAACGAGTGTGAAAGATGTTCTCTCTTTGCTCATCCTTAACTCCTCTTTGGTTGCTTAGAACTCTCCTCAAAACCAAGAGTTGTCCTTCATCAGCCTCTTCCACTACTTCCTCTTGAGTTTCCTCAAGTTCTTGATCACTTTCGTCTTCATTTTCCTCCTCTTCAAAGCTCTCCTTCACGGCTGCCCATTCAGCTAGACTAACCACCTTTCTGTTTGGACAGTCCGAGGCTATATGCCCAAGCCCTTGACATTTAAAACACATTCTATTGCTCATAGGTTAGGATTGGGTCTATTTTGAGGTGTTTGGATCTTTTGAGGTGCTGGGGTTCTCTGTGGAAAGGAAGGGGATGGCATTTGTGGCTTAGGAATAGGATTGGAACTCCCCTTGTTAAAAGGTTTGTTTCGGGTGAAAGGTCGTGTATTCTAAGTTTTAAGGGGTTGTTTTGCCTTCTTTTGCTACTCCACCTTGTGAGCTAGCACACAAACATCATCAAAGGATGTATAAGCTTGCAATTCAACCACATTAGTGTGCCTAGGATCAAGTCCTCCCAAGTATCTAACTATGGTTTGCGCTTCGGGCTCTTGAATGTCACACTTTATTAAGAGCTCCTCAAACTCATGTGTGTATTCTTCCACACTCATACTGCCTTGAATGAGGTTGTGAAGTTGAGAATAACAGTCTTGGACATAAGTTGGGGGAAGAAAATGAGCCTTAAGCTTAGACTTCATTTTATCCCAAGTACGGATTCTAGGCTTCCTTTCCTTTACCCATTGAGCACTCAAGTTTGTCCACCACAAATATGCATATTTTCTTAACCTTAAGTCCACTAACTTGACCTTTTTATCTTTAGGAACATCTTTGCATTCAAAAACCCTCTCAACAGTATACAACCAATCAAGAAATTCTTCAGGGTCAAGCTTAGCTTTGAATTCAGGAATCTCCACCTTGAAATCGTTGGTGTTTGCTTGCATCCGTGGCTCTACACTTGTCATTCTGGTTGGTTCCTCTTCACTTGAAGAATCACCTTCATGACTAAAGACTTGTTCATGCCTTCTTGGTTCAGATTGAAAGGTGTCTTCATTCAGTTTTTGCTTTTGCTTCAAAAACTGAACCTAGCTGCCTTCTTAAATACTCATTTTGTGCTTGAGTTTCTTGATTTCTTTGAGCATCATCTTGAATCTTCTTAGCCACCAACTCATTGTGCTTTATTAAGGCTTCAAACGTTCATCAAAAGGCATGCTTGTCAAACTCATACTCACAGAATGTGTTTGCACTCAAACTAGAAGTGAAACTAGATGTGTGTTTGGAAATGGATTGATGAATGAATTCTGGAAGTGGGATGGACGTACCAAGCCAAGGAGAAACCTTTGATTTGATACCAAATATGATGTATCTTCAACGGAATGAATGAAAACTAAATCTAGAAATCAAGAACACACAGTTTTGCAAACTAAAAACTAGTTTGGCTTCCTTGAACCCGTGTAGATAATCTAAGAGAATGATAGAACTAAACTGATGTTTGGATATAGAAACAACACCAAACACTAGTTTAAGGTCCTTAAGCGGTGATTAAGATACGAAAACATCACTTAAACAAAGATTAGGACTTACTTGATCACCACCCTAATCGACCAAACTAAGGATAAGCAAGTGAAGTATTTGGATGCCCGAAAGCAAGAATGCTCTCAAGGCTGGGTTTTTTTATTCAAAGTGTAATGTTTTTTCAAATGGCCGTGATTATCCTTTTGTTACAAGCGTGGAAAGCACCTAATCAAGTAATCAAGAAGCTAAGGTTTCCTTCCTAGGGAGGAAACGTCTTAAACTAAGAGATTCTCCATGGTTAACACTAACCCACGTACTAGCTTAATCAACTTAGGCTAATTACAATCAAAATGAAAAGGAAAGCAAAACAAAGGATGTTTACAACCTTTATTACAAGTAATTAACCCTAATACAACCAGCAATCTAGCAAAATAGAAAGGGGAGCAGTCGTAAAGTAACATCCTCTTTTCGGCTAGCCAATGAACTTCAGGAGACATTCTTTTGTTGCCTTGCATCCCATTGGTCGTTCTTCGATAACTCCCTTTTGCAACTTGATGATTGATGTCCTAGAGGCCTTGGGACGTGTACCAATCTAGCTAGAAGCAGCAAACCGATGGATGAAGGTAAAAATGATCGGCTACATCAAATCGGGTTCACAGACAGAATTTGAGCCGGTTTTCAGACCTGATTTTAACTTAGCAAAAGTGGTCATGATTTGGATTTTAGGCCATGGGGGAAAACCTTAGGCTGTGTACAAACCCCGTTGCAAAGGAATCAAGGTTAAATCATGTTTAAGTTGGTGAAATCCACTAAAACATTTAACCGTGCAGTTTCGGATCAAAACTGGTCGGTTGAACAAAATGCCTTGATCTCCTAGCTTCCTTTGTGTATGATTGGAATTCAATGCTTGGGCCTGAGAGTAGACATCTTGAGGATTCCAAAAATGGAAAAATGTCAAACTTAAGCCACAATGTAGCTTAAGTTATGAGATGAACGAAACCGGGCATATTCTGGTCGTGTAACCCGGTTGCTTAATTTTGGCTCTTCTCCACAATCTGAGCCATTGGTTGAACTTTTGAGTTTGTAAAGGACCTTGATGTACTTGTAGTACCTTCTTCCTCATCTTGGTTGGTGGGGACTCTATCAGAAGTTATCCAGGCGATGGAGATCCCTCCATGCCCCTTAATTTGAAGAATCAAATTAGTCGAGGTAATCTTATTTTGCTGGCCAAAGTGTAAATAAATCATCCACATTTTGTTTAAAGAATCCAAATGCTAAAACCAGGCTAAAAACTGCCTAGTGAACCCGGTTGAAGCATGATGTATTTTTCCTTCTCAAGTGGGTTTTCCCAGCTGCTTGGTTGCTTGCCTACATCACACCACATCCAAGGCTACTATAAACACCATGATTTTCTGCTGAAGAAGTTTGAAACGTGTGAACCAATGAGAGAATAAAGGGGAAATCAGCACCTTGCAATCTGATTAGCTGACTGAAAAGAAGAAAGCACTTTACGCCTGCTGCTCTTTATTTTCTCCAGTGAAGCTAATGTATTAGGCTTAAATACATGTATTAAGGATTAGAATGATCAATTGTTTTGCTTTCTTTGAATTCTGGTTGTAATTAGTTAGTTAAAGAAGCATGTAACTTAGTTTAGTTCTAAGCACATGGTTAAGCTAGTTTAATATGTTTCCTTCCTAGGGAGGAAACCTCCACCAGCTTGCGTTGCTACTTAGTTGCTAGCCTAAGACGTGTATTAAAGCAAGCCACAACCATCTTGTGTTACTCACCTTTGATATTGAATGAAAACCCAGAATTAAGAGCATTTCCTTTCGTTTCCCTAAATACTTCACTTGCTTATCCTTAATTAAGCCAATTAAGGTTGTGATCAAGTAAGTCTCAACTTTTGATTAGGTGGTGTTTCTATATCCTAATTAAGTTGGGCCATAAACTCAATCTTAGTGGTGTTTCTATAGCTAAGAGAGGGTTTAGATTATCCTTCATCCGTTCATTCATACATGGCTACACTCAAATTCTAGCTTGAATTTAGCTTGCTTGATTTTAGCATTTGGATTCAGCTTTGAATGTCCACGTTCTTCCCCCACAGATACATCACAAGGGTACATCATTCCATTGGACACCAAAAGCTCAATCTGCCTTTGAAAAGATCAAAGCAAGACTTACTCAAGCACCTATTCTATCATTACCGTGCTTTAGTAAGATATTTGAAGTTGAATGTGATGCCTCTGGAGTTAGTATAGGTGGTGTTCTTACTCAAGAAGGTAATCCATTAGCCTTCTTTAGTGAGAAACTTTGTGAATCAAGAAGAAAATATTCCACCTATGATAAACAATTTTATGCAATTATGAGATGTTTAGAGCATTGGAGTCATTATTTGATTGCAAGTGAGTTTATCCTTTATTCTAACCATGAAGCTTTGAAGTATATTCAATGCCAACATAAGCTAAACTCACAGTATGCTAAGTGGGTTGAGTTTCTCCAGTCATTTCATTTCATAATCAAGCACAAATCTGGAAAATTTAACCAATGTGCTGATGCTCTATCACGGAGGTATCTACTTTTATTTCAATTAGATGCTTGTGTACTTGGTTTTGAGCATCTAAAAGCTTTTTATGTTGAAGATGAAGACTTTGGGGAGTTATATGTTGAATGTTCAAAGCACCCCAAAGGAGACTTTCTGATTCAAGGGTACACGGCTGTGTGTACCAAGGTGTAGCACAAGAGAGCTTCTAATCAGGGAAGTTCATGGAGGTTCTCTAGCTGGTCATTATGCTGAAAACAAGACCCACATTATACTAAGGGAGCATTAGTACTAGCCAAGTATGGAGAAGGACGTACAAGACATTCTGAAGAGGTGTGGAACCTTTCAAGTGGCCAAAAGTCACTCCTTACCTCAAGGCCTATACACACCACTACCTATTCCTACTACTCCTTGGGTTGATGTAAGTATGGATTTCATTCTTGGACTACCTAAGACACAAATGAACAAAGATTCCATCTTTGTTGTAGTAGTACGTTCTCGAAAATGTCTCATTTTATTCCATGCAACAAGACTAATGATGCTACACACATTACTGAGATGTATTTCAGGGAGGTGGCTAGATTACATGGTATACCTAGATCAATTATTTCTGATCGAGCTACTAAGTTTTTAAGCCATTTTTGGATTACCTTGTGGAAGAAATTAGGTACTAAACTAAAATATAGTACCACTTGTCATCCACAAATTGATGGGAAAACTGAGGTTACTAATCAAACCCCAGGCACACTTCTTAGGGCTTTGATTAAACCTCATGCCAAAGCTTGGGATTTACTTTTACCCCATGCAGAGTTTGCTTACAACAGGCTCTAAGCAAGGCTACTAGTCTATCACCATTCAAGGTGGTCTATGGGGATTGATCCTCTTAGTCCACTTGATCTTACTCCAAGGCCATTAGATCAAAAGCTAACAGCAGATGCAGCAGCTAGGGTGAAAGAAATTCAGAAGATACATGAGTTGGTAAGGGTTAGAATAGAGAAGATTAATGCATCATATCAAGCCCAAGCCAACAAACACAAGAAGAATGTGGTATTTCAACCTGGAGACATCGTATGGACACACTTAAGAAAAAAGGGATTTCCTTCAAAGAGGAAGAACAAGCTTATGCCAAGGGCTGATGGTCCATTTGAGGTACTTGAAAAGATTAATGATAATGCTTATAAGGTTGATTTTCCAGGGGACTATAGAGTTTCAGCTACATTCAACGTGGCTGACTTCAGTGCTTACCAAGCTGATGATTACCTTGAAGATTTGAGGATCAAATCTCTTCAACAATGGGAGGATGATGGAGTCCCCCATAGCCAAGAAACCAAAGAGGGTCCTAAGAGTATGTCTTTAGTACAAGCCTAGCTAGCACCTAAACAAACAAGCTAGCTACTGAGGGTTCCTTCCTAAGGCGGAAACGTGTTAACTTAAGCAAATCCTCACGGTTAGCAGTAAACAGAATACTAACTCAATTAACTTAATCTCATTACAATCAAAATGAAAAGAAAGCAAGACAAATTATGTTTACAACTGTAATTACATTTAATTAGCCTAAACACAATCAGAATACTAAGGGAAGAAAAGAAAAGCAGCCATAAAGTTGAACTCCTTTTCGGCTGGCCAATCCGAGTGTAGGGACATGTTTTCTTCCTTTTGCTTCTTATTGGCTTCTCTTCCCAAAATACTGAAGCTACATCCCATGATTGTGTTTCAATAGATCTTGAAGAGTGTGTGAAGCTAGCAAGCAAGCAATCAGCCAAGGAAACCCACGGAAGAAGGAGAAAACCGAAGTTGTTGTTGATGCATTTCCCGAGGGTCTATGCTAAAACTCAATTCAAAGAGCAAAAGCTTAAAACCAAGGTGATGGAGTCCAACCAAGCCAAGACCTTGTACATGATCAAACAAGTCCAGAACGTCCAAGAACAAGGTCCTAAGTCCAGAAGATGGCTCACATTTTACAAGAAACACAAATTGAAGCAATTGGGTTAAAAGGTCGGAATGTGCCCGGTTTTGTTCATCTCATAACTTAAGCTACCTTGTGGCTTAAGTCTGATATTTTTGCATTTTTCGAATCCTCAAGATGTCTACTTTCATGTCCAAGCATTGAATTCTAATCATACACCAAGGGAGTTAGGAGATCAAGGCATTTTGTTTAACCGGCCAGTTTTGATCCGAAACTACACGGTAAAATGTTTTAGTGGACTCTACCTCTTAAACACGATTTAACCTTGATTTCTTTACAAGGGAGGTTTGTACACACCCTAAGGTTTCCCCCTACGGCCTGAAATCCAAATCATGACCACTTTTCCTAAGGTTAATTTAGGTTTGAAAATCGGGTTAAAAATTGCCCGTGAACCCAGTTTGATACAGCCGGCCCATTTTGCCATCATCCGTGGGTTTGCTCCTTTCTAGCTAGATTGGCACACGTCCCAAGGCTTCTAGAACATCAATCATTAGCTGCAAAAAAGAATTACCTTGAGAAGAACAACCAATGGGAAGCAATGCAGCAAAGGATTTGTCTCTTGAAGCTAATTGGCCAGCCGAAAAGGAGAAACCAGTTTACGGCTGCTCCCCCTTTCTTTTTGCTAGATTGATACTTCTATTAGGTCTAATTACAAGTAACCAAGGTTGTAAACATCATTTTTTTTCTTTCCTTATCATTTGGATGGTAATTAGCCTAAGTTGATTGAGGTTATACACAGGTTAGTACTAACTGTGTAGATTAGCTTAGTTTAACACGTTTCCTCCCTAGGAAGGAAACCTTAGGTGCTTGTTTAATTGCTTGGTTGCTTGCTAGCTTACCTTTAATGCCTTGTATTCTTATTTTGCAACTAGATTTCATACATTTTAAAAGAAAGAAACGAGAGCTTTTCTCTTGAAAACCATAATACTAAACTTGTTTATCCTTAACTGGGCCGGTTAAGGTGGTGTTCAAGCTTAGTCCTAATCTTATTTAAGTGGTGATTTCTATATCTTAATCAAATTTAGGGGCCCTAACCTTGGTTTTGGTGCCATTTTTGTATCCCAAACTCAAGTTTAGCTCTATCTCATTTATCCTTTTCAGTCACGGATTCTTTGAGAACAAAAGAAGAACTGTGAGTCCATTGCTTCTCCCTTGCATCTTCTTGATTGTAAGCTTAATCCTTTGAGCTTTACATCACAAGAGAGAGCACAGCCAAGGAAAAATCAAGAGCCTGGCACGTTAAAAGCTGGTTGTGAATCAACTAAAATGTAAGGAAGGGAATGGATTTAGAATCAAGGGATTCTAAATGGGAAAAGGAAAAGAAAGGATAGATCCTAAACTAATCTTTGGATACAGAAATCACCACCAAAGACTAATCTAGGTAGAACTAAGCATGTTCAAGGATACAAAATCACCACTAAGAACAAGATTAGGGCCCTTAAACTCTGATAGAGATACAGAAACACCACTTCATCAAGTTTAAGACTACACTTGAACACCGCCCTAACCAGCCTAGTTAGAGATAAGCAAGTTTACTGTTTTAAGAGAAACAAGAGTAATGCTCTCAAATATGATTTCAATTTCAATATCAAAGCTTGCTTACAAAATGAAGCCCCTAAGGCCTTTAAATAAATGTCCACATGCTGCCTAGAAGGGGTTTAGAGGTTTCTTCAAAGTTAGGAAACCTCTAACCTAGCTTAATCTAGCCTAATCTAGCTTAGTTAAATCAGTTTATACTAAACACGATTTAATCAAGCTAATTACAACTTTATGCACCAAAATAAGCTAGATTAAATTGATTACAATCAGCTTAAGTAAGCGAACAAGTGAACAAGCACACAAGTATCTCCCCTTATGTGAGAGAAAAGTGAAAAAAAGTAGCCTTGCCTCCTTAGTACTTTACGGCTGGCCAATAGGAACCTTGCTACCTTTCTTCACTTGTTTCTCATTGGTTCCCTTTGTGACTGTGGAGAAAGCTTCATTATTATGTCTAAACGCCTTTACCCAAGCTAAGCAGGCTGTTGAGATGTGACTTGACCCTTAGATTGCTCAGAACTCTCCACAGCAGCAGCTAGCAGTACTGCATAGTTTTTTGGCTGGTTTTGGACGGCACATTTCACATGCAAAAAGAGGGGATGATCTAGATTTCCTTACATGGGAGGAAACCTTTAGATGTCTTCTAACTCCTCTAAGTGGAAATTCACTTTTTGGACTTGATTTGCTGCCTTAACTCCTTAGAAACTTCATACTGCTCAAAACCTGGTCCAGGCTGCACGATTTATAAAAACAACCTGGTTCTACTATTTTTACATGATTTAACCCAAATATTTTTACATGACATTAAAGATACGATATTAAGGAACCAAAATATCAAAAAATATCAAACTTAAACCTTAAGGAGGCCTAAGTAATTAAGCACACAAAACCAGGTACATTTTGGTTCAGCTGGCAGTTTTGACAGTTTGGATTAAATGACTAATTTGGATGGGTAAATGAAGTCCAAATGGGCTGAAACTTGTTTTGTCTGAAAGATGACTACTTGAAATTCAAGCTCAAGGCAAAATATTGGGCTTACATCCCATGAACGTTGAAAGTATTTGGTTCCCAAAACTGGGCTGCTGCACTGCTTTGAACCCAGAACCTTCTGTTTCAAGTCCTTTGATAGTTTGGACAAAAATACTCAATTTAAAACTGATTTAATTGCATAATTAAGCTTGTTAGGATGTTAATATACTCTCTTAGCAAAGAAATCAAAGTTAAATTAATGTTAAGTTGATGAATCAACTTAAAACTGGAAATGGTTCAAAAGGATTGGGCTAATTGAGGATTGCATGGGCTAATATTCATCAGCTGCAAACCAGTATCTAAGAGCAAAATAAACTCAGTTTTCTAACTGCTTTAAACCCAACCAAAAGTGATCATAATTCTGATTTCAGGCCATGGGGGGAAACCTTAGGATGTGTACAAACCCCCTTTAAAGAAATCAAGGTTAATTCATGTTTAAGTAGAAGATTTTCACTAAAATATTTAACCGTGCAGTTTTGAACTAAAACTGGCATGTTGGACAAAATGCCTTGATCTCGTAACTTCGATTATGCATGAATGGAATTTAATGCTTGGACTTGAAAGTAGACATCATGAGGAACCCAAAAATGTAAAAATATCAAACTGAAGCCACAATGTAGCTTAAGTACTGAGATGAACAAAACTAGGCACATTCTGGTCGTACAATCCGATTACTTCAGGTTGGCTCTTTTCCACAATCTGAGCCATTGCTTGGACTTTGGATCTTGTATAGGACCTTGTTAGACTTGTTGGACCTTCTTCCTTGGCTTGGTTAGTGGGGACTCCATCACATAAACCACCTTGAAAGGGGACATTCCCGTGGTCTTGCTAAGAGTCTTGTTGTAGGCAAACTCGAAATGAGCTAGGAGTTGATCCCATGACTTGAGGTTGGACTTGATCAAGGTCCTCAAAAGTACTCCCAAAGTCCTATTGGTGACCTCGGTTTTCCCATCTGTTTGGGTGGGGCAAGTGGTACTATACTTGAGCTTAGTACCCAATTTGATGTATCTGTGGGGGAGAATTACAAACACTCAAAACTGAATTCAAAAGCTAAACAAAGCAAGTTGAATTCAAAGGTGAGTTTAGGTGATTTCACGAATGTATGAAGGAATAAATGATAATCTAAACCCTCTCTTAGATACAGAAACACCACTATGATTGAGTTTAGGGCCCTTAACCTTAATTAAAATACAGAAACACCACTTAATTAAAAGTTAAGACTTACTTGATCATCACCTTAATCGGCCTAATTAAGGATAAGCAAGTGAAGTATTTAAGGAAGCGAAAGTAAATGCTCTCAATTCTGGTTTTTCATTCAATATCAAAAGTGAGTAATACCAAATGGCCATGGCTGCTTTAAAACATGTCCTAAGCTAGCAACTAAGTAGCAAAGCAAGCTGGCGGAGGTTTCCTCCCTAGGAAGGAAACGTACTAACCTAGCTTAACCATGCGCTTAGAACTAAAATAAGTTACATGCTTGTTTAACTAACTAATTACAAATAGAATTCAAATAAAGAAAAACAAATGATCATTCTAATCCTTAATACATGTATTTAAGCTTGGTACATCAGCTTTACTAGAGAAAATAATGAGCAGTAGCCGTAAAGTGCTTTCTTCTTTTCAGCCAGCTAATCAGATTGCAAGGTGCTGATTTCCCATTTGTTTTCTCATTGGTTCACACATTTCAAAGCTTCTTCAGTAGCAAATCATGGTGTTTCTAGTAGCCTTGGACATGGTGTGATGTAGGCAAGCAACCAAGCAGCTAGGAAAACCCACTTGAGAAGGAAAAACACATCTTGCTTTAACTGGGTTCACTAGGTAGTTTTTAGCCCAATTTTTTGCCTTCTTTTAATCCAATCAAAATTGAGCATGATTTTGTTTCTAGGCCATGAGGGCACTCCTTAGGGTTTATACAAACCCCCCATGCAAAGAAATCAAGGTTAAATCGTGTTTAAGTGTGAGATTTTCACTAAAACATTTTACATTGCAGTTTTGGACCAAAACTAGCAGGTTGAACAAAATGGCTTGATTTCTTCACTTCGACTGAGCATGATTGGTTTTTCTTGCTTGGACCTAAAATTTAACATCTAGGGGAACTCAAAAATGTAAAAAGCCAAGACTCAAACCAAAATTTAGCTTAAGAAATCACGCACTGAAAACCGGGTACATTCTGGTTATGGTTCTTTTGTGGCTTGGATTTTGTGAGTTAAGAGGGCCAAAGTGGGGCTAGGGTGATCTTCTTCCTATTTTTAGTGGAGGTGTAAGTGTTTAATAAACCATCATACATGACCCTCCTATCAAATAACCAAGGTCTTCCTAACAAGATATGACAAGCATCCATAGATATGATATCACACCATAGTTCATCATGATAATTCTTGCCTATGCTTAAGGAAACAAGGCGTTTGGAGTCAACTTGAAGGCCTTTACCTTGGATTAGCCATTGTATTGAGCACGAGTGAGGGCATGCCGTGGCTTGGAGTTGTAATTTCTCAACCATGCTTGATGCAGTTTAAGAGCCAATTCAAGACCCTCAACCTGAAACAGTCAAGGGCTTGCACTTCAGTCACCAACAAGGCCTGTTCTGTGAGGCAATGCAATTCAGTTTAGAGGCAACCTTGGGAAGGTATTTGCTTTGCTAGACACCCTGGCACCACTACTAGCCAAACCAAGTCTTTTGAGGCTCCTGTAGTAGCCTTAGATTTTTCAGTTCAGTCAATAAACCCCTCCTACAGTCAGCATGTTCAGGGTTATTTGTGCTTGCTTCCAGTAACTCAGTCATGTCTACAGGATTTCTTCCTTTTGCATTAGTACCCTAACTCATTTTTTAGCTTACATTCAGCTCCTAAATGATGAAGGTTACTCGAGTTTTGCCATGGAATTTCCTGATTAGCAACAAATCAGCAGCAGCAGGTCAGCAGCAACAGTAGTTTCTGGGAGGATTTTTGTCCTTTGACTTAGCAGTTCATTCTAGTCAATCTAAGGGCTTGGAAATGTGTCTAAAGAATTATCCAACAAGGTCCTAAAGCTATAGATTCAGCTCCCTCAGCCTCATCCTTTAACCAGCAAAAGAATGCTTGAAATTCCCTTTGTCCACTGGATTTCAGTGTGTTTGTACCTGCTGGCAGGCTTGGCTAAGCACGATGTAACCAGCTGCAAATCACACCCCAAGACCATCATTAGTAGGTACCTTGAAGCTCTTAAGGGATGACACCTTAGTGATGGAGATAAGCAAGGGTTTAGGTTTCAAGCATCCAGCAGCTGCTGCATTAAGTTAGTGTTTTTCAGTTTTTATTTTCTGTTTTAGCTGCAATCAATTGTAACCATTGATCTAGTGATTATGGCTGAGTATATAAGGCTTTTTCTTTACTGTAACACTTAGATTATGTTGAATGAAAGTCCCTTTTGCTGGCATTAAGCAAAACTCTCTCAAATCTCTCTAACTTTAGCCTATTTTAGGTGGTGTCTGAGAGTGGTTCTTCATCCTTTCCTTCTGGTGCTATAGCTTTAAGGGGATTGGTGGTGAATCACAGTAGTTCTGGTTGGCAGAAGTAATTCCTTTATGCCAGTTCATATCTTCCATGTTGAGTTGCTAGTTATTGATTCAGTCCAGCTTGTAATCCAGCATGCATCAGCTGGTATCAGAGCCCAACTTGATTCTTGGTCAGTTGCTTCTGTTATCTTCAGTTGTTTTCTTTCCCTAGCTTGTTCACTTGTTGTCCAAACACAAAAAAACCCTGTCAGACCAAACACAATCCCAGCCACAAAGAACCAAGCTCCTCAAACAGCCATAGCATCCTGAATTTCTCACCCAGCACCATGGCAGAAGGGGAACACACTTCTTCCTCACCACAGCAACCTGTGAGAGTTCCTAGAGGTCTCTCTCTGGAACAGGCTCATGAACTTAGGAGAGATAGGGCTATTCTGAAAATGCAAGAGAACATCAAAACCCTTACAACACAGATTCAGCAGCTTATGAACCAACCTAGAGGAAGAGAAAGGGGAGCCCCTCAGGACCCTCCTGGAGGTTCTGATTCCCCTCCTAACTCTCAGTATGGTAGTGAGTCTTCTAATGGAGATGCTTGGCCAAGGAGAAGGAGACAACACAGGGATGACCTCAAGGACCTCATAATAGAGGCACCTGAATTTGATGGAAGTCTAAAACCTGAAGATTACTTGGAATAGGTTCAGGCTTTGGAAAGAATCATAGAAATTAAGGGATACTCTGGGGAAAAGGCTTTCAAGCTTGTTGTTCTGAAGCTAAAACAGTATGCTTCACGGTGGTATGAGAACCTGAAGAGAACCAGGGCATTAGAAGGTAAGCCTACGTTCAAAACTTGGGTGAAACTGAAAAAGCACATGGAGAAAAGGTTCCTGCCAGCCACCGACAAGCAAGAACTGTATCTGAAAGTCACTTCCTTGCACCAAGGGAGTACGAAGGTTGAAGAATACATCAAGGAGTTTGAGCAGTTGCAGATCAGATGTGTCTTGAGGGAAGAACCTGAACAGAACATTGCTAGGTTTCTCAAAGGCTTGAACTCTGCTATCTTGGATAGGGTTGAGCTGCAGCCTTTCTAGACATTTGAAGATGCCTGCAAGCTAGCTATTAAGGTAGAAAAATAGCTAAAATCCAGAAGATCCTACCCTACTACCTCTCCTAAACCTGCTGTGCCAGTAAGACCTTTCAACTCTTACAAGCCAGACCCTACCCCTAAAGATGATGAGGGAAAGGGAACAGAAGTTGCTAGAGAGCTTCCTAAAATCCAGAAGAAGTGCTTTAAGTGCCATGGCTATGGCCATTTTCAGGCAAATTGCCCCAACAGAAGGGTACTCACAATCAGAGAGATAGAAGAGCTTGATCACATGGAGGTAGAAGAGGATGAAGAGGAAGATTCTTCTAAAGAAGTCGAAACTTCTTACCTGCCACCTGAAGTAGGTGAAATGCTTATGATCAAAAGGGTCCTTCATGCTACTGAAACCAAACTTGATGCAAGCCAAAGAGAGCAAATATTCCACTCTAGGTGCAAGGTAGCTAACAAGACCTGCAACCTGATTGTGGATGGGGGTAGCTGCACCAATGTGGCTTCCATTGAGATGGTCAGCAAACTGAACCTGGCCACCATCAGCCACCCTAGACCTTATATCTTGCAATGGCTCAAAAGGGGAAATGAGGTAACTGTTTCTAAGCAAACCTTGGTTCCTTTTTCAATAAGGGAATATCAGGATGAGGTTCTGTGTGATGTCTTGCCAATGGATGCTTGTCATTTGCTCCTAGGCAGACCCTAGCAATATGATAGAGATGTCATTCATTATGGCCAATCCAACACTTATTCCTTCAAACTGAAAGGCAGAAAAATGACACTAACCCCTTTACCCCCCAACTAAACACAAAGGCCTGAAACTGGGAGGGTTACACACAAAGAGAGTGCCTTACTTGTCAATGGAGGAAGAGTGAAAAGGGTTATCACTAAAGGCAAGCCTGTTTTTACTGTACTAATGCTGGAACTTGCCCCTAATTCAGCTGCAACAGCCTTGCATCCTTCTGTTCAGCCTTTGACAGAACAGTTCCAGGATGTTTTTCCCCTAGACCTACCACTTGGTCTCCCTCATAAAAGGGGTATAGAACATCAAATTGACCTACTTCCTGGAGCCCCCTTGCCTAACAAACCTGCCTACAGATGCAATCCTACTGAAACCAAGGAACTGTAGAGGCACGTTCAGGAGCTGATTGACAGGGGTTATGTGAGGGAAAGCATGAGCCCATGTTCAGTCCCAGCATTGCTAGTTCCAAAGAAAGATGGTACCTGGAGTATGTGCATAGACAGTAGGGCCATCAACAACATCACAATCAAGTATAGGTACCCTATCCCTAGGCTTGATGACATATTGGATGAACTATTCTAAGATCTTCTCCAAGATAGACTTAAGGAGTGGCTATCATCATATCAGAGTGAGAGAGGGAGATGAATGGAAAACTGCTTTTAAAACAAAGCAAGGGCTTTATGAATGGCTTGTAATTCCATTTGGACTATCTAATGCACCTAGCACCTTCATGAGATTGATGAATGAAGTGCTTAGGCCCTACATAGGTCTGTTTGTGGTTGTGTACTTTGATGACATACTTATCTACAGCAAAACTCAAACTGATCACATTCAGCACCTACAGCAGGTCTTCACCACACTTAGAAGCCAATAGTTGTATGGAAAGTTGGAAAACTGTGAGTTTCTGGTACCAAAGGTTATTTTCCTTGGCTATATGGTGTCCTGTGATGGGATTTAGGTGGATGAAGCCAAGATTGAGGCCATTCAGTCCTGGCCAGTGCCTAACTCAATTATTGCAGTTAGAAGCTTCCATGGATTGGTGGCTTCCTTCTACAGGAGGTTTATCAAGGACTTCAGTACTGTCATGGCTCCCCTCACTGAGTGCATGAAGATGGGAAATTTTTCCTGGCCACCACCAGCATAGAAGGCATTTGAAATCATTAAGAGAAGGCTGTGTGAAGCACCAGTGCTAGCCTTGCCTAATTTTGAAGAACTGTTTGAAGTAGAGTGTGATGCCAGTGGGGTGGGCATTGGAGCTGTTCTTGCACATCTTAAGAAGACTATGGCCTACTTCAGTGAGAAACTCAGTGGTCCAAAACTCAACTACTCAACCTATGACAAAGAATTCTATGCCATAGTGAGAGCTTTGAGTTACTCGAGTCACTACCTGAAGCCTAAGGCTTTTGTCTTGCATTCAAATCATCAGGCATTGAGGTATCTTAATGGTCAACCTAAGCTCAATGTTAGGCATGCCAAATGGGTAGAGTTCCTGCAAGCTTTCAGTTTTTCCACCAAGCACAAGAAGGGGACTGAAAATGTAGTGGCAGATGCACTTTCAAGGAGGTATGTCTTAATCTCAGTCCTGGGTAAAAAGCTACTGGGGTTGCAGTCCATTCAGGCGTATTACCTTGAAGACTCAGCTTTCCAAGAGTTGGTCAGCAACACTCCAACTCAGGGGCCTTATATGATGCAGGATGGGTTTCTGTTCAAGGGGAACAAGCTATGCATCCCTACATGCCTATTAAGGGAGCTAATGGTAAGGGAGACCCATGGGGGATCACTTGCTGGGCACTTTGGGATGAACAAGACCTTGGACATTCTGAGAGAGCACTTTCATTGGCCCAAAATGGGAGAAGATGTGCACAGGGTAGTGTCCAGGTGCTTCATTTGCCACAAAGCCAAGAGTCAGTTCCATCAAGGTCTTTACATACCCCTTCCTGTCCCACTAAGACCTTGGGAGGATGTGAATATTGACTTTGTTGTTGCCTTGCCTAGGACACAAAGGAGAAAGGATTCAGTCATGGTAGTGGTAGACAGGCTCACCAAGATGGCACATTTTGTGGCCTGTCACAAGGCTGATGGTGCTTCCCATGTTACTGATTTGTACCTGAAGGAATCATCAGGCTGCATGGAGTCCCCAAAACCATTGTCAGTGACAGGGACACCAGATTTCTGTCTCATTTCTAGAGAAGCTTATGGCATCTGTTGAGTACCAAGCTGCTATACAGCACAACCTGCCATCCTCAAACAGATGGCCAAACTGAAGTCACCAACAGAACCCTGTCCACCCTCCTAAGAACCATGGTCCAAAAGAACTTGAAGGAATGGGATGTCAAATTGCCTCATGCTGAGTTTGCCTACAACAGAACACCTGTGAAGGCTACTTGTTGTTCACCCTTTGAGGCACTATACAGGATTAACCCCCTCACCCCCATTGATCTTATCCCTCTACCTACTGACTGCAAGGTCAGTTTTGAGGCTGAAAGGAGGGCCAAGGAAATGAAAAGGCTCCATGAACAGATCATGGCACATATTGAGAAGGTCAATGAAGCGTACAAGGCTAACGCCAACCAGCACAGGAAAGGTATGGAGTTCCAACCTGGAGACCTTGTATGGTTACACCTCAAAAAGGAGAGATTCCCCACCAAAAGAAAAAGCAAGTTGATGGCTAGAGGAGATGGACCTTTCAAAGTTCTGGCAAGGGTAGGAACCAATGCCTACAAGCTGGAACTCCCAGGGGACATGGCTGTTTCAGCCACCTTCAATATGGGTGATTTGAGTCCTTACGCAGAGGATGAGATAGATTTTGGGGATTTGAGGGCAAATCCTCTCAAAGAAGGGGAGGATGATGCAGTTCAAGAGCCAATTCAGGACCCTTAACCTGAAACAGTCAAGGGCTTGCATCTCGATCACCAACAAGGCCTGTTCTGTGAGGCAATGCAGTTCAATTTAGAAGCAACCTTGGGAAGGTCTTTGCTTTGCTAGACACCCTCGCACCACTACTAGCCAAACCAAGTCTTTTGAGGCTCCTGCAGTAGCCTTAGATTTTTCAGTTCAGTCAATAAACCCCTCCTGCAGTCAGCATGTTCAAGGTTATTTGTGCTTGCTTCCAGTAACTCAGTCATGTCTATAGGATTTCTTCCTTTTGCAGTAGTACCCTAACTCATTTGTTAGCTTACATTCAACTCCTGAATGATGAAGGCTACTCGAGTTTTGCTATGGAATTTCCTTATTAGCAGCAGATCAGCAGTAGCAGCAGTTTCTCGGAGGATTTTAGTCCTTTGACTTAGCAGTCCATTCTGGTCAATCTAAGGGCTTAGAAATGTGTCTAAATAATCATCCAACAAGGTCCTAAATATGCAGATTCATCTCCCTCAGCCTTAGCTTTTAACCAGCAAAAGAATGCTTAAAATTCCCTTTGTCCACTCGATTTTAGTGTGTTTGTACCTGCTGGCTGGCTTGGCTAAGCACGATGTAACCAGCTGCAAATCACACCCTAAGACCATCATTAGCAAGTACTTTAAATCTCTTAAGGGATGACACCTCAGTCATAGAGATAAGCAAGGGTTTAAGTGTCAAGCATCCAGCAGTTGCTGCATTAAGTTAGTGTTTTTCAGTTTTTATTTTCAGTTTTTACTACAATCAATTGTTACCACTGATCTAGTAATTATGGTTAAGTATATAAGGCTTGTTCTTTGTTGTAACACTCAGATTATGTTGAATGAAAGTCCCTTTTGCTGGCATTAAGCAAAACTCTCTCAAATCTCTCTAACTTTAGCCTGTTTTAGGTGGTGTCTGAGAGTGGTTCTTTATCCTTTCCTTCTAGTGCTATAGCTTTAAGGGGATTGGTGGTGAATCATAGCAGTTCTGGTTGGTGGAAGTAATTCCTTTATGCCAGTTCATATCTTCCATGTTGAGTTGCTAGTTGTTGATTCAGTCCAGCTTGCAATCCAGCATGCATCAATGCTTAAGGATGCAACGTTGGTACAACTCCTACTATCAATGATGAGTGAACACACCTTCCCTTTGACCATGCATCTTGATTGGAAGATGTTCTCCTTTTTCTCATCTTGACTCCCTTTGAGACCACTAGACGTTCTCCTTATGACTAGCAAATCCCCTTCATCTGCCTCTTCCGCCACCTCTTGCATGCCCTCAATGAGGCATAAGTCCCTCTCTTGTTCTTCTTCTTCCACTTGAGTTGTTTCATACTCAGCCAAGGTGATAACCCTTAGGTTTGGGCACTCTAAGGCTATGTGACCTAAGCCTTGGCACTTGTAACATCTCCTATTGGGATTTAAGCCGTAGGGAGGCTTGTTTTATGGAGTTGGGTTTTGGGGAGGAGGGTTGGAGGGAGTGGCCATGGGTTTAGGTGGGGGTTGAAAACTCCTCTTGTTGAAGGGTGAGTTCTTAGGTAGGGGAAGCTTGGGTAGGTCCTTCTTGAAGGATTTGAACTTCTTTTGTTGCTCCACACGGTGAGCAAGCACACAAACATCATCAAAACTCGAATATTGTTGGAGTTCCACCACGTGAGCGTACCTTGGATCAAGGCCACTTAAGCATCTCACTATAGTTTGATCTTCACTCTCTTCTATATCACACTTGATCAAGAGTTTTTCGAACTTGCTTGTGTATTCCTCAACACTCAAACTTCCTTGTTGAAGATTATAGAGTTTAGACTAGTTGTCTTAAAGGTAGAAGGGAGGGAGGAACCGACCTTTCAACTTCATTCTCATCTTTTCCCAACTCCTAATCTTTGCCTTGCCCCCTCTTAGCTCTCTTTTTCACTAAGTTTTCCCACCATAGATGGAGCGTGACCAAGATGGGTCGAAATGTAGCTTGCTTGAGTTTTGTTGCAAATTTCCCATGTGCATAAGATATGACTTGGTTGAAAGGCTATGCCACCAATCAAGACTAAGGATCCACCAAGAATTGCATAAAGGCTTGGCCACCAACAATTCTATAAAGGCCCCACTCAAGACTCACCACCTTAGAAAAGGGTAAAGAGAACTTAAGATTTTAGAGAGATAAAGCTTTCAAGCTCTATTTTCATTCATGCATAATTATTGAATTACAAAGGCCCCAAGGCTGTTTTAGGGGGCTTCCCATGTCCTTTCACACACCAAACATCAGCCAAGTACTAGGGATTACACTAGGGAAGAGAAGCTATCAAATTAGCCCACTCCCCTTGGTACTTACATGCTAATTTAGTCACTTTGTCACCTGAGTAGTTCTAATGCCTTATCCACATGAGGTGTCAAGATTACATTGCAACTGAATATAGTAATTCAAATTCAAATCTAGCAACAAGTACAAGTAATTAAGGTGAACAAGCTGCTCTTACACAACTAGTACAAAACCGATCAACCAAGCAATTTTCTTGTCCTCTTGGCTGGATAATAGCAGCACAAGGAGGTGTATTCTGGTCCTTCAAGGCTGGTGGTTTGATAAATTTTTATCTCACTTCTCATGCCATAAAGTTTTATAAAATTTGGAGCTAAGTTGGGTAACTTAATTCCCTCCCATTTCGGACCTTCGCTATTTGCTGCCAGAACTACACACTTGGAAAGAATTGGCTGATTGACTAACCAAATGATCTCCAAATGTCTTGAAACTTGTTTTATTGGAAAGATGACCTCTTAAATTTAAGGAAAGTGGCCTTTGCAGTCAATTAGACCCTCAGCATCAAGTCGTAAAAGTTAAACAAAATCGGACTAAGAAACTAGCCAGAAACTAATCATAAGCGCAAGCTACTCTTTAGAGATCATCTTATTCTTTCCATGGGTTTAACCTCATTTCCATGAGGATACCCCTTCGGCCTCTTGACCTTCCCAAAACAGGAGAGTAACACATCCTAAGTACTTAGAATGGGCTTTGAATTGGAGCTCTAAATCAGTACACGGAACAAGTGCCTTGGAATAGAGCTTTTGAGCACTAAGGAGGACTTGAGTGTTTTGTTGAACTAAATATGGCATGTATTTTGCTTCAATAGAGAGGCATATTTTTGTAGCTTAAGTGCTTAATAGTTTCACCTTCTTGTCTTTGGGCACATCCTTGCACTCAAAGACCCTATCTATGGTTTGTAGCCATTCAAGGAACTCATATGAATCTAAACGGCCTTCGAACTTCGGAATTTCGACCTTGAAATCCAAGGAATGAATGGAGTTCCTTTGGTTCCTACTTGCTCTAGGATGACCTTCATCACTAGAGTGTTGTGAAGATTCTTCCTTTGATTGCTCATGGATTTCACTAGTTGCTTCCTCAAATACTCATTTTGGCTTCTGGCCTCTTCATAATTCTTCATATGAGTCTCAAATCTCTCTTCCAAGCTCATACTCCCCCTCATTTTGGAAGTAAAGTAGACCGGGTTCTTTGTAGGGTGGGTTGTGTTTGGGCTTAAGGGTTATGTTTGGGTTTAAGCTTTCGGCCAATGAGGGTAGCCAAGAGCTCTGATGCCAAATATGATGTGCCAAGTAAGGAAATGGAGGGATTAAGT
This sequence comes from Selenicereus undatus, assembly GCA_017589665.1. Lineage (NCBI taxonomy): Eukaryota > Viridiplantae > Streptophyta > Magnoliopsida > Caryophyllales > Cactaceae > Selenicereus > Selenicereus undatus. The sequence goes on from JACYFF010002017.1 coordinate 21,062,991, forward strand.
CATAAAAGATCAAAACAAACAAGAAAAAATCAAGAGGAAGGAGAGAAGACCGAAACTAGTTCTTGCTAGTTATGGTTTCCAGCAAGAAGAAAAGGGTAGTCTGGCTTTTCAAAGGATAAGACACTTGACCTTTGAATAAGATAGCACTCCAAGTCTCATTTAGGGGTAAGAAACACCACTGTAAATAGGATTAGAACTCATTTGATCACCACTTTGATTAGCCAAATCAAAGATAAGCAAGAGAGTGTTGAAATGAGAGAGAATAATCTCAATCTCTTCATATATGTAAAATCTAATTTTACAACCTTCAAATCAGCATATAAATAAGAAAAAGAGGCCATATGGCTATTGGAAATAACCTAGGAATACTAGGTTAGCGGTCAAAGGGGTGGGGAACACCAAAAAGCAAGAAAGTACAAAAGCTGAAAAGTGCTTTTTGCTTTTTTGTTAGCACCTTTTCAGATTCCAGGCCTCTACTTCAAATAGTTATATCTCCTAGGTTTCTTAATCAAATTGGGTGAAACAAACATTTTCAGAAATCTCATAAAGTAATCTTTCAGATGGCTCAAGTTGGAAGGGCTTTGGAGCTACCGTTTTGGAGATATAGGCCAAAAGGTGTAGTTGGTGCAAACTGGGACAGTTTTAGCAACACTTGGCAAATGACCCCATTTGACTAATTGCCCAATGACTTAACCTAGACTATTCATATGTCCTTAAGGCAGACATATTAAGGGTTCCAAAAAGTGGATTTGCAGCTTCCTAAATCCAATTTAAGCATGAATAATCAAGCTCAAAAAACCGGGCCGATACGCTAGATTCCGGGCAGTTTGGGCAACCGTGATGTCCTTTATAATTTGAGTTAATTCTTGTGCCTTGGACTCCTTCTCTTGACTTGGTTGGGCAGTAGTGATGTTGACTTGATCATTAAGGGCTTGATCCCCATCATCTTCCCTTTGTTGAGAAGAATTTGCCCTCAAATTCTCCAACGTATCATCTTCTAGGTATGGGGATAAATCATCCACGTTAAAGGTAACGGATACTCCATACTCTCTGGGTAAATTGATCTTGTAAGCATTGTTGTTGATCCTCTCCAAGACTTCAAAGAGACTATCGGTTATAGGCATGAGCTTTGACTTGCATTTGGAGGGAAAATGCTCTTTTCTTAAGTGGACCCAAACGAGATCACCTGGGTTGAAGATGACTTGTTTCCTATGCTTGTTCACTTGGGCTTAATAGGATGCATTGGATTGCTCCATCTTAACCCTAATCTTCTTGTGGAGCTCTTAGATTTCTTAGACTCTCTTGGTTGCTTCCATGTTAAGCTTGGAATTCATAGGCCGTGAAGTGAGATCAAGTGGGGAAAGTGGCTCAATCCCATAAACCACCTTGAAAGGGGACATTGTCGTTGTCTTACTGGGGGTCTTGTTGTATGCAAACTTAGCGTGTGTGAGTAGTTGATCCCATGACTTGAGGTTGGAGTTGATCAAGGTTCTCAAAAGCACTCCCAAGGTTCTATTGGTGACTTCGGTTTACCCATCCGTTTGAGGGTGACAAGTGGTACTATACCTAAGCTTAGTACCCAATTTTTTCCATAAGGTCACCCAAAAATGGCTCAAGAATTTATTATCCCTATCCGACACTATGGACCTTGGAATCCCATGGAACATAAGCACCTCTTTGAAGTACAAATCGGCTATGTGAGTAGCATCGTTGGTCTTGTTGCATGGAATGAAGTGTGCCATCTTAGAAAAACAATCAACCACCACAAGGATGGAGTCCTTGTTCCTTTGAGTCCGCGGCAAGCCAAGGATGAAATCCATGCTGACATCTTCCCATGGGAAGCTTAGGACCGGCAAGGGAGTGTAAAGGTCTTGAGGGAAAGCGTGACTCTTGGCCATTTGACATACCACGCACCTCTTGATTACATCTTGAACATCTTTATCCATGCAACGCCAAAAGCAGTGCTCTTTAAGCATGATAAGGGTCTTCTTTTCCCCAAAATGGTCGGCTAGGGAGCCTCCACAGACCTCACAAATCAAGTGTTCTCTTGCGCCACAATGTAGGATACAAAGTTGTGTACCCTTGAACAAATATCCCTCTCGAACTAAGGACTCTTCCTTGGGATGCATCTTGCATTCAGTGAACAACTTTCCAAAGCCACTATCCTCGGCATAAAGTGACTTCAATTGCTCAAAGCCAAGAACGCATGCATCAAGTTGAAATAACAAGAGATACCTCCTTGAAAGAGCATCGACACCCTTGTTGAGCTTCCCGGATTTGTGCTTGATAGTGAAGTGGAATGTTTGTAAGTACTCTACCCACTTGGCATGGCGAGAGTTGAGCTTGTGTTGCCCTCGAATGTTCTTGAGGGCCTCATGATCGGAGTGTAGAATAAACTCATTTGCCACCAAGTAGTGGCTCCAATGCCAAGTGACCGAATAATGGCATAGAATTCCTTGTCATAGGTAGAGTACTTTCTCTTGGAGTTATAAAGTTTCTCACTAACGTAGGCAATGGGGCGGGCTTCTTGAGTGAGAACCCCACCAATACCAACTCCGGATGCATCACACTCTACTTCAAAAATCTTTTTAAAACAAGGTAAGGCTATCACCGGGGCTTAAGTGAGCTTCTTCTTAATTTCCTCATAGGCTTGTTGTGCCTTTGGTGTCCATTTGAACGATGATTGCTTGAGCACTTTGGTCATAGGAGTTGTGATTGTACCAAAGTCCCTTATGAACCACCTATAGAAGGAGGCTAGTCCATGGAAACTTCACACATCATGAATGCTTGTTGGTGTAGGCCAAGACCGAATGGCCTCAATCTTACGTTCATCTACTTTGATTCCTTGAGCCGCGAAAACGTACCCCAAAAACGTGACCTCTCGAGTGAAAAAAGAACACTTTCTCTCAAGTTACCATAGAGCTTCTCTTCTTCTAGGACCGTCATGACTTAAGTGAGATGTACAAGATGCTCTTATTCACTTTAACTATAAACAAAGATGTCATCAAAGTAAACCACCACAAAGTGACCAACAAACAGCCTAAACACTTGGTTCATTAGCCTCATAAAGGTACCAGGGGAACTTAAAAGTCCAAAGGGCATAACTAACCACTTATACAATCCCCCTTTCGTCTTGAATGCGGTTTTCAAGTCATCTGCTTCCCTAATCTAAATTTAGTAGTAACCACTCCTTAAATCCACCTTAGAAAAGACTCTTGAACCATGAAGCTCATCCATCATGTCCTCCAATCTAGGTATGGGATGTCTATACTTAATGGTGATCTTGTTTATGGCGCAGCTATCCATATACATCCTCATGGATCCATCTTTCTTTTGAACTAGGAGGGCGAGTATGGCACATAGGCTAAGACTGTTCCTCACAAGTCCCTTGGCTATCAACTCCTCAACTTGCCTTTGGATTTCCATGGTTTCTTTTGGGTTCATTCTATAGGCCGGTTTGTTTAGAAGTATAGCACTGGGGATGAGGTCAATGTGGTGTCGGATGGTTCTTTTTAAGGGTAGGCCATGGGGTATATCTTCCGTGAATACATGGGAGAATTGTTCAACTAATTAGGTGGCTAAAGGGTGAATTTGAGGGAGGGAGGTCTTGGCTTCTTAAAGAGAGAAGAGTAACCACTCTCTCAAGGCCTTGAACTCATGCTGCATGGCCTTATGAAAAGGATCTCTAAGGGTAAGTAGCATTTTGGTTTGGTCATGGTTCTTTTGTGGCTTGGATTTTGTGAGTTAAGAGGGGGAAAGTGGGGCTAGGGTGATCTTCTTCCCATATTTGGTGAAGGTGTAAGTGTCTAAGAAACCATCATACATGACCCTCCTATCAAATAACCAAGGTCTTCCTAACAAGATATGGCAAGCATCCATAGGTATGATATCACACTGTAGTTCACCATGATAATCCTCGCCTATGCTTAAGGAAATAAGGCATCTAGAGTTAACTTGAAGGCCTTTACCTTGGTTTAGCCACTGTATTGAGTAAAGAAAGGGTGTGACGTGGATCAGAGTTGTAATTTCTCCACCATGCTTTAGGATGCAACATTGGTACAACTCCCACTATCAATTATGAGTAAACATACCTTCCCTTTGACCGTGCATCTTGACTAGAAGATGTTCTCCCTTTGCTCATCTTGACGCCCTTTGAGACCACTCAACGTTCTCCTTATGACTAGCAAATCCCCTTCATCCGCCTCTTCCACCACCTCTTCCATGCCCTTAATGAGGCATAAGTTCCTCTCTTGTTCTTCTTCCTCTACTTGAGTTGTTTCATACTTAGCCAAGGAGATAACCCTTTAGTTTGGGCACTCTGAGGCTATGTGACCCAAGCCTTGGCACTTACACAACTAGTACAAAATTGGTCAACCAAGCAATTTTCTTGTCCTTTTGGCTAGATAATAGCAATACAAGGAGGTGCATTATGGTCCTTCAAGGCTAGTGGTTTGATAAATATTTATCTCACTTTTCATGGCCTAAAGTTTCACAAAAGTTGGAGTCAAGTTGTGTAATTTAATTCCCTCCTATTTCAAACCTACGTTGTTTGCTACCAGAACTGCACACTTGGAGAGAATTGGCCTATTCACTAACCCAATGATTTCTAAATGCCTTGAAACTTGTTTTATTAGAAAGAAGAATTCTTAAACTTATGGAAAGTGGCCTTTGAAGTCAACCATAGCCTCAGCATCAAGTCCTAAAAGTTGAACAAAAGTGGACTGAGAAACTGGCAAGAAACTGATCATAGGCGCAAGCTACTGTTTTGAGCTCATCTTATTCTTGCCATGGGTTTAACCAGATTTCCATGAGGAAACCCCTTAGAAGGCCTCTTGGCCTTCCTAAAATAGGAGAGTAACACATCTTAAGTGCTTAGGATGGGCTTTGAATTGGAGCTCCAAATCAGTGCACGGACCAAGTCCCTTGGAATGGAGCTTTTGAGCACTAAGGAGGACTTGAGTGTTTTGTTGAACTGAATTGGGCATGTAGTTTGCTTCATCCTCCCCTTCTTGATTGTGATTTGCCCTCAAATCATCTTTATCATTTTCATCCTCAAGGTAAGGTGTGAGATCACCCACATTGAAGGTGGGAGATACACCCATGTCTCCCAGCAATACAAGTTTGTAGGCATTATCATTGACCTTCTCAATGACTTTGAAAGGACCATCCCCTCTAGGCATCATCTTATTCCCACTTCTTGATGGGAATCTCTCCTTCCTCAAGTGTAACCACATTAAGTCCCCGGGCTTGAAGGTGATAGCTTTGTGGTGCTTGTTTGCTCTTGCCTTATGCATCTCATTAGTCTTCTCAATCTTTGCCTGACTCTGTTGGTGAAGCTTCTTCATCTCCCTTACTCTCTCTTTGGCCTCATAACTCACTCTAGACTCAAGTGGAAGTGGTATGAGTTCTAGTGGAGTTAGTGGGTTGATTCCATAGCATGATTCACAGGGAGAATGGGTAGTAGCAATGCTAGGAGTGCGGTTGTATGCAAATTCAACATAGGGAAGCTTGACTCCTTAATGCCTTTAATCACCAAGCTTCTAAGCAAAGTAGCAAGAGTTTTGTTGGTGACTTCGGTCTGCCCATTCGTTTGAGGATGCTGACAAGTACTATACAAGAGCTTAGTACTAAGGAGTCTCTACAAACACCTCCAAAAGTGACTACGAAACTGTGTCCCTATCAAACACAATGCTCTTAGGAATACCATGAAGCTTAACAACTTCCTTGAAGTAGAGATAGCCTATGTGAGAGGCGTCATCAGTCTTCTCACAAGGCATGAAGTGAGCCATCTTTGAGAAACGGTCCACCACCACCATAATAGCATCCTTACCCCTTTGAGTCCTTAGAAGAGAAACTATGAAATCCATGCTCACATCTTCCTATGGACCATTAGGGATAGGCAATGGAGTGTATAAACCTTGGGGACTCTTGGCCTTTTGACAAATAGGACACTTGGAAATCACCTCATGAATATCACCTCCCCATCTTAGGCCAAAAGAAGTGTTCCTTGAGCATATCAATGGTCTTATTGATTCTAAAGTGTCCGGCTAGACCTCCTCCATGAACTTCCTTGGTAAGAAACTTTCAGATGGGTCCTTTTAGAATACAAAGCTTGTTGCCCTTGAATAAGAAGCCCTCTTAGTGAGTGTAGGGGCTACGCCTGCTGCCTTCTTGACCATTGAGGTAAGGCTTAAAATCCTCATCTTCTTGGTAGAGATCACGAATGAATTAGAAGCCTAGGACCCTTGCTTCCATAATGGCTAACAAGGAATTCCTTCTAGATAGTGCATCCTCCACTACAATCGTCCTCCCCTTCTCATGTTTAGCCACAAAGGAGAAGCTTTGCAAGAACTCAACCCATTTAGCATGCCTTGGATTGAGTTTATGTTGGCCATTCAAGTACTTTAAGGCCTCATGATCGGAGTGAAGTATAAACTGTTTTGGCCTTAAGTAATGTGACCAATGATCAAGTGCTCTTACCAAAGCATAGAACGTCTTGTCATATGTGGAGTAGTTCGTCCTTAAGCCATTGAGTTTCTCACTAAAGTAGGCAATGGGGTGTTGATCTTGCAAGAGGACAGCCCTTATACCTACTCCACTTGCATCATAATCAACTTCAAAGATCTTGTCAAAGTCAGGAAGGGCTAACAGCGAAGCCTCTCATAACTTGGTCTTGAGCTTCTCAAAGGTATCATGGGCAGCCTTAGTCCACTCAATTGTTCCCTTCTTCATACACTCAGTGATAGGGGCCGTGAGGGTGCTAAACCCCTTGATGAACCTCCTATAAAAAGATGCCAAGCCATGAAAGCTCCTAACTTCTGTGATAGAAGTAGGAGTAGGCCATGATTTGATGGCTTCAACCTTAGCTTGATCCATGGAGATCCTATCATTAGCAACAACATACTCCAAAAAGGAGACTTGGGGTGAAAAGAAATCATATTTCTCCAACTTGCTGAAGAGTGTTTGAGCTCTTAGAACCTTGAAAACTTCTTCCATATGATGTAGATGATCTTCTTGGTTCTTTGAGTAAACCAAAATATCATCGAAATAGACCACCACAAACCTTCCAAGAAAAGGCCTCAAGACTTCATTCATTAGTCTCAAAACGTGCTAGGGGCATTAGAGAGGCCAAAAGGCATCACTATCCACTCATAAGGCCCACCCTTTGTCTTAAATGCCGTCTTCCACTCATCCCCCTCTTTTATGTGGATTTGGTGATACCCACTTCTCAAATCAATATTAGGGAAGATAGAAGTGCCATGAAGTTCATCAAGCATATCATCAAGTCACGGTATGGGATACCTATACTTGATAGTAATCTTGTTTATTGCTCTACTATGCCCACACATGCGATATTAACCACCCTTCTTAGGCACCAATAAGCCCGACACTGAACAAGGGCTCATACTCTCATGTATACAGCCTCTAGCCATCAATTCCTCTACTTGGTGTTGGAGCTCATTGGTTTCTTGTGGGTTACTCCTATAGGTTGTCTTGATAGGAAAATGAGCACCGGGAATGAGGTCAATTTGGTGCTCAATGCCTCAGATTGGAGGGAGGCCGGGGGGTAGGTCTTGTGGAAAGACATCTTAGTATTGTTAAATGAGCATATGGATTATGGTATTGGACTCATTACTTACTTGTGATAAACCCTTGAAAAAGGTGTTTTTCCATGAGTTAGTCAAGTCTAAAATTCATAAAACCAACTCCTCATACCAAGCTATAGTAGAAAAACAAAAGAGGAGGGTAATTTTTCAGCCAGATCTGCTGGTGAAGATTTGATGACAAATTTTTTCTAACCAGGGGAGGATGATGGACATCAGCCCATGCAATCCTCAATTAGCCCTAATCATTTTTGAACCTGTTTCTGGTTTTAGTTGATTCATCAACTTAAACTTAATTTAACTTTGATTTATTTGCTAATAAGGTTTGTTGACATTCAAATAAACTTAATTATGCAATTAAATCAGTTTTAAATTAAGTATTTTTGTCCAAACTTTCAAAGGACTTGAAATAGAAGGTCATGACTTCAAATCATAATACAAGCCCAATTTTGTGTCCTCTATTACTTTGACTTCCATGTGACTTAAGTTCAATATTTTGCCCTGAGCTTGAAGTTCAGGAAGTCAGCTTTTTAATAAAGCAAGTTCCAAGTCATTAGGACTTCATTTACCCACCCAAATCAGCTATCAAATCCAAACTATTCAAACTGCCTGATGGAACTAGAACGTACCTGGTTTTGTGTGCTTAATTACTTAGGCCTCATTGAGGTTTAAGTTTGATATTATTTGATATTTTAGTTCCTTAAAATCTTATCTTTTAGGGCATGTAAAAATATTTCAGTTAAGTCTTGTTAAAATGGAATAACCTTGTCATTTTTGCAAACAGTGCAGGTTGGAACCTGGTTTTGACCAGTCTAAGTTTTCTGAGGGTTTGGACCATCAAATGAAGTTATAAATGTGCGATTCCACGCAAAGGAGTTAGGATACATCTAGGGCTTTCCAACCATATGTGGCAATCCAAATCATGCCCACGTTTTGCATGGGATATGTGGCGTCCAAATAAAGCCTGCAATCTGCCTGTTTCTGCCCAGTTGCACCTAATTGGTGCATTTGGTGGTTGATGTCTTTCTACCCGTTCAATCTAATCCAAGTAGCATGATGGGGCTGTTAAAGGAGTCTTGGACACAATCACGGAGTAACCAATTAAAGAACCAATGAGAAATAAGGAAGAAAAGGCAGAAGTGTTCTCATTGGCTAGTCGTAAAGCATAAAGGAACATGCAGCTTTTCTTCTTTTCTATCACACTTAGCCAACTGCTTTCTTACTTAATTGGTTGCTTACTAATGAGTTAATATTTTAATCTTTGGTTTACCTAGACTCAAAGTTTGTAATTAGCTTAATTATGCTTGTTTTGTACTTAATTAGTATTCAATTTTAGTTAGGCTAGCTTTAAACTTGATTAAGAGGTTTCCTAAGCATAAAGAAACCTCCTAATCCCACTAGAGAGCCTTGTGTATGTTTTTAAAAGGCCTTGAAGACTCATTTTGTAAGCATAACTTGATGAATTTTATAAAGAAAGCCTTGAGTGAAAACTCTCTTACAAGGGTGGATTCTCTTTTGTTAAATTCCTAAGTGTTGTATCTCTAAGTTGGTTTCTTAGAGTGCTGATCTCTTAGGTCCAAATCAAACTTCTTAGTGGAACTTTTGCTGTATCTAAGGAGCCCAGTTTAGATAAACCCTTGAGGAGTTTGGTGGTGGTGATATATGTATCCATCAATCCCCTGAAGTCCAGCTCTTGACTCTCCAGGTGTGGATTCATTTGGGTGAGTTAATATCTTTCACTTTTATCTTCGGATTCACTTGTTTTCTTTCCAAAGTGAGTTTGAGTTTGTCCCTTGATTGTAATCTTTCATGGTTTAACTTACACTCTTGAATTGAGTTTAAGCTTAACGCTTGACAGATACATCAGTTTTGGTATCAGGGCAAGTTTCATCCTTGTGCCTAAAACCCACGCATCCATGCCCCGAAAACACAAAAAAAAGCCAAATACAACAAAAAACCAAATACAAAAGTCAGCCCACAAAGCGCCATGTCTCAAAGGAAGTTACTTAAGATCAAGCATGAACTTGACTTCCTTAGCATGAAGAGACATCTTTCTAGCATCAAGAGACATCTTTCTAGCTTCAAGATATATGACTTGAGCCTCTAGACACAACAACTTCAAGATGATATACTCTGCTTAAAGCTTGAAATGAAAAGGAAAGCTAAACAATCCTTTGTCTCAAATCAAGTGGACCACGGTCACGAAGATAATAAGATTGATTTTGTTCTACCTCCCTTCTTTGATGACTATGGTAAAGATGAAAAGGAGGAAGAAGAGGTGTTACAGGCAGATCCAGAAAAAGATGTAGTAGTAACTTAGGAGGAAACTAAAGAAGGCAATAAGGTTGACTTCGACCTACCTCCTAAGTTCAATGAGTATGAAGATAAACAGGAGGAAATCGAGAAAGAAGAAAGGTGGATCGAGAAGAGAAGAGTGCTAATGAGTTGGAGCAAAAAGATATTGAGTATTAGCTTCAACAGGAAAACAAGCAATTGGACGCATTGCTTGCTTGTGATAAGCCCTTAAAAAAGGTGTTTCACCATGAGTTAGCCAAGTCCAAAATTCAGAAAACCAAATTCTCCTACCAAGCCATAGCTGAAAAACAAAAGAGGAGGGTGATTTTTCAACCAGATCTGCTGGAGAAAATTTGATGGCAAATATTTTCTAACAAGGAGAGGATGATGGATATCAGCCTAAGCAATCCCTAGTTAACCCTAATCATTTTTGAACCTGTTTCAGGTTTTAGTTTATTCATCAACTTAAACTTAATTTAACCTTGATTTATTTGCTAAGAAGGTTTATTGACATTCTAATAAACTTAATTATGCAATTAAATCAGTTTTAAATTAAGTATTTTTGTCTGAACATTCAAAGGACTTGAAACATACGGTCACGAGTTCAAATCAGAATACAAGCCTAGTTTTGTGTCTTTTATTACTTTGAATTCCGTGTGATTTGTGTTCAATATTTTGCCATGAGTTTGTAGGTAAGGAAGTCAACTTTCCAATGGATCAAGTTCCAAGTCATTAGGACCTCATTCGCCTACCCAAATTGATGTATATTTCCAAGGATATCATTTTCATTCTTTCAACTCAACTTTATTGGGGGTAAGATTTAAACAAATTCATGCATGGCAAGGCCCTTATGCGGTCCCATTGTTTGAATTTCATGACAAACGACACTTTATGGAGTTTTATTCAAACTTCAAAGTGCCTTATTCAAAGGTGATGGGGACCATCAAAGATCAAGCCTTGTATGAGCAACCAGATAGCCTACACATCTATTCAAGCTCCAAGGAAGTCAAGAACATGCATACTTGGGTCAGAAACACCACGGAGCATTTGGACAGAATGTGGGCAGATTCGACCAGAAACTGGCCCGGTTTCGTCACTCCTTTTGGACAAGCTAATAAAGGGTAAATTTCCTGCACGCACCACCCTCTTAAAGCTTGAGATCTTAGCTTTCCAACAAGACCTTTTGCAAGTCATTTGGAGGTCATTTGCTAGGTCAAGTTGAGCCCACAAAATCGGATATCAAAATGCAGGCCAGTTTTGGACAGTCTCCACTATTTGGCCCATAACTTTTTAAAGGATGCTCCAAATGCAATGAAACCACATTCCCTGGAAACTAGACATCCTAATCTTTCCAATGAATCAAGAATCATCGAATTTGGATCAAAAACCAGAGAGTTATGCCTGTTTGAAGTTGGGGTTGCTGCTGATGTGAACGCATTTAATGCAAAACGAGTGAAGGTGTGTGAAAGCTTATAATTTCGGCTCTTGCTGCTTATACCTCCTCATAAAGTGTGTCCTCCCTCTTCAAATAAGGCTTGGATGTGTGATAATGGTGGGGTACATGCATCCTTTTTGCTGCCACACTCACTTCACACCAACAACACCAAAAGACACCCCTATTCGGTTTTGTTCATCCAAATGTAGTATGCTGAAAGTTTACTTGTTTTAATTCACATCTTTTCATTTGTTTTCTATGTCTTTTCATTGTGTAAGGCCTCTACTATATAAAGGCCATAGTTTAGAATCATTTCAATTGAATCAACTTTCGAGATATATGAAATTTTGTGAGTTAGGAAACTCTCTCCCTTAAAATTTCTAGTGTTGTATCTTGAGTTTGGCAACTCAAGTGGGTCTCTAGGTTCTTTTTATTTCAACTAGATAGTGATTAAATTCAGTCACTAGTTGATCTAAAGAGGATTGCCCAAGTGTTCTCCAAGGGTGGCTCCTCGGATTATCCCTTGAAAGTTCACTTGATTATCCAAGTTTTTGTTTTCTTTCTTGCTTTTGGTTTTTCATCATCATCCTTGTGAGTTTGAAGCTTGTGGAAGTAAGTATTTCATGTGTTTCATCCTTGCATTTTGGTTTCATCATCTTCATTTCTTTGATAGTCAATTGTTTATGTTTTTGTGAGTTTTCCCCTCCGAAAATATACATTATTTGGTATCAGAGCTTAGGCTACATTCTTGGCCAAGCTTCCCTTCTCATCATCCAAACACACACCCAAACACAAAACTCACAAAAAAAAAAGCCCCAAACACATTCACCACGAAACTTCAGCCGTGCTTACACCGAGAAGTAGCACGACCACACCGTGCCATCCAGCACGACCGTGCCCTTTGCTTCCAACTTCGAAACATCACCCTTCCTACTCTACTATCACCATGTTTCTTCCCGTAGCCTAAATACATCCCTAACCTCAAACACTCCTTCCACAAGAGAACCCTTAAGCATTCATCCATCATGAGTTCTCTTGAAAACTTGAGGAAAGAGATTGCTTTGATTGCAAAGGAGTTGGTTAGCCTTGAAACTCCAAAGTTTCATGGCCAAAAGGAAGAGTTCACAGGTTGGTTATCTAAGGTGGAACGAGTTTTTGCTTGTTGTATCCTTAATGACCAAGAGAAGTTCAAAGTGGCTATTTCAAGATTGAGAGGTTGTGCACTTCAATGGTGGGAGAATTACAAGATTAAGAGAAGAAAGAAAGGAAAAGAGAAGGTGAGAACTTGGAAGAAATTGAGAAGTAAGTTGATGGGTGCCTTTTACCCACCCACTTACATGCTCAAACATGTTTCTCTACTTACCAAGAAGAATGGCTCAAGGCCCTCATGTGCGGACATCCTTTTCAATAAGGAGAGTCCAAAGAGTCATCACACTCCTACCCTTTCTACCTTGTTGCCCTTGAAGGAAATCATCTTCCATGAAGATGAAGAAGTAAACAAGGAGGAGGAAGATTTAAATCGGCTTGATCCACCTCCCATCTTTGACGAAGAGCTCTTAGACTTTGAAGAGTTAGGAGAAAGCACGACTCCATCTTCTTGTGAGGAAGAAGAACAAGTTTGCAAGGAAGAACTTCCTCTTTACAAGGATTTTCGTCATGAAAACCATGAGGTGAATTATGACCTACCTCCAAGATTTGATGAGCTTGAAGTTGAAGAACCCCAAGTCTCCGATTTGGAGCTATGTGAGGTTGTTGATGAAATTGAGGAACTCTTGTGTCAAGAAGAATGCCCTCATTTACAACAAGAATTGAGGACAATTCTTTTCGAAGAGAGAGAGTTTGATGAATATTTCCAAGGATATCATTTTCATTCTTTCAACTCAACTTTATTGGGGGTAAGATTTAAACAAATTCATGCATGGCAAGGCCCTTATGCGGTCCCATTGTTTGAATTTCATGACAAAAGACACTTTATGGAGTTTTATTCAAACTTCAAAGTGCCTTATTCAAAGGTGATGGGGACCATCAAAGATCAAGCCTTGTATGAGCAACCAGATAGCCTACACATCTATTCAAGCTCCAAGGAAGTTAAGAACATGCATACTTGGGTCAGAAACACCACGGAGCATTTGGACAGAATGTGGGCAGATTCGACCAGAAACTGGCCCGGTTTCGTCACTCCTTTTGGACAAGCTAATAAAGGGTAAATTTCCTGCAAGCACCACCCTCTTAAAGCTTGAGATCTTAGCTTTCCAACAAGACCTTTTGCAAGTCATTTGGAGGTCATTTGCTAGGTCAAGTTGAGCCCACAAAATCGGATATCAAAATGCAGGCCAGTTTTGGACTGTCTCCACTATTTGGCCCATAACGTTTTAAAGGATGCTCCAAATGCAATGAAACCACATTCCATGGAAACTAGACATCCTAATATTTCGAATTAATCAAGAATCATCGAATTTGGATCAAAAACCAGAGAGTTATGCCTGTTTGAAGTTGGGGTTGCTGCTGATGTGAATGCATTTAATGCAAAACGAGTGAATGTGTGTGAAAGCTTATGATTTCGGCTCTTGCTGCTTATACCTCCTCATAAAGTGTGTCCTACCTCTTCAAATAAGGCTTGGATGTGTGATAATGGTGGGGTACATGCATCCTTTTTGCTACCACACTCACTTCACACCAACAACACCAAAAGACACCCCTATTCGGTTTTGTTCATCCGAATGTAGTATGCTGAAAGTTTACTTGTTTTAATTCACATCTTTTCATTTGTTTTCTATGTCTTTTCATTGTGTAAGGCCTCTACTATATAAAGGCCATAGTTTAGAATCATTTCAATTGAATCAACTTTCGAGATATATGAAATTTTGTGAGTTAGGAAACTCTCTCCCTTAAAATTCCTAGTGTTGTATCTTGAGTTTGGCAACTCAAGTGGGTCTCTAGGTTCTTTTTATTTCAACTAGATAGTGATTAAATTCAGTCACTGGTTGATCTAAAGAGGATTGCCAAGTGTTCTCCAAGGGTGGCTCCTCGGATTATCCCTTGAAAGTTCACTTGATTATCCAAGTTTTTGTTTTCTTTCTTGCTTTTGGTTTTTCATCATCATCCTTGTGAGTTTGAAGCTTGTGGAAGTAAGTATTTCATGTGTTTCATCCTTGCATTTTGGTTTCATCATCTTCATTTCTTTGATAGTCAATTGTTTATGTTTTTGTGAGTTTTCCCCTCCGAAAATATACATTACAAATCAGCCATTAAATCTAAACTTTCCAGACTGGCCGATTGAACCAGAATGTACCTGGTTTTATGTGCTAAATTATTAAGCCACTGTTGAGGTTTAAGTTTGATATTTTTTGATATTTTGGCTACTTAAGATCTTATCTTTCAGGTCTTATAAAAAAATTTGGGTTAATTTATGTCAAAATGGGAGAACCAGGTCATTTTTACAAACAGTGCAAGCTGGAACCCGGTTTTGACTAGTCTGAATTTTCTAAGGGTTTAGGCCATCAAATGAAGTCGTACATGTTTCAAGGAGTTAGGAGACGTTCAGGGGTTTCCAACCATATGTGGAAATCCAAATCATGCCCACGTTTTGCATGGGATATGTGGCGTCCAAATATAGCTTGCAATCTGCCTGTTTCTGCCCGGTTGCACCTAATTGGTGCATTTGGTGGTTGATGTCTTTCTACCCATTCAATCTGGTTCGAGCAACATGATTAGGCTATTAAAGGAGTCTTGGACACAATCATGGAGTAACCAATTGAAGAACCAATGAGAAACAAGGACGAAAAGGTAGAAGTGTTCTCATTGGCTAGCCATAAAGCATAAAGGAACATGCAGCTTTTCTTCTTTTCTCTCACACTTAGCCAACTGCTTTCTTACTTAATTGGTTACTTACTAATGAGTCAAGAATTAAGCCAAACTTGTAAAATAAATTCAGCACTTCTTCTCTATTGATTTGGGGCTCCAATTACACCCACAAGGAGCTCTTATAAAGAGGGAACGAATGCTAGAAAATGGGTGCAGTTAAATGAATGGTGTGGCTATAAATAAAAAAAAACTAGCCAAACATAAGAGTTCACTTGAACTCTAGTTCTCTTTTACTTTGGGGCCCAAATAACGCCCACAAAGAGCTACTAAAAAGAGGAGACAAATGACTTAAAATGAGTGGGAAAGAATGTATGTTTATACTATAAATGGGGTAGAAGAATCACTTGTGTGATTACAAAATAAAAATTTGGCCAAACATAAGAACTAATTTAAAGTTTGGTTCTCTTTTCAAATATGGAACAAATTACACCCACAAGGTGCTCCCACCAGGACGAAACAAATGCCTTAAAACAAGTTTAACGGAATGAATGGTGGGTCGATAAATTAAGAACGTAGCCAAGTTTAAGAAGTTATATAAACTCCAATTCTCTTATTGTTTGGGCTCTCACTAAGAGGGAACAAATGGCCTATAATAATGATATGGATAAAGGTAAAGTATCTAACCAAAATTATGGACTAACTTTACTCTAGTTCTCTATCCATTAGGGGTTCCAATTGTACCCACAAGGATCTCCCACAAAGAGTAAATAAAAGCCCTAAAATGGGCGCAGAAGAATAGATGGTGTGCCTATAAATTAAGAATCTAGCCAAACATAGGAACTAACTTTGACTCTAGTTCTCATTCATTTGGGGCCAAACAACACCCACAAAGAGCTGCCACCAAAAGGAGACGAATGCTCTAAAATGGGTGTAGAAGAACTGATGACGTCACTACAAATTAAAAACCTAGCCAAATATAAGAACTAACCTTATGTCTAGTTCTTGTTCATTTGGAGATCAAATTATACCTATAAAGAGCTCCCGCCAAGAGGAAACAAATGCCTTAAAATGTGTATAAAGGAATGGATGGTGTGGATATCAATGAGGATCATAGCCAAATTTAAAAACATAGTATGACTCTAGCTCTCTTTTTATTTGTGGCTCTAATTAAACCCACAAAGAGCTCTCACTAATGGACACAAATGCGCTTAAATGGGTGCAAAAGAATGAATGATATGGGTACCAATATAGTATCTAGTCAAATTTATGAACTAACTTTTTCTCTTGTACTCTATTCATTTGAGGCTCCAATTACACTTTTAAGGAGCTCCTACTAAGAGGAAATAAATGTCATAAAGCGAGTCCAAAAAATGAATGATGTGATAACAAATTTAGAATCTGGCCAAACTTATAAACTAACTTTAACACAAGTTCTCTATTCATTTGGGGCTCCAATTACACCCACAAAGAGCTCATGTAAAGAGGCAACAAATGCTCAAAAATGGGTACCACAGAATGAATGGTGTGGCTATAAATCAAGAGTCTAGCTAAACATAAGAACTCACTTTAACATTGGTTCTCTTTTTATATGGGGCCCAAATAATGGCCACAAAGAGTTGCCACAGGAGATGAGATAAAAGCCTTAAAATGAGTGCAAAAGAATAAATGTTTATGCAATAAATCGGAGCATAATAGAATTTAGGAACTTATTTTAACGTTAGTTCTCTTTTCATTTTAGAATCTAACTACAAGCACAAAGAGCTCCAAGTAAGAGAAAACAAATGCTCTAAAATGACTGCAAAAGAATGAATGGTGTGACTGTAAATCAAGAACCTAGTCAAACATAAGAACTAACTTCAACTGTAGTTTTCGTTTCATTTGTGGCCCCAATTGCACCTATAAAGATCTCTTACCGAGCGAAAGAAAATGGCCTAAAATGAGTACAAACGAATGAATAGTATAGCTACAAATTAAGAATCTAGCATAAGAACTGACCTTATCTCCCGTTCTCTTTTCATTTGGGGATCCCATTACACCCACAAACTGCTCCAACCAAGTGGAAGAAAAAGCCCTAAAATGAGTGCAAAAAGAATGAATATTGTCGCTATAAATGCAGAACCTTGTCAAACTTAAGAACTCACTTCAACTCTAGTTCTTTTTTCAGTTGGGAATCCAATTGCACCAATAAAGACTTCCTACTTAGAGGAAACAAATGCTCTAAAATAAGTGCACAAAGAATGAATAATATGGTCACCAAATAATGAATCATGGTAAAACTTATGAACTAACTTTACCTTTGATTCTCTTTTCATGTAGAGCTCCAATTGTACCTGCTAAGACCTCCTATGAAGAGGAAACAAATGCCCCAAAATGGGTGTAGAAGAATCAATGGTGTGACTACCAAAAAAATTTCTAGCCAAATATAAGAATTAACATTAAGCTCGGTTCTCTTTTCAGTTAGGACTCAAATTAAAGCCACAAAGTGTTCCCACCGAGCGTAAACAAATGCCTAAAATGAGTTCAAAGGAATGAATTGTACGGCTATAAATCAAAAACATAGCCTAATTGATAAACTTACTTAAACTCTAGTTTTCTTTTCGTTTGGGCTCCAATTACATTAATAAAGAGCTCCTACCAAAAGGGAACAAAGGGCCTATAATAAGTGCAAAAGGACAAATGATATGGCTATAAGAAAAGTATCTAGCCAAACTTATGGAGTAACTTCAACTCTGGTCCTCATTAATTTGGGACTCTAATTGAACCCACTAGGAGCTACCACTAAGTGGAGACAAATGTGCTCAAATGGGTGTAGAAGAATCAATGATGTGACAACAAATTAAAACCTACCCATATGTAAAAATTAACTCCAACTATGCCTCTTTTTTCATTTGGGGATCAAATTACACCATAAAGAGCTCCCACCAAGAGGAACCAAATGTCTTAAAATGAGTACAAAGGAATGAATGGTGTGGCTATTAATGCAGATCGTAGCCAAATTAAAAATTTACTGTAACTATAGCTCACTTTTTTTCGGTGGCTCCACTTACACCAACAAATAGCTCTCACCAATAGACACAAATGCACTGAAATTAGGGCAAAAGAACAAATGATACAGCTACGAGAAAAGTATCTACCCAAACTTATGAACTAACTTTTACTAAATTCATTTGCGACTCCAATTGCACCCACAAAGAGCTCCCACTAAGTGAAACAAATGCCATAAAGCGAGTGCAATACAATGAATGATGTGGCTACAAATCAAGAATCCAACAAAATATATAAACTAACTTTAACACTTGTTCTCTATTCATTTATGGCTCCAATTACACCCACAAAGAGCTCCTACAAAGTGGAAACAATTGCCCAAAATAGGTACGACAAAATGAATGGTGTGGTTATAAATTAAGAATCTACCAAACATAAGAACTCACTTTAACTCTAGTTCTCTTTTCATTTGGGGCCCAAGTCATACCTATGAAGAGGTCCCATAAAGAATAGATAAATGCCTTAAAATGACTGCAAAAAATATATTTTTATGCTAGAAATCAAAGGCATGGCAAAATTTAGGAAATTACCTTAACTCTCGTCAAACATAAGAACTAACGCCAGCTCTAGTTTTCTTTTCATTTGTCGCACCAATTTCACCTACAAAGAGCTCGCACCTAGATAAATAATTGCCCTAAAATGAGTGCAAAAGAATGAATAGTGTGGCTACAATCAAGAATCTAGCCAAACTTATGAACTAAAGTTAACTCTATTTCTCTATTCATTTGAGGCTCAAATTACACCCACAAGGAGCTCCTACAAAGAGGAAACGAACGTCCAAAAATGGGTATAGAAGGATGGGTGGTGTGAGTACAAATCAAGAATCTAGCCAAGCATGTGAACTCACTTTAACTATGGTACCCTTTTCCTTTTAGGCCCAAATAACATCAACAAACAACTTCCACAAAGAGAAAACAAATGTCTTAAAATGCGTGCAAAAAAAATGTTAATGCTATAAATTGAGAACGTTGTAAAATTTAGGAACTTACTTTAACTTTATGTTAGATCTTAGAGTATACTTCCACAAGAGGGGGGGTGAATTGTGGTGTCTGATTTTCGCGTTATAAGTAATAAACACCCTGACTGAGGTTGTTCTCAGATGACGAACACCCTGTTAACTTGTTTGCAGGGGGTGTTTTCAGATATTGTAAATACGAAAATCACCAAGATAAATGCGGAATTAAAGCACACACAATTTTTACGTGGAAAACACCTCTAGCCCAACTGAGGTGTGAAAAACCACGACCTACCTCGTGTAGGATTTAACCACTTCACTAATCCGGGCTTAACACGTTACAATTGCAACACACCTTGTTACAACCTTGCAACCACGTAATCTCCTTCTCAAGGCAGATTACACCACGTCCAAATCTCACCAGATTGGACACGTCCAAAGTCCACACGACTTAGGACCACTCACTCACTTTTCTGATTCAAGATCAGGGTTACAAACACCTTACAGGGGGTGCTTCTGACTAAGCAGATGTAAGGTACAATGAAGTCCTAGTATGCCAATATATTGAAAGCTTGCTTTAAACACAACTTGAACTGGTTTTTCTTTTCTCACGTGAAGCTCAAAAATTCTTTTCACTAGAAAAACCTCTTTTGAAATTTTGCCTTTTGGGAATGTTGTGTTTCAAGATTTCTTTTTGTTTTCTTCTCTCTATAGCTCAGTATGTGTCTCTCTGTATATTTTTCAGTGAAAACGAAGCTGTTTTTAACCATAAATTCCAACGGTCAAAAACCAAGGAGAGGAAAGGAAATCACCTAAGTTTGGAAGGTGATTTTTCAAGAGAAAAAAAAACAAAAACTCCCAACGGCTAGTGATAAAACATTTTCCAAAATCTAAGGGATTTGTTATCTTAAGAGATAACCTTTATCTCCTTATAGCCGTGGGTAAGCTTTAAGCAAGGCAACCAGAAATCTTTAGCAATTTAAAAACTTTATCACATCCGAAGATATGGGCAGAGAAAATCTTCCAATTTTGGCAAATCTCCCAAAATCTATTTTCCCAAATCTCCTATAATATATTCAAGAAATATATTTTCCAGAAGAATAACATTTGAAAATATTCTAGAGATTTTGGCCAACCGAAATAATAATTTCAAAAATAATCGGGTATGGCCACTTCAGGTCAGAAACACCCTAGGCACCCTGTTTGCAGGGTTGTTCGCAGTCTGGTGTTCTGAAGCACTTAGCGCAAATACCGATTCAAGAGATGTTTAAAAAGCTTTTTCAATATTGGCATATTAACAAGAGTCTAAATAAATAAAGTCTATATACCCAAGACTTCTTGTTTTGAATCTTGTCCAAGATCCGTAGAGCTGCTGTGAACATCAAGGCTACCTTGTTTGCTGGAGTTGTTCTTTGCATCGCTAGAGAAGCTGCTGGGAACATCAAGGCTACCTTGTTTGTTGGAGTTGTTCTTTGCATTGCTAGAAGAGCTGCTGTGACCATGCCTTACAACCAACTGTGAGATGGCGTTCTTGACTTAATGTAGAATCACCCAAAAAACCTGTTTTAGAGGCTTGTTCTCACATGTAGCAAACCAGTTAATACAGTAAAGATTACAAACACCAGTTAGGCCTGTTTGCAGATCATGTTTGGAGCAACACTACTTGGACACATTTTTACACTTGGATTTGTTATCATCAAAACTAGAATATAATAACTCAACACTTTAGTTCTTAAATCATTTTGGGTTCTAATTACATTGACAAAGAGCTACGACTAAGATGAAACAAATGTCCTAAAACAAGTGCAAAAGAATGAATGGCATGGATACAAATCAAGAATCTAGCCAAATATAAGAAATAATTTCAAATCTAGTTTTCTATTCTTTTGGGGCTCCAATTACACTTGCAAATCGCTCACACCCAGAGGAAACAAATGCCCTAAAATGAAAGCAAAAGAATGAATAATGTGGTTAAAAATTAAAGATCCAGTAGATAAGAACTAACTATAACTCTAGTTCCCTTTTCATTTAGGGCTCCAATTAAACCAACAAACAACTCCCTCCTAGAGGAAGCAATTGCCCTAAAATGAATGCAAAAAGAATGAATAGTGTCACTATAAATGAAAAACCTTGGCAAACTATGGAACTACTTTAACTCTAGTCCTTTTTTTCATTTGGGGCTCCAATTACACCAATAAACAACTCCCATTAGGAGAAAACAAATGCCCTAAAATAAGTGCAAAAGAACGAATAATATGACCACAAGTCATGAATCTTGACAAAATTTATAAACTAACTCTAACTATAGTTCTATTTTCATTTAGGGCCCCAATTGTACCCACAAGGAGCTCTTGTAAAGAGAAAACAAATACCCTAAAATGGGCATAGAAGAATCAATGGTGTGGTTAACAAATAAAAATCTAGCTGAACATAAGAACTAACTTCAAGTTTGGTTCTCTTTTCAACTAGGGCTTAAATTACACGCACAGAGTGCTCCCACCAAGAGGAAACAAGTGCCTTGAAATGAGTTCAAAGGAGTGAATGGTGGGGCTATAAATCAAGAACGTAGACAAATTTAAGAAATAACTTAAACTCCAATTCTCTTTTTGTTTGGGCTCTCACTAAGTAGGAACAAATGGCCTGTAATGAGTCCAAAAGGACGAATGATATAGCTACAAGCAAAGTATCTAGCGAAACTTATGGACTAACTTTCACTCTAGTTTTCTTTTCATTTGGGGCTACAATTGTGCCCACAAACAATAATCTAGCCAAACATAAGAACTAACTTTAACATTGGTTCTCATTCATTTGGGCCCCAAACAACACACATAAAGAGCTACCATTGAGAGGAGACAAATGCTCTAAAATGGGTGTAAAAAATCAATGTTGTCACTGCATTTAAATACATAGCCAAATATAAGAACTAACCTTAAGTCTAGTTCTTTTTTCATTTAGGAATCAAATTACACCTACAAGAGCTCCCAGTAAGAGGAAACAAATGCCTTAAAATGACTACAAAGGAATGGACGGTGTGGCTATTAATGAGGATCATAGCCAAATATAAAACTTATGGTAACTCAAGTTCTCTTTTTGTTTGTGGCTCTAATTCCAAAAATAGATCTCACCAAAAGACACAAATGCACTGCAATGGGTGCAAAAGAATGAATTGATATAGCTTCCAGTAAAGTATCTAGTCAAACTTATGAACTAACTTTTTCTCTACTATTCTATTCATTTGGGGCTCCAATTACACCCATAGGGAGCTCTTCCTAAGAGGAAACAAATGCCATAAAGCCGAATGGCAATATTAGCCACTCATATAAGCCTGTCTTAGTCTTAAAGGTTGTTTTCCACTCATCCTCCTCACAAACTCTTATTTGATAGTATCCAGTTGTAAGATCAATCTTAGAGAAGATAGTGGCTCTTTGTAGCTTATCTAGAAGATCCTCCAACCTTGCGATGCCATAGCAGTACTTAATAGTGATCACATTGATAGCTTTACTATCTACACATATTCTCATGCTACCATCTTTCGTTGGCACAAGCACGGCCGGCATGACACAAGGGCTCAAGCTCTTGCGAATCAAAAACTTGGCTAAAGTATCATCAACTTGGTGTTAGATTTCTTGTGTTTCTTAAGGGTTCACCCTATAAGTCAATTTATTTGGGAGGGTAGAACTGAGAATGAGGTCTATTTTTCGGGCTAGGACGTAGGGTATGTCTTGTTAAAACACGTGTTCAAAGTCTTAAAAAAAGAGGTATATGGCTTGGGTGAGAAAGATGAGTATCTACGACCGGTTCCAAGCCAGGCAAAATCCACTCTTTGTAGGGTTCAAACTCATAGAATTGGGATGTGAGGAGGGTAGCAACAAAGAAATCTATTTGTGGGGATTCTTTAAGTTTGTTATAAGGGATGGATTTAAAGCGAGCAAGGGTGACTTTCTTGTGATATCTTGTAAAAGTATAAGTGCTCACTCGGCCATCACGCATGACCCTTTTATCAAAGAGCCAAGGGCTTCCCAAAAGCACATGAAAAGCATCCATGGCAACGATGTCACTCTAAATATCATCCTTACAGTTCTTTCCAATGGACAAAGAGACCAAACACAAAGAAGAGATATGCATTCCCTTACCTTGATCAAGCTAGTGGATGGTGTGGGGATTAGGATGAGGTGTCACTGAGAGCTTGAGCTTGTCCACCATGGCCTTAGAAGCCATATTTGCATAGCTTCCTCCATCTATAATAAGATAACAAACCTTCCCACCCATGGGGCATCTAGTGTGGAAGATGGTCTCTCTTTGTTTCAAGATCTTTTTGAGTAGCCAAGCCCCTCAATGCTTTCCTATTCACAAGCATTTCTTCTTCATCCAGACCCTCCTCAACTTCCTTAAGAGCATCATTCAAGTACAACTCCTTCTCTTCTCCTTCTTCCACCTCCTCTATGTCTTCGAAGGAAGCATGATATTCAATTAATGCCATAACTTTCTTGTTGGAGCACTGATCAGAAGCATTGTGATAAAGTTATTAGCACGTAAAACACCTCCTTTTCTCTATAGGTTTTTGTGGCAGTTTAGAGGTTGTCATCGTGGCCATATGTTGTGAGGGTTTAAGGGATGGGATTGGAGTAGGTTTTGGACTAATATATGGGGGTTTTTGGAAGGGGTAAGACTGAGGAGTAGGTTTTCAAAACCACTCCCTTTCCTTTGGCTTTTCTTTTAAGTTCCACTTTGTAAGCTAGGGCACTAACCTCATCCAAAGTGGCACATGGATGGATTTCAACAACATGAGCAATTCGTTTGCGTAAACCACTTAAGTATCTCACCAAAATTTGGGGTTCTTCCTCACTCAAATCACACTTGAGGAGTAGTTGTTTAAAGTCTCCAGTGTATTGCTCTACACACTTAGAGCCTTGTCTTAAGTGGTGAAGCATTAAGTAGTTGTCTTAGAGGTAATGGGAGGAGAGGAATTTGGACTTAAGCTTCTCGTTTATCTTTCTCCAAGTCTTAATCCTCCCTTTTCTCTTCCTAGCCCTTTTGTCTACCACATTAGACCACCAAATGGATGCATACTTCCTGAGTTTCAAGGCAATAAGCTTCACCTTCTTATCATCTTGCTCATCTTTGTAATCAAAGATTCTTTCAGCATTTTGGAGCCATTCTAAGAAAAGATTTGGATCAAGTTGTCCTTCAAAGTAGGCGATGTCGACCTTGAAGTCATTAAGGCTCCTCTCACATTGTCTATGCGGCCTCCTTACACCTTCATCTTCACTTGATTCACCAAACGTCTCGCGCACTCCTCTTCCTTGGATCTATCCATGTCTTCATGCATGCTAGAACTTATTAAGCTTCGCACATTTCTTCTTCTCTCATGCATGAGGTGGCCAATTTCTGTTTGGAGATGCTTGACCCTTCCTTCCAACTCGGCCTTGTCTCACAAGGGTTGCTCGGCCACTTTTTCCAGGGTAAGGCTACAAGACTGGCTGGAAGGGTTTATTAATAGCTTCATACAAGGGCAAGCCATTGTGTTCAGTCTTGGGAAGCTTAGGCCACAAGAGGGTAGCCACGCTCTAATACCACTTGATGTATCTAGTCTCAAATAAACCAAGAAACAAACTTGAGAAAGACAAAGACGCAAACTAGGCTAATTGTGAATACGAGAAAACAAAAAGAGAGAAAGAGAGATATAATCAACTAATGACATCTAAAATCCTTGGAACTTTTTTATTTGAAAGATAACTTCATAAACTAAAGCATAGTGTGAAGTGTACTCTTCAGCCCCACTAGTTTCTGACTAGGGCATTGATCTCCTTGGCTTCCTTGGCATTGGTAACTTCCTCTTTAATTTGCCTGCTGTATGGACTCTACATGAATGATCTCATTCAACTTATAGAATGACCTAGCAAGGGAAAAAATTGAGTTCTCCGATCAGCATTTGATGTCCTACATAAGCAAACAATCAAGCAAACACTATGAATCTAATTAGGGATGACTAGGCACTAAAATATGTAATGGATGGTGATGTAAGCTCCATCAGTACGGTTGATTCAACTGTCCAAGAAATGCATCCACGATGTGGTGATTTGCCCACCACCTTTCAATTCTTCGAACAACCTTAGGGGAGCCATAAATGGAGAATCCAATATAGGAGAACGAAGCATGTGATAAGGCTGAGCACAAAAACCAGGTACCTTGTTCTGGACCCATTTCAAACGCCCGGGTCTATACCCGAACCAAGTTGAAATGGGCCTGGCACTGGTTCTAAAATTTAAGAATCGGTTGCAATCAGGTCCAAAATCGGAACCAGACTCGTTACAAAGTTACTCAGTCCAATCAGTTATTTTTTTCAAAAAAAATGTGTGGGTTATATAAATTTGGCTACAAGTCTGCGGCTAACATACTATAGTAGCCAAATATATGTCGTGGTTAATGAGTTAATAACATTCTAACTTGACATACTTTAGATTTACGGACTACAAAAAATTTAAACGGGGCAACCGTCTTCAAACCCTCGCGTAGTGAGTCAAAGACAACCATCCGGCCTCGACATCTTGATTCCTCAGTTCACGATCTCCATTAACATGTGTTTTTCTCCCAATGTCAACATGATTTTCGGCTGTACTTTGATATGAATAAATCTTTTTGTTAATCTATAATACTTTGAGATGATGGTATTTGTTACACTTGGATGAAATGAAATGCTATTTTTAGCTAACCAATTGGAGTTTAATGTAAGGTAGATGCCTGCCTACCACTCAATTAAATTCGATTTTGAACTATCAATTAGCCAGCTTACTAGGTTTGTTGGTTCTCTCACAAAGCCATAACCACAAATGTAAAATTTAAATGAAATGAAATAAAACAAAACAAGAAAAACTCAGGAACCGGGTACTCGGTTCTAGACCTAGTCCCAACCAGTTTCGGGACCGGTTCCAAAAATCCTAGAATCTGCTTCATCCGAGACTAGTTCTAGTTTTTTGGACCTGAGTCCATGAAAATGGACCGGGCACCTAGTTCTGCTCAGCCATAGTCTCTACCATAATGAAAGGGTAAACTTAAACGTTGACCATGAAGCTAGCCATACTCGACAAGATGTGCGACTTTAAGATAAATCATTCTCACTTCTTTTATTCATGTAGGGAGGATTATGATCATGACAAGATGCTTAAGTGTTGGATTCATAGCAATAGTCATCAAGTGCATTCTAATCCTTCTATAGCGAACCAATGTAGCAAGAGGGAGACCGAAATGTTGAATTTGGAGCTAAATAGTCAATCATTAAAAAGGGAATAGCTTGTCTACAAGACAATAATATGTGTCGTGGTCTAATTTGTCACAATGTTTTCCCTGTAGCTTAATTGTAGAGGTATCTCTTTGTGCTATATGTTCACACACATCGTATTGCCCTTTTGACACAAAAAAAAAAGGCATCCTTTATTGTGGGAGCGAGGTGCAATTTGATTTGATGAAATGATAAATCTACTAATGTGGCATGAGTTGTATCAATTGTTACATATTGCACCTTAAAGTAACATACAACGTACTCTAAGTCCCAAAAAGAACACCTCATAAAAAGCCCGCCACATGCCTATTTTTCACTCTTTTCAACTGATCTCTCTCTCTCTCTCTCTCTCTCTCTCTCTCTCTCTCTTATTTTGAAGTAGATATCTTGATTATTTCACTAGCGACCATCATATTACCAGATCTACCATGAAATTCTACAATTTTTTGGTGGAGCGATCAAAAGCACAAATCATCAGCGATAAAAAGCACAAATCAAAGGGGATGTGGGTGATGCGTCTACCACATCTAGGCACTGAAATATGGATTTTGTTGAGATGAATTTTTCATTTTTTTTACGGGATTTTTGATGTTTAATTGATGAGTCCTCTATTTGATTGCCACTCAACTTCTGATGAATATTTTACTACATGTTTCACTTATTTAGTGATTTCACTAGTTACTTTGTTTTGATGAATTTTTAAATTATAGTTATGAATGTTTGTCTTGTTTGATGAATTTTAAATCTTAATAATGAATTTTTTTATTTTTTTGATGCGTTTTTACTATTTCATATTGATTACTCATCTTTTATGAATATATATTAATTCTAGTGATGAATTTGCTAATTATTCATGTGCATAAGTATTTATTATTGATGAATTTATACAGAGAAGTAGCTAATAAAAGTAAGTGCTAGTTCTAATAGATTGACAGATGCATATACAAATGAGAATGATGAATATTTATCAAAAGATGGTGAACATAGGCAAGTATGGATATATTTTGAAAACTTAATCAATATTCTTATAAAATTCATTAGTTGTTTGTAAAATTTATAGGCTTATTACAAATTGATATCTAAAAATATTTGATTTACTCAATTTTACATGAATAAATAAATATTTATATTCATCAGTTGTTTTTAAAGAAAATGGAGTATCTATTTTTCATTTTTTAAGGAAAGGTAAGCTTTCCGACTTTAGGGGAGGGGGAAGAGGTAAGTGGATCCTTGCAAGTGATAGGGCTTGAACCATAACCTTCCACTTGAAAAGTAAGTGCTCCACCCCTTGTCAAAGGTGTTTCCTTAGTGAAATATCTATTTAAGTTAAAATATTTATCACACTTATATTAAATTCATCATGATTGATAATTTTAATGAAGTGTAGAGTGAACTTGATAAAAATATGTTATAAATATCATCAATGGCACAAAAGTTCATCAGGTTATTACAAAATTTATCATTTTAAGGGTTTGTTCATTTTCAGCATTTTGGACCTACTAACTGCTTCTACTTGCTCAAACTTGCTCGAACCTGCTCAAACCTGCTAACTGCTAGTCAAACCTACTTCAACCTGCTCCAATCCGCTCTAACTCACTCCAAACTGCTCGAACTTTGTCGAATCGTGACATTACTTTGTAATAAAGCAATACGTAATTTTTAATGTCGTAAATTTAAAATATAATAGACCACTACTCTTTCGCAATTTAACTGTACTATTTGATGTATATATTCTAACATTAATGGGTAGATTTCAAATTAATAAATCAATTTGGAAATATAATAGAAGTAGGCTTAATATATCACACCTTTTTAAAAAAAAAGGACAGCCTGGTGCACAAGCATCCCGCATTCACGTAGGGTCCGAGGAAGGACAACACCCAAGGGGTGAATTGTAGGCAGCCTAACCTAACTTTGTCAGTGACTGATTCCATGGCTCGAACCCGTGACCTTTTGGTTACACAAAGACAACCTTACCATTGCTCCAAGGCTCTTAATATATCACACCTTTATACACATAAATTGCATTAATGGGCCAGTTTGAAATTAAGAAAAAGGTGAAGAAATATTAATTATTACCTAACTACTATTGTATTTACCCAAACCTCTCACATAAATTTAAGATGTTGGAATTAATAAAACTCACCCACTTACCTTCTTCACTATCTACTCAGGCGCATACTAAGTTTTATTAAAATCCAGAGGGGAAATTATTAAAACACTCACCTACCCTCTTTACCTACATACCCTCAATATTAACACTAGCTTGCAATCCTTCATGCTCATATTTCAATTTTAAATTTCATGCCCTCAAATAATTGATTCTCATGCCCTCAGATAATTGATTTGCACGTCTATTAATGAATTAACTAGCTTCCCTCTTTATTTTTACCCGACCCCAAACAACTTCTCTTCTATTTATTTTCACCCCACCCACCTCCAATTGACATATAACACCCCAACACTTACCAGGCTGGATAGTTACCAAGAACAATTTCAAAGATCATTGACTAACTCCACAAACCACCACAAGCCTTTCCAGCGTGCTTTGTCCTCACTCACATGCTGTCTGGAAAACTTCCTAGGAGGTCACCTATCAGAAGATTTCTCCACTGCAAACACGCTTAATTGTGGAGTTCTTATGAGTGGGTTCTCCTAAAAGAAAGGTGCACATTTGGTGATATAAATAATCGCATCAAATCCTTTAAGCCACTTACAGGGTGTTATAATCACCCTCACTTGAAGTGCACAACATCCTCGTTGTGCCTCATTAACTAACCGACTTATAAGTCCTCTTAATTGAAAGTCCATTCCAGTATGTTTGCCCTACTAGGTAACTGTCCAGGGCTCCCCTGTCCACTAGCACAGCTCATGGTCGCAGATCGGCTCTTATACCATCCGTAACGCCCTGAAGCCCTCCAAGGTCGCGGACATATACTGAAAACGACTTAAAGGATCGTCAAATGGCCTTACAAAGCACCACAATGCTTTCTGGCATACTTCGTCCTCGCTTACACATTGCCTGATAAACTTCCTAGGAGGTCAACCATCATAAGATTGTTTCACAGCAAGCACACTTAAATGTGAAGTTCTTAAGAATGGGCTTTTTAAAAAGGTGCACCTTTGGTGATATAAGTAGTCGCATCAAATCCTTTAAACCACTTACGGGGTGTTACATGACATATCACCCTTCACTACCACACTAGATATCTTCTTCCCCATCAAACGAACAGGGCAGAAACAACAAAACTCACACCAGCTATCCTCTTTATTTCTCCCCTGCCCTCTAAACAAGAGAACTCCAGTTCACAAGGACTTCTCCTCTACGCCACCAAACGCAACAACAAATAGATCTGAGCTTAGAGGGTGTACTAACTTTTGTACTGACAAAACTTGAGGTGAAATAATGTCTTCACCAAATCTCTATACTCAAATTTTTAGTAGTTCATGCCGTTGTTGATAATGAATTAGAGCTCCCTCAAATTTGGTATAATTTTGTTTGCTTAATGTTGAGTCTAAAATCATAATATTTAGACCGGTCAATTCGGGCAGAAGGGTTAAATACGAGTCAGGTGTATTTCGAGTTCGAATAAAATACGGGTCGAGTGTATTTCAAGTTCGGGTAAAATATGGACGGGTGTATTTCGATTTTACGGGTTTCGGATCAACCCAACGGATTTAGAGCGCCTTTTCTGTGAGTTATTTTTCTTTTCTCAAAATCAAAAAATCTACATATTTATTACTCAAAATTATAATTTCTCAAAAGAATATTAAAAATATTCAAACTTTTATTATAAGATACGAACATCTTATATGGATGAACAAAGAATCAAGTCCCACTTTGTTTTGGGTAAATCGACCCATACATTGAAAGAATGTCAACAGCTAGTAGGGGGCAGCCCGCCTAGAGCATTTTAATGAGTTGTAGCAATTTGACCGCTAATAACCTATTTAATAATTTAATATTTTTATTAACTAATCTACCATGTCCAATCAGGTGAAACTTTATTCATGAGATGGCGCCATTACGAATACGGCTAGCCGTTTTCCTATCGCTAGCATCATAGTTCAAGACTAGTTAGAACGAAAACTAAATAAAATTGAATAAAAGAAGTACAAGATATTATCTTGAAATTATAATGTCCAAATTTTAAATTATTACAAATTAATTAATTTAAAAAAATAATTAGACATAGTTGATTAACTAAGTATATAATGATATGACTTGCGCATCTTTAATTCTTGTCTTCTTTTAAATTAACATTTTTTAAAAAATTAGATAGTTATTTCATGCAATTTTGCACCCATTTTAAACTTTTTTTTATTTAAAAGTTGTGTACGACATTATTTTCAGATAATGGAGAAGAAAAAATAAGGTTATTATTGTTTAATTTGTAAATATATACAATAGTTATATAATGTCTTTTTAACCTATTCAATAAAAATGAGTAACCATTATAGTTAAGAGAGATAAATTAGAGTAAAATAAAAAAAACTAAGGATATAATGTTCGGGTCAAGCGGGCGGGTTCAGGTTCGAGTCGGGTTTGACCCTCTAATTTGCATGTTTTTTAGGTTCGGTTTATTTCGGGTTCAAGTCGAGAAAATTGTGTTCAAAATCCAAAATTTTCAGGTGGATTCGGGTCGGGTTTTCAGGTCAGGTTAATTTTTACCAGGTCTAGTAATATTTGTAATATCCTTTGTACTTTATTTTGCTTGTAAATAAATATAGTTTTCAATATTTTTATATTATTTTTATTTTTTTTTCTAGGAAATAATAAGTTCAGCAAATTTGGTCCAAAAATGTAAGATTTGGATGCATTGAAAAAGGGGACTATGTCAAAATTTATATGGCCCATCTACTTAGCCCATCTCATCGCCTCCACTCATCCTCACATGTCACTAACATGAACAGCCCCCTCTTTTCAATCCTCTTCATCTGCCTCTTCCCCTACTAAACAAGACCAAGATTCATGGCCAATGACATCATCATCTCCACCTGGTGTGCTTAACTCACGAAACCACCCACTTTTTTTTGCAAGCGCTATTTTCGGCCATCATTCATCATCAACAGTTAAAACTGTAGAGGCACGAAGACTCGGTCATGATGGTTACATGGATCATGGAACGCAGATACTTTTGCAACAATAACCGGGATTTGTGGGAGTGGGAGTGGGAGATTGGATAGGGTTGGAAATTTTGGATATAGATAAGGGTTGATGGGGGCGTATAAGATTCATCAAGTCCTCTAGCTTTTACTTCAATTTATGGTGTGAGCTCTACTGTAATTTTGAGTGTTGGGCTTTCGATTTCACAAAATTTGGTTCTAATTTGGGTGTAACTTTCCAACTCAAGTTGAATTCGACTTTTGGGCTCCTTTAATTGTTGGTTCAAGAGCTCCAGAAGCCATAATTGTAATCTTTGAAAAAAGTTGATTAGAAGTTTCTTTATATCTATCCTACACTTTTCTTGAGGTTTTGGCTAATTGGTTGAATGAGTTCTACATATTTTGAGCTTTTATTGAGTTGTTCTAGTGCTCTATTTCTTTTCATTTTCCATCCCATGCTTCTTCTTCATGGTGCTTTGCCCGTTTCTCTTTCCTGTCTCAAATTTATTTTGTTTACTTTTTTTTTTCTTTTGCCTTGGTTCTTTTCTTGGTTACAAACTTAGGTCTTCTAATCTCTGCCATATTTTTCCATTGCCTTTCTGACATAATGCATTGAGTAGTGACAAGACAAAAGCACATATATTAGTTTAGTTCAATCCTTTATGGGCTGTAATGTGATATTCATATGCCATTGCGTTCTCTTCTTGCTTTTGCTTAATTTAATTCCACTCCCCTCCTTTTTCTTTGATTACTTAGAGACCTGCATCATTTGTCCCTTTGTGCCTTAACTTTGGTCTTGACACTATTCTAATTGTCATGGCTTAAGCTAATTTGACTTTTGCTAGTAAATCACCAGGGCTGCGGTCATTTTATTTCACCTTCATTTATATTATTTACATAACAACTATAGGATTTGCACTGTATTAGCCTTAAAATTAATGCATATGTTTGCACTTGGTAGAATCACAGCTGGCCTGATTAACTCCGAATTGAGCCCATTGAAAATCTTAACACATTGTTAATCTTGTTTTAGGGGAGACAAGCAATGGATGCCCTGAGTTTTTTCCCTAGTTATGGATCCTGGACAACACTCCTTGAACCCGAAAAGTGACACCATGGTCATCGATGATTCAGAAGAAAGTGTCAGGGATAGTGATGAGGCCAGGGATGCGGTTCATGATTATTGCTAGAAATTAGATCCGAAGATCATCAATCCCACTGCCCCCCACGGTCTAGCAGAAAGTAGAAGAGCAATGGTTTTAGCTCTAGGTCAAAGCGTCAAGAATATGAAGTTCAAAGTCCAAATTTCACATATGAAATTATCAAGGCCAAACAAATAATGAAATTGATTGAACCAAGTTATGAGAAGATGTCCAAGTTATGAGAAGGATGGTGCAAGAGTGAACCAAGTTATGAAAGCAAAAAAGGAGATGTCCAAATTTGTGTTCATTTGCATGGAGATTATCAAAGCAGAAGATGAATGGGACCAGTTCTTAGCACAACTAAATGATGAAGTAGGATAGGAATATATAGTCAGAAGATTTCCTCATCATAGTCACCTTCTTTACTAGTTTGACTTCTTGAAATATCCAAGCTTCCTTTGTCGATATGTTTGTTTGTTTAGTTGTGTTGTTTATATAGTGTTCCTTGTTATTGGTGTGTCTGTGGTTGGAACAGCATGCTAGTGCAACCATCTAATTCTAGTACTGAGTGTTGTTTGTTTGTGTTTAATGGATGGTGATGTAGACTATTGTAATGCTAGTAGTGCTTGTTGTAGTTGTTATTATGGTAATGGACTGATGTTTTATTAATGTCATTGTGTGTAGAATGGATGATGATGCTCTTGGTATTTATGTTGTTCTTCATTAGAAAAGGAAATTTTGTTAGTTAAAGTCGCGAAGAAAAGGTAAAATACCAAGGCCAATTATGGGTGAAAGAGGAGTCAAATTCGTATTAAGGATCTTAAAGTACAAATTGCACATATGTAGGAAGATATTCCGCTTGAATGCTAATGCTTTCAACCTTCTAGTGAATATGATGATATAAAGAGGCTTGTTGACACACGACTATCATATTAGCATCCCCGAACAAATAGCTATAACTTTGTTTATATTAGCTAGGGGAGCAAGTTATCATGAGATTTCAAACAGCTCAAGTACCCTCTTTTAGACATAAGCGAGTGCCATAACAAGTTGTTGGACGCATTGGTGAAATTATTGGCAGATATCATAAGGCCAAACCAAAGTCACCATGAAGTCCAACCTCAACTTTTCATCAAGTGTGACGAAAAGAGATATTAACCCTATTTTAAGGTATGAATATGTAACTAATGTTTAACAATATTGTCAACTACTGTCTTATATAATAAAATTGCTAATTAATTTCATTTGAAACACATATAAATGTTCAGTTAGGATTGCATTGGCGCATTAGATGGCACATATATTTTGGCAATTCTCGGTGGCCCTGATGCCGAGGTATTTCGAAACTGTAAGGGACACTGGACTTGGAATGTGTTAGTTGTATGCTCATTCAACTTGATGTTCACTTTTATCAAAGCTGGGTGGGAAGGGAGTGCCCATGATAGCAAAGTCCTTTACATGCCATACTTCATCCCCAGTACCACTTTCTGCACCCCCCTAAAGGTGAACCTCGAATTTGTTCGCTTGTCTCTCGACCCAAATTAATTTTAATCATAATTCTTATTACTATTGTGTCATGATTAGAAAAATATTATTTGGCCGATTTGGCATATCCAAACACCATTGGATATTGAGCCCATATATGGAACCGAGTGTTCACTATTATCTTCCAAATTTTCAAGATCATGCGCCACCTACTGGTGATAAAGAGACTTTCAATTTTCGTTATTTTTCACTCTGGTCTACTGATGCTAGCAAACACTGCAACCATTCCCAATATTGGGTTGTATAATTTGTCAAATAAGCAATGAATGAATGTAGAGATGCAATAGCTTATATGATTTCAACATCGAGAAATAGCTATTAAAATATACGTTATATTTGTTATAAAGAAAGTTCTATGGTTATCATCAACTAACGTTTGCTAATGTATTATAATGGCATTCAATTCTTCTTTTGCATTATTTTCATAAATCTATTATCACTAATGTTACAAAAATGTAAAGTATTCAATACAAATTATCATCGGTAATGATAATATTAGAAGAATCACAATAAAAATGCTCCAACCTACTAATTGCTAGTCAAACCAGCTCCAAACTGCTTCAATATATTCCAACTTGCTAACAGCTCCTCCAAAATGCTGAAAACGAACAGGCATTAAAAAATTTGCAAAAATTCATCAGTTTAAAAAAATCATTAATTGTTACAAAAATTCATTAGTCAATAAATAAGGTTGCTAATGCGTGTATGCAAGGAGGTACTTCAGGGAGTAGTGCATAAATTACATAATTTCTTCTCTAAATCACCATCCCTCATAAGAGATATTCTAAAGATGAGCTCTAACGTGAGGCCGAGATGTATTTATAATCTTTTAGGGTGCCTTTGGTAGGGGTGAAAATCATTTTCCTGAAAAATAGTTTTCTCATTTTACATATTTGGTAAAACAAGGAGGGAAATTTGGTAAGTTGATTTTACATTTCTTAGACTCTCACACAGTCTCACATTTTTTCTCTCTTCCGTGTCTATTTCCTCGACATATAGTTCAAAGATTATGGCAGTGATATATGGTTCGAAGATTAACGCAACATATTAAAGATTAGCAAAGCTATATCATCCCAATGTTGACACCGATGAATCTGACAGCCGTCATTTCATCGAAATCTAGAATGCTCTACAATTTGTTGTCATGATTAAGAAGATAGAGAAGTTCAACAAGTTTTTTTCTCATCATCATTTGGATTCTTACTTGAAGGTGAGAAATCGATAAGCGTTGCTAGCATTAAATTGTACACAGTAGGTAAGATTAAAAAAATTGACAAATGTACATATTATCGTAACTTTGATTTACCAAACAACTGAAAATATGAACTGAAAAATTATTTTCCAAAAAAAATTATTTTCCAAAAAAAATTATTTTCAACCCTGCGAAACACACCTTTAATTTAATATTTTTAATATCTTTGTTGCTACCTTGTTGGCCCCTGTATTGACTTTTGCAATTGGGAAAAACAAGCGGCATGCCAAGAAAGAAGGCGTCCAAAATGTATTTCGTTTAAAATTCAAGGGAAGCCTCTGACTCTTCAACGTTGTTACGCGGCTGATCTGAACCTGTAAGCGTCATTAATTTCCCAACTCCTCAGTTGCTCCTATCTGGAATTAAACTTTTTGGGTCTTCATTCCTTTAAACCCCCACGATTCTTGGCCAAACTCGGCTCTAACCCAAAATCCCATCAGTCTTTGATTCGAGGAATTGAGGAGCGATGCTTCATAAGAAATTTAAACCCTCCAAATGGTAATCTTCATCGTCAATTTGTCATCATTAGGGTTCTGATATTTTTGCTTCGGCTCCCCCTTTTTGTGTGTATCTTTGTTGGAGCAATCGCAGTGGAATTCCGTTTTTTTTTTTTTTTAGATGAACTTACCGATTTTGTTGATTCCTTTTCGCCTTCTGATATTTGGGATCAAAAAATCTGCAGTAAAACAGCTCTGAATCTAGCCAAGTCAAGGATAAAGCTGTTCAAGAATAGGAAGGACATACAGGTGAAACAGTTAAGGAGTGAACTAGCTCGGTTGCTGGAGTCTGGACAGGATCAAACTGCACGAATTCGGGTGCGTTTTATCTTATTTTGATTTCTCGAAACTTCTGTTTGATCCAGAGTCCTGTTTTTATGTTCAAGTGAAGATTGATCAGTTCAAAATCTTTTAGTGGCTTGTTTGTTAGTTGATGAGCACGATTTAAATGGTGTTTTGTTCTGAGAGATTGTATACTGTTTTTGATTGAATATTGGGTTGGGGTTTTGTTGTCCTTTTTCTTAACAATTTCGTTGTTTATGGAGGTTTGTCATTGTCCATTATGGTTTTGATGGGTTCTGCTTTGTTATCAATCCGTTTGTTGCTTAAGTCTGCATTTTTTGGTTATTTGTTTTTTTGGGTACTTGAAGTTTTTGTGTTTCCATCTCAGGTTGAACATGTTGTGAGGGAGGAGAAGACAATGGCTGCATTTGAGCTGATTGAGATATATTGTGAGCTTGTTGTTGCTCGGTTGCCAATCCTTGAATCGCAGAAGTTTGTACTCCTACATCATGAAATACTGATCATGTTTGAGTTTCTATGTTGAGAGCAACTGTTTGAATTAATATGTTCATCAGTAGCTGATGAAGTGAATGTTGTCCAGCTATCATTGTCATTGAATTTCGATATTATTAACATGGTGTGACTGTTGGAGCTGTGTTTGATGTTTTCCATGGAAATATACATTTAAGTCGAGCTATGAATTTCATATGTGTTTTGTACTGGAAGCACATGTGTAGCTTATTCAGGCTCTACTCATTAACAAGGACATGAGGCATATTGATATATTTTGCATAGACTTTGGGGAGAGACAGACACAGAGATCTTTTGTAGATTTAGCAGCAGGGAAATGGATGAATCATAAAGTACTCCAACTTTAAGATAATGGTTTGCTCTTCACGATGAGAATTGGCCGTTGACATGGAGTAAGTTCGATTAGGAGCAAGTGAAATGACAATTAAAGTTGGTGTCTTATCCTTTCACATGATTTATCTCCTCGC
This sequence comes from Selenicereus undatus, assembly GCA_017589665.1. NCBI lineage: Eukaryota > Viridiplantae > Streptophyta > Magnoliopsida > Caryophyllales > Cactaceae > Selenicereus > Selenicereus undatus. The sequence goes on from JACYFF010002017.1 coordinate 21,100,230, forward strand.
TTTCCACCTATTGCCCAATAGTACACTCATGCCTATATGGGGCAAAAACCTATGTGTCCTTTTTTATTGGGCCATGAGGGAGATTTTTGGAGTAGAGAAAGGGAAGGAGAAAATTAAAGACAGATAATTTTTACATTGTGTGCAAATTCCAGAAGTGATGGTGTTGCTGCAAATATATCATGTCTTCCCGAATAGGAGTACTTTATGACTGCAAGGGTTAGACCTATGACTCAATGAGGCTATACATAAGGTGACGATCTTATGGAACTTGGTCCAAGTACAAATGATACAAACTCAAAGTAATGTTGTACGCCATATGATTCAATTTGACTCGGTCTTATTGAAACTTTAGTCTACTTGAATTTCCCCTTCACAATCCCATAGATTTATACTGAAATATAAAATGCAATTTTGTCATACAAAGCATTTCTAGAGTATTTCTCATGGTTAGTCTATTCTTTAGCCTATGGAAAGTGATCATATATTCGGCGTAAGTACATGTAGAAAGGATACTTATCCCTAGTATTTGTTTAAGTGGGGGCATATTTAAGTTAATGCAAAAGAAAATAATATCAGGGAGTAGGAGGCAAAGGTTTCAAAGTGGACATGAGGTTAAAGGAAATGGAGACAATTATATGCGACTGGGACAGTATTGAGGGTTGTTGCGTATGTTCCTGATTACTTTTGTTTATGGATAATGGCTAGAATACCAGCAACACTATCTATTTATCTGCTTGAACTTTATTTTTCTTGATGTAATAATGAGGAACATATCGTTGAAGCGTTTATTAATGCATATTATACACATGATACCTGAAATATTGAAAATTTATCTGCATATGCTTCAAAATTTTCATGTGATAGGCCAGGCCTCCATTTCTTGGACTCTAGTCTTTGAAGAATCAACACATCATTTTGGGGGTGTTTTGCAAATAACGTTTTGAAGAATTTTTTGGCCAAAAAGAGCTTTTTTTATTAAAAGTAGCTGTTTGACCAAGTAAAAAAGCTAATTTGGGTAGTTGGTGAAAAGGCTTTTTAGAAGAGTTTTTTTGGGTCCAAAAAGCTAATTTGAAAAGGCTAATTCCATGAACTTTTTGTAAGAGTTGTTTGAAGATTTAGCTTTTTGTTTCACAACTTTATCAAAAACAACTAATTTTACCAAATAGTTTTTCAACAAACAGCTAATTCAAACAGCTAATATAAACAGCTAACATCCAATACAAACAGCTAACAGCTAACAGCTGTTTGCCAAACAGGGCCTTTCTCCATTTCCTTTAAGCATGATAATATCTTGATTAGGCCATATTGGTTCTGTAAAGTTTTTGTTACCTTGTTGAATTAGTTAGACTATTTGTATGGATGTCTACAATCTATTAATCTGCCTGAACACTATCAATCTTGTTGTTCCTGATTCGTGACCATGTTTGATCCTCAAATGTAGGTTTATGTGCTCTCACTTGGCAAATTAGCTTTTTTACCCAGTAGTGGTGGACGTAATCAGCAACGAGCAGTCCTTTTGCTTCTTCCTTCCCTTCCCCTTCCCTCTGCTTTCATCTTGCCCCAAAAACAGGGGAGAGGAAATTAAAGAAGGCTAGTTATGGTCAATGCAGTCTAGAATTTAAGTGCTATGTTTAGCCACATCTAGTGCTCTTTCCTGGTATATCATGCGGGCTCATAAACTGACTGCTCAATAAATTTCTGCAGAAATTGCCCTCCTGACTTGAAAGAAGCAGTTACAAGCCTAATATTTGCAGCACCAAGGTGTGGAGACATTCCAGAGCTCCAGGATGTTCGCAAACATTTCACTGCTAAATATGGGAAGGAATTTGTCGCTGCAGCTACTGAACTCCGTCCAAATTGTGGAGTTAGCAGAAATGTAAGTATGTTTTGATCAAAGAAAAAAGAAAAGCAAAAGAAATGAAAGTATGTCAGATCGTACTGTTAGAATGTGAATGACACTCAGGTGAGGTAGAAAAGATTCACTAAAACATTGTATAAAGCGTAAATTTCCCATGTTCATTAGATTGATTAGGAATTCCAATTTCATCGCTTCAGTTGGTTGAAAAGTTGTCCGCGAAGGCTCCCGATGGTCCCACAAAAGTCAAAATCCTGACCGCTATTGCAGAAGAACACAACATCAAATGGGAACCTAGGTGGTTTGAAGATGAAAATCCAGCGCCCCCTATTGAAATGCCAGTAAGACGTTGAGGAACTTTATTGTTTTTTTGTTTGCTTTATATTTTATTTCTTGGAGCATGAAGGCAGCACAAATGTTAATACAAGTGTGGTTGGATCAAGATCTTTTACACTAATTCCTGGCTACTTTGCTGGCTAACTTAGCTAATAGCCACATGACTAAGAAAAATTTTGATTGATTATCGAACATTGCATTTTGTATAGTGTGAAAAACACATCAAAGAAATGTCTATATTATGATGAATTCAATGTGCTGTTATGTGCCAAATGATGTGATTCTTCTAAGGCCAGATCATAGGAAATGGAGGCCTAGCTTATCCCATGGAAATTGTGAAGGCATATGCCGATACATTTTGAGTATTTTAGATATCATGTGTATAATAGCATTAAGGAACTCTTTACTGTTTAACTTGCATGTTTGTGTGTCTTTGCTTCTAGAATTTGCTTTTTTGTGCGTGAAGTCATATGATGGTAGCTAGGCATGTAGTAGAAGCAAGGAAACTTAAATTGAAACGAGTGTGTCCTGATTTGTAAAATGTCCATAATAGTTATTAATGATGTTCTTGAATTATTTTCATTAGCAGAATGAACAGAAGCATATGGAGAAGGCTGGGAAGATACAAGTGGAACCCCTTGATTTTGGAATTGCTGATAACTTCCAGCATCCACAGGTTCATGACGCAGGAAGATCAAAAACTTCTTCACAAAACCGTTCTTCTGCAAATATTGATGTCAATGAGGTTTCACCATCCACTTCTCGTCCTGATGGGAGGCGTGGTTAGAAATAATTTAACTCCTGATTGTTTCCATAGTTTTTTAAGAGGTCTACTACTGATTCATCAGATTCAGACTTCAGAGTTCATATGCGTTTCTTTTTCAGAAAGTTATTTCGATGGAAAGGCTTTCAGTTACTCTTCTGGGATTGCTGAGAATGCTGTTGAAGCCAGTAGGCAAAACTGGCAGATGGAATTCAAGGATGCAACTGCTGCCGCGCAGGCTGCTGCTGAATCTGCAGAACGAGCGAGCATGGCTGCTAGAGCTGCTGCTGAACTTTCCAGGAACAGCTATATTGTTAATGAAGCTTCTTCTACGCCCTTGGGTTCATCTGTACATGGCTGGAATCAGGACAAGAATGTCTATGTTGGCAGTGTCTTGAAAGACAAACATGTTGAAGAACATCCAGCAAATAGCTCGTTTAATCAAAGGACTCCAAATATGCAGGTGGATCGATTAGGTGCATATCAGCAAGGTAACAACCCAAAAGGTACCGAGGCCACAAGTTTTGTGGAAGATTCCACTGAATCTGGAGTAGGATATGGGAGTGAAAGAGAAGAGTATAGGGAAAGCAAGAATATTGTCCATCCTATATATCAAGAAGTGGAACAATCAGGGGATTCTTTGCCTACTCCAAATGCTCCTGAAGTTGAATATGATGCGTTTGAATCTGCAAAGCACCAGAAATATGGAAATGTGCCTGTTGATAAACCTTTTCATGAAGAGACTACTAAAATAAAAATCCAGCCTTGCAGTTCTGAATATGAATATAGCTCTTTTGGGGATGAGTACGGTATCTTTTCAAATTTGAATGACAGAAACAAGAATTACTCAGATGATAGCTATTATGGTGGTTCCAATCATGAAACTGGCGCTAACAATGGCAATTGGCATGTGAACACTTTTTACCATTCTGGTATGGATGATGATAGTAAAGTGGACCCTACTTTCATAGATCAAGGAGAGGGAGGGAGAATTTCAGGTTCTGATGACCAGAAGTACAGATTTAACTCTGGTGAAAATATTTTTGTCAGCATGGACAATGGTACTAAAGAGATGGATGATACCAAAGAAATAGCAGCTCATACTGATAGTGGTGCAGTTTTTGATGAATCTGGTTCTGATGATGATGAATCCATATTTGGTCATGCAGGGAAGTCATATGATCTCCCTTCCTCTGGTAAAACTTCACCAAAACATTTCACTTTTCACCTAGACAGCCCATCCTCCTCTTCTTCCCATCTTCTCCATGGACTTGATGTTTCTGAGAGTTTTCGGAAGTCTCCTCTCTTTGCAAAATTAAGTGAGCCACTGCCTGTTAAGTTTGATTCAGATGGTGAAAGCTCAGGGAGTGAAAGAGAACTCCAAAATGAGAAACCTGTTTGTGTAATTGTTGACAAATATATTGGGAATCGCAGTACCAATCCTGATATGGGTAGCACACACAAGGAAACTCAGACCATATATGATGCTGGGGACTTGCACACCCCCCAGCCCTCTTATGAACATAGAAGTCTTAGAGAAGAATCACACAATTTGGACCATGCATCAGCTTATAATCTGATCCATGAAGCCAAGCATGAGAAGCCTCTGCCATCCTCAAGACTTTGTTCACAGTCATCAGGCCCTGTTTCAGAATTGGAGGACGAAACACAAGCTGGTCCAGAGGATGGTATCGAGTTGAACCTTGGATTATTGCCTAGTGGACGAAAAAACAGGCAAATGTGGGACCCACCGTATAGAAGAGATGCAGTAGCTAGTTTATCATTATTTCCGCGATCTAGTGCAGTTGCAGATGGCGGTCCTAATCCCCAAGTATCATCCAGTATAGTGGAGACCACACATAGTTTCAAGAAGACAAGCAGCGGAGATACACATTTAAACTCAATTTGTGATGATCCTAGGGTCATAATCACACCTAAAATTCCAAGCAGTGCAGAAAGGCCATATATTCCGACAATTTATCAAACTGCAAATAGAACATGGAAAGACCCAACAGGATATTTTCATTCCAATAACAGCAGTTCTGAGGATGAAAGCCCCAAACAACCTGCAATGAGCAAAAATCTTCTGGGTGCTGGACTTTCTCGTAGGACTAAAGGCCCTGCTGCAAGATCAGTTGCTGGTTCCCAGCCATCTGCTACCACAGAACATGTTCCAGATTCAAGTTCTTCTGCCCCCGAAGTTTCTCCCAAGCTTCAGACTGAAACTGTTGGCCCCAGATCGAGGCATACTGAAAATTCAAGATGGGATGAACCAGCTAGAAGGCGAAGGTCAGATAGGAAAGTGTCAGATAATGCATACAGTTCTTTGTCAGCTGCAGAGAGACAATTGACCCCAAGTGACTTACGGACTCCAAGGCCGTCAAATTCAAATGAAAAGGCTCCTTCAAGAGACAACTCTGCCAAAAAGCCTGGTCATGTTCATCCCAAGCTCCCAGATTTTGAAACTTTGACTGCCCGCTTGCAGTCTTTACGCACAAATCATCAACAATGATCGAGGTGCGCAGATCTTGCATCGTACATAGTTATACGACTTGTTTGTGTACATTTTATGTGCAAGATTTCTCTCCGTGGTTTATAACTGTGTAGAACGGCTGCTGTATCCATCAATATGATTTATGTGATTATTTGATGACTTTTGACACTGAATGTACAATCTGGATTGAATAGAATTAATGGGGGTGTGGCGTGTTTTTCACCATTTCTTGAGCTTAGGTATGGGAGCGTATTCATGTATTTCCAGACTATATGTTTGGTTGGTGTTTTTTCTCAACCCAAAATCACGTACTGAATGAATTCTAGACTGAAAATCTCCACTTGACCTCCCCGCAATTTATGTAAGACACATTTGTTTAGGTATTCGGTTGTACCTTTAATAAATCAAACAAGTATATGTTTTAATGATTTACATATTAATTTAGGCATCACTTTTACTTCTATGCTCGTACCTTTAATAAATCAAACAATTATATTAAATGGGCTAATCCAAAATAATCAACTTATATTTTTTTCTACCGCACCACATATCATTAAATTTTTTGTGCCTACAATATGTTTTAATGATATATGAAACCCGACCCTAACTTAAACCAAATAGATGGAGTAAGAAATTAGAAATCACTCCTATATCGACGAAGTTTCATGTATACACTATCATGTGGATGCACTCGCATCATGTGTGCATATCTCTCTCACCTCCTCTGTCCCTCCATCCCGCTGTCTCTCTCACTCTCATTGTATGTGAGTGGTCGCTGCACAAAAATTACACAACTGTACTTTGGTGTAAATATTTGGGGGTGTCACTTTCTAAAAATAATTTGTAGTACCTTAATTTGTCTTGAGATGAGTTTATAGGTTGCTTTTTCTTTTTCAAATGAAACGACATAATTGACTTTTTATATAAAGAAATTCATATAAAAAACTTTGAAATATTTTTATAAATAGTAAATCTTGTAAAATATAAAAATAATATAATACATAACAAAAATTCACATAGAATTAAAATTATACAAATGATAATAAAATCATAAAATAAATGCAAAATTTTACATAAAATAGTTTATATCTTCATTAAAATACTAAAATTTCAAACTACAGTAAAAATTATAATCATTTAAAAAATTTAGAAAATTACGAAAAATTTAAAAGCGTTGTAACAAATTATGAAAATAATTTGGTAAAATTTCTATAATGTTTGAGAAGAACTTTCATATACAATAATTGAATAATGTTATTCTATAAACACTTGTATAAAACAATTAAGAAAGAAATATTCAAGATATTCTAATTTATATTCTGTGTGGATTTCTACTATTTATTTAACATTTTTAGCTTAGTTTATAAGAATTATTATATTTCGATATCCTCTCAATGTTTTTGTAATAGCCCGACCCTAAATCTTATTTATTTATTTAATTAAACCATGTTATTAATTTTTCACATTGATTTATCTCATTTAATAATCCCAGTTGAGCGAATTCATTTTGGGCCTCACTTTGCAACTCGAGTTCATTTACGTGACAATTTTGGGTGGATCAATATTAGTCCCCGGTAAATATGATTAGGTGCTAAATTATTTTCATAATGTCACAAAAATTTAATTTTTAAGCATGCAAAAATATTTGGGCCCAAATTCATTAAGTGTGGCCCAATTTATTTGGGCCTGAATTGCGACCCGATTCATTTTGGGCTTAAATTGAGGCTCGAAAATTTTGGTATAATTAAATTAAGTTAATCACCATCATTTGTATCTAATTTTAATTAGTAAAAATATATTTTTGGAGGCATAAATATCAGCCAATTTTTCAAGATAAGCCAAAAATTTTAAGAAGTCAAATCCAAGTTTTCTTTTCTTCTTCCCCTCCTCTTCACTTTTTCTCCATGGCTGGCCCTCCACTGTTTTGCCCTATTGTGAGCTGCTGCCTACAACTAGCACCACCACCAGCTAGCACCACCAGCCACCCTCTAGCACCAGTTGCCACCCCCTCTCAACTCCAACAAACACCAAACATCACCTCCATATATCAAAATCCAAGCTTAAAGTGAGTTAATCTCTAACCTTATCTTGTTTAATTTTGGTTTTTATGGATGATTTATTTATTAATCATGCTATATGGATAGAAATAAGAGTTATTTTGGTGTTTAACATGATTAATGAAGCTTGAAAGTATATGGGAGTTGAGATAATTCATGATCATGCAAGCATAGGTTGAGATGTTGAATTTGGATGGTTTTATTTGAAATTTTGTGATCTTTGGTAGTGGTAATAAATATCCTGGTGTTGGTATTGATTTTAGAGAAGTTTAAGTGCAAGTTTAAGTGAGACATAAGCTAGGGTTACGAGAATTATGCATGGTTTAAATGATGTTTGTGAACAAGCATGTCTTGTGTGTGTTTTAGATTTAAAAATGAATCTTGGATGATTATGAAGAAAAAATTATGGATTATGGCTGTCTAAAGTGATGTTGAGGGTCAGCGCATGGTTTGGTAATTTAAACAAGTGATTTTAGAGGGTAATCATGTGAAAAAGGAGGATAATAAAGTAGGTAGCAAGTTGTGAAAGGATCGAAAACACGGGTATGTTGCAGGAAACAATGGTAATGGGTGGATTGTCAAAAACTTTTGAATTTTGGTGGGGAGCTAGATCAATGAGTTATCTTTCAAATGGATTTTGAATCACCTTATTCTGAGTTCTGTAGAAAAAGTTATGGCCTTTTTACTCCGACTGTGCATACTAGACCAAAACTACAGAAGGTGGTGTTTTAGCTCAATTTTGGAATTTGTGTGGTGCTGATTGTGTTATGGGCTGCAAACAAAAGTGTTGTGGGACTTCTTGATCTTTTCATATTGGGGTTTTATGGCTCAATTGGAGGTTGGGGGTGAAAGTTATGAATTTTCTAAGGTGGACCTTGAGTCGGTAACAATTTTGATTGCACTTAAAAGCTTATTTGGTTTGGAAAACTAAGTTGTATGGTATGTGCTACGAAATTGAAGAAGTGGGGAGATTGATAACTCAATATCAGTGTTTATTGGTCCAAACCATTGTGTTTGAAGTTATTCTAAACCTACCACCAGTCCAATTGCATTAAAACATTTGTTATCCATATCAAAAATATCAAAAATCTGCGATCAATTATACCTATCAAAGTCTTTCTTTTATGATCTCAATTATTCTACCTTGATCGGTTTTACGCTAACATTATTTCACTTTGAGCTAAATCACCCTAATTCATTTAGTTTTCAAATCATGTTGGCAAAACTTATCTTCTATTGAATTATTTGAGTTATGAATGTCTTTTAATGAATTTCTATTACAATCACAAATTATTGAAGTCAACGTTGTTTACTAATTACATGTACCTATAATTATATTTCTTAAACAGAAATCGGCGCTGAATCTATTGTTTCCCATTGTGCACATGTATTATCAAGTGAGATTGCATTTTAAAGACTTCAGGTACGTTCGTTATCTGTATCTTTAGAAATCAACACGTATTTATCAAAATTATAATGTTTTGATAAGTACATCAATGAATTAGTTTAATCCGTAATTTATCACATAATTAGTGACCCCATCAGTTATCAGTTACAGGGCATAGCCCTTCAGTTACCCGTGCGGCTTCAGGCCAGGTCCCGATCAGGTTGGTAGGTGTACACCTATCCATAGATTGTAATAATTACAAGGGGTTCACTATCAGATAATAACTAGCAATACAGTTTTACATTCATCTTATTTACTGTTTTAACTTAAAATGAATTACAAAGCGGGTGCCCAACCAATTTATACAGTGATCATTTAACAATATAGAAATACATATACTGAGCTTTGGGTCACAGTTTGAAATATTTTCATACTTTGTTTGGGGCAAACGCTCAGTGAATTGCCCTCATGTTAGCAAGTCAGCCGAAAAGCATGCTAGCGAGTCAGATAAAGAGAATAAGTAAGCAAGGGAAACTTGGATGAATCAACAGTGATATAGACCATGCATACTTTGGAGCCGTATTTTGTAATCTTCAGTGTATGGAAGTGTAAGCTTTGTGGTGAATTGCTTTACTGTATTGTATAAACCTTATGTTGGTTAATGAGTGAATGCATATGGTTGAAGTTATGCTTGACTATGTTATCTCTAGTATTCTTGCTGCAAGCCTTGTCCTTTTGGGACGGCAGTAACGCCCCGATCATTGGGTTTATCAGTTGTAATTAAGGGAATTAGAATAATGATTGTAAATAGTGAAACATGCTTAATGAGGGGGCGTTACAGTTTTTAACTAGATTTGTTTTATGTATCAAGACATTTGCATAATTGCAAGTGAAAAAGAGGCCTATATAGTTATTCTAAGAAGAATTAAGGTATCTACAAATTATTGAAAAGTAAGCATCCTTAAAATGGTTATGCCAAAGGTTGAAGTCCTTTCATTCACGAGTATGAGTGTAGGGTTTGTTGATGTTTTGGGGGAGGGGGTGGAGCGAGTGTGTCTACGTGCGCTTGTGTATGTGTGTGCGAGGATGTGTGCACGGGGCATACGTGTGTGTGCATGCATTTTTTAGCGGCTAAATAGAATGATGAATACAAACTTTGCGCATGAATACTTTTGGCTTTAACAAAAATATAAGCACACTGTTAAACTTCATTCATCGATCATCATAAACTTATAAACATATTTAAAACTTTAGCAACTACATCTCATGTTGATAAACTACAAATGGAAATACTTTAGTTGCACCCCTATGCCTTGCCTGCTTTCATTTAAGAGTCAACTTGAGCCAAATTACTAGGACTTTACCTTCATAGTAATCCAATGGAAAATGCATCATTGACCTTTCTTTTATTGGCATCCACCTGGTTTTCTTGAAAACAATTTTTAGAAACAAGATAACAATGAAATCAGTATAAGATTGCGTATTACACATATGCATGTAAAAATGAAGAAATAAATAGGATTTTGACTTACACATATGAAAACATAATTGATCAACACTTATCACCTTAAGCTTAAGAACCAAAGTAAACTTGTAGATTAGCCAATGACCTATGCCATGCCATATACATATACTTGTAATTGAGCTCAAACATGTAGCACACAATGCCTAAGAGGTGCACCATTTAAATGCAATAATCATAACAGGGTCTGGCTATAAGTCAACAATTACCTAAGGTAAATAAATTTTGGTCCATATAAATATACATATAAATCCATACAATTTTCAGGTCCTTGACTATACAAACATTGCCAAAACACTTTTGAAAACTTAGCTTTGCTTTCGATATGAAAGGCACAAGGAATAATGTACCTTGATCTAGTTTGCTTTAGCTGGATTTTAAATCTATATATATAAACACATACTTTAGCACTTAAGTCATACACTCTTAGACTTCTTTATGGGCCTTTATTTTAAAATTTTAATCAATGTTTCACTTTTTCCCCCCACTCTACAATTACGAGCAAGTAATAGACATGTTTGTCGACAAGTTATAGTTTTCTTTTAGTAAGTACTTAGTATAAGAGTAAAGTCAAATTACTCCCTAAGCAAATAACATGCATACCCAACGGAACCTTAAAATAACTTAATCCATTAATAAGCATCTTGATCTTGCACGTATTTAGCAAATTATCTCATGACCTCTAAATTCATGATAAGACTATATCCGATAAACCTTTAATCAACATCGCAATGGATCAATTCTTTGATTCATCTATGCTTCCTTTAACCTTTAAACCTTTATAAACAATTCTAGAAATATAATCCCTTGATGACTCAACTAAGCTTTTGAAAATAAAGGAACCAAAGATTAATAGCTTTATGATGATTCGAGAACAAAGGAAGGAGGGTTGTAATCAATTCCCATTTTGGCTTTATCCTCTCTATTCCACGCAAACACACTTCTTGCTTTTTTGTTCCCTTTTAAGGTCACCAGGGTTCTTTGGCTTTGGTTATGCTATTTAGGGAATCGGTTACTCAATGCAATAATGCTCTATCCTTGTCTCACCTTATTGCTTATTCTATGTCTCTTCAAGATGGCCTTAGTTTTCCCCTCAAACTCCCTCGTTCCTTTGTTTGTTAACGAAGAAAAAATATCAAGGAAGACTGAAAGGTCTCAACGTAGGGTGTGAGCTTAAATGCAAAACATAGATTCTTTCCTATGATGACATATCAATCATTCATCTCATCTTGATGTTTTTGATGCAAACCCATTAGCTAGTCTTATGTTATTCTAGCCACAGGCGTTAGAGTTCAAGAAATCAACTATGGCCTGGTTTAACTTTGAGGTGTCATTTTACTTTTGCCTTGGAGACATTAGGTGTCCTTACCTCGTTGTCCTTCTATTAGCTTGTCACTTGCCAAATGATCCACGCCCATTCAAATAATGGCTAACTACTTGCTATGCATTTATGTTAAGTAACTTCTCATCAAATGGGCCTTGACTTACCCATCTTCAAACCTTTATTTCCACACTTAAGTGTGAACTCAATAAATACATTCGAGTCAACCCTTAGTATATATATAATCCAATCTCAACTCGTAGTTTTCTTAGCGAGGCAAAACTTTGAGTTGGCTAAGAGCCTATGGAACTAAGTGTTTATGCCATGCTATGTAAAATAAACGTATAAATTCTATGACATTTATCAAATACCCCTTACATGCATGTATGCATGCAAATGCATGTCCATATAATTCCATATATGCTTTTTAATGTCGCAAGTCAAAAATATCACATGAGAATGTTTTACGTAAAACTTGTATTCATATGCTTTGATCAAAAAATTACAACAATAACTATAGAAATCAATTGCTCTTTTTCACCATAATATACTCAATCAAATATCTCATACACTATAGGTATTTTCAAATGCGTCCAAATAAATTAAGTACAAATCCAATAAATTGTCTTTATAATTCCATTTAACGTTAAGGTTTAAGGATGGGGTCTTACACTTTGTACTAGACTTTCCAATCCTTCTTGAACCGTTGAATGTGGAAATTGTAACAATTGCAAAACTTGATTAATATTGGCTCTTGATATTAATTTGCACGAATGTACCTTGCAGAGTGTTTGACGATTCTTCAACATGACTACATTTTTCCTTCTTTGGTAGAGTAATGCTAAACTCTATTTGCTTTGCTCTCTAACTTAATACCAAATAAGGGAACATTCTCTTTAACATTTCCTTTTAATTAGGTCATTGCTTTATTTGATCTTGGTCTCTGTTTTGATCTTCGACCTTTTTTTCTATGATATTAGAGCCCTTGAAGAGCTAGCTTCAGCTATGCATTTAACGCTTGAAAGCAACGCATGCCTATGATAAGATGCTTTTGAATTTGACTTGCTTTTGATACTTCTTGTAGCTTGCTATGTTTGTGAATCCTTTTGTAGAAATGCATATTTGATCGCAGTGAAAAAAAAGGTGGTCACTTTATATATGCTTATGATACGCCTCCTAGGGTAGGACACATAATTAACCGAGGCATACACGTTTAGGGTATTGCATCAATAAATACATCGATTAAAGGGATGCTTGTCACTTAGGCAACCAATATCTTAGTCATTTAACATATATTCTTTATATAATGTACCTTCCTCAGTATTTATGCTTTGGCAATTAAACTTTTTGTAACACTTAAATACGCATGGCGTTAATAACTTAATATCACCATTTTGATTAGATTGTGATTGTTCTAATATTGATAACATGTGATCAATTGTTTCTCATCGATTGACTCTGATAGATCGATTACTGTAATGGGAGTGTTGAATACTCTAAGATTTTTTGTGCTCTTTATTAATCTTGTCAATAACTGTAACTAATGTCCAACTTGATTTCCATCAAAACCTACATTTAGGATTGTACTATTGTGAGTTCTTGTTATCATGACCCTTAAATTCCTATTGGACTCTAACTAAGGTGTGACTTTGAGGTGTCTTAACAATCTATTGCTTTTTGATAAAAGTCAACACTTAGTAGATTTTGTAATTTAAAATGATTAATCATAACATTTGAGCATTTACTATAAATTTTAACAAAATATTAGTGAAGCATCTGAATCATGTGATCCTTGAAGCATACATAGGCCACTAGAAGTAGACTGAGAGGAATGCAAACTAATGAGTATCTCCTTGATTGGCTCTAAGATAGTTTGATTAGATTTGTGATAATGACTCTAATGTACTATTTCTTCAATCCCTTTCATTCTTCTACCTTTCTTCTTGTTCTTGTTCTCCTCCTCCTCCTCTTCTCTCCCCCTTTGTCTTATAGCAAAATGGGTTTGTGTTCTAGAAAATTGTTGTACGAAAAGAGTTTTGCAAGCAATTTTAAAGCATTGAAGCCAAACATTTGAACATCATATTTACCCATAACATATGAGCATAATGTCCTAATGGACCATTCTTCCGTTATAGGATATGATTGTCACCTAGCTAGTAGATTCAAAACCCCATAAACAACATATTGTTTTAAATTAGAAACTTAAAATTGTTCATCGAGGGATGAGCATAATGCATGCACCCAGGGAATGGTTGGACTAGGTAAAGAGCTTTAAGAGGTTTGAATTAATAGTGTGGGCTGTTTCACAAAGTTCGAATTTTGCTGGCTTACTGTGAGAATCAGAGCAAACTCTATCTTCTTGTTTCCCTCCTCCTCAGGGTTCTTTCAATAAGCTTCATCTTAGGGTCCTTGACATCCTCCTCAGCCTTATTCATTAGGACCTCTACCTTATTGACACTAGTTCAAGTGTTTGAGAGAGAAAAGAAGTATACTCGAGGGCATTACATTGAGAGGTCACAGAATGTCTAACCAAAAAGGTAATACAGGTAACTCTTTACTGTTGCTAAAGAAGATTCAATTGATATTATCGTACACAGTGTTAAACTTAGGGAAGGACATGTGTTCGAATCAAATGCTTGAAACGTGAGAATTAAAGCTCGGAGATGAAAATGATTAATGTCTACCAACTTTGTGATGATGTCGAGAAACTAAGGAGTTAGTGTTAAAATCTTCAAAAATCACTGCAAAGCATCTCAAACGTATGCGAAAGTCGGGATTAAATCAAACCCATAAGTAAATCTGCAACAATGAGTAACAAATGAAACAACCCAACTTTTCTTAGAAGTGTCCACACGCGATAAGATCTTATGGTTCTTAAGAAAACCTTATTGGTCTAATAATAATGTCTATCACCATTAGGGTGAATAGTGTGACTAATAAAAGCTTTGGACCTTAAAAACAATCGAACACTAAGTAAAATGCTGTGCAAATCTAAGTTGGTCAGTGACTATGAAAATAATAAGGTAATATATATAAGCAAACATAATAAAGACTCTAATAGACAATAAAAAGAATCACTAAAAAAATCCCTCTATTTCAACGGAATTTTCCAACAGATTTTTTGAAATTCTTTTATCGAGAAAAAGTCTGACGGAAAAGTTGGATGGGCTGTCGTCAGAAAAACCTATGACCGGATCTTGTTGTCTGACGAAATTTCAATTTTTTTAATTTTATTGAAAATTATGCAAGGAAATTTGTCGGATCCTATCGAAAATCTATTGAAATTCCATTGAGAACTGTTGGTGATTTGCCGAAAAACTGTTGGTAATGTTTAATATTTTTTAAAAAAATTATCAAGGCTAAATTACCCAACTGTGCAAACATTATGCAATGTAACTGCATTAGCACAATCTGAAACATCCAAGTTCAACACAACCACCACAAGTCTTTAAATTCCATACAACCACAACAAAACCTCAAGTTCAACACAATCACCCCAAACCTCAAGTTCAATCGAACAAGAAAACAATAGGTACTAAGTTTGACAAAACCATAACAATCCAACAACACAACAAACCAATGAACTCCCATGTTCAACGTAGCCAAATCTCATGAACTCTTGTAGTTGTAATAATTATAGTTAGGGTCTTGATCGTACCCAAAACTGACAATCATCATCATTATCATCATCATCATGATGATGACATTCGGTTTGAGAGGGAGGTGCGGGAGGGGCATAAAGAGCACATTGATGTAGAGAAAGGGAAAGAGGGGTTGGGCAATATAGGTCGGGCCTAATAATACTAGGCCTAACGGCCACACATGTTGCCTAGGACAACAACCCTAACTGTACCCCCAACCTATATAAGGGGGTTTAGGGGGTCAACTCACGGGACATAAAATAGAAATCACTCATATTCTCTCGCTTTCTCTCTCACAACTAGAACACCATCTATTGAGTTCTCGGGTTTAGGGCGTGGCACAATAAAGCGACTCTAGTAGCCGCTTGGTATTATTATTGGTGAGATTGGTGTTCTTTATACGCGTGGACTATTACCAACAGTATACTTCCGTATCCAGATTAGTCCTATTTCTTCATACAGCGGTATCAGAGCCTAAGTTGTTCGGATTAGTCCCGATTCTTATGTTAACAAACTGTCAAACCTAAGTTATGCTTGTTTATGTGATTATTAGCTTAATTTTCGTGATTATGCAAATCTGTTAATTCCATAAGCATGCTTGTGCAACTATTATGCCCAGAATCCTCTTAAAGATTATGTCTTTAGATGTATTACTTATTGGACATATCTGTTCCTTCAAGATTAGCATGCCCAGTCTGATTTTATGTAAATCTATTAATTCCACAAGCATGCTCCCATGATTAAAAGCTGAGTTTTTGTTCTAAGTAGTCTAGTTTTGCAATCATGTTAATCGATACAATCATGCTTTTAGTCTAACGTCCAGACTTGATTAATTGCTGCTTGAGTATTATGCTACCATGTTCATGCTATGTGCGATTCACAAATTAGGGGCATAATTCGTTACCCTAAGACGGGAAGAACCTGAAACTCTTTGCCCTATGACTCTAAAACCCTAACCCTCACAGAACTTTCCCACCGAGGTGATGGCAACAAGAAAGACCTCGGTGGTCTGCCGCCAAACTGTCTCCACCACCCATGCCTTTGTGCCAATGATGGTGGCGGATCCAGTGAGGCCTCGGTGGTCTTCACTAAATCCATCAATTGCTCAACACCAAAAAAAAAGGAAAAAAAGGGGGAGATAGGGTAGAAGAGAAAAGGAAATCGGGTTTACCCATCAAAAAACACCGTGGAGGGGTGGCGCGTGACCGTCACGCGCCGCCGACGAAGGTCGTTTTCACGATCTTCTTCCTCCCAAAGCCCTCTTCATCGCTGATCTACGCAGCCATCGAAAGAAAACCGGGAAATGCACCATTTTTGGAAGCGCATGTATCCACGCGCCACCGCTTCAGTGGCGCGTCGGGCGCATGGGTCGTTTCCTCAGACTCATTTTCGGCTGATCTACACCATGGCACCCTCGATTCTCATCGTGCTAGCGTAGTTTCAAGGTTGAGGGCTTTCCAATGTGGCGGTGTGGCGGTGGACATCATTTGGGCACCGTTGAAACAAACCGAAAAAGGACCGTGGGGACTGCCATGGTCACGACGGCCAGAGGCTGGAAAGGAGCTTCGTGCCCTTGGCCATGGCATCGTGGAAGTCCAACGGGCAGAGGGGTCGAGGAAGGTGGAGAGAGTTCGAAGGCAGAGGGACACCGAGAAGAAGAGAAAGAGAGAGAGAGACTCAACTTAGGGTTTGGGGGAGGGGATAAAGAATGCGACTCACTCAAACCCCCCTGGTTGCTTTGACTAGCCCTCATCATTTTTTGGGCGAATTATATTTTTGGAGCCCAAAATCTGTTTCATAAATACTGACACTCTCCTTGTTTTTGGACCCAAATTTTTTTTGGTGCCTAAATTTTATGTTGGTTGGTATAACAATCAAAGGGGGATCATTTCTTTATGGACAGTTTTCGGTTTTGGCCCAAGTTTTGTTTTTGGACCGTTTTTCTTTTTGGGCCAGTTTGCTTCTTGCTACATTTCAATGATATGGGTTAGACTATTTTCGACTCTTTTGGGCCAAATTATTTTTCCGGCCAATACTGTTTAATTATTATCATTAGTCATAGCATGATTTTAATTGAATTATAATGATATTCAAGTTGATAAACTTTCATGCTGTTAATTCATTTGTTGAATTAAGGTTTCGAATTAGTTTTAATCTTGAATACATGATTTCGTTATAAAAACATTAATATGTTTAATGTCGTATATAAATTCGTTTTATATATGTGTTGATTTGAAATTTTCATGCTGAGTAACTTGTTATCGATCAATTGGGTTGAAGTTATATGAATTCGTTTCATATATATGATTAGTATGTATGACGTAAATTTGTTTTACTCGAACTCGATAAATATCTATGTGATATGAGGATCCCCTTGGTCGATAAATGAATATGTTTCATAAGCTACATTAATATGTTTAATGTCGTATATAAATTTGTTTTATATATGTGTCGATTTGAAATTTTCATGCTGAGTAACTTGTTATCAATCGAGTGGGTTGAAGTTATATGAATTCATTTCATATATATGATTAGTACATATGATGTAAATTTGTTTTACTCGAACTCGATAAATATCTATATGATATGAGGATCCCCTTGGTCGATAAATGAATATGTTTCATAAGTTACATTATATAAATATGTTTTATATAATATTTAGTTACATGACTATGTTTCATAATTTAATAACTTTATGCAAAAACATGAGCAATTATGAATCAGTTAAATCTTCTATCATTCTTGTAGTTACTTCATGCTATTATTTGGATATATAAGATATTTGATCTTCTTATGGATTTGTTTCATAAATTTTAAATTTGCAATATTATATGAATACATTTTATATAATTTGCGAGTCTTACTATGAATTCGTTTCATCCAAACATTACTGTTACATAGATCTGTTCTATATATAGTTAATTGCGATTACTATTTGAATATATTTCATGTTACAAAAATATGTTACATTTGATTACATGAATATGTTTCATACCAATCGCCAATTAGTAGTATTATATAAATGCGTATTATATGTACGAACTACATGAGTTGTGGTAAATTTGCTAATTGATTTAGGACTTGCTCCTTACCCAAATTAGTGAATGTAGATTCATATTACGTGCTAATTATGTAATTTAGCAGTATTTTATGAATTGGTTTCATGAAATTCAAATTTGTAACATTATAAATGTGTTTTATAAATTACGAATAACATTAGAATAAGTTTCATGTTATATATAATTATATAAATGTGTTTTATATAATGCTATTTGGGCATTTTATGAAATTCTTTTGTAACATGTTATTATTCGAATATGTTTGGCAATATAGATTAATTTTATTATATAGATGCGTTTTATATAATAATCTGAATTTCATGTTTGATATGTCATTGATAAAGTTCTACATGACATATTAATAGTTATATATAATGAGATAACTTCATGTGAATTTAATTTACATAAAGTTGGATATCTTTCTGATATTTCTAAAACTTTAATTAGTTTAAGCATAATGTTCTCCATAAATTTTGTTTTATGGAAAATTATGATAAATAAGTTATAAAAACTTCTAATTCATGCTTGTATGAGATGATTATGAGTTTAGCGAAATTTTCTATCATACGACATGGATAATGGAGTTTTTTTGATAATTTATTTATTTGAAAATATGCTTAATGTCCACTTTACAGAATATATACCTTTAGATATGGCAATTTAAAAAAAACTGTTAGTAATTTGTTTACCAATAAAGAACTTGATAGCGCTGACTGTGATACATAATGTCAGAAGATTCAGTTTCTTCTGAATGAACATGAAATGTTAGGACACTTATTAGGTTCTAGTTCTCATAGGACGGCAAAGATGGTACTGCTAGTGAACAATATCCAGAAAACTTAAAAGCATACCAAAAGTGGTTCAAGAATGGATTGATCAACATGCTATACTTTGTAGTACCGCATAAATGTCGATCTAATGGGGGAATTAAAAGTCATCCCATTGTTGAGTACGCGTGGGATTAGCTTAGCATCAGGTTCGTCTGGATCCATTCCCTCATAAGGTTCTGGACCTAAGATTGGTATTGCGAAAGGGAAAAAGGCTAAGGAAATAAAGAGAAGCATATAGCACGTGTGAGTGCTATGACTGTGGAAATTAGGAATCTTATGCTTGGGATTGTCCTAAGTCGATTAAGGTACCTCCTTTCACAGTTACTCCTGGATAATATGTGTGCTCTCAAACATTTGTTGCTAACTATGATCCTTAGTGGATTGTAGATACGGGAGAAATCAAGTACATAGTTCAGGATTGAGTTGATTTTTGTGAACTTTCACTACTACCCAGTGGATTCACAAATTGTCGTTTCAGGTAACAACAGTGAAAAAGTAGTCCTCGAATTAAGGACAAATCATTTGAAGCTCCTTGAAGGGACTATGTTGTCTTTTCACGGTGCTCTCTGTGCACCTGGGGTGCGATGTTTCCTTGTGTCTTCTGTCCCTAAGGTTAGTTTTCTTTAATTTTCGTCTAGATGTCTTAGGCATCCTATGGCATGGTGATTTGTTTGGCCATGTCACATTGAAAGGTGTTTTTAATGGACCAAAAAGGACATCTTTCATTCTTGTCTCATTTTCGACTCTATTTTAGGCATGCTCGACTTAACCATAAGGGTTAAGATAAGGTTAATAGACTAGCCAAAGATGGCCTTGTAAGACCAACTCACTAGGCTTAAGGTGCAAAACGTGAGTTATGTCTAGCTAGTAAAGCAATAAGAAATCCTTTTTTTTTTGTTTCAAGAGCGTCAAATCCCTTAGCATTCGTTCACTTTAGACATCTGCGGTTCCATGAATATGAAAGCAAGTCATGGAGCTACATATATTCATGATATAGGTATATGTACCTACTATCTCACCGTTATTAAGTACTTGATGTGATCATATACTTTATAGCGGTAGTAGGACTCAATTGAGACGAAATATTAAAACTCTTTGAACCAATTGAGATCATGAATATTTTCTTCGTGAAACAAAATCCCGCAACGTCGATTTTCTTAAGGATGAGTTCCCTAGCATTTGGTGAAATTTAAAAGGACCTCAATTTGTATGCGTTACAACAACACCTTCAACCACCTCTCGGTGAGGGGGAGGATTTGAATTCTCACTAAGTCACCGAAGATGGTACACATTCCTTACTTGGTAAGAATGGTGAAGGTTTGTCTGTCAAGGAGAATGAGATTCGTCCTCAATCTCCAATTGTTGAGGAAAGTTATTCCTGAACATGCAGTTAGTCCTCATGTTCAGGATCCCACCTCTAATGGATAGTGGGAGTAATCTTCTCTTCATAATCAGGGTTCCATACCTCTTACAGAAAGCGGGAGAAACTCTTGGTCCCATACCACTTAGAGAGAGGGGGAGGGATTTCTCACCGGGGCAGACAAATAATGAAGGTCAAATAATGAAGGTCCTAGGATCCCAAGGATTAAGCATGGATGAATTCTTCGACGATATTTTCAAATCGGAGATGAAATATTCCTATGCACTCCCTTGGGAGTTGAGGGATCTACCTCTTACCAAGAGGCGTTTGGCTCACCAAATTATAAAGAGTGATTGGATGCTATAAGGGATGAGATGGACTCACTGACGGGTTTTGAGAACTTGTTGAGACTCCACCCCGATGTAAGTCTTCAAGATAAAACATCGGGTGGATAGTGCAATTGATAGGTTCAGGCCCAGATACTCCTAGCCCTGGTTGCCCATTCGAACTTTGAGTTGTTCGAAATGGACGTAAAGGTTGCCTTTCTCAATGATGATCTTGAGAAAGAGATTTATATGGACTAACCCATTGATTTTGTATCAAAGGGATAAGAGGACAATGTGTGTCATCTTAAAAGGTCCACATGTGACCATTGTGTATGTTGAAAGATCAACATGGGGATTACGTTCCTCATGTTGATAACATACTATTGACTAGGGAACAACTTGGAGATGATCAAAGCTACTAAAAGGTAGTTATTCCATGTCTTTGAGACAAAGGACACGGGTGAAACTAGGTATGTCCTAAGAGTGGAAATAATCCAAAGCCGTCCCAAGAAGTGTGCGTCAGAATGTCTTGGAACGATTTTTGGGTTTATAATTCCTAACCCGTAGATACTCCAGTTGAGAAGGGTCCAACCTTGAGTCTTGCTCAATGTTCTAAAACAGATGACAAAATAGAGATAATGAGCAAATGTCCCTAACCCTAGTGTCATAATAAGCTTATCGTAAGCAATGTTATGTACATGGCCTTGACATTGCTTTGCAGTTAGTTTGATAAGTCATTATTAAGGTAACCCAAGCCTTGCTGATTAGCAATCGCCTAGAGAATCAAGCGCTACCTTTGTGGTATTGATAACTTTGCCTTTTGCTATCAAGGAGGAGGTCTCAAGTTGAGAGGATACTCAAATATTGATTGGGGTGGTAACTCGGATGAGTCTAAGTTAACCTCAGGACATGCCTTCACCCTGAGTGGGAGAGCCATGTCATGGTGCAGCAAAGAAGCACAACTACACAACAATGTCAGCTATGGAGGTAGATCATGTGTCTTGTACCATAGAGACAAAAAGCATTGCCATTAGGTATATATATACACTAACAAGGTGATATGTTCCCTTAAATAAACCCATTCCTAATGATACATTCAAAGCTCATTGGTTGAGTATTGGAATTCATAAGGTTTGGTATTTATACGTGTCCTGTTACGTGATGGACTTGTTTCTTTTACAGGCAAGATGCTTATTGTTGTACGTTAGGCATATTGAAATGTCACAGGCTTGTGATTGGCCTAGTCACGCAGGCAATCACCCTGACGCTTGAGTAGTGGGTAGGATGAGACTAAATCATATTGGCACTAGGTGTGCAATATTGATTACTCACACTAGAAGAGTATGAGTAGAATGAATATAGTCACCTTAGTAAGACTAAGATGAGACTCGAGGGAGTCGAGTATGAAATAAGTTTTCATATTGAAGCCTTAAAAGTCGAATCTTGAGTGTCAAGATTAACATTCAGTATGTTGTTCTAGTGGCTCAGGTTAGATTTTTGGGTAAAAATCTAGACTAACGATTCGCATGGCATAAAGAGTGACGAACCCAGCTAAGTGGGAGCTATGTCGTGACACACATCTCATACTGTGTTTGCTTATAAGACGACCCATATGTGGGATGACAATTGAATTTACTATCACTTGTCACTGTGTGACCCTATGGACAATGACCCTTTGACTTAAAGCTATGATATTAAGTCGAAGCTTGATGTTGCTACTTTAATGTGATTCTCAAGAACCACGATGTATATGGTTCAACGAGAACACGTTAAGAAAGCAGTTAAGCTAAGATGAAATTTCATGAGTGTTTAAGGAAAAACCGATCCACCATCACCATATCAGCCAGGGCGGTTATGTTGAGAATATAATCATATGGTATATCAGGCATAAGGGATTAGAGATGCCACTGGTGATGTTTTGGGATGGTTTTGGGGTATCGTATTTTGTGAAAGTGTTATGTTAGTTTGATGGTAACTTAATATAATACTACTAGTTATTTTTGGTCGCACGCCCTATTCCTGGTATGAAGCGTGACAGAGATGTGATGCATAGAGAATATATGTTTTACGGCCTGTGTGGCTGAGTGGGAGCTGTAGGTCGGGCCTAATAATACTAGGCCTGACGGCCACACATGTTACCTAGGGCAACAACCCTAACTGTACCCCCAACCTATATAAGGGGGTTTAGGAGGTCAACTCACAGGACAGAAAATAGAAATCACTCATATTCTCTCGCTTTCTCTCTCACAACTAGAACACCATCTATTGAGTTCTCGGGTTTAGGGCGTGGCACAATAAAGCGACTCTAGTAGCCGCTTGGTATTATTATTGGCGAGATTGATATTCTTTATACACGTGGACTATTACCGACAGTATACTTCCGCATCCAGGTTAGTCCTAGTTCTTCCTACAGGCACGATCTAGAGCCTGATGCTTGTTGGGATTTAATAAATTCATTAGTGTGCTTTGCACCCCGCCAAGTTGTTCACTCAACATCATCACTCAATAGAGCCTGAAGCTAGTTCATTTATTAATTAAGCGACTATCTCTCGAACATCAAGCTCTAATTTTGACTACTCTTGGAGGTTAATGTTGACCTAAAAGCATGGCACAATTTCACGTCTTCTGAACCTAGCTCATGAACACAACCTTTTTGTTTAAATCCTCTTGAACCTAAAGCTTTGTCTTTGATGGAATTTTAGATGGATTGAAGTTAGAATATGTTGAAGATTGGGAGTTTCTGATTTGCTCCCATTTTTGTTCGTGCTCCATCTATAAAATAAGATATAAAGATTAATTGTTAAGAGTATAATAAGAAAATCACGAAAATGAAACAATGGTAAATCATAAAAAAGGGAGTGAAACTTGCATATGTTTTTTAAGATTTCTTATGAACCCTATGTTCTTTTTATATTGATGGTGTCTTGAAAAAGTTCTATTGCACTTGACTTCCTATTAAGCTTCTTGGCATATAAGTTACTCAAATAAGTTGGGAGAAGATTTCTTAATGTTCGGAAAAGTTATAGAAATAATTGAATGCCTAAATTAACTATTAATATGTTTCTTTTACTCATTAAAAGGGATCGAATCCCAAGCATGCAAAGAAGAGCCTAGGCCTTCTTGGTCACTATTTTGATTTTACTTTGCTTGTACACTAATCTTCTTAAATTTATCAAAACCTTAATATTCTTTAAGTGACTTCCAAGTGGAGTCAAACAACCAAATAGGCCTCTCACTCTTCTTTCTCAGTTCCCCAAATGTGTACTTCAATCTACTACCCCTTTCTCCTCAAAATTCTTCCTAATCTAGACATCATGCTCTGGAGCTCAATAGAAACACTTCTATAAAAACAAAATTAAAAATATATATCATGTTATCTTAGAAAATATATTTATAGCTATAATTAACAAACTAAGTAATCTATCTTACCTTGAACTCACCAAACCACAAGTCCTACTATCATTTAGGAACTTTACCCCATGATGGTCAAGGCATGTCAAACTTTCTTACAAATATCTTCTTAATTTCATGCACCACATCATAGGGATCGAAGCATAACTGACATATAATTAGACATTTTTTTTTATAATAGTTGAAAGAAAATACATAGATGAGAAAGTTTAACTACCTACTCTTTACTATCTAGCTTGATTAACATCTTATGAGTTGGAATGTACAGTTGCATAAAATTAGAATTCTCTAATAGGGCCCTTGGGATAAAGGAGTCGAATTGGTTCACCATAAATGTTCTTGAAAGTTTGATGGGAGAAGGCCTTTGGTTGTTGAAGAAATTCATGTCAATGCTTGGGAAGATGGAATTCTGAGGGATATTTTGGTTAAAACTGCATGCTCAGAATATCATTGGAGTCTCTCCTTGAAAATCCTCCTCTCGACGACCACTTTGGTTGGTATGCCCTCTCCCTCAATTTCTATTGCGTTAATCACCACGTCCACATCGCATACCTAGTATTTTTAGCACAAATATTCAATACGTAGTGATCAACTAATACAAGTGAAAACATATAAATAAGTTCAATAAATTAAACCATGATGACTATAATAAAGCATTTAATGTTCCCTCATTGAAGAATTAGCACAAGCATACAAGGTGGAAAGTACTTAAATTGACTAAATATACAATTGATAGGGACTAATCTAGTCATCTTCCTCAATTTCATTATCATCATCACTATCTTCAAATTTTGACAATTTTTATACCCTTCATTACCTAATATTTGCTTGAAATAAATTATTAATTTTGAATTTTAATATTGTTTGTGTTTATTTTGTAGGATTATGGAAGAGTTGGAAAAATTGAATAAGATGCTTAATTTGCTTGATATTGGATCAAGTGGGAAATAAAAAAATGAAGTTAGATGAGCCCGACACGGAGGTCCAGACCTGAAGCCCAATTCGTCCCTCATTCTCCCCAGTTTGGATCGGCTTGCAGTGCCCGTTTGATTTCCTTGCTGGACCGGCCCAACACCTGCTCCCTTTCCCCTCTCCTCTTTCTCTCACGTCTGGGTCGGCCCCTTCTTTTCCTTTTCTCTGGCCTAGCTCGGCACAGCCTGCTTCTTCATTTAACCCCACGCCCCACTCACGTGACATCCACCCCCCTGCATCTCCTCTCTTTTTCTTCTTCCTCATTCCTCAACCACGACCCCCATACCCGAAAAACAGAGCCAGAACAAGGGCAACGTCTGTGGCTCTTCATCTTCCCATGCCATGACCGTTACCCCTCCTCTTCTTTCCTTCGTCTTCCTAAAGCCAGAACCCTGCCACCAACGCATCTCCTTCTTCATTCCTCTTCGGTCCAGACTCGAAAGAACAGGGCCAGGCCCTTCAAACTTCCTCTCCATAACCACAAAGCAGCCTCTCCATCTTCCTCCATCATCAACCGCCATAGCTCAAACTTTTCTCTCTCTCATCCTTCATTATCCATCATTAACATCATCATTAATTGGGCGGTTACTGAGAGGAAGCTAAAGAGGCAATGGAGCTGTGTTCTGGGGAGCTTTTCAATGGAAGGACGAATAACAATAGATGGGGGGGGTAGTAGATAGGAGTGAGAACTTTGATAACTTATATTCTTCATTCAATTTTTTTTCAGTTTCAGATTCAATTAAGGGTTATTCTTATTTTCGAATTGCTTCTTTGTTTTCTTCATTGTTCAAACTTCAGAGTTGTTCTTTTGGGTTTCAGACATTAGCGTCATTGATTAAGCTTTGTTGATTTTGATAATATATGGTTATACTCTGCTCTGCTTTGGATTGAAACACACGTTCAAAAGGGGCCTTTGGTCGTTGCTTTGAAATCTTTCGTTTGCTCTGTTTCCATCCGCTGCTCTGTTTGGTAAATGAATGAAAACAAATCACTACAGCTAAGTGCTACTGTTTAAAATTGTTTGATGTTTGGTGCTTTATTTTTATTTTGGTGCTCGCTTAGTTTAGTAATATTACTTAGTTTAGTAAGTGATAGAATAACTTGACTTTGGTTATGTTTAATCTATTATTTAGTTTTAATTTCAAATACGACTTAGTAAAACCAATTTCGCATCCATCCCTGAGGATGATACCCGTTAGTATTACAACGTTAACCGTATACTTGCAGAAATCACAACAAACATCACTATCTTCAAGGTGGACATCTATTTCCTCATCAGTATCTTCATAGCTATCATCCAATTCCTCCTCTTCACCTCTCGCATTTGTGTCATTTTCATTAGCCCATTTGACTATAATAGCCTGAACCTAATTTGTATTAGCTACTTCTATTTAATCAAGTTTAATAAAAATTGAGTGTGTTCACTTCAATTCGTTATTCAAAACTTGTATGTTCTGCAAGATTGAGTGGCATCGATGGCCTTGTGTTTAAATTCATAATGCGTACAGTTATTCTCTTGTTGTTAAACTAAATAATAATGCAATACTAAGAATTAAAGAAGAATATCCATATAAATGACAAAGTTTAGTTTACGAAATGCTTGATTAGGTTTTGTTATTTAGGTTAGAATGATTTAAATAATTGAGTAAATAGATAGATAAATAAATTATTATAGCACTCAATTAGCTTATTAGTATATTAAAACAAAAGAGTTTAATTGAAAAAAAGGGGGTAATTAAAGTTTTTAGAAGGAAAAAAAACAAGGCAGTAAAAAGAAGATTTGGTCACAAAAAGAAATATTGAATACAAATTAGTTTATGTATTCTACAGCCAAGCCACCCCCCCCCAAAAAATACCAAAGGCATTTTCTCTTTCCTCCCCCTCCCTTGTTACGCCAGCCTCCTCTGCCACACTGCCAGCTTGCCATCTCCGGCTGGACCATTAGCCGCAGTGTCCCGGTGCTGCCGAGACCTTCTCGGGACCCTCTTGTCCATTAGTGGATCACCACCATCACATTCAACTTCTTCTTTTTGCCTCTCTCACAATGGTTTTCAAGGTAAAAGTTCAAATCTCTTTAACTCTTTTTTCATTTATTGGGTCAATTTTCTCATATTGATGAGATTAATGCTTTTATTTGGGCTTAGATGGGTGTTTGGAGATGAATTGGAGCAAGAATTTGATTTATTAGGATCGAATGAGATGAGAGTAGGCTTTTGGAGTTGGATACAAAGTTAGGGTGAGTTGGATTAAGGTTTTCTTCTTGAATTTTTGATTGAGTACTGCTAATTAACGGATTATGTTGTGATTTTGGATTAAGTATATTCTCGATTAATGGATTGAGTTCTGATTTCAAATCTTAAGTCAATTAAGTATAATTATATTATAAAGATCAAATTGACTTTTAATTGTAATTTTAGTGTGAATAGGCGGTGTATGTGACTTAAAGGAGCTTGAGTTAGCTCTTAGTTGAATTTAGAGTGCTTATGATAGGTTAATTAGTTTCAAATTGGTAAGAAGAAATTATTAATGGGATTCTTAGGAAGAGAAGTAAGGTTTGCAATGAAGAATCTAATTAATTGAGTATAAGTCATATGGACCAATGTAAGGAAATAAGTAAAGCATTAATACAAATAAGAAGCAGCTAACTCTTCATTTACCGGATGTATAACGGAAGAAAGGTCCTTCTATAGAATAAAATCACAAGTAAGATTCACTTTAAATGGTGTACTATACATAGAACAAAAATAACCTTTAGCTCTTTAGGTTTATGATAAATAAATTCTTGTTAAATGAGGCTAAATTACACTAATTTCACTAATTAAAACTAAACAATTTATGATTAATTGATATTTAATAAAATGGATGGACATTAGAGGCCATTGAAAAGACAAAGGAAGAGATATTTCTTCAAGGGGAGGAAGCAGTGTTAAGAATAGTGTCATATGTAATCAAATTAGAAAAACTCATTAGTTATAATGAGCTAATTACGGAATGAGTAATAAAGGTAAACTGAAGAGTGACATTTGATACTGATGCTCTTATATATGTAATTAAAATAAAAAAAATTATGAAACCCTTTGAAAATATTATTATATTAGTGAATCAGAAGATGAGGCAATCGCCATCGAGCCATTCACTGATCAATTCTTAAAAGAGAATGCATTTTAAGAAACAAGTACATTTACTGCCTGTACCCTTCAAAAATTCATA
>JACYFF010002017.1:21131273-21139080 GCA_017589665.1 Selenicereus undatus
GCGGATGAACTATACATGTACGCATATTCTTTGCTTTTGTATCTTAGGAATTCGAGACGTCATGATATACTCTAACCTATGAGTGGACAAGATTTGTGGATATGATTTGGGAAGATAAATGACGCATGGAGAAGTATAGTATAAGTATAATTATCTTATACGTTGAACTCATGACACTCGATATTGATGCATTACAACTCATGTTGATAAGGAATTGGGAGTAGAAACTCAAGTATACATTGTATGAATTCTATAGGGTTATTAGGAGTGATTTTAGGATTAAGATTTCATATTCAAGAAGGTATTACCAAGATACAACTGCAGGCATGACAACAGAGAATGCGAGGCAAATAAGATATGAGAAATGTTTACGTAAAACTAAAATCCAAGTGACTTTCTTTGAATATATCCAACCCATATAACTTTAGCTACATAAGTCTTTGTATTGATTTAAAAGAGTCAATATATTGTAACCTTTAGCGAACAAACATTAGACCTCCCTTGCAAGACTCTATTATATAATTGTGTATCCTTCGTGGGAAACTCTTGATTTCCTTAGGTACAACCTAGAGCTAGGGACATCTATCATATCGCTAACACAAGCTAATTTATAACTCTTTCTGAGTCAATCCACCATATTCCATCTTATGACATCCATCCCTATATGAGATCATGATCACCAATTTGGAATGTATCTCTTTGTCTTTCATTTATTACCTTTCTCAACTTACTTCATGCAATCCTATTTTTAGAGAAATGACTTGTCCTCTCTTGCTCATGACCAATTTTTATTCTTAATGTTTCCTTTTTGTCACTATTCTTGAATCTATTACTTTTTAAAAGAAGAAGAGGAAGAAGTCCTTCTCTCATGTGGATGGTTTCGAATTAAATAAGTCAACGCATGAAGTCTAACCCTTGTTGTAATGCTTTAAACTCTTTTCTAGGCCCTTCCTAGGGTTGCTAACTATATACATGCCTTTATGAGTATGCCTTGAGTTCTTAAGTCAATATTTTATGTAAAACATTAGCATAGTTGGACAAGTAGCTACAGGTGAAGACTGTTACTTTGATCATCACCTACCCAGGCTAGATCAAAGTGAACGCTAACTGTGTATGCCTAAAAATGATAGTTGTAATTTTTACATTGCCCAATAATGAGAAAATTATGCCAATTATGCCTTTGGGGGCCTAATGAAGTGGTTAGTAAAATAAAAGGAATAATGTAGGAAGTAAAGGTCCAATTAAGGGATATTGCACTAGTCAGTAAGGTCCAATGGACCTGGATGCCGGTCGATTCACCTATATGGGACCTTACTGAGTTCCTATCTTTTCCACATCCTAAGTTTAAGTCAGATTTGGGCAGTTAATTAGTCTTAACCCATGGATGATTAGTCTGACATGCTTAGTTAAATCAAACTTCTAGTGAAATTAACAAGCCTGTTAAGATTAGTTCTAATTTGACAAGGAGTCAATGTCCTTTTCCTAGGCTGAGTCTATATAGTTTTCCACTATAAGAAGGGGCTGCCCCCGAGGGTTTGGGCCAAAAACTTGAATTGAGAGATCAGTTACACATTAGAAAATTAGAAGTAATTAGAGATCGTCATTATGAGAGTCGCAGGATTGTGAAGAGTTCTTTTACAAATTTATGTGGTCTAATCCCAAGTTTCTCAATCAGCGTTAAGGAGCAATCACTTCGTTAGGTTTCCAGGTAATCATGTGGGTTATCATGAGGGAAAATTTTGATTCTTTTTCTTACCCTTTTTATCTAATCTCTTTTTATTTTGATTTCATAAAAAATAGCGATGTAATCTTTAGGTAGTCCTTACCCGCGGTGTGGTCTAATCCCGAGTTTCTCATTCAGCGTTAAGGAGCAATCACTTCGTTAGGTTTCCAGGTAATCATGAGGGAAAATTTTGATTCTTGTTCTTACCCTTTCTATCTGATCTCTTTTTATTTTGATTTCATAAAAAATAGCGATGTAATTTTTAGGTAGTCCCTACCCGCGGTAATTTATTTATTTTGAATTTTACTGTTATTGGACTAAAGGTTGCCTTTTTCACATGATTTAATGTTGATACATACTGAAAATTTTGCATGACTCTGTGACAGAGTAATTAAAAGTTATGATTTCCCATATTGAATAGTACAGGTCGTAAGTGATGACGGACGGTGATGTGATTCATTCTATTACATCATTGTACCATCACCCTTGAAGATAGATTCTCGAATCGAGACTTATAAGTCAACATGGTCCTCAGAATATGAATTGCTAAGGAGCCTTTTGAAAACGTTTTTGATGCAAGATCAATTCACCCTTTGGTGTCCCTTTAGTTGTTCTTATCGATATAATTTGCTCAGAAAAGTGAAATGGTTTGTAAGTTTTTGCTAAAATTCACTAGCAACTCCACTTGATGCATAATTGATGTTTTATCTTTTTGTTCTCCTTATTTTCTTTTTTATTTTTTTTTTCAACAAAACCATTCTAATCAAAGGCATGCACCTTTCTGGACCACGGACTGGGCCTATTCTACCCCATGAATTGGGTCAGGTTCCTAAATCAAGTAGGCTGCCACTCCTGGAGTAGCAGCAGCCACTATCATGGATTAGGATCGAGCAGCTGGGCCTGATTATGGCCGAAGAACCTGGCCGGGTTCCTAGATTAGGATCATGATCCAATTTTTTGATCATTTTCCATAAAACCGCCAATTCCAGATTAAAAATTTAAAAAAAAAAGAATGATTAACAATAAGCTTTTCTAAAAACCCAAATAAAAAATAAAAACGCCTAGTAAAACAGATGTCAAACCATTTGTAGGGGATCGCACCCTCAGGGAGGTCGATCCTTACACCCCTTCCCCAAAAAGTGCTAGATCTTAATTATTTTCAATATTGATGAGTTTAAAAATTGACACACAATAAACTATAAGATGTATATTTACATTGCCTTTACTTTTAGATTGCAGGAGTCAATCTTTCTATGGGCAGAGATGATGGAGATCACCCTATGGCAAACTGCTTAGCCGACCACCTCAGTCTACAGCCTCCAAGCATTGTCCAAGATGTCAAAAACTAAGCTCATAGGGCACGACTTAACCCATTTTCTAGCTCATACTATATAGCTATAGATGATCAAAGTTACCCCCACAATTTGTTAACAACCAGGCAGATCATTTCAACCTAGTTAGAACCCATGCCCAAATTTCAATCCAGCGGAGCAGTTTTGAGGCGCCAACTTTGACCCCATCTTATAGCACTCTTTTTTGCCAGTTTTAGGATGAGGGAAGCTATCAATAAGTTATCATTAGTGATCCATAAGTTGTAAAATCAGACCCTCAGAGACTAACAATTAGCCAGCACACTTGAAGGGGAAATTACCTTTAATCCACTAGATTTTGGCATGATCCCTCACTTGCACAAGCCCAGGAAACTCTCAAGGATTAGGGCTACAACTTGCACCATTTGAACTTCATTAGAAGGGCTTAGATCCTACCTAAGGTTGACACCTCAATAATGTAGGTTAGCAAGCAGAACAGGTGTCAAAGATTAAGCATACAACTCTTATTTAAGGACTATTTTCTTTGAACTTTTGTTTGCTGTTTTTAGGACCTATTGTACTTTTGATTAGCCGTTAAGAAAAGGAGTGAGACCTCGTTTAAAACATTATTATCACTTGTAACTAATCAATTGTTGAATGTATGAAAGTTGAGCCAAGCTCCTTTCCTTCAAGTCTCTCTAGCTTATCCTTATCTTTGGCCAGATTGGGTCGTGTTCAAGTGAGTCTTAGTGTGCTTCTTGGTGGTGTGCCTTATCTAATTTGCAACCAGGGCCCTAAATCTTCATTGGTGGGGAGTTTCATCCTACTTAGATTTGGGTTACCCTTTCATTAGTAAGATCGGTTTAATCCAATTCATTCCAATACATGCTTGTGGGTTTACTCTTGTATTGTTTACCATTTAGTCTCTGAATTTCTTGCTTAGTTTCCATCGTATTTGGTATGAGATGCTAAGCTACTCTCCTTGGCCTGAACTTTAGCCATAAACACAACCCTCGACCAAACACTAAACTATAAAGAACCTATTTGACTGTTTAGGCATGACGAGTGGTGGTATGGCTTTGGAAAAAAAGCTTGAGGCCTTAATGAAGAACTATGAGCACTTGGAGAAGCATAATGAGTGTCTCATGAAGCAACATAGGGAATCCCTTAAGAGCAAAAGGAGAACTTTTCATTATGATACAACCAGCTCTTCAGGTCAATATGATGGAGAATCTAAAAGCTAAAAGAACCCTTTTGGCAATTCAAGTGAGGATGCCTCTAAACTAAGGCTAGAAGAAGCAGAAGGCATCACCATCCATCTAGCTACGAAATCGAAGTAGAAGTTCCTCAGTTTGAAGGGAGGTTTGAACCTAATGAGTTTCTTGACCGGTTACATACAGTTAAGAGTGTCTTTGACTATCAAGACATACCTGAGGATAAGAAGGTCAAGTTGGTGGCTTTGAGACTGAGGAAGTATGCTTCCCTATGGTGGACCAACCTATGTGCTAAGGGAGCTAAAAGAAGGAAGACCAAGAGCAAAACTTAGGCTAAGATGAAGTCTGAGCTCAAAGCTAGGATCCTACCCCCTTCTTATCTTCAAGACAACTATACTCAGTTACATAGTCTAACTCAAGGCACCATGTCGGTTGAAGACTACACTCGAGAGTTTGAAAAACTCTTGATTAAGTGTGACCTATAAGAACCTGAGAACCAAACCATGGTGAGATACCTAAGTGATCTTGACCCTAGGCACTCTCATGTTGTTGAACTGGAGTAGTATACAACCTTTGAGGATGTTTGTATGTTGGCTCATAGAGTTGAGCAACTGAAGAAAACCAAGCCAATGAAGAAGGATCTACCCAAACCTTTTCCTAGATACTCACCCTTTAACAAGGAGAGCACCCCCTAACTCCTAAACCCACTGGAAACTCATCTCAAGTGGCCCCAAGAACCTCAACTCCACAAAATAAACCCCCACCAGGATACATTACTAATAGGATAGGCTACAAATGCCAAGAACTTGGGCATATTACCTCTTAATATCCTAATAGAAGGGTGATAACCTTGGAAGAATACCACGCTATCCAAGAAGGAGATATAGAGGAAGAAAGGGAGGTCTCCTTAATGGAAGATCAAGAGGAAAAGGATGTGGTTGTTGAGCCAAATGAGGGAGATTTATTACTGATCAGAAGAGCCCTCAACGTCTACAAAAGTGTCAAGGATGAGCAAATGGAGAGTATCTTTAATAGTAGGTGCACCATCCAAGGACATGTCTGCTCCTTAATAATAGACAGTAGGAGTTGCTCAAATGTGGCCTCTACTAGCATGATTGAGAAGCTTGGCTTGCAAATCTCAGTGCACCCTTATCCCTACAGTATTTAGTTGCTTAACTAAGGTAAGGGATTATAAGTTAGCTCATAAAGCTTAGCTATTTTCTTAATTAGCAAGAGTTATTTTGATTAGCTTTGGTATGACATAATCCCTATGGATATATGTAATGTGCTTCTGGGAAGTCCTTGGTTGTTTGACAAGAGAATACCCTACGATGGGTAGTTGAACACGTACTCTTTCACCGAGGATGGTAAGCAAATAACCCTTTCCCCTTTAGCTCCTCATCAACTGCCCAAACATAGACCCTCCAAGGCCCCTGACCAAGCTAAGATGCTCCTTACTCTAGTGGAGCCAACCCTTAAGGCCTCACAACATGAGTTTAGGCCTTTTAAGGAGTGGATTCTTCAATCCAGTCCTGATAAGAAGAAACCCAGCCTGTTTCCTCACAAGCCAAGGCCATCCTTGATTAGTATAAGCATGTCTTCCTTGATGATTGATGAGATCCCTCCTGCCCTTCCACTAAAAAAACTATCTAGCATCATATTGATTTGATCATAAGGGTTGTCGTTCCTAACAATTCAGCGTATAGAATGAGCACTAAGGACATTTAAGGGGTGCAAAGGCAAGTGAAGGAACTAGTAGCCAAGGGAATTTTAAGGGAGAGCTTGAGTTCATGTGCTATGTCAGCCCTACTTTTGGCTAAGAAAGATGGGAGCATAAGGATGTGCATCGACAGTTGAGTTATCAACAAGATAACCATAAAGTGCAGGCACCCCACTCCTAAGTTAGAAGACGTGCTAGATGAACTCTATAGATCTAAGGTCTTCTCCAAAGTCGACTCAAGGAACAGATACTACCATATTAGAATCAGGGAAAGTGAATGGAAGACTGCCTTTAAAACCAAAGGAGCCTCTATGAATGGTTGTTTATGCCTTTTGGCCTATCCAATGCACCCAACACTTTTATAAGGCTTATGAACCAAGTGCTTAGACCCTTCATAGGCAGATTTGTTGTTGTATACTTTGACGGCAGTTTAATTTATGGCAAGATAGAAGAAGAGTATGTCAATTATCTCAAGCAAGTGATCTAAGTGCTTGAGAAGGAGAAACTATATGGGAACCTTAAGAAATGTTCTTTCTACTCTAAAGAGGTCACCTTTTTGGATTACATAGTCACATCTAGAGGCATCCGAGTGGATAAAAGTAAAGTGGATGCAATTTTTAGCCGGTTCCTAAGGGCATCTATGATGTAAGGAGCTTTCATGGGCTAGCTTCTTTTTATAGTAGTTAATAAAAAATTTCAACAACATCATACCCCAATGATTGAAATCATGAAGGGAACCTCCATTGAGTGGAATTCCAAGGCTCAAACGGTCTTTGAATAGAACAAGTGTCAGCTAGCTTAAGCTCCTATGCTAGCCCTTCCATGTTTTAAGAAGTGTTTGAAGTTTAAAATGATGCATTAGGAATAGGAGTTGGAGGAGTCTTGACCCAAGAAGGCAAGCCATTAGCTTTCTTTAGTAAAAAGTGATGTAAGTCTCGAGGGAAGGAAGAACCCAAGTCAACACACATCAAAAACATGAATCAAAACTAAGGATATAACTCGGCCAAAAGTGGCACAGTCGTGCTCACAAGCACGGGGTGGCCGTGCACGTTTGCTGCCGGGCAAAACCTGAAATTCTCAAGTTTGCACGGTTGAGTTTGATTTTGATTTTGTGATGGATGCTAGACTATTAGAGGTAGTCTAGGCCTTGAATAGGCATGGGAATAGAAGTGTGAGTGGCTTGTGAATAGGGGAAAATGAAAGAGATTCAAAGTTAAGGATTACTAACTCAAATTAAGCTAGTAATCTCACCTTAATCCTCCTTGAATCCAAATGAAGTAGCCAAAGATAGGATAGACTAAACTCAATGAATAGATACAGAAACACCACCAAACATGAGTCTAGGGCCCTTAATCTTGATTAACATACAGATATCACCACTTAATCAAGGTTACAACTTGACTTGAACACCACCTTAATTGGCCTAACTAATGATAAGCAAGCAAGATTTGAAGAGAGAAAGCTAAGGAGCTCTCAAACTGACTTCATATATCAAAGTAGGTTATGTTCTTGCTATGGCCGTGTGGTTCTTTATGTAACCAGAAAAAATGGCCAAGCTAGCAAGCACACACACAAGCATACACCTCTACCTTTCCTTACTAGGGAGGAAAAGTATTAAGAGCTTAATACAGACCAGTTTGAGCTTAACTAAGTACAAGCTTGCTTAAACTAATCTAATACATTCAAATCATGAAGTAAAGTAGTGCTAATGCCTATTATACATCAATCTAATCATAATTAAAGCCTAAACATGCTGAATGCTTGCTTGAATGCTATTGGCTAGCCGTAAAGAAGCTCTCCCTTTTCGGTCATCCAATCAAATGCAAGAGACATCTTCCAT
>JACYFF010002017.1:21154080-21170141 GCA_017589665.1 Selenicereus undatus
CATCTTCCATTGCTGCTTGCTCCTTATTGGTTGCCCTTACCAAGGTTACAGCCCATCATTGGGTGTCCAGGGATGTGTGCCAAGCCTAGTAAAGCATGCCAATCAACTTTGTAAGTGAGAAAGCCGACTGAATCAAGAGAAAGAACCGGGTTATGCTAAACCGGGTTGAAGCATAATTCTGGCCGATTTTTGGACAAAATTTAAGCTTATCAAAAGTGAGTATGATTTGGTTTTCATGCCATGGGGGCTACCTTTGGGATGCGTATAAAGCCCCCCCCCCCCACACACACACAAAGAAATCAAGGTTGTAGCATGTTTTAGTAGGGTAATTAGGCTTAAACATTAAACCGTGCAGAATGGAGCCCAATCTGACTGGTTTGACAAAATTCCTTGATCTCCCATCCTCTTGTGTGCATGATTTGAAATCAATGCTTGGACCTGAAATTTAACATCATGAGGATTCCAAAAATACAAAAATATTAGGCTTAAGCCACAATGTAGCTTAAGAAATGAGGTGAACAAAACCGGGCATTTTCTGGTCGTTTAACCCGTTTGTTGCTGTTTGAAATTCTTATAAAATGTGAGCCCTCTTCTTCACTTGGGACATTTTTCTTGGATGTTCTAGATTTGATTCAGCATGGTCAAGGTCTTGGCTAGGTAGGATTCCATCAAAAGGCTATATGATGCTAAGAGGAAGTACTCAACTTATGATAAAGTGTTCTATGCAATCATTATATGTTTACAGCACTAGAGGCAGCATTATCTTACAGCCAGTGAGTTTATACTCCAATCTGATTATGAGACTTTGAAGTACATCTAGGGACAACACAAATTCAATTCTAGGCATGCCAAGTGGGTGGAATGCATGCAGTCATTCAACTATAACATTAAGCACAAATCAGGAAAGCCTAATCAAGGGGATAACGCCTTGTCCATAAGACAACTACTCTTGTTCTAGCTAGAAATCTGCATGTTGGGCTTTAAGCACCTCAAGGGCATGTATAAGCAAGATGAAGACTTTCAAGAGCTATATGAGCAATGCAAGCCGAAGCCAAAGGGAGAGTGTCTCATCCAGAATGGGTACTTGTTCAAGGGCAACAGGCTGTGTACTCCTAAGTGTGGTACAAGGGAACTATTAATTAGCGAGGTCCATAAGGGAGCTTTGGCAGGTCATTATGGTGAAGGCAAGATAATTAGCATGCTCAAGAAACATTCCTCCTGATCATCAAAGGATGCCCAAGATATCGTTAAGAGATGTGTTACTTTTCAAGTAGCCAAGAGTCACTTCTTGCCCCAAGGACTCTCCACACCTCTACCTTTGCCACTAGCCCCTTAAACTAATGTAAGCATATATTTTATGCTGGGATTACTGAGAACACAAAGGGGAAAAGACTCAATCTTTGTTGTTGTGGACATATTCTCCAAGATAGCTCACTTTATAGCTTATTCAAAGACCAAGTATGATGTCTAGGTTGTTGAGCTCTACTTTAAGGAGGTAATGAGGCTTCATTGTGTCCTTAGATCCATAGTTTTGAATAGGGATGCCAAGTTTTTGAGTCATTTCTAGATCACCATTTAGAAGAAGTTCAGAAAAAAGATCAAATTTAGCACCACTTGTCGTTCCTAAACTGATGGCCCAACTATGGTTACTAACAGGACACTAGGTGTCCTACTAAGAGTGTTAACCAGAACTGAAGCCAAGGCCTAGGATCTCCTATTACCCTATATGGAGGTTGCATACAATAGAGCACCACGCAAGATCACTGGCTTACCCCCTTTTAAAACAGTATTTGGTCTTGATCCGTTAACTCCAAAGGATCTAGTTCCAAGAGCCATTAAAGGGAAACCTAGTTTGGATGATGAGACAAGGGTTAAGGATATTTAGGAATTACATGACAATGCGATAAAGAAGATTGAAAGGAGCAGTGCCGGTTATCAATCCAATGACAACAACCATATAAGACAGATTGTGTTTTAACATGAAGGCCTTTGATGCACTGGATTTCAGCATAATCCCCACTTACATAAACCTGAGTAATTCTCAAGGATTAGGGCTATAACTTGCACCATTTGACCATCATTAGTAAGGCTTAGATCCTACCTAAGCTTGACACATCAATAATGGAGATTAGCAAGCAGAATAGGTGCCAAAGATCAAGCAAACACCTGCTATTTAATGGTTGTTTTGTTTGAACTTTTGTTTACTATTTTTAGGACCTATTATACTTGATTATCCATTGAGAGAAGGAGTGTGACTTGGTTTGAAACATAATTTTTACTTGTAAGCAATCGGTTGTTGAATGTATGAAAGTTGAGCAAAGCTCCTTCCCTTTAAACTCTCTCTAGCTTATACCTATCTCTAGCCAGAACAGGTGGTGGTCTAGTGAGTCTTTATGTGCTTATTGGTGGTGTGTCATATCCAATTTGCGACCAGGGCCCTGAATCTTAGTTGGTGTTGAGTCTTATCCTTCTTATATTCGATTTATGTTCTCATTAGTAAAATCAATTTAATCTAATTCATTCCAATGCATGCTTGTGGGTTTACTTTGGTATTATTTGCCATTTAGTCTATGAATTTCTTGCTATTTTCCATCAAGAGATGTTTGTAGAGGTAATGTTGCTTACATATGGATCTCCCTAAATCCCACAAAAGTGGGACTCACACTGGGAGGTGGTGGTGTTGTTACTTTTTGGTTGCAATTTCGAGGTTTGTACCAATTAGAGCATACAATGCAGTTTTTAAAAGGTGTGTATTGGTAGTATTAATTCAGTGTTATAAGCTTGTCACAATGCAAACTTGACATGTGTCAATTTTCTTTCTTTTAGGTTTGAAATTTAATTCATTTCAATCCTTTGTGCATGATTTGTTGCCTTTTCTAAAAAAACGGTAAAAGGTAGTCAAATTAAATATTGTGCTTATGATCTCTTGTGATTTTTTATTAACCTACTTGTGTTGTCGAAATGTTTAATTAACTCTTTCATCATTAGATGGCTAAGTGACTTATATAACTATGATTACAACAAGAGGGGCATGATATGTCTTTTTTTCAATGTTGATGGTCTGTATAACCCAAAACCATGTCAATGGATTCTAGCATCGTTGTTTGGCAAATAGTTTATATCTTGCCTCCAATATGAAGATGACAACAACTGCTTCTATTAGCGTGGGTCCCTCAGAAGTAGGTTGGAGAAGATCTAAATGTTATTAGTCTTACCCCTACAAGTATCTATATAGTCAAAGAGACCGATTTTATGAGACCCACATAATGTGAAGATGGCTAACGTCATAAATTGAACATTGACCATCACTGTGGGTTTCCTATCTTTTTTTTCTATCCAGAACAATTAATGGGTGATTAACACATGTAATTATAGTTAGAGAAACTACGTAGAGGTACCCTCAGTTTACTGTAAACTATTTTAAGGACTCGATTTTTAAAACTAAATATAAGGTAACTTGTCTTTTGAAATAACTAGCAGAAAGGACCCTCAAAATTTTATGTGAGCTATTTTCAAGTCCAAGCCACTATTCTAATTTATAGAGCATGCCCACAACTTTTCATATTTGCAAATCTACCCACAATCCTTAAAAATATTTTACTTTCGAAAAATCAAAATTTGTACATGTGGTTTTGTACTCACTAGTACAACTCGAAGCCCTCTTTAATCTGGTATCCGAGCCACGTAACCAAAAAATAATTAAGCTAATTAAGCTAATTAACTGTGTTTAATGCTTGAATAATCACCTACTTTGCCTGATCCGAATTCTTCACACATTATTCACTCACCAGAAGGAATTTCTTCAGTAGCGCCTCAATTAAACTATATCACTAATACAGTTTTAGAATTAAAAGTCGAATTAGCGAAAATCATGATGGAAGTCAAGGAGCTTAAGAAGCAATTATCTATAATTCACCTCTCTCTAGTTAACGAAGTTAGGCACAATGAAAAATCTACTTCAAGTATTATTGCTCCATTTCTACATAAATATCATTTTCAAAACTTAAAAAAAAAAACATTTCCTTTGCATGATAAAAAAAATCCAAAAAAAGTAGGAGAAAAATCAAGTGAAAAATCAGTTCAAAAGCACAAAAAGAAGAAGAGGATGGAGTATAAGCAGTATACTTTTGAAGAATAGAGAAAGAATAGAATCCACAAGAATTAAACAAGATTATGAGCACAATAGTGATAAACATGACGTGCTATCTGATGATAATGAAGAGAGTAATAATATCTAATTAGAAGAAGAAATATATCAGCAGACGAACCTTATTAAACTAGAAGATCTGAATGTGTTACCTTTAGAAGAAATTAGAAGAAAATTGGATTAAAAATATGGTAAAATGGATGTTGAAGATGAGATTAATGAAATTAGAGAAGAACTCGACTTAGATGAAATAGAGACCAAACTGGTTAACAATATTATCCTTAAACCTAAAGAATTTGGTGAACCTTCTAGAAGAAATACTCATTTTATGAGACATAGGTACGTTCTAGTGGGACGTACAACCAATTTTTCTTTTGGGTTTATCGCAAGGAAAACCACAACCTATGAAGAAATTGGTCTTACCCCAATTAGTCAAACGGGATACAACCTATACATAGTTGGAGCTCATAATAGAGAAGAAATGTTTGAGCATTAGAAAACATGTATGAATAGTGTCATGAACTTAAACACTACATGGACTGCTGCAAATTTCCTAAATTATATTGAACATAGTTTTTCTGACATTGTAGCTGACTGATATGACTCATAAGATAAAGACGGTAAAAATACATTAAGGATAATGAAAACACCAACTACAATGTTCAAAAATCTATGTAATAAAATCAAAACTGATTTTGTAGGAGCTAACCTTGATTCCGAAGGAAAAGCAAGAGAATGACAAAGAAATGTTAATAATATAGAATTATAGGATATGAGACATTTGATAAATTATATTACTGAATTTGATCAATATTATTACAAAATTGGGCATAATGAAACTAATCTAGGTATGTTCTTTGACAAATTTTCATATCCTATAAATTCTATAATTAATGAAAAATACATTGTCTGGCTTAAAAGAGTAGATATCATTGATACCCTTGGTTCAAGAATCTCTTATCTGAGAAAATGGGTCAATGATAAATGTCTTGATATCCAAAAGCAAAAGAAAATTAAGAAGTAATTTCTAACTTGCTAGGATTCGCCTCACCAATGGGGAAAAGAACCTGAAAGGAGATGAAAAAGAAAATTTATAAGAAGAAGAGCGCTAGTAAGCAAAGGGGAGAGAAATATAGATGAAAATATTATAACAAACTAAGCCCTAAAAAACGAAGATTTTTTAGGAAAGCCGCTTATTATCCTATAGGGAAAAATAATTGTAAATGCCGGACATGTGAAAAAGTAGGACATTAACCTAATAAGTGCAAAAATAGGAAGAACAACAAGCTTATTAAAACCTTTGGTAGCCTCGATTATGTTGAGCTTAGTGAGGATGAGACATTAGACCTACCCCTAATTAACAACAAAAAAATTGTTGAAATTATATTGGACAATGAACATGAAGAAAGTAATTATGAAGAAACAAGTCATATATTGGAAAGTAACTCGATTAGACTTGGTGATCTCCAAGGAAAAGAGTTTGTTGTAGACAATGATAATGAAGAAGTTAAAGGAGATTGGCTCCTTCCCATAATCCAGAAAGACATGATCCATTAAAAATTTGTCTTTCATTTAAAAAGAAAATACGTGTGTGAAATGACGAAAGGAGATCTAGAGATCAAAGACTTTGACCATGATGTGGGAGAAGTTAATCTCATCAATTGGGAAAACATCCTTAAGTATAACAAAGATAGAAAGTATAGTTATATTTATGTTGGAAGCATCCAAGTTCAAATTACTTCATTACAATATTATGGCAAAGATATTGATCTGTTTGCTTTGCTTTGTGATATTAGTCATACCAAATTTAATAATTAAATTATCACAGGAATAAAGACCAATTTATGTAATGGGTCGGTGGGATTCAATTGTCGACCTGGATATTATGTAAGCCTAAATAATGAATTTGCCAAAAACTTTCTATGTCTTAAGATAAAAACAGTTGTGATGGACATGAAAAGAGGATGATATCCACT
Organism: Selenicereus undatus; assembly: GCA_017589665.1. Taxonomy (NCBI): domain Eukaryota; kingdom Viridiplantae; phylum Streptophyta; class Magnoliopsida; order Caryophyllales; family Cactaceae; genus Selenicereus; species Selenicereus undatus. Next base: position 21,160,204 of record JACYFF010002017.1, read on the forward strand.
AAGGATATTTTGAAAAATTATCTACAAATTGGATAATACTATGGATCCAAAGACTAAGATAACAATGATAGAGGTATAAAATTTTGAAAGTCTTACCCTATGCAAAATATCCAGAGAATTAAATCCAATCTTTAAGAGATAAAGATTAACCATTCATGGATATCTAGCTTTGCCAACCCTACAAAAATCAATAAGAAAAATGTGATAAAAATTGATGAGAATGATAAAATTACCATTAAACCCCAATTATTAAGGAGTACGAGTGCAAGATCAAAATGGGGAGAAGGATCTTCATCAGTTAAAGAAGAGCTTAAAGAAGATGATACGATTAGCATGACCAGTGAAATAAGTAAAATGAGTTTTGAACCCACAAGACATAGTGTAGGCCGAATTATGAGTCTAGATAGAAAGATCATTGGGTACAGAACAAGAACTGTTAGTGAACCTGTAATGCCCTGACCCCTCCTGTGTTGCGGACATTACTAGAAACAGTTTTAAGGATCGTCGACTAACCCCATAAATCACCACAGGTCTTTCCGGTGTGTTTTATCCTCGCTCGCACGCTGCCTGGGAAACTTCCCAGGAGGTCACCCATACTAAGATTGCTCCCTACCAAGCACACTTAACTGTGGAGTTCTTAAGAGTGGGCTTCCCAAAAAGAAAAGTGCACCTTTTGGTGATATAAGTAGTCACTTCAATCATTTTAAGTCACATTCAGGGTATTACAATCACCCCCATTTAAAGCGCACAACATCCTCGTTGTGCCTCACTAACCGACCGACTTCTCTTGAGCGCCGGTCCATACCCAGTGTCTTTGCCCCTCTAGGTGACTGCCCATGGGCTCCCCATCCACTGGCACAGCTCACGGTTGCAGGTCAGCTCTGATACCATCTGTAATGCCTCAACTCCTTCCGGGTTGGGGATATTACTAGAAACAGCTTTAAGGATTGTCGACTCAGAAATCACCATAGGCTTTTATGGTGTGTTTCGTCCTCGCACTCCCACGCTGCCTGAGAAACTTCCCAGGAGGTCACCCATCTCAAGATTGCTCACCAGCAAGCACGTTTAACTGTAGAGTTCTTTAGAGTGGGCTTCCCGAAAAGAAAGGCACAACTTTTGGTGATATAAGTAGTTACTTCATTCCTTTTAAGTCACACTCGGATTATTACACTAGTAGATAAAAATGGATGAGAAAAGCATTCCTTTAACTGCATTTAGTGCCCCACAAGGACATTATGAGATGGATAGTAGTGCCATTTGGTCTAAAGAATGCACCTCAAATATGACAAAGAAGAATGGATAACATCTTCAAAGACCTTAATCACTGTTGTTTGGTTCAAATTGATGATATCCTTGTCTTTTCCAAAACCATAGAACAGCACAAAGATGATGTCTTAGCTGTCACCCAAAGATGCACTGATCATTGTATTATTCTTAGTAAGAACAAGTGCATTTATGCTGAACATGAGATTGAGTCTTTAGGTCTAGAAATAAAAGTTGGACAAATCATTCTATAGAAATATATTCTGAAAAAAAATAGAAAATTCCCCTAAAAAAAATTAAAGATAGGAAGAAGTTAGAAAAGCTTCTTGGATGCCTTCCTATGCTTCAGATTTCATTAAAGATTTAGCTAAATTGAGAAAACCATTGCAGCAGAAACTCAAGAAAGAAGTAAGTTCGACGTGGACCACTAATGATACAAAGGTTGTTCAAAACTTCAAAAAGATGTGTGAAAATCTTTCTATTCTTAATTTCCCTAATGAAAGAGATGATTTAGTTCTTGAGATAGATGTCAGCAATGAGCACTGGAATGCGGTACTCAAAATCAAAGAAGGAGAAAACCCTTACAAATATTGCAATGAAAGTTTTAATAAGGCAGAATGTAACTATCCCATGATGGAAAAAGAAATCCTTGCAGTTATAAGGGGAATTGAAAAGTTTCTAATCTTTTTAGCTCCAAAATCTTTCTTATTCGAACTTCTTACAAAGGAATACTTGGTTTTGTGAAAAAGAATTGATCAAACATGCAAGCGCAAAGGCGACTCCTGCATTGGCAATTATGACTTAACTAGTTTTCTTTCTCTATTGAACATATACAGGGATCGAAGAACTTTCTGACAAATAGTTTAACTCGAGAACTCACCAATGGCGATCAGCAGGGAAAAACTCCTGCCAGAAAAGGAGGAGATCCAAAATGAAATACTGTCACTATTAGAACGGGTTTCTCCTTCTGATAAAGTCCTTATAGATAATTTGAAACTTCATACAAAAAGTAGATCATGCCTTTGTCTGCTATCTTCTGCCTACCTAATAGCCCAAAATTTTTCCCTTCTAGAGTTACAAGTTAATTACCTAAGATGTCCTTATGATATCCAAGAAAAAGAAGTTCTTATGTCCAGAAAAAATGGTGCAATGAGTGGTATGCAGACTTATCATCATTATTCCTATGATATTTGAGAGTCCTAGAGTACAACGATCTACTTTCTCGATAAGTATGCAGTTAGTGGTGTTAGTTTTCCAACAAATTCAATCTCTCCAAATGACCATGTTATTAAAGTCTGGCAATAGGGGATGGTAGTTTGCTTTATAGAAATCTCATATCCGAAGTTTCCATTTTTTTTAAGACTAACTAAATTTCAACAATACATGTTTAGAAGGATCTATTGGATTCTTACATCTCCTGATGGTCGAACAAAAATTCCATATATGTAGAGGTACATTGTGCACTAATCGAGTATAAAAATAGAAAAAGCCAAACTAGCTCATTATCTTATTCAGATTGTTGATTTAGACAATCGCAACGATCAACGACAAGAGTGATTTCCAAAATGAAGAGAATTAGTTACTGATCCGGCTTTAGCAAGAACCATCGGTTTTTACAATATTTATCATTAATGTTGGCTATTAATTAAACGAGGAAAAACATTAATGCATTGCGGAAACACTGCTTTCACCTACGACAATGAGTTTAACAACTACATGAAGGTGGAGGGAGCATCTCTAAAGATGTCTTTGATTATCTCTTTCATGCTAAAGCAAGAAAATTCTTATTAGAAAAAGAAAAGAAATATCATCTTGAATTATTTGAGAAATGGGATCCAGAGCATCTTCAATATGATGAAGATTTTGATGATTATCCTGACAATGATGGTCTGGAAGATATTATTGGAGATGAAGGCAAGCAGAATCTCAATAATGATGACTAGTCTTGTCATCATTAAAATGTTCTAAAAAGTAGTTGCACTATTATTGTACTATTTTGACAAGTGTCTTTACTATAGCCATGGGAATGTACTACAGCTATGTGTAAAAGAAGTATGTACTGTAGCCATCAAGGTATCCTATGTACCCCCCATTCCCTCAATAAAACAAGAGCTCGAGTGCTGAGAAATGATATAGTCATCTAAACATTTTTGAGCACAAAAGAAATTGGGATTCTCTATTTCTCTATAAGCAAGTATTTTTGATAATCTTAATAGTTTAAGTCCCTATCAAATATTTCCATTATAATATTTCCACTTTCAAACTTTCAATAAAAAAAATTTCCTAGTAGGAAACGTTGCTCAATTGAACCTTATGTCCTAAATATTATAATTTCTTAATTAAAGTCTCACTATTCTTTAAAATACTTAAAACTTGACTAGTGACTACGGTATGAGGTAGGAAACAAAACAGATATGTGCTATACCTGATCTAAAGAAAGTAGGGTTGAGATTAGCAATCTCTGTAAACCGAAAGCTATAAGAACACCGGAGTCCAGCATCGACTAAGTTCAGGTAACGGTCAAAGCTCTCTAATTAAGTTTAATTATTTTGATAAGCATGGTGGGCCTATAGCCACAAAAGTTATAATATTTGACATATAACTAGTAGATTATCATAACTACTAGAGTAAAGTCATTATCAGAAGCTTAATCATTAAAGACAAGTGTATTTTCTATTTAGACCCTAAACATAGCCTATTTGCATTGTTCACCCAATTCAGGGGTTTTTTTGTAATTTTTAAAAGTTTATGGACTAAAATAATAAGAAAAAGGACCTAAAAATTAAATGCATAAAAACATCAGGTACTCCAGAATTAGTTTTAAAAAGGTATGGATTTAAAAATAGTTACCATCAAACTTAGAGACCTAAGCGTCAGTTATTCATTTATATAATTATATTCCTTAGGAGTTCAAAACCTAGAATTGCCAAGGGTAAATTAGGAACATCTACATTTACAAACATAAATATATTCTTTATTATGTGTATTTTTCCAACTATGATAATATGCAATTGAAATAGAGGGAGCATGATTTATGGAAAGACTAGGCAGAGTCATACTCCTACTTTCCCTTTAAACTTGGCCAAAATGGCATCAAAATCAGATGTCATTACACTATGTTGGGGACGGTTCTGGAGACTATTGTGTGCCAAAAACTGCCATTTCCATGAGTGGAGTAATATTTTGATTTCATCTTTTTTTCCACCGCTTTGCCCGCTCCTCCCCCCCCCCTCTGCATTTTATTATATACACCCGGGAGTTTATGCTCCCGGATCCATGCAAGCACCACATTAGCATGACATGTCATTGTTTATAATTTTGAAAAAAACTAAAATAATTTATTTGATTTTTATTTTTTGTTGGAAAATGGGGTAACCGTTTTTTTCAGTTATCTTTTTTTTTATTTTTGGGCTATTTGGTTTTTTTTTTTTGCAAAAGATTGGTAGTTATAGTCAGAAAGGTGATGTGCTGCTACACGTGAGGAAGCCAGCAAGTTTCGAATGGTTGTGCTGATGAGATTAATGGATTCATTGATTTCTTTAATTTGTTCTCAAGTTCAACACTAGACTATTTTACATGAAGTTTGAGGGTGTTTGTGTTGCCATTATTCTTATTCAAAATGGACAAGAGCATTGTTCAAGATAGAGTTGACGATTGCAGACATCGCTCTGTTTCGAAAAGTTTAATCGTAAGTTGTGTAATTATTGAATCTTATTATATATGTATATATTTGCTTGATTTATATGAGGTTCTTGCTGAATTAGTAGTTGTTGTTTTTATTTTTTGGTAGCTTTGTTTGAATCGGAAGTTTTGGATGTTGTTGGTAATGAAGGAGATAACGTCGTTTTTGGTGAGTGTGGTATGTTTTCAGTAATTTTCAGTAAATCATATGCTAGTTTTGTGCAGATGTGTATTTGACATGCTTCACCATATCGTTTGCTTAAGTTCACTGCGGTCATGAGGATTGTTCACTTTCAAATAAGATAAGTATTTGTAAGCTATTGTTTATTGAAAATGTCACTTGGATGTGTCGATGGGTTCACTAGTTACTCTGCCTTAGTTCACTAAGGATTTGAGGAAGGTTCACTTTAAAACCTTACTTAATGAAGACCTTATGAAATATTGTGCTATTTGGTATTTAGGCGTTTTGAATATTTACCTTGCATTAGTTCACTATGGACTTCAGGAAGGGTCACTGTAGAACCTGCATGGTATTAAACGTACATAGAATATATAAGTGCATTGTAGAACTTCTGCTTTTCACTGCTTTTTTGGGCCGGTTCACTGAGTTCTTAAGGTAAGTTCATTGAGTAACTAAGCGTATACTTCCACTTTAAATTGATTAATGTTTCATGGTTTTGATGAGGGTGTTCATATTTTTGATTCTCTTCGTTCACTAAGGCATTGAGGAAGGTTCACTCTAACCCATGATTAGTGTTAACCCTAAGTACAACATAGAAGTGCATCGTACAATTGCTGCTACTCAATGTGTTTGTGGTTATCGTAGTTGGTAGTGGATGTATTACCATTTATTGTGTGTGTTGTAATCGTATAAGATCATGTTGTAGATGCTATTTAATACTGTATATGTAATTGTTAATTGTAGATGTAACTTATATTCACTGTGTAAGTTTAATATGTATTATAGGATGTGGGTTCAGTAAACAGGACATTGTCGAAGCTAAACCTTTGCAAGAAGTGTTGGTTGGAGATGTGGCTAGCTCAAAGCGTGAAGCATTCATCTACAATGACTATGCATACAAGATTGGATTTAGTGTTCGGTATTCAAAGATACAACATATATGTAAATCCAAAGGAGGAGGCTTATGTATGCGCCAATTTTGTTGTTGGAAATCAGGATTCAAGCAAGATAAAGGTCAAAATCATAAGGATCATACGAATGTAGATCTAAGGACAGGTTGCAAGGAGTTTATTCAGTTTCATGTGGATGAGGATGGTAAGTGGATTGTTACTCGGCATGAGACTGATCATAATCATGCTTTGTGTAGTCCAAGTAAGCGTCATTTGTTTCCCTCACATCGAGAAGTATCTGGGGAGGATATTTCATTTGTTAAACAACTTAGGGAATCGGGAATAGGTGTTGCTGATGCAGATCGTGTACTTAAGAAACAGGCTGGGGGTTCTCCCTCGGTGGGTTATGGGTTGCGAGACGTATATAACAAGTTGTCACAATTGAAGGACAAAACATTTGATGGTGGAGATGCACACTCATTAATTGAAGTATTTAATAGGCGTCTCAAGTATGAGGATGATTTCTTTTTTGCATTTGAGCTCGATGTGAGCAATTGTTTAGTTAGTTTTTTTTGGCGGGATAAGCAAATGTTGGATGATTATGTATTGTTTGGAGATTTGGTTGTGTTTAACACAACGTATCGGACAAACAAGTACGACATGATTTGAGCGCCATTTGTTGGGATGAATCATCATTCAAAGAATGTTATGTTTGGTTGTGGCTTTTTGATGAATGAGAAGATAGAGTCTTTTGTTTGGTTGTTTAAGACATTCTTGAAGTCTATGGGTGGGAAGCAGCCAATTACTGTGATGACAAATCAGGCATTTTCCATGGCTTCTGCAATTAAGTCGGTGTTTCCTCTTGCTCGTCATAGGTTGTGTTGTTGGCACATTATTGGGAACTCAAGGAAAAATATTGGACGCCTTAGATCGTGTGAAAGTTTCACGAAGATTTTTAATAGAGTTTTGTTGGATTGTGACACTGTGAAGGAGTTCCAATTTCTTTGGGAGAGGTATGTAATTGTTAAAGATTATTAGTAGCTGTATAACTGTATTCAATATGAATCAGTGTTATTAATTAAATATAGTTCACTATTTTATACCATTGTGTTCACTGAATTGTTGAGTATGGTTCATTGATGAATTTCAGAAAATATGTTACCGCACATTAAGAGTGTGCAATGTTATAACTATTATGCCTTTACTTGTGTCCTGACTATTCATCAAAGGTGTGTCATGGTTGATTCTTCTTTTTGTTTCTTTTACTGGAACACCATGCAATTTTGTGTTTCCGCTAATGGCATATATCATACACCAAAGTTGTGGCATGGACTTGTGTTGTTTTTTAGTTATTGGTATGAGTTCACAAATCTTCAATTTTAGTATCTGTGAGTGCACTATCAACGATGGCATGGGTTTCCTACTTTTAAAGTTTGTTTGTGGTGTTGTGCTTATGATATGATTTGTATTTTTCAGGATGATGAAAAAGTACAATTGTAGTAACAATCGTTGTCTTTCTAACTTGTATTCATTGCGTGAAAAGTGGTGTCCAGCGTTTTTAAAAGAATTTTTTTCTGGTGGCATACTATCTTCCGAAAGGAGTGAAACAACAAATAGATCTTTGAAAAGGAGGTTGCGTGCCACAGCGGATCTTTGTGATTTTTATAACATTTTTTGTGACGTTGTATCTGAGTGGAGGAGTAAAGAGAATGGTGAAGATCATAGATGTAGCAAAGGTAATGTAGAAATGGCATTTCCTTCAGTAAACATCTTGAAACATGATATGTCTGTGTATATTGTTGAAGCTTTCTTGATGTTTGAGAAGGAGTTCATTGATGGAGCTGCATATAATTACAAAGCAATTGAAAGTTCTTCTTCTGCTATGTCTTTTGAGGTGTGGGGTATTAGGGTTGGAAGGGATTCTCATGGAGTAGATCCATACGAGGTTCGTCATATTGTTACATATAATATAGATGAAGGTGTTGTTGACTGTACTTGTAAGATGTTTCTGGATGTTAGGATTTTGTATTCTCATTGCCTAAGGGTTCTACATGCTTGTTGTGTTGAACAAGTGTCTAATCAATATATAGTTAGGAGGTGGTGTAAGGGCATAAAAGATGGTCAAACTCTTGATTTGGGAGCATCTAATGGTAAAGAGAATGTATGTTGCTCTTCGGTTTGGAGGATGCAAATGATGGGGAAAATGAATTCAATTATTACAGCTAGTCAAATGAACAAGAATGCAGGGGCTCATTGTGAACAGTATTGTACGGAACTTAAGAAAGTAATTGAATTTGATATGGGTTCTATACATATTGATGAAGATGGACAGAGGAAGGATACGAATTCGCTTCCGAATGTGCTCAATCCTCCCGGATCTCGTCAAAAAGGTGTTGAAGACTGATGTGGATTCGTCTTCAGCACAACCCCATGTAATGTTAAAGTTGATATATGATTTATGTTTTTTCTTGTGGGTGTGCTTAGTTTTTTTACATTGAATATTTGGATGTATGCCTTTTTCAGATTTGTTATATTTTATGTGATATTAAAGTGGTCAGTGACTTTAATTTCCATGTTCTGATATATGAAGAATGCTCCATGTTGTCCAAGTGTTGTTCCGTATACTGGCATAAGTTACTCGCACATGCTTCGATAGGTACATTACTAATTATGTTATTATTGTAATGCATTGGCTTTGTGTTGGAGATGTTATTTACTATATTTTTGATTGAGTAGATTTCATTGCCGACATTTAATCTGTCATCTTCAGTTTTGCACGTTCACTATCATGTGGGTGAGGTACATATTTTGGTTCATTTACATTTACTTGTTCGGTCATGTTTGTCTATGACATTTTAAGTGGTTGTTCAACATTAAGTTTCTCAATGAACAACATTGAATAGTATAGTGAACTTTTGAATTGACTCAGTGTTGGTTTTCATTTGTATGTAGGGTTCATTCCCATCATCGTTGTTGCACTCGTCTTACTATTCACATCCATCTAATAGTACAGGGTTTATGCCTGTCGCGGCTCCGGCAGTGGTACAACAGTTTCGTACTGATAAGTTTCTTACAGATGCTACTGCTAATGATGAGCAATGAAAGTGTTAGTGCGGAGTTGGAGTCCATTTGATTTCTAATGTTTAGTTCTTATGTACCAAAACAGTATGTATTGAGTTTTTGAGACCATATGAGTTGTGAGCTCTACATATTTCAATGTTGATGTTCACCGTTATTAGTTATAGTTTGTAAGAGGTCTTTGGGGTTTATGTTGTACCCCAAATCATCTCTAGGTCTGTGACGTCTTTGTCTATAATTGTTATTCATGGCAGCATTTTCATATTGTTAATGTATATTGAATTCTATTGTGACATAGTACTGAACATTTTGAATTTGGATAGTGATTTGTATAGTTGTTTGTGATATAGTTTAATATTGAATTATGGCATATGAATGTGCATCATATTGGATAACATTGATAATTAATGGACATCATTCATGTTCGTACAAGGTATTGTTGTTTTTGGATTTACACCAAAAAGTTCTTATAGTTAACATTCCTGAATATATTATAGTTCAAATACCAAGTAAGTAGTGAACTTACACATTAAAACTAGATACATGTAATTATTTTATAGTTTTATTGTGAGCTTAAATACTAGGTGAACTTTTCGTAATTACTCAGTGAACTCATTAAGGTTTTAGGGTGCAATTGTATAGTGTAATCTTGTTTAAGCGTAATCAGTTTTAATAGTGAACCTTCCCTCATAGATTAGTGAACACATAGCAAGTAACTAGTGAACACACATATTAAATCCAGATATCAGTATGTATTTGAAAATGGAATTGTGAGCTTAAACTCTGAGTGAACTTTTATTAGTTACTCAGTGAACTTACACATTAAAACTACATATATGAAATTA
>JACYFF010002017.1:21170151-21208052 GCA_017589665.1 Selenicereus undatus
AGTGAACTTGTCTTAGTTACTCAGTGAACTTACACATTAAAACTACACATATAAAATTATTTTATAGTGTAATTGTCAGCTTAAATAGGGAGTGAACTTTTCTCAATTACTTAGTGAACTCACTGAGGTTTTAGGGTGCAATTTTATGATGTAATCAGGTTTAACTGTATCAGTTTTAATAGTGAACCTTCCTCAATGCCTTAGTGAACGAATACCAATTAAGTAGTGAACACACATATTAAATCCATTAGATAAGTATTTATCTGAAAGTGGAATTGTGAGCTTAAACTCTGAGTGTACTTTTATTAGTTACTCAGTGAACTTACACACACAATATTGTTGCTATAGGTGCACACATACTTGTATTGAATATAGAAAAGAAACCATTGTAATTTCACATTATAAAAGCTAGAGTTCAGGAACATTGTGTGCACTATGCACGTATGGGTTAAACTATATTTAACTACATAATAATGGAGTAGTACTACTGCTGGAGGTGTGGTTGTTCCCTTTATCTTTGTTGGTAGTCTTTCTTGGCTGCCTCTTGGATTTGCACGCGCAAGTTGTTCACTTCACTTTATAATATCATTGATGCATACCTTGAACGTAGATGCTTGACAAATTCTTCCTGCGTTCTGGCCAGGTTTGTTGGAGATAATAAGTTTTTAATATGATGTGTTTTTTGAACTTTTGCATATAATAATCAGTAATTTAGAGGTTATAACTGGATTGTGGATTAGTTACCTTGTTTTTCTCAAAGCCAGGTGTCCAGGACTTGACATTTCCTCCTTGAAATGCCTCCATATGGCATATCGCGTAAATCCCACAGTCGTGAATATTAGTGTTATCTTGCCAACAAAGAGTCCAAAACACTGGGACAAATTGTCTCACATCAACTCCTTTTTTGAGCCCTCCATCCAATAAGTAGATTGCAAATAGGTTTGTCTGCACATAATATAGGGACATATTAATGAATAACATTATTGTCTTGGTGTTGAAGTTCATTAATTATACAAGGCTAAACTCCAACAGCTAGCTTTAGAAGATCACAATAAGTTCAACATGTTATTGGTAATATGTAAAGGCCATGCAAGCAAGACAGAGATGCAACATTGGGTAGATGGGTGTGAATCTTCAAGGTAGTTATCATAGAAGCAGGAGATAACAGTTTATTATTCAAGCCCTGAACTTGTGTAGATCATTGATCAACTGAACATATGAATGGCTAATAAAAGTATTGTCCAGGCCAGATTTCAATCGGGAAATTATGAAACAACCTCTGTTCTCTACAGATGATCATTGATTAAGTTATCTGAGTTGCTAAACTAATGGCGGTCAGTTAAACAACTACTGTTGTAGAGGTCATAGGCCACATAACTGCTAGCCTTACTAGCATCCAATTTTGAGGATGCGAATGTAATTGTGCTTACTGACATATGTATATTTTCCCAAAGACTTTGCTTAAGTTAATTCATTCTAAGTCAAGCATCATGGAATCAATTCACTGTGAAAAACTTCTTACTAAATGCAGCTGGCTTCCCCACAACCCCTTTTATCCGTTATTTGGAGATGAAGTGGTCAACGAAGCGATACTTGAAGATCCCATAGTAGTTGAATTCCATTGTACTTCCGTATCATTGTATACATGTTAGGAACATGCATTGAGAATTGGGGAAAAAACGTTTACCATGGCCATTGTGCAGTGTTTATAGACTGATGTTGTCTCTCCTATGCGATTGTCAAGCACAATCACTTTTTTTTGCTATGAAGTCGAAACAAATGACAAAAAAGTGATTGTCCCTAAGAATGGGAAAGAACATCTGCATGTAACATTAAAAGGACCAAGTCATGCATATGAAGGTTTCTTTTCCGGTTATGTGGAACTCAGAGTACACGATACAATACTGAGTCAAACAATTTCAATTAAGCTATCATTTTAAATTTGGGAGTGTTATTATAATGTTGCATTAAGGTATCATGCCAATCAGGCTTAACACTATTCAGTTCTTATTGTTAATATTCCTCAATAATTTAATGAACATGTTGTGGCACTGATGAACCCATTGGTGTTTAATAGTGAACTATGGTCACACACAAGATGAAACGCTAGGTTAACTGAACATGTTTAGTGTTTTTTATTCTTGTTGGTGAATTTTGTACTTCAAAATATATTGAATGAGATTATTCACCATCTAGGAGGTCACTGGTCATAATATACCTTTTTTCCAAAGTATAATTCGTTTTTGAGAATGTCAGTGAATGTTCACTGTTGTCATTCTTATGGTTCACTATGGAGTTGTTGGTTGTTCACAGTTTGTTGTGTTGTGCAGTTGAGTTATACTAATGAAAGTGACAAGCGCTATGATTCTTACCATTTGTGCTTCATCCAATTTCATCCAGTTATACCTTCTTATTTCAAGGTCCATTACCGTCTTGAAGATCTCCGGTAGATTTGAAGTTTCATTCTCTATGGCCAACAGCAAATTGAAAGCACCCAATTAAATGGTAGCCAACAACAATGACCTATTATATAGCCAAGTACGTTATATGTATGCATATATTTCTTACATAAATATTTGTGCTGAAGAACATTCTTTTCCTTGCACTGGGATTCCTTCTCCTTTCCATCTAGTTTAAAAGAAGACATAGTACATCCACCACAGAACTCTCTAAGTCTTGATCTGTCCCAGCCAATGTCTCAAACCCTTCCCTGAATATCCATAATTTCTTGTCTTCTTCTTCATGCTCAAACTCGAACAGTTTCTCCCTATATGTTATTCTTGAATCATTAGTTCTTTAAGCAATAATATATGATCATAGCATAATATGAATGACGTTGTAAGTGTAAAGCATGATACTTACGTTGATGGGTGCAATTCATCTGGTGGGAGAAATGCATAGTCCACCAACAACAATTATTCTGGAGTCAGCTGATCTCTAGCCTCTCTATAGTATTTAAGATATAGGGATCTGCATTGAAATGGCATTTCTTTAACCATCCTCTTCGGCTGGTGTCTTAGCACCACCTGTTTTCCCTTTTTGTTTCCTCGTTTTCCTATTGGCTTCTCGAGCTCTTTGCCTTTTTCTGGTGTGGTCTGCACATTGATAGCATTTTCATTGGCTTGTGGTAGTTGCTGCTTAGAGTATGATGCTACAACTGCCCATGTAGGATCAGTGTATACTCCAATTTGAGGCTGAATTAAGGCAGGTCTTATATCTCCTGAAGGTGTGGCAGCTGCTCCCCTTTTAGGTGATATTCCAAGGTTGAAACTTGGAGGACTGCAGCCCATTGTTGTTCTTTGCTCCATTCTCTCTATGGCCATGCTTTCTAGCTTGTCCACTTGTTCTAGGAATTCTGGGCTACAATAATATGGATCATCTGGGGTGGAACAGCCTCTTACATTATCATCACCACTTGCCTTGTCAGTACTCTAGGCTTGTGAGATTTGTGTATGAGTTTTTGTCCCTTTATTTCCCTGCTGCGCTGCTGCAGCTGCACTAACGTTTGTCTGCACACGTTGAATTAGTTAATTCGGTGTAGTTATAATTGAATATAACATAGTTTGTTATTATAAGTATTTATTTAATTTAATATGATACTCATGAAAGTTACCTAAAGTGGTTCATCATTGCGATGTACAATGCCACCTTGCTGTGCATTGCAATGTGGACAGTATGGACATTGTTGCTCTTTAGTCATGGTTGCCTTGGACATTGCACCAGCTTCTCCTTGTTGAGGATGGTCTTCTTCCAATTCTTGAGTGTAGATCTCCAAATCCGCTTCAGCTAAGCGTACTATTCTTTCATAGTCAATTCTTGCTATTATCCTACCTTTCCCGTACTCTCCTGCTTCTTGTTCCTCTTTGTCTCTTGTTTTCACCTTGTCTGTATCCCAATTAATTGCAGTTGGGAAAAATCTTTCAACCTTTCTTCCTCTGAATTGGGCTCTATCCAGGTAGAACAACTGTCATAATAGTTGAATATTCCATATTTGAATTAGTTTTAATAGTGAACCTTCATCAATACAATAGTGAACAAATAGCAAGTAAGCAGTGAGCTTGAACATAAAAACGAGAGATCAGTTTATAAGTTATAGTGGAATTATGCACTTCAATACTGAGATCAGTCCATCTACTATGACTTTAAATTGAACATTCCTCAATCCATTAGTGAAGTTATGCAACGTTAATTGTGAAACAAGTACAATCAAGCTATGATTTTATATTTGAGAGTGTTCTTATAATGTTGCATTAAGGTATCATGCCAATTAGGTTTAACACCATTCAGTTCTTATAGTGAATATTCCTCAATACATCAGTGAACGAATTCTAAGTCAACAGTGAACGTACACATGTAAACCATTGATCAGTGTTTATTTTATAGTGCAATTGCGAGGTTAAACAATGAGTGAACTTTTATTAATTCCTCAGTGAACTCACTTAGGTTTTGGGATGCAATTCTATGGTGTGCTCATGTTTACCCCCAATCAATTTTAATGGTGAACCTTCATCAATGCATTAGTGAACAAATACCAAGCGAGTAGTGAACTCCAACATGAAAACAAGAGATCAGTATTTACTTTATAGTGGAATTGTAAGCTACGATACTGATTGAACTTCTCTTTGTTACTCAGTGAATTCACTTAGGGACTAGGGTGAACTTCCTTGTTGGTTGTTGTTTTAATGGCATTCAAGTTTTATAATGAACTAAAAGTCCGCTAACTAAAATTTACACACATAAAGCACTATTACAAAGTGCATAGTTATTGGATACATACAAATGTAATGGGCTCATGATTGTACTTACCATTAGGAATAGGAGCGATCCTGTGAAGAATTTGCTCTTGTCCTTTTTCCATTCTACCACTGCATCGTTCAAGCACTTTAAGGTATATCCACACCAATTGTATTTTTTGATTTCTTCGATATTCCTTAAATACTTGACTACCAGGGATTGGCAAGTGCCATTTGCATTTCCCACAATGCAAGTAGAGATGGCATATGTGATGACGTCAATAATGAAATCCTGTGCATGACCACCACAATCTAGTATTACTTCATCCATGCTTCCTACTGGGGGTCCAGCTCTTTGAACATTCTATCTTCTTCTCCACAGTTCTAAAAACTATATCTCAACTTCTGAACTATGACCTTCAATAATTTCATGTTCTCCCAGTGGTAATCCTACAGTTGCATATACGTCCTCTTCATCTATTAGGAGTTTACCGTTGGGTAGGTTCAACGAATTGTCCCAAGGATCATATTGTTCTAATAGCCACCTAGCCAATTTTTTGGGAATTAATTTCGTTCTCACCGACAACATTCCTCCAAACCCAGTATGCATTATAGCTGACCATTGGTCATAGTCTAGTCTCTCCACTAATGTCAGGAAGCCACCCGGGGCCATTCTATGTCTAAGAAGCCCAGACCATGATCGAGTTTTTATAACTGAAAGAACCGTATTTGCACTTACAGGTTCTTCAACTTCATTATGGCTGAATTGGACTTTCTTTGTAGCAGTTGTTTTGGGTGCTCTTTTCGTTGTTGGTTGCAGACTGTCTCTGTGGTGCTGCTTCATTTGTCTTTTGCTTGCAGGCACTAATTCTTTGCTGTGTGTTTTCCCTTGTCTCTTAGCTTCAGCTTCACTGACCAATGTTCTGCAAGAGATAGTTCCTGTCATATATATAGCTAGTTGTTTGCATAGCATACTATATCATAGTCTAATCTACAATTGTTTAGTTGTGACTTCTTCATACTCTGCCATTCATGAATCATTTTGTTGTTGCTCACTTTCTTCTATATGAAAGTTCACTGTCACTAGTTTTATCCATTGTTCATTACTGAGTTTACAGGCTCTTAGGGTTAGTTCACTATTTGTGTGTTTATCGTTCACTTTGGTTTTGAACGATTTGTTTTTGTAATATCCCCGCCAAACCAAGCCACACAACATGCAACCGTCTTTGTAATCTCGATACTCACCCTTGCCCTATTTCATTCAAGTTTTTGCTTGCTCTTTTGTTTCAATGACAATCATCAATTCGCATGCTACTCAATCTCTGGAATGACAAATTTGGTGAGTTGTTTGAAACCTTTCAATACAAATTAGCTAAACACATACCTCGATTTTCTCTTATATGTAATGCTCACTACAGATTTTCTTCTGCTATTGTCATCCACAACATTCTGAGGTTCCGGTGCATCTGCTACACGTATGGGTTCTTCTCCATCTTCCATGGTTGCTGGGTTCAGAACTGAGATGATTTTAATGCTCTTCAAAGTGCAGATTTTTGTTGTAGATTAGGTGATTTGTGGCGTTGGTGGTGGAAGAAGCGCAACAGAGGTGTCGCTGGGTAGTAGTGGGAGCTTTGATGCTGAACAAAATTGATGGAGAGTGCAAAGCGTTTATGACGGTTATTGGGAGTAGTTTTCCATTTGTTGCCGTTGAAGTGGCAGGTCGTGGGGGATTTTTTCTTTTTAAAAAAAAATGAATCTTGTTACTTAGTTAGCTATTTTGATCCATGTTAGCATGGGTGTATGTACACCCTAAAAAGGAAACAAACAAAACGGAAAGATTAATGACCAACGTTGAGCAACATCCGGTTGCCCGGCCTTCTACAATCAGCGATGGATAACCTCCCGCCACCGCTGATTCTCGAAATATTGAGTCGACTCGCCGATTCATCAGACCTAGCTCGGTGCCGTCTCACCTGCAACACCCTAAATTCTCTCTCCTACGAGGTCACTTCCATCAGTCTCATATGCTCTTTCGATCGCTACACCAAATCCCGATCCTCACCCTCACCCTCCCTCGTCACACCTTTCAAGTCCATCGTCGATGACTTGATCCCTAAGCTCAGCTGCCTTGAGTCGATTTCGATCGGCGTCGACAACGTCATGCAGGAACTGTCCTACGATGATTGCGACGACGATTCTGATGACTTTTACTTGACGGATGTCGATTTTGTTTCTTGCTGGTTGCCGGCAGTTGCTGAGGGATTGAAATCGCTTTCGTTTTGCGACTTTTGGGTCCAGTCTTGCTGGAGACGCTCCCTTGTTTTGTCTTTCATTTCTCGCAACTGTAAGTCTATTCCCTTTCTCATTTTTCAGTTTTTTGATCTCTTAAGCTGAAGTTTCAGCTTGATTGAATGGATTTAGTTTGCATTCCATAATCGTGTTACTTGTGGATGATATGGAGTTGACTAAGTTGGCAACTTGCTGGGTCAATCATGTGCTACAGGCTTGTGAGCACGTACAGTCGTGAGTCAAAATTGTGGCTCACAATTGGGGGCCTTCTCCCTCGACATCATTTCGTGAACCAATTTTTCGGCTTCCAAGTTTTCCTCACTACAATACGTGGCTAACAACTTTGGTTTATCAAATAAAATAATACTCATGACTCTATTTTATAATACACAACTTTATCTTCAGAATCTAAAAAAAGGAAAACCCAATTAAAAATGATTAAAAAAACAAAAAAGCAAGAAAAATAGTTGTGAGTCGGCTCATGGCCATGAGCCGCTCATGGGCTCACGTTGTTGCAGGAGTCATGAGCCGCTTGACTCACATCTCGAGGCGAGCGAGCCTCAAAATAGTTGCCCCTATACATGCTAAGGGATCTTAGGCTTTGGAATGTGTGGCCCTGTTTTGAAACAAACAGTTGTGGGTTGCATAAAGGGTTTGCAACAAAATGATGTAAATAATGAAATGTAAGCTACTGTAAAACAAAAAATTAATAAATTGATTATCTAGATGCCATACTCGGTTATAGAGTGGTTATTTTGGCACAGTGCTCCATTACGTGCTTGAAGACAGTCATCACAGCCTTTCGAACGTTATACATGTAAAACTAGAAATGCGGCAAAATCTGGTTTGGTAAGCTTCAAAACCTTTTTTGTGTAGAAGTTGCATTTGCAAAAAGACCTCAATTTGTGCCCACAGTCCTGCTAAAGAGGGGCAGTAAGGAAGCATACAGGTAGCAGTCTCTGCTCAGAGAGAGTTTTATTTGACCCTAGACTGAGAACTGTTGATTATTCAACGGCGAATACAGGAAATTAGTCACCTATAAGCTAAGTTAACCTGAAAGTAACTCATTGAGCTCTGCGAAAGGTAGACAAAGCATACATGCTCTGTGATTAAAGACAAATCGTTTGGAAGACTAGATGACAGAAGTAGCACAGGGGCCCAATTTTGTCATGGCGAACTCATTTTTCAAGAGAGATTAGTTAACGTAGAAGGCAATAGGGTTCTAAAGAGAATACTGAATATTCACCAGCGGAGGAAGAGGGGATGATGTAGGGCCATCTAATATGATGCTGGTTGGGGAAATCATTCAATTTCTACAATGAATTTGTGCTCCTGAAGCACAATTTTTGGAACATGTCAAATTTTATACTCAGACTAGCCATTTTGCTATGATAGTTGTGTCAGACATGGCACTTACATGGATAGATTATGGGAAATATGTTGGACATATATCTAAATTCTTAAATCTCAGGGGGGGAAAAAAAACAAATTAACATGTAGTCCTTTTGGTTTATCATTCATTATTTTGTATGCTGCTTTATTACCATGTTGTCAACCTTGTGTTTGCCCTTATGTCTTTTACCCTTAGTATGATTTAGAGGTTTGGGTATTGTAATCGTCTACGTATAGGTTGCAATTTGCTATATCTAAACCTTAATATTGAAATCATCTAAATAATTACTTTGAAGTGCATTTCACATGTGAAAATGACAAGTTATCAAATCCATGTTTGACTTCTGGACAGTGTCCTCACATCGTATGCTTAGAACTTTTCTTAGTTGAGCACTTCAGAGGGTTTATTAGATTCTGGGAACCTTCCAGCACTAGAGATTTAGCAGTTGGCAAGCAGGTTGAACTTGATATAGGGAATGGATAAGTTTCTGCCAGAAAGGTGGGAGATGAGGAGGCCATGTGCTGCATGACATTGATGTGGGCTCCAGAAGTGGAGCAAAATTTCAAAAGTTATAATGGAACAGTAAGTGCGAACGATGCCAAAATGGCCCGAAGGAACTCATTCACATATGGTTGGGTAGGAAGCCTAAAATGGCACATATGGTGTCGCAAGCAGCACTTAAATTAGATAGCATGTGGTACCAAAGATGTTGAGGTGATTGTATAATTGAGAATTTGTTATCAAAAAATATGATACCGATGGACAATGTTGTGTTTTGCTTTCGTGGGTTCTATGAAGGATTCAAAATGCGGTTTCGGTTACGATACGGTAAAATCCCTCTAGTACGGTAATTGTGTTCCATATCGCGGCTATCGTGGCATAAAAACGCGGTTCGTCCAACTCTAAAACCTTTCCAGTGCGGCTGTTTCGTCGCAGTTCGGCCACATTTTGAATGCATGGTTCTATGTTTAATAGGTGTTAGTGCATATGGACTGAATTAACCCAATAAGAAGTAGGCATGCTTTCAGGAAACAATGGACACCACAAACGAGCATGAATGCCATTTGGAAGAACCAAACGAAAAGGGGTAAGAGTTATGATGCTCGTTAAACACTAGAGAAGGTGACAACTCCTTTGAAAGGAGCTGAAGCGGAAGTGGAAGAAGTGCCGAAGGGCAGTCCAACAAGTTCTGGACACATGTGATCCTTGTTGCACGCGAGAGGAAAGGGGGAGGCTGGAGCTTCCTAATGAAAGATTCTTTAAGCAAGTGGATCGAGGATGCCCTAGGGGACAGCACCAAGAGAAGCCTGGAGGAGTAACATCAGGTACACCAGTGGACTGGATGAGTTGTGACTTGTGAAAAAGAGATGGTGCCATGGCAATGAGGATATTCTTCTAACTATTGCACCTTATGCCCAAATGGTCCTCGCACATGGTCCCGGGCATCAAAGTCCAATAAGCAAGTGTTTTTGCCATGGACCATGGTCACGGACTGGAATCTTATCCAAGTCCGTGGCCTATATCAGTCGTACTCGGAGATGTGGCAACCAAAGGACATCTACAAGTTTTATGTTTAGCCCTGACTCACTACTGCTAAGCACTTACTGGAACCATAATTGTTTGAATGCACTTTCAAAGTGACAATAAGACCAACTAAAGCATCCATGTGAACCAGAGAGTCTGGGTGTTTAAACTAGCATTGCGAACCTGACCACCTGAAACCCTCTTGGGTGTTGCCGTTTGACCTGTCCTCAGGACCCATCTCAGCTTTTTTTGACGCTGATTGCTGTAATGATTAGTTGATTACAGCAACATTATTGTTTGAAATGCACTTTTGTCCTGGCTGCAATTATCACTGTTTTGGTTGGTGGCAAGAGTTTCTGGATAAGCTGAGGAAGGGAATGGAGCGGTGCTGCTAGCCTGTGGCTACCCGCTTCCTCAATTACCTCCATCCTCGGCAAACATCTTTACTGCTTTAGAACTGCCATCGAGAAATCGGAGAAAGGTTCTATGCCATCTCTAATGTATTCCTTTAGTCCCATATTTTTTGAGAGCTTGATCGAAAATTGGATTTGGAGTATGCAGCACAAAAAGATTTTAAGCATTCCTTCTCTGCAGACATACTAAGTCACCAAGATGTCACTCTTGCAACTGTTACGTCCGGCTTGTAACTTGTCTGTTCACTACCATGCCCTGCACTTGACAGCAGCAACAGAATTTCCTGGTGAGAAAATTGCAGAGAACCATATACTCAGGGTGCTGAAAGATTTGGTGGAATAGATCCATCAAATGATGCGGTAGTGTACTTGGCTGTCAAGGAGAATGCATCATCCTTAGCACAGGCCTTGGTGGTCAGTGTCAGTGTGATCAGAGCATAGTGATAAGTTTATTTTCCGAAGTGAAAGGGACCTTCCATGGGCCAGCCTAATGTAGTTGCAATCTGGAAAATAGTTTTTAACATAAAACAGATTTGGGCCAGGTTGGTTGTGACTTGGAGGACTAGTTTGCATTAAGGTTTCACGAGACAGAAAGATGAAGAGGATAGCAGATAATACAAAATAAAGAGTTCAACAGAGTGGGGTTCAATGTGGTGGTAGGCACAGACAACTAGCAGCGTAGCAGCAGCATCGGTTCGCAGTTAATAAATAAAGTATCCGAGAATGCTTTGATAGAAGAAGGTTCAAGTTTGATCGAGGATTTACAACATTGTGCAACTTCAAAAAGCTTAGACCGTACACTAGTTGTGCTACATGAAAAGGTGTGATTTTTAATCTTGATCATATTGCATTTAATTGGATAGAATTTCGTTAAGATAGTAGGACTTTTGACCTCTAGTTGGCCTTCTTTTTATAAAACAAGGTACATCTTGATTATTATGGTCTGGACAAGTAAGTGCTGGAGCATAAAGGAGATACTGTGCATTGTCTTGAGTGAGTGAGATTCTTTTCGTCCCTCTGTTTTTTCCAACTACTTCTTAGTTTGTTTTCTGCTTGTGTCAGTTTGATGATGTGAGTTCTTGCGCCTGTGGTATGTGGATTTGCTTAGGGAGTTTAAAAAATTTTGAACTCTGAAACTAGAAACTGATTATGACTGAGCTACTTTATTGTCAGAGATGTGTCTTGCAAGCTACCTAGCACATGGAGAGGAGTTAGCTGGCAGATACCTCAGTTATTGAGCATCTACACTTTCCAAAAACAATATGCATTAAAAAAAAGTGCACCATTAGTATTGGAAAATTATATTATTTACCCCTAGACCTATCAGTCGGAATAGGCAAATTAAATACGTGTTGGGTGTATTCGGGTTCGGGTAAAATACGAGTCCGATGTATTTTGGGTTCGGTAAAATACGAGTCAGGTGTATCTCGGGTTCGGGTAAAATACGAATGGGTGTATTTCGTTTTTACGGGTTTTGGATCAACCCAACGGGTTTAGAGTGTCTTTTCTGTGAGTTATGCATCTTTTGTTAAAATAAAAATTTTTGCACATTTATTATTCAAAAATTGTCAGTATTTAATCAAAAAGCATAGTAATTGTAATATCTCAAAAGTATATTAAAAATATTCAAACTTTTCATTATGATATATGGACATCATGTGTAGGCAGATAAAGAATCTAACCCCTTTTGGGTTGGATGGATTGTCCGTACATTGAAAGAAGTCAATAGCGAGTCGGGTCATTTGTTGGTCAACCTTTCTGGAGTATGTTAATAGACCGGAGTAGTTTGACCTCGCTAATAACCCATTTAATAATTTGATATTTTTATTAATGAACCTACTAATGCTTAATCAGGCAACACCTTTTTTATGGGTTGACCCCAATATGAATATGGCCGGTCTTTTTGCTGCCACTAGCATCATAGCTCAAGAATAGTTAGAATGAAAAACAAATAAAATGGAGTTAAAGAAGTACAAAATATTATCTTTTAGTTAAAACCTTACTTTGGGGAAGATGTGGAATACTCCCACGTATGTGTTTATGATATGATTAGGTAAACTCAATTTATCATTCAATCATACAAATTATCATATGCTTACTAGGACTCTCAATTCTCTATCAGTCCAATGCAAAACACAACATGATAATTAGGCTTGTTCATAAGTCCAGGACCGAACCGATCCATAGTCGGTCTGGGACCCGTAGTCGGTATGGACCAAGACCAGACCAAGGAAACCTAGACTAGACTGAGATCGGATCGACTATGGTCCGAGTCTCAAATGGGCTAGGGGCCTAGCGCCTTGGCTTGCTTGCAAATTTGGCTGCTTTGTAAATCTTATAGAAACCAATCAACTCATGAATTGGGCTGCTACAATTTAGACCTCTCTTTATTTTTTGCGTTTTAGCCTTTTCTACGAAATGCTTGGTAACACAAAATTTTACGTCGATTTTGTCCAAAGTGAATTGATCAACTTATAAACCATAAGCAGAATTAAACACCCTAATCTCTAACCTACAAACCTACTCCACAAGACCACAACATAGGTGCATATCCAAATGAACTCCAAAGTACAAAGTTTACTACATAATCAAATCTAAGCCTCAAGTCCCAAAGTAGAAGGTGCATAGCCCTTGATAAATGGAGATAACACGTTGAAGCCTTAAACTTGGAAGGATTTAATTTTCTAAAAAAATTTGGTCTCCTTACTACTTTGGTTCAAATGTTCAAGTACTTGTTCAAAAGGTACATAAAAATAAAGAACAAAATCGAGTTAGTCAATATAAAAACTGTAACACCCTAACTCCTAATCACTTAGTTAACTTTAATTAGCTAAATGTTGGCAACAAACTATAGTAACCTGCAAGTGAGAGCATTACTGCCATCCTCAGGAGGATAAGGCTTTGTTAACTATTTAAATAAGCATTATAATGACTCTTATGTTATAAGAGAACACAATAACATACAATTCGTATATGTTCACCACAATGGAAGTTTTTCCCATGATCCCCATAAGAGCTCGTCTAGGTCCATTGAACATCTTGCGGCTTTATTTCCATTTTTCAAGTGCTCCAAACATCCTGATACTCCACCTAAAACAAAAAAATACAAAATATTTGAACAATGAGCGGAAGCTCAATACGTCTACTCCTATACTATAAAGAAAATAAATTCATTTTCAGTGAGCACGGCATTTCAATTCATTTTAGTTCGAAATGAGGGGGATAGAGAATATATTAAAACTATTATTGATGATTATCTAAAATTAGAACCCAGATTGATGAACTCACATGTACAATGCGATCATTAAATTGGTGCATACCTTCCAGGCCAATTGTGAAGCCTTAACTGAAGCCACGTGGGTGAATTAATGGGCCTAAGCCATGATGATTGATTAGTGGGGGGTCCACTTGATTATGTGGCAAAATAATACTTGAAAATGATTCATTAAATACTTGTATATTATGAGAATTTGGTATTTATAAGACATGTGAGTTTTGAGAGGCAAAAGCAGTAAACATACATGTCTTCAAAATATCTCTCTCTTGTAAAATGTTCATTTACGACTCAACAACGATAAAAGTGTTCTTGTTTTTGTTTCAAATGAGTCTTCTATGGTTATTAGAGTTTAAATAATTCCTATTAATTGCAATCATAGTAAGTAGTCCACTTCATTAGTAATTTCCTTAATTAACAATGCAACCATCATTATTCACTTAGACACAGAAATTGATTTTTTTATTCTCATTTATTATAGATTAACTAAGTCGGTTATGCTATGCCCCCTTTCCCTTTTTATAACCATTATTAATAGTATTTAGTGTTCCCATCCATATTATTATTATTATTATTATTATTATTATTATTATTATTATTATTAGTATTATTATTAGTATTATTATTATTATTATTAGTATTAGTATTAGTATTAGTATTAGTATTAGTATTAGTATTAGTATTAGTATTAGTATTAGTAGTAGTATTAGTATTAGTAGTAGTATTAGTATTAGTAGTAGTATTAGTAGTAGTAGTAGTATTAGTATTAGTATTAGTATTCTTGGTACTGTGAAGTTTATTAATATCACTATTTTACTTCAATATCCACCTTTTATACTTTAATGGTTTGCCATAAAGAAAGTTAGGTTAAGTAATGTAAAACCAATTCATTAATTCAATTTCATTGTCAATGCGGCATACTCGTTCCTGAAATTAATTTGGAAAGATGCTCAAATCCAAAATTTGAATACACCTTAACTACTCTTCACTTGGTTAGACCTCCAAGAGTTAGATCATTATTTTAACACATTTATAAATAATTCCACTTTTTAATCATCTCCTTGTGCATCATTCACATTCATCACTCACAATATCTAAAATCCATCATCCTTATTGCCTTGATTAAGCTAAAGGAGTCAAGCTTCACTATTTTCTTTAGTATATCCTTAAATTAATCTATAAAATTAATGTTAAATTGTTTGGTTCCATAAACTCCAAAATAACATTTGTCCCTTCCTCTAATCTTCAACCTCAAGCTCATTTCTAGCTCTTGCAAGCAACTCCTAACATACACACCTTCAACCTTTATTTTTTTTTTTATTCAAACACCACAAAAATCCCTCAAAATTCAACACCATCAAGTCGCATGAGATCAACCTCACAACCCATACTTAACCCCCTATTTTGTCATAAACACCCACCAACATCTGCTGACTGAAACCATCAAAATCATCATTATCATTTCTAATTCACAAATTTAGCATTCAACGAAGCTAGAAAAACATATTCATTAGCCAAATTAAGAAATAAAACGACGAAAAAAAATGAAGAACTTAGTTTCACCTTTGAACCATCAAACTAACAAAGCTAGTTATGTGGAAAAGGTTGGTGGGTGGCTGAGGACACTGAAGACGAAGCATATCGGCAGCGACGTGACATAGTGGCTGGCCAGAGCAAGGGTGGGGGTTACTGGTGCTATGCAAAAAACAGGGGGGATCGAGTCTAGCGATGAAGAGGGGGATGTGCCACGAGGGGGTCGAGTAAAAAGAACATGGGTTAAATTGAATCAATTTTAATCTAAAATCTAGACATTTGTTTCTCTTTTTTTCTTTTTTAATTTTCTAAAGAAAAATCTCCCTCTTCAACTCACAATTATCTGACCCTTGACTTATGATATTTTTAATAACTTCATAAATTATTTAGAAGAAAATTATACACTTCGTCCATATTAATTAATGTGTTCTTTTGCATTTATTTTCATTTTGTTTATTCTCAGCATTGTTTTATTTACATAACATAGACGGCAAATTGTTTAAAAAAATATCTTCCATGAAAATCATAACTTTTACGCACTTTGTAGATGTGCTAATCTGCATCTACTTATAGGTTTAGATTGATTTCCTGCGAAGCATGACTAAATCTTATTTTGAGGCCTCTTTGTTGTCTCAGCCAGTTATCACATCAATATTTCAAATGTAGAATTGAAATTCAACACTCAACTTCGTTAAATTAAAACAAAATAGGATAATTAACATGTGTTAGGTTTAGGTTGTCATAATTTCCCTCCTTAAAGTAAGTTTCGTCCTTGAAACCTGCAAACTTAAGAGTAATATTTGATTTACCTGAGAATAAGTAGGGTTATTTGTTTGTCATATCCTCCTCAGACTCCTATGTGGCTTCTTATGAGGCATGGTTAGTCCATAGAACCTTAACTAGAAGGGTGCTCCTCATAAACCAAGTTTTTAGCAACCTCCGTAGACTTTATCACAACGACATGATCTAGGTCTGGAACATACTTTCTGAGCTATGAAATATGAACAGTGTATATGCTTAAACCTCATTGGTAAACCTGATCTATAAGTCATTGGGCTTAGGTTTTCAATGATTTTACAAGGCAATGTACCTAGGCTTACTTTCCCTTTGAAATTGGACCTCCTAACACTGTTGATGGTACCACCTAAAGAAATATCTTATATCACACTTGAAATCCCAATATCTTCTTTTTCGTTTTTCACCAGCATGGATCTTTTGTCCTCTCTGTGAAGTATTAATGTGCTCTAATGTTCAATGGTTCCTTGGGTTAACTTTGGCCCTGTAATCAGTCCCTCATTTAATTCATTCCAATATAATTAAGCATTGTTTCACATTATGATGTTAATAGAAATGCCCTCATTTTGCATTCTTAATCTTATTACATATCTATTAAGGACTAACTATCAACAATGTATGAGACTTGATTTCATCCTATGATTTGAGTCTATAGTGCCTTTTGGGCTAACAATGAAGGGATGTCATGTATTCCATCTTGCACAGCCCCATCATCAAACTGATCAAAGCTTTGTCGGTTCCAATTTCGTCATTAGAGATGATTATGCCCAAGGATAAAGAGGATGATAATGATAAGTGAGTCATTATTCTCAAAAATAAATAAACAGCAAAATTAGAAGTAATCGATAAAAGGAGCTTTGTCGTGGGATGTCTAGAATAATTATAGCTATGAATGTATTAAGAATTCAAAAATAGAAATACATAAAAATGTTGGTTTGCATATTAAAGAAATAAGTAGCAAAATTAAAGAAAATCCAAATGATAGTCGATATCTCATGGGCCACATCAATGACAAAGATGAGCATTCTATACCACATAAAACAGAATGAGCAATTAGAAGAGTGAATTATAGATCAAATTGTCTTGTTTATAGAATAGGGAAAGATTAGAGTATCCAAAGTACGAAGACAAATTATTCTCTTAGTTAACATTATTTTTAATAAGAGTTGTCATTATTCATTCAGGTTGTTCAAAACGATGCATAATTGCAAGCAAATTGGGGTTATTTGAATCATGCAAGGGATAAGAGATGGATTGTTCATGTGGTCTTCATGTTAAAGGTGTGGTTAAATGTTGAAGTCATAAATATATACTGATATTGTAAAGGGTGTAATCATGATGTCTATAACAGGGCATATAAATAACAACCAAATAAAGGTTTGAAGAAAGGAGTTGGTACCTTCTAAGATGACAATTGTGTTTGACATACTTTAAGACTTAGCAGTCGAATTGCAATCAGAATAGTAGCGATTGAGTTTTAACAAGTATTCATAGCAAACAAACCCATATGATAAATGCAATAGATTGACTCGAATCAGCAAAGTGTACCACGCTTGGGATTTATTATAAAATGGATTTGCAGGAATATAACTTTGTTCACTTAAAGCAAGCTCAAGTAAATTAACGAGATTGACTAAAGAAGAAGCTAGACCACTTATTGGGGGTGGAGTCTAAAAGTGAGAAGAATAGTGGTGTTGCAATGATTAAACATTCACCTATATTTATGAAAGTTGCATTTCATCAATAATTCAAAAGAAACTGTATGGGCTATTACCATAAACACGCGAGGTGCATACTGATTGGAATATCGACAATAATGTAAGATCAAATAGGAATGTATTGCATAATAAGCAATAAAATTCAAAGACAAGGCCAATCATGCTAGAAAGGAGGCCCAAAAATTTCTTGAAGATCCATAGAACTCTAAAAGTTTGAAATGCAAAGGGGAAAATTTAAATTACAGTGGTAAGAAGAAAATTCTAAGGATGATGCAAATCAACAAATAGAAAGAAGAACATCAATACGAAAGGCATCTCTAATTGGCAAGGCTTGGATGTCAATTAGATCCTTTTGAGTAAATGGTTTAGATCGAGGAACTTGTAATAACAAAGAAATGAGATTAGTAACCAAATCAAGATGACCAAGGGAGAAAAGTTAATGACTGAAGTAATAAGAATATTGTTATTGTGAAATTTTAAATTAAAGAATGTACAATAGAATATGAAATAATGGGCAAGGAAAATAGTACTATAGAGTAGGCAAAGTGAAAATAGTTGTAAGCATAAATAATTAAATGGAGTGCAGTAAAGATCAAATGGTCCCAAACGATAGCCACACAAGAAAAGAACATTCGGTATTAGTTTGAAAGCTAAATAGATAGTAAAAATAAATGTTTTAAGTTGTGTTCAAATGTTTAAGAGGTAGGTTATCATTTCATTCTCAACTAGATGCAAAAATTAGGAGGAGGAATATATCTAATGGTGGGACAAAGATAGCAAATGAGGAAGTAATAATTAGTAGTCATCCAAGAGACATCATCGGTACTATGAGAAGGTAGGAAAAGTTGCAAGGGTATTAAAGAGGAAACTAACAAGCAAGGCAGAACACAAGCTATCTATAAACAGACCTTCATCGTGACAACCCAAGTAGTACTAATAAGGACACACAATTAGGATCTGCAACAAGGTTTAAGGAGAAGAAGTGGGAAAATGTTATGGTAAGTCAGAATTTCAATACAAGCTTAATTCTTTTGGACTTTTGAGACAAAGAAATTCTAATATTTAACTTAAGAATAGCAAAATATCTACAACAACTTCAAAGGAGTTGGTTATCTAACTAAATCATTAGTATGACTAGTTTCATATGATTATTTGAAAAAAGTTAGGAAACATTAATATTTATCATAAAAAGAAGTACTAAATATGCCCTTGCATATAGGGGTAAGTTCAGGGACAATGACTAAGTTCAATAGAAGGGATCAAGATTACATAGTAGAAGGGTTGGATGTCAAGTCATATACAGATGGGTAGTAGAAGGCAGCATTATAGAAGTTATTGGCAAAGACAAAGGGAGGATAACGTTTATAATTTTACACCAAGGATAGAACTCACGAAGTGGTTCAAGGGTAAGGGATATTTCCCATAAAGTAGGGTCATACCTTCTTGATACTATAGACTCAATACGTTCTAACTGTAATGTGATTTATCATCTATTGCAATACAGGATAAGCTTTGATGAGCACTCAATGATCATATGGTAAAAAAAAGGGTCATGATTTTTATTTTCCGTTCAATGAGAGAAGGACAATTCCATGAATTCTACATATACATATCTCTATAGGCTTTTCCTCTTCAGTATAAAGCTTATTGCAATTGGCATTGCATTAAATTGATTGAATATAAGTAAGATCTACGTAGATTCTCAAGCCCTCGATGGTCAACTCAAATAACTCCCTCGTTCTACAGGATGTCACGTTGATAAATTAAACTTTCAACTTTATCTAGTTCAGATATAATATTCAAGTCCTTTGTGATGCTAGTCGTAATCCCTAAGGCTACATGATGCTTCGTCCACAAGTACAAATCCTAGCCCTTTGAGTTGATCTACACTATTACCAAAGTCTTTAAGTTTTTGTCTTATTTCAAAGAGCTCTTGAAATCCTTGTCTTATTTCTCAAATGCTATTTTAACATTCTATTATCCTCAACACCATTGTTTACTCTATTGGCCAATGTAAGAGTTAAAACTGTAGGACCTATTTTGATACCCATTGCTTATATTAAACATAACATAACCTCCAATATTTACCCATAGACTCTCTATATTCCACCTTACGCCACCACTAAAGAGGAGGATACCACCATAAGTCCTTTAACAAGCCTGGTGTTCTAACTTATGATTTTCATCGATAAATAGGTTATGTTTGAATTCTTCTTTTACGTGGCATCTATATATACACATCGACAACCACTATATACCATCAAAATGACATTACCAACTTAATTATTAAAGTGCAATAGCCCAAACATATTGTTGGGTTCAAGCACCATTCTATCCTCATGAATTTCAGAACCCTTCTCAATATAGCCTTAACGCACATAAGACATATGGTCACATGTGTAAGCAATATTTATGGCGGAATAATATATTATGTTATTTTCCTAAAACTTCCTCAAGATCCTCTTAGCATTATCATTGATTGTTAAAATACTCATACATGTTGATCAAGATTTACCGTTTAATAGTCCCCATTGCTAATTTTGCATAATAAATACCAATCTTGAATCTTCAAGTGGTTTCCAGCCCTTTGTCTTTTCTTCTCTTTCCCCCCATCCCAAAGAATTCATTTACTTTGCCACATCTCATAGAACTTCAAGGCCTATATAATTTTTTATGGATGCACGCACAAACTCAACTCCAATTCAAAGGAGAATGCAAGTTAGCTAAGAACAAACTAGATTCTCGCTTGAGTTTAAGGTGAATCCAAATGTAAGGAAACGAGTAATAAAGCTAAACTTGATTCTTGGATATAGAATCACATCTTGATTAGGATATAAAAACACCACATAATTAAGGATTAATACCCCCATGATCACCACCCAACTCGGCCTAAGCTAGGATAAGTGAGTGAAGTGTTTAAGTTTGTCAAAGGAACAAATGCTCCACTTCTTTCATTCAATACACAAAGCTGATTTTACAAAGTGAGCTCTTTGCTTCCTTATACACATGTTCCCCTTGCTGCCTAGGGCAGAAAGAGGTTTCTTCTTGCTTAGAAAACCTCTAAACTAGCTTAAATTAACAAAGTTTACAAAGTAAGCTTAGTTAAAGCTAATTATATTCAATGACTCTAGCTAAACAAAATGATAATGACTAATCTCATTCCTAAGTGTACTAGTTAGCTTAAGGAGGTTGCGTTGCACATGGAACAGATTTTTAGACAAAGGCTGCTGATTTCATCCCCTTTGTGTTTGGCCAATCAGAATCACCTAGCCATTCATTCCTTGCTCCTTGGTCGTTAAACACTTTACTAGGCAAAAAGGAAGGTATAATGATGTTCCCAACCACCTTTAGCATCCAATAAGGTAGTAAAGTAGCTTGGCACGCCCAAAAAGGAAGGGGAAACCACCTTGCCAACCAACCGGGTTTGAGTGCCGATTTTACTCTGTTTTTATGCAGCCCTTTTGCCTTGGCTATTGCTGATTTGATCTAGATTTCCTTACTTCGGGGGAAACCTCAGGATGTTCACAAATCCACTATTAAGAAATCAAGGTTAAATCAGCCTTAAGTTGCCTAAAACTCCCAGCAAAGCAAACCAGGCAGATTAGGTGCTAATCTGGCACGATTTACAAAATGGTCTTGAATCTTCACTTTGTGCTTGACTTAACTTGAATTTCTTTGCTGGCCTTGGTAGCTGACTTTCTTGGGAGTCAAAACATGCAAAAATATAGGACTTAAACCTCATGAAGGCCTAAGTAATATTGTACATAAAACTAGGTTGTTGTACTAATTTGAACCCGGGATCTTCTGGTTTGGACCCTAACAAAATGTAGGTCATTTCTTTGGCTTTGGCTAACAAATATGGATTACCTTCACTGATTTTAACCTCCAAATTAGGCTGGCTAGGAGGACCTCCATCATTCTCCCCTTGTTGAGAAGAACTTGACGTTAAATCAACTAGGTAATCATCTTGCAAATATGTGCTTAAATATGCCATATTGAATGTGGATGAAACACCATGGTCTCCTGGTAAATCAACCTTGTAAGCATTGTCATTAACTCTTTCTATGACCTCAAATGGACCAACAACTCGTGGCATGAGCTTGCTTTGGCATTTTGATGGAAAATGCTCTTTTTTTAAATGGATCCAAACTAGGTCTCCAGGTTGAAAAACTTTCTTATTTCTGTTCTTGTTGGCTTGGGCTTGATATGACTCAATGATCTTCTCAATTCTACACTTTACTTGTTCATGGAGCTTCTTGATTTCTTTCACTCTCTTGGTAGTATCTACACTTGGCTTCTAATCCATAGGTCGTGGAATAAGATAAAGTGAACTTAGGGGATCAATTCCATAGACCACTTTGAAAGGAGATAGACCCTTAGTCTTGTTAGGTGCTTTGTTGTAACCAAACTTAGCATGTGCAAGTAACAAGTGCAAGTAACAAATCCCAAGCTTTAGAATGAGATTTAACCAAAGCTCTTAAGAGTGTTCCTAAGGTTTGATTAGTAACCTCAGTTTGGTCGTCCGTTTATGGATAAGAAGTGGTACTATACTTGAGCTTAGTACCTATTTTCTTCCACGAAGTAATCCAAAAGTGACTAAGAAACCTAGTATCCTGATCAGAAACAATGGATTGTGGAACACCATGTAATCTCATCACTTCCTTGAAGCATAACTCTACAATATGTGTAGCACCGTTGGTTTTGTGAAATGAACCATCTTAGAAAACCTATCCACCACTACAATGATAGAATCTTTGTTTCTTTGGGTTTTAGGCAAGCCTATGATAAAATCCATACTTACATCAACCCAAGGAAGAATGGGGACTGGTAGAGGCGTATATAAACCGTGAGGTAACGAGTAACTCTTAGCCACTTGACATGTAGCATACCTACTCAAGATGTCTTGGACGTCTTTGTTCATGCCTGTCTAGTAGCAATGCTCCCTTAACATAGTAAGAGTCTTGTTTTCACCATAATGTCCAGGTAATGAATCTCCATGAACTTTTTAAATCAAGAGTTCTCCAGTACTACACTTTGGAATGCATAAGTGATTACCCTTGAACAGTTAACCCTCTTAAATCAAGAAATCACCTTTGGGACGCTTTTGATAAGCTGAATAAAGCTCCCCAAAGTGTTGATCTTCGACATATAAACATTTTAGATGCTCAAAATCCAAAATACAAGCATCTAATTGGAACAATAACAAGTACCTCTGAGATAATGCATCTGCACCTTGATTTAGCTTTCTTGATTTATACTTGATTGTGAAATGAAATGACTGGAGATATTCCTCATTTTGCATGTCGTGAGTTCAACTTATGCTGCCCTTGAATATACTTCAAGGCCTCGTGATCGTAATGCAAAATAAACTCACTAGCCATCAAATAATGACTCCAGTGCTCTAAATAACGAACAAGAGCATAAGATTCCTTGCCATAAGTGGAGTACTTTCTTCTTGAATCAAACAATTTCTCACTAAAGAAGGCTAAAGATTTTCCTTCTTGAGTAAAAACACCACCTATACCCAGGCCAGATGTATCACACTCGAATTCAAAGACTTTATTAAAACAAGGTAAACCTAACACTGGTGCTTAAGTTAGCTTCTTCTTGACCTCTTTAAATGCATATTGGGCTTTAGGGGTCCATTTGAAGGATGTACCCTTAATAACCTCAGTCATGGGAGCCATGATTATACTAAAGTTCCTTGTGTACCTCCTGTAAAAGGAAGCAAATCCATGGAAACTACGTACATAATGAATGCTTTATGGAATAGGCCATGTCCGAATAGCCTCAATCTTGTTTTCATATGCTTCAATGCCATGACCAGTAACAATATAACCCAAACACGAGGGTATCTCTTCTAGAAACACATGGCTGAACTGTTTGAGTAAAGAAATGGCTAATGGATGGCTTGGTAGGGGGGTTTCAGATTCCTCTTGGACAGTTAATATCCACTCTTTAAAAGCTCTAAATTCAAGACAAGAGGCTTTTAAAAGAGGTTCACCAAATCTAAGTTGCAAAAATATGAAAATTCTGGTTCTTTTGTGGCTTATGTTTGTGGAGTTCAGATGAGGATAAAGGTACTAAGGTGATTTTCTTTCCTCCTTTGGACAAAGAGTATGTGTTTAGGATTCCATTATGCTTCACCTTTCGATCATACATATATGGTCTGCCTAGTAAGATATGGCATGCATCTATAGGAATTGCATCACACCATAACTCATCTTGGTAATTTTTTCCAATGGAGAAGGAACTTAAGCACATAGAGTTAACTTGTAACCCTTTACTTTGGTTTAGCCGTTGGATGTTGTATGGATGCGAGTGGGTCATGGCTTGAAGGCCTAGTTTTTCAATCATGCTAAGTAAAACCATATTAGCACAACTTCCTCCATCAATGATAAATGAACATAATTTCCCTTGAACCATACATCTAGAGTGAAATATGTTCTCTCTTTGTTCATCTTTAGCTCCCTTTTGGCCACTCAAGACTCTCCTTAAAACAAGCATTTCACCCTTATCAGCTTCCTTCTCAACTTCTTAATTTTCCTCCTGATCATCCACCAAATCCTCGTTCTTTTCTTCCTCAATCTTAATCTCTTTCACAACCTCCCATTTAGCCAACATAATCACCTTTTGATTTGGGCAGTCCGCGACTATGTGCCCAAGTCCTTGGCACTTAAAATGCCTTCTACTACTCAAAGGACTAGGATTGGGTCTATTTCATTGAAGTAAGCTTTGTTGTGGAGCTGGGGTTCTTTGTGGGGTGGAAGGGTTGATGACGTGCGTTTTGGAAATGGGCTGGGGCTCCCCTTATTAAAGGGTGGTTTTGGCGTGGGGTTTTTGAGAACTCCCGTCTGAATAGCCTAGACTTCCTTTATTGCTCAGCTTTATAGGCCAAGACACAAACTTTATATAAGAGCTTGGATCATTTTGTTATAATCACAATCTAACAAAATTGATAAGTTAATAAAAACTAACTAAATTATAACGAGATAAATTAATGAAATCAATACTTTTGGGGTCAATGAAGTTCTAAATGTATCAAAAGTGCATCCTCTTGCACTAAATGTGGACTCTAACAGTGTCATAGAAGTAGACACAACGAACGTCATGAGGTGCTATAGAAGTAGACACAACGAACATCATGAGTCATACAAGCAACCACGAGATATAGAGGCCTATGTACTGATGTGGAGCAAGAGGGCTCCCTTAATCCAAACCAAGCTCAAGGTAAGAAAGAACAAAGCAGTCAAGCACAAACATCTCACATCCAAGCCTTGTTCTCACTTTTAAGTCCAAAACTAAGCATGATTTTGGGCAGCTTATTTCTAGGTGACCCTAAAGCATCCTATAGACGAGACCTATCTTTTTGAAATCCCTATGGTGTCGAATTTTACATGGGGCACTCAATTTTGGCCTAAGACTTAAGAATTTTTCTACATTGATCCAAATAGACAGCTTGTGTAGAACTAACTTTCAATTCTGCCCATCTTGGAAGATTAGGTGGGTTCACCATCAAAAATCTAATTGAGGACCAATTTTTCTATTTAGGATGTTAGCAACATCCTAAGGTACCAATACATGCAGAGAAATCAAGGCTGAGTCAAGTTCTTAATAAAGGGTCAACTACATTTATTTGACCCTTGCAGTTTGGGCTCCTTTCTAAACTGCTTTGAGTTGCTGGCTTATTCTCTTACCTAAAATTTAGGGCTTATTTTTATTTTTGGGGAATTTAGTAACATCCTAAGGAATCCAACCATGCATAAAAATCAAGTCCAAATCAAGTGTACATTGGAGAACC
Source organism: Selenicereus undatus (assembly GCA_017589665.1). NCBI lineage: Eukaryota > Viridiplantae > Streptophyta > Magnoliopsida > Caryophyllales > Cactaceae > Selenicereus > Selenicereus undatus. Next base: position 21,195,625 of record JACYFF010002017.1, read on the forward strand.
AACTTGATCAAGATTAGTGCTAAACCAGGCTTATCAGGGCTAATTGAACTATTTTGGCTTTGTGATCATCTTTCCTCATTGGGAGGGTTTTATGACTAATCTACTTGATTCCTTGTCTCCTTTGATGACCAAGAACACCATCATGAAGACTTTGCAGCTATGGAAGACAACTTGGCCAATGGGAAGAGAGAAAGAGACCAACTTGCGTTCTGATTGGATAGCCAAAAAGTATCTAGTAGTAGCAGCCATTTCCACTCTCTTCCATGTGCAAGTGGCTTGCCTAGAGTTAACTAAACATGTTCAAGCTTGAGTTTAGCTTAATATATCATGTATTTACTAGTCTCACACTTGTAATTGGCTTTGCTAAACTGGATGTTTGTAACGTAGTTTACTTAAGCATGATTAGAGGCTTCCTCCCTAGGAAGGAAACTCCTACTTGGCAGTAAAGGCTTTGATGAGGTTATAAAGTCCTCCCTTAGCTATTTGTATTTCGCACTTGGTTGAATGATAAGCAAAGTTTCGCGTTTAACTCAAAACACTTTCGAAATCTCAATTAAACAACATGATTCAGGGTTGCGTAGTGAGTGGATTCCTTTAATCTAGCTTGGTGGATTTACCTTTATAATTGAAGGGTGGATTCCCTATTTAGTTTGGGTGCTGGTCGAGCCTTTATCCATTCATGTCCATTGATTATCGCTACTTAATTGATTATTCTTCTTCACTTATTATCAATCTGATACAAGGGAGGCTTTGCTTGAGTTTTGCTTAAGCTCACGTATCAAAGTGGTATCAAAGCTCAACCTGTTAAGTCTTTATTTTTCTTCCTATTTAACTTAATCTACATTCTGCTTTGTGCCGATTCACGTTCAACTCAACCCACAAAAGAACCCAAAATCAGCCTATACACATTCTTAGCTACAAAGCACCAAGCTCCTTAAAGCAAACTCTACTGAGATCACCATCCATGTCCGGAAAACAAGAGAGTAATACCCCATACTTAAGGGTCCCTCAGAGACTTAATCTAGAGCAAACCAATGAGCTAGGGAGGGGGCATGGCATCTACCAACTCCAACAAAACTTCCAAACTCTATCCACTGAGGTCGGCACTCTAACCACCAGATTAGGGGAGATTTTGGCTAGCCTTAGGGATGATCCACGAGGAGGGAAGACAAGGAATTGTGGCTCTCAAATAAGGAACTCCCCTTCAACTCAATCATCTTCTTCCCAAGATGGTGAATCTTTAAAAAGGATGAGGAGGCCTCGTAGGCAACCCCTAGATGACTTGAGGGATACAAAATTTAGCCATCTGGAGTTTGAAGGAAGCCGAAACCTGGATCTCCACCTTGAGTGGATCCAATCCTTGGAAAGATTCTTTGAGATCAAAGAGTATTATAAGGAGAAGGCCCTTAAGGTCGTTGTTCTTAAACTCAAAAGTGTGCTTCTCTTTGGTATGAAAAACACCCTAGAGACAAAGGTCCAAATATGGCAAGTCACGAATTAGAAATTAGTCCAAACTCAAGAGATTGATGCACAAAAGGTTTCTGCCTGATAATTATAAGCATGATCTATAACTAAGGGTATCATATTTGCACCAAGGAAGAGAGAGTGTGGAGGAGTACATTTGTGAGTTTGAGCAACTCCAAATCCATAGTGACTTGGATGAAGAGCCAGAGCAAACAATGGTGAGATTGCTGAAGGGACTTAATCCCAGGATAACTGAAAAGGTTGAACTATAACCTTATTGGCTAAAGATATAAGCAAGCTAGCAATCAAGGTGGAGAAGCATTCCAAGCACAAAGCTCCTATTTACAGCCTACCAGTCAAGTTAAGCCTTATTTTATCCCTAAGATCGAGGCCTTACCTAAAGAAGATAAAAGCAAGGATAAATGAAAAGGAGTTGTCAAAGAGTTCCCTAAGAAGCTTGATGGTAAAAGGTGCTTTAAATGCCAAGGTTGTGATCATTTCCAAGCTGACTATCCAAACAAAAGGTCACTCACCAAGGATATTGAAGAGATTGATCAAATTACCTTGGAAGCAAGTGTGGAAGATGAAGAAATGGAGGAGGATGCTACTGTTTTATCTCCTGATGTGTGGGAACTCTTAGTTCTCCAAAGAATTCTTCATGTAATGGAAGTTTCAAGGGATGAAAGCCAAGAGAGCACAGTTTTCACTGACGACGTATCATTTAAGATAAGGTATGCAGCTTGATAATTGATGGGGGTACTTGTATTAACGTTGCCTCAGTCCATTTAATTAACAAACTTAAGTGACCTGTTGTCCAACATCTATGGCCCTATTCACTCCAATGGCTTAAAAGTGGAACTGAAGTTCATGTGACTAAACAAGCCTTAGTTGCTCATTCCATTAGTAACTTTAAAGATGAGGTACTTTGTGATGTTTTACCTATAGATTCTTGTTAGATGTTGCTTGGTAGGCTATAGCAGTTTGATAAAAATGTTACTCATCATGGAAAGACCAACACCTACTCTTTTGAGGTTAAAGGTTGTAGCTACAATCTAGCTCCTTTACCTCCTAGTGAGTCCAACCTAGTATTAACACAAATGAGAGGGAAACATAAGTGAGAAAACCTTCTTTCTAAGGGAAAAATAGGTTGAGAGTTCTATAAGCAATGATGAGACAGTTTATGCCTTCCATGTGTTTGGCAAAGGAGAAGAAGAGACATCTTGACATCCCCTAGCTTAACCCTTTGTACATGAGTTTTAGGATGCTTTCCCTAGTGACCTACCCCCAAGATTACCTCCAATTAGAGGCATTAAACATCACATTGACTTATTACCTGGTGCTTCATTATCTAATAAACCAGCTTATAGTTGCAATCCCACAAGAACTTTAGAGGTCCAATGTCAAGTTCAAGACATTATTGATAGGGGATACATTAGGGAGAGTTGAGCCCTTGTTCCGTTCCAACGTTACTTGTGCCTAAGAACAATGGAACCATGAGAATGTGTGTAGACATCCATGCCATTAACAACATCATAATTAAGTTTAGGTATCCCATTCCTAGCCTTGATGACATGCTTAATGAGTTACATGGTGCTAAAGTGTTTTCTTGGATTCATTTGAGAAGTAGACACCATCAAATCAGAATGAGAGATGGGCATGAGTAGAAAACAGCTTTTAAAACAAAGCAAGGGTTGTATGAATGGCTTGTCATGCTATTTGGTTATCTAATGCTCCTAGTACTTTCATGAGAATAATGAATGAGGTGTTTAAACCTTTGATTGCTCACTTTGTTGTTGTACACTTTGATGACATTTTGGTTTACAATCGAAATAAGAGAGAACACAAAGAGCATTTGAGACAAGCTTTTCAGATTCTAAGAGAGCAAAAGCTTTATGCCAAGATGGAGAAGTGTGAGTTCTTCACCCCATAACTCATTTTCCGTGGATATGTGGTATCAACCAAGGGTATCCAAGTCAACCAAAGCAAGGTAGAGACAATTCAGTCCTGGTCTCAACCTAAGACAGTCACAAAGGTGCGAAGTTTTCATGGTCTAACTTCTTTTTACAGGAGGTTTATCAAGAATTTCATCTCAATCATGGCTCCCATTATTGAGTGCATGAAGAAGGGGGAATTTGAGTGGACTAAAGCTACCCTTGAGAGCCTTTAAAGAAGTCAAGTAGAAGCTATGCCAAGCTCTAGTTCTAGCCCTATGAAACTTTGAAGATTTGTTTGAGTTAGAGTAAGACGCAAGTGGAGTGGGGATTGGGGTTGACCTAGTCCAATCCAAGAAACCCATTGCCAATTTTAGTGAGACACTCAATTAGACCTGGCAAAACTGACCCGAGACCCGAAACCTGAACCGAATGACCCGGACCCATACCCGACCCGACACCCAAAATATGCTCACCCGAAAGTGGACCCGAAACCCGAATTGACCCGACCCGAACCATACCCGACCCGAAATTTTCAACAAAGTTGCTTGTTTTGGCATGACAAGCGTGTTTCACCAAAAATTGCTTGACCCGAAATCGACCCGACCCGAACCATACCCGACCCAAACCGAAACGACCCGAAATGTCACTTAACCTGAAAATGACCCGACCCGAACTTGACCCGACCCGTACCCGAACCGAATGACCCATTTGCCAGGTCTACACTCAATGGCTTCAAAAGCAACTACAACACCTATGACAAAGAATCTATGCCATTATGAGGATTTTGACTCAATGGGGTCATTACCTAAAGCTTAGGTACTTTGTCTTGCATTCTGAATACCAAGCACTTAAGTACATCAATTGTTAGTATAAGTTGAATCCAAGACATGCCAAATGGATGGAGTTTCTATGATCATTAAACTTTACTTGCAAATACAAGAGTGGAAAGGAGAATGTAGTCGCAGTTGCTCTATTAAGAAAGTAAACTCTACTTTTTGTTTTGGAAGTTGAATTATCATAGAAACTCTATAAAGTTGGCATGTCTATTAAGACGCTGAATGCTAATTAGTTTAAGTTAGAGTATGTGGTTTGTATTTATGTTGTTCTATCAAGAAGTTGAATGATCATTGATGGAGGTTGTTGTACCAATGTGGTTTCTGTCCATTTGATTGATAAACTTAAGCTACCTACTGTCCAACACCCATGGCCCTATTCACTTCAGTGGCTTAAGAAAGGAAATGAAGTGCATGTGAGTTGAAGGATGAAGTGCTATGTGATGTTTTACCTATGGATGCACGTCATATGTTGCTGGGCAAGCCTTGGTAGTTTGATAAAAGTGTTATTTATCATGGAAAGACCAATACCTACTCCTTCAAAGTCAAAGGCTATAGTTATAATCTGGCCCCTTTGCCCCCTAGTCAAGTCTAGCCTATTATTAGGATAAATAGGGAGGGAAATACATGTGAGAAAGCCCTACTTCTGAGTAAAACACGGAAAGAGAGCTCTATAAGCAATGGTGAAACTATTTATGCCTTGCTTGTGTTGGAAAAAGGAAAGGAAGAGATACCCTTACATCCTTTAGCTCAACCTTTTGTCCAAGAGTTTGAGGACGTCTTTCTTGCTGATTTGCCCCAGGATTACCTCCACTTAGAGGCATTGAGCACTATATTAACCTACTGCCCAGAGCTGCCTTACCAAACAAACCAGCTTATAGATGTAATCCTACTCAAAGCAAGGAACTGCAAAGGCAAGTTCAAGAACTTATTGATAGGAGATACATTAGAGAAAGCATGAGTCCATGTTCTGTCCCGACTTTACTTGGTCTAAAGAAGGATGGAACTATTAGAATGTGTGTGGATAATCATGTTATTAACAACATTATAATTAAGTATAATTACCTCATTCCTAGACTTGATAATATGCTAGATGAGTTGCATAGTTCTAAGATGTTTTCCAAGATTGATTTGAGAAGTCGATACCATTAGATTAGGATGAGGGATGGAGATAAGTGGAAAACAGTCTTTAAAACAAATCAAGGGTTGTATGAATAGCTTATCATGTTATTTGATTTGTCTAATGCCCCTAGTACTTTCATGAGGTCAATGAATTAGGTCTTTAAACCCTTCATTGGTCACTTTGTTATGGTACACTTTGATGATATTCTAATTTATAGGCGAAATAAGAGAGATCACAAGGAGCATTTGGGACAAGTATTTGATGTTCTGAGAGGGAAGAAACTTTATGCCAAGATAGAGAAGTGTGAGTTTTTCATTCCACAACTCACTTTCCTTAGCTATGTGGTTTTAGCCAAGGGTGTGATCAAAGTAAAATTGAAGCAATCCAAACGTGGCCTCAACCCAAGACGGTCACATGGAGGTGAGGAGTTTTCATGGTTTGGCTTCTTTTTACAGGAGGTTAAATAGAGATTTCATCTCAGTTATGGCCCCTGTTACTGAGTGCATGAAGAAAGGAGTTTTTGAGTGGTCCAAGGCCGCACAGAAGGCCTTTGAAGTGATCAAATAGAAACTATGCCAAGCACCTATCTTGGCTCTTCCAAACTTTAAAGATCTATTTTAGCTTAAATGTGATGCAAGTGGAGTTGGGATCGGAGCTGTCCTAATCCAATCTAAGAAGCCCATTGCCTTCTTCAGTAAGAAACTCAATGGTTCCAAATGCAACTATATTACCTATGACAAAGAATTCTATGCTATTGTGAAGGCTTTAACTCATTGGGGTCATTACCTCATGCCTAGACCTTTTGTGTTGCATTCAGACCATTAAGCCCTCAAATACATTAATGGTCAACACAATTTGAATCCTATACATTCTAAATTGGTGGAGTTTCTACAATCATTCAACTTTACTTACAAACACAAGAGTAGAAAAGAGAATGTGGTTGTGGATGCCCTTTTTAGAAGGTATACTTTACTTTCCGTTTTGAAAGTTAAGGTACTTAGATTTCATTCAATCCAAGAAATTTACAAGGAGGATATAGATTTCTAGTTCTTAATCAAGGAAGTCCCAAAAGACAGCCCCTACACCATCCAAGAGGACTACCTATTCAGAAACAACAAGTTTTGCATTCCTAAGTGCTCTTTGAGAGAGCTACTGGTTCAAGAAGCTCATGGTGGTGCTCTAACTAGCCATTTTGGCCTAAACAAGACTATTGATATTTTGAATGAGCATTTCTACTAGCCTAAGATGGTAGGAGATGTTCACAAGATCATTTTAGCTTAAGCGAAATGTCAATTCCACCAAGGCCTATATGCGCTACTATACATACCATTAAGGCCTTGGGATGATGTAAGTATGGATTTTAGTGTGGCTCTCCCTAGGACTCAGAGAGGGAACGATGCAATTATGGTGCTTGCGGATAGATTTTCTAAGATGGCTCACTTTGTTACATTGATGTACTCAGGCAAGGATTAACTCACTCAATAGTGGAATGCAAGCTAAGCCTAAACAAAATACAAACTGAAGTTGGATTCTAATGGAATCTAGGAATGAACTAAGATGATAGATGAAAGCTGATTCTTAATCTTGGATATAGGACTGAGCAAAAAAATAGGGTACTCAGTTCCGGACCCAAACCCAGTTTGAACCTGTCGGGTCTTTACTCGGACCCAGTTGAGCAAGGTCTAAACTGGTTCCAAAATCTTGGAACCGGTTGCAACTAGGTCCGAAGCAGGGTCCTAAAAATTTGGAACCAGAACCGAAGTCACTACTCGGTTACCCGGTGTAAATAATTTTTCTTTTAAAAAAATGTCTTGAGTTACCTGGTTATCTGTTGATATCAAGTGTTATTCTCTCGATGAAGCATGATTTTCGACTATACGTTGATATGACTAAATCTTTTTGTTAATGTATAATATTATAAGAAGATGGAATTTTTTTTTTATGCTTGTATGAAATGAACTGCTATTTATTAGCTAACCAGTTTGAGTTTAATGCATGGTAGGTACCTAGTTGCCACTCTATTAAATTTGATTTTGAACCATCGATTAGCCAACTCATTTGGTATGTTGGTTCTCCGACAAAGTCACAACCGCAAGTATAAAATTTAAATGAAATGAAATAAAACAAAATAGAAAAAGATTAGGAGCAGGGTACCCGATTCTGCACCCGGTTTCGGGATCGGTTCCAGTTTTTTGGACTGGGTAGCTAGTCTTGCGCAGCCTTACATGGATACAAAATTCACAACCAATAATGTGATTAGGGTCCTCAATCCTCTTTTGGATACAGAAACATCACCAAAGGAAAGATTAAGACTCCCTGGATCACCACCTTAATCAGCTTAAGCAAGGATAATCTAGTTAGAGTGTTTACGGTTTAAGGAGCTAAGCTCTACTTTGTTTCAAAGATGCATTCTAATTTCATTGAATAAGCAAGCAGGCATAAATCCAAGTTGCTCCTGTGCTGTCTAGTTACCTAAGGGGTTTCCTTAATCATTAGGAAACCCTTAATCTAGCTTAATCAACTAGCTAGATTACAAAAGTGTGCTTAAGCTAAGTTAATATCATTCGTCGAGTCTAGCTAATCAGGTTGCTTAAGGGCTAAACTTAGGCTTGATTATGACCATTAGCTATTAAGTGATCCACTTGAACATGGGGGAGCGAAAAATGGCTGCTGAATCAAGTTGCTTTCTGACCATCCAATCAGAATCCAAGGAGATCAAAATCTCTCTTGCTGGTGGCCAAGTTGTCTTCCAGAGATGCAAGTTTAGCAACGATGGTGTTCTTGTCTCCTTAGGCTAGCAAGTAGATAAGAAGAAAGATCTCTAAGGCTTATCTTGTAAGGAAAAAGCCGCAATAGAATTGGATTCAAGAAACACCTGGATTGATGCCAAAAATAAGCAACATCACTGCCTGCCTTTCACTCAATTTATCTTGATTTCAAGGCATGGATGACTTCATTAGGATGTTCATAATCACCCTAAGTGAAGAAATTAGGCCTAAATTGTGTTTAGAGAAGGAATCCAAGCAAAAACTCAAATTGGGCCAGTTTAGAATCTACAATGTTTGACTTGTGAGGGTAGAATCTCCATGAAGCACTTGACTTAACCTAAATTTCTCTTCATGGCTTGAACATTGAGAATGCTAGGTAACATCCTAAGTAAAAAGAATGGATCAAAACCTCTTGAAGGTTTAGGAAATCAAATGAACAAAATCAGGCTTTTGCATTGATTCTAACCCAGGAAAGCCTGAACTTTGCCTTACCAAAGTTTGGATCATTCTCGGACATTGGTGTTTGTACTTGAACTCATTGATTGTTTTGATGGCCCACATCATCATTTATGGATGGACCTCCATCCTCCTCCCCTCATTAAAGAGAATTTGCCCTCAAATTCACTAAATAATCATCTCCAAACAAGGGCTCAAATCTACCATATTGAATATGGATAAAACACCATAATCCCCTGGTAAATTGACCTTATAATCATTGTCATTTGCCCTTTCCAGCACTTCTAAGGGACCATTAGCCCTTGGCATCAGTTTACTTTTGCGTGTAGAAGGAAAACACTCTTTTCTCAAATGGATCCAAACTAGATCCCCTGGCTGGAACACCACTTTCTTTTTGTGCTTGTTTGCTTGAGCTTGGTAGGAGGCATTTGACTTCTTAATTCTGGACATAACTTACTTGTGGAGTTTTTGGATCTCTTCGACCCTTTTACTGGCCTCCACACTAGGCTTCTCATTCGTATCTATAGGCACAAGATCAAGGGGGCTAGGGGATCAGTCCCAGAGACTACCTTGAAGGGAGACATCCCTGTAGTCTTGCTAGGTGCCTTCTTATAAGTAAACTCAGCATGTGGGAGAAGTAATCCCACGCCTTTGCGTTGGACTTAATCAAAGCCCTCAAGAGAGTTCCCAAAGTTCTATTTGTCACCTCAGTCTGGCCATCAGTTTGTGGGTGACAAGTAGTGATGTACTTGAGTTTAGTTCCCATTTTCTTGCACAAAGTGATCCAGAAGTGGCTGAGAAACTTGGTATCACGGTAAGAAACAATAGACCTTGGAATACCATGTAATCTCATGATCTCCTTGAAATATAGCTCAGCAATGTGAGTAGCATCATTAGCCTTGCTGCAAGCTATGAAGTGTGCCATTTTGGAAAACCTATCCACCACCACAAATATGGACTCTTTGTTCCTTTGGGTTTTAGGCAAGGCCAAGGATGAAATCAATGCTCACATGTACCTAAGGTAGGGTGGGAACTGGTAAAGGCGTGTATAAGCTGTGAGGTAGTGAGTGACTCTTAGCCACTTAACAAGTAGCACACCTTCTCAAGATGTCTTGAACGTCCTTGCTCATGCCTAGCCAGAAGTAATTCTCCCTTAACATGGCAATGGTCTTTTTTTTACCATAATGACTGACCAGAGAACCACCATAGATCTCCCTAATTAGTAACTCACAAGTACTACACGTAGGGATGCACGAACAAGTACCTTTGAACAAGTTCTTCTCCTGGATCAAAAAGTCACCTTTGGGTGATTTTGACAAGATGCGTGAAGCTCCACAAAGTCTTCATCATCAGCATAAAAGGACTTAAGATGCTCAAATCCCAGAATGCAAGCATCTAGCTGAAACAGTTACGAGTGCCTTCTTGATAAGGCATCAACTCCATGGTTTAACTTTCTAGATTTATCTTGATTGTAAAGTAGAATTACTAAAGGTATTCCGCCCATTTAGCATGTCTTGAGTTCAACTTATGCTGCCTTTGAATATACTTCAAGGCCTTATGATCAGAATGAAGTATGAACTCACTAGCCATCAAGTAATGGCTCCAATGCTCTAAATTCCTCACAATAGCATAGAATTCCTTATCATAAGTGGAGTGCTTTATTGAATTACATAAATTCTCACTGAAGAGGGCAAGGGGCCTTCCTTCCCGAGTAAGAACTCTACCAATAACAACACCAGAAGCATCACACTCAATCGCAAAAACTTTGTCAAAGCATTGAAAAGCTAACACTGAGGCTTATGCTTATATAAGCTTGCCTTTGACCTCCTCAAAGGTAGAATGGCTATTAAGTGTCCGTCTAAAGGATGAACCATTAATCACCTCAGTCGTAGGGGCAATAATGGTGCTAAATTTTCTAATGAACTACCTATAGAATGAGACAAGTTCATAGAAACTCTGTATATCGTGTATGCTTTTAGGAATTGGCCAAGACTAAATATCCTCCACCTTGCTTTTATTTACCTTGATACCTTAGACAGTAACAATATACCCCAAAAAGGTCACCATTTGTGAAGAAGGTGCACTTCTTAAGGTTACCATAAAGCTTTTCTCTTTGAAGGACCACCATAATATGAGTTAGATAATCAAGGTGCTCTTCTTCTGTCTTATTATAAATCAAAATGTCATAAAAGTAAACCACTACAAACTTACTAATGTAAGGCCTAAACACTTGGTTCATAAGTCTCATAAAGGTACTTGGTACATTGGACAAACTGAAAGGGATGACTAACCACTCATACAAACCTCCCTTTGTCTTAAGAGTTGTCTTTCACTCATCTCCCTCTCCAATCCTAATCTGATGGTATCCACTACTCAAATCCATCTTGGAAAACACTTTGGAGCCATGTAACTTATCTAACATGTCTTCAACCCATGATATGGGGTGCGTATACTTGATGGTGATCTTATTAATTACTCGACTATCCACACACATTCTCATGTTTCCATCCGTTTTAGGGACTAAGAGGGCAGGGATAGCATAAGGGCTTAGGGCTTCTCTAACCAACCCCTTAGAGATCAGTTCCTCTACTTGCCTTTGGATCTTCATGGTCTCCTTAGGATTCATTTATAGTCTGGTTTATTTGGGAGTATGGCTCTCGAGATTAGGTCCATGTGGTGTTGAATGGCTCTTTTAAGGGGTGGACACGAGGGTATTTCTTTAGGGAAAGCGTGGATTAATTGTTCAAGAAGGGTTTAAGCAATGGCTCACTATAAGTGAGAAATAAGTCCAAATGCTCATGGCTTTTTGAGATCTGTTTTTGTGGATCTGAGAAGGGCTCAGAGGGGTAAGGGTAATCTTCTTTCCTTCCTTGGAAAGGTATATGTGATTAGGAAACCATCATGTATTACCTTTATGTCAAATAGTCGTGGCCTTTCCAATAGAATGTGACAAGTATCCATGGGGATAACATCACACCAAAGTCTCTCTTGGTAGTTTTTACCAATTGAAAAGGAAATCAAGCATCTGGAATTAACTTGCTAGCCTTTACCTTGGTTTAACTGTTGGTGCAGGGGTGAGGGAGAGCCGAGGCATGGAGATTGAGTTTCTTCACCATGCTAAGAGAAACCACATTAGCATCAGTCCCTCAATCACTAATCATGGAGCAGACTTTACCTTGGACAGTACACCGAGAGTGAAAGATGTTCTCTCATTGTTCTTCCTTGGTTTTAAGTCCACTCAAAGCTCTCCTTAAAACCAATATTCCACCATCATCAGCCTCCTCCACAATCTTATATGGATCCTCCTCTTGATCCTTCATCAAGAATACCTCTTTTTCCTCCTTAATCTCTTCCTCGTTTACCGCCTCCCACTCGGCCAAAGTGATGATCTTTCTATTTAGGCACTCTGCAACAATGTGACCAAGACCTTGGCACTTAAAACAACTTCTAATGTTCATAGGGCTGGGGCTAGGCTTGTTTTGTAGGGCTAGGCTTTTTAATGGAGCTTGGGTTTTTTGTGGGCTGGAAGGGAATAATGTCATGGGTTTTGGAGGTGAGAAAGAGCTCTCCTTATTAAAAGGCCGGCTCTTTGACATGGGTTTGGGAAAGTCTCTTCTGTAGGGTTTGGTTTTTCTTTGTTGTTTAACTTTATGAGCCAAAACACAAACCTCATCAAAGGTTGAGTATTCCTGCAACTCAATAACATTAGCATACATAGGATCAAGTCCTCCTAACTATCTCACTATGGTTTGATCTTCGGCCACTTATAGGTCACATTTCAGCAAAAGCTTCTTAAACTCTCTGGTATACTCCTCTACACTCATGGTACCTTGGTTCAGATTGTGTAGTT
>JACYFF010002017.1:21208062-21282379 GCA_017589665.1 Selenicereus undatus
TTCAGATTGTGTAGTTGGGAGTAACCATCTTGAAGATGGGAAGGGGGGAAAACTGAGACTGAAGCTTAGATTTCATCTTATCCCAAGTTCAGATCTTCTCTTTTCTTTTTCTTATTCTCTTGGCATACAGATTAGTACACCAAAGAGATGCATACCTTCTAAGCTTGAGAGCAATGATTTTTAGCTTCTTCTCTTTTGGAATGTCTTTGAAATCAAAAACTCGTTTGATCGTGTGTAGCCATTCCAAAAAAATCATTCGGGTCCAGCTTTCTTTCAAACTCTGTGACCTCAACCCAGTCATTTTGGTTGGGTTGAAACCTTCTTCCTATCGTTGATCTCCTCTGAGGCTCCTTCCCACTAGAAGAAACCAATGGATGGCTGTCTCTCATACTTTCTTCTTGTTGGGCAGAATCGTGTGAACTCAAAGAGCTAATAAGAGCTTTTCTCTTCTGTTTCATTAAGTCACCTAGTTAGCGCCTCAAATATGCATTCTGATTCTTGATTTCTTCATTATTAATCGTCACAGCCCCATAATTCTTCATGAGAGTTTCAAACTTCTCTTCCAAAGTTATGCTAGCACTCATAACTAAAGCTTGGATAAAACCCGGGCCAATGTGTTTGGATTGTGTTTAGGGCAGGGGAAATGTGTTTGGGTAGAGGCCCAAGGCCAAGGAGAAACTCAGCTCTGATACCAAATATCATGTATTCAAGTAAGGATTAGCTTACTCAATAATAGAATCCAAGCAAAGCCTAAACTAAATACCAACTGAAGTTGGATTCTAATAAAACCAAGGAATGAACTAAGAAGATAGATGAAAGCTAATCTCAATCTTGGATACAAAATTCACCACCAAGAATGTGATTAGCGCACTTAATTGTCTTTTGGCTATAGAATCACGACCAAAGAAAAGATTAAGATTCACTAGATCACCACCTTACTCGACCTAAGCAAGGACAAGCTAGTTAGAGTGTTTGTCATTTAAGGAGCTAAGCTTTACTTTGGTTCAAAGATGCAATCTGATTTCATTAAATAAGCAAGCAGGCATAAATACAACTTGCTCCCACGCTGCCTAGTTGCCTAAGGGGTTTCCTTAATCATTAGGATACCTTTGATCTAGCTTAATCTAACTAAATTACAAAAGTGTGCTTAAGCTAAGCTAATATCATTTGGTGAGTCTAGCTAATCAGGTTGCTTAAGGGCTAAAAATAGGCTTGATCATGACCATTAGCTCTTAAGCGATGCACTTGCACAAGGAAGAGAGAAAAATGGCTACTAAATCATGTTGCTTTGCGTCCATCCAATCAGAATGCAAGGAGATCAAAACCTCTCTTCCTAATGTCCAACTTGTCTTCCAAAGCTGCAAGTTCAGCAATGATGGTGTTTCTGTCTCCTTAGGCTAGCTAGTAGGCAAGAAGATAGGTCTCCAAGGCTTCTCTTAGAAGGAAAAAGGCACGATAGAATTGAATTCAAGAAACACCTGGGTTGGCGCCAAAAATGAGCAACGTGGTTGCCTACCCTACACTCAATTTAGGCTTGATTTCAAAGCATGAATGACTTCATTAGGATGTTAATAATCACCCTAATTAAATAAATTAGGCCTAAATTAGGTTTAGAGAAGGAATTTATGTAGAAACTTAAACTAGGGCAATTTACAGCCTAATCTACAATGGTTGACTTATAAGGGCAGAATCTCCATGAAGCACTTTTAACCTAAATTTGTCTTCATGGCTTGATCATTGAGGATTCTATATAACATACTAAGCAAAAAGAATGGATCTAAACTTCTTGGAGGTTCAGGAAATCAGATGAACAAAATTGAGATTTTGCATTGATTCTAACTTGGGTAACCCCTAACTTTTCCTTAGCAAAGCTTGGATCATTCCTTGGATAATGTTGTTTACACTTGAACTCCCTTGATTATTTTGAGGTCCTAAATCATCCTTCATGGTTGGACATCCATCATTCATGCCATAAGGCTAATGATGCAAGCTACATTGCAGAGATCTGCTTCAAAAGATCATTATACTCTATGGTGAGCCTAAAACCATTGTTTCTAATCGAGACTCCAAGCTTCTATCCCACTTAAGGATTTTGTAGAATCTATTAAGCACTAAACTCTTATTTAGTACAGCCTATCATCCCCAAGTTGATGTCTAAACAGAGGTAACCAACCGAACTCTTACTACTTAGGAGTTTGGTAAGCAAAAGTTTAAAAGATTGGGATTTAAAGCTGACCTATGCTACGTTTGACTACAATAGAGCTCCATCCCATGCTACAAAGCACCCTCCATTTGAGCGTGTGTACTGGGTGGACCCCCTTACTCACATTGACTTGTTGCCCTTACCAAGTGAGTCAAGGGTTAGGTATGATGTTTAGCTAAGAGCCAAAGAGATGAGGAAGTTGCATGAACAAGGGAGGAATCATATTGAGAATATTAATGCAGCTTACCAAGTAAGAGCAAACAAGCACAGAAAGCAAACGGAGTTCAGCCCATGAGATATAGTATGGCCACACCTTAGAAAGGAGAGGTTTCCATCCAGAAGAAAGAACAAGCTTATGGCAAGAGAGGACAAACCATTCAAGATCATTGAGAGAGTGGGAGACAATGCCTACAAACTATAACTCCCCAAAGATATGGATGTTTCAGCCACATTCAACATTGGAGACCTAAGCCCTTATGTGGAGGACTATTTTGAAAACCCTTCAGATTTGAGGTCAAATCCTCTTAAAGAAGGGAAGGTTGATGCAGAGCAAGGAGTCCAAGAGAGTTCCCTAAATCCAAAATAAGATCAAGGCACTAATCAAGCCAAGGATGACCAAGATAAGCCAGCATTGATGCACCAAATTCACTCCTTTTTCTCATGTTCAAATCTAGAACTGAGTATGGTTTTGGATGGCATGATCCTTAGAGTTTCCAAGATTTCCTATGATCAAATATTACTTTGTTGGACTCCCTAAGATGTATAGTTTTGTTGAGGAAGCTCTATTTGGGCCTAAGTATTAGGTAGTTTGCTACAGTAGTCTAAACAGTGAAGGTATGTTATGGCAATGCCATTCTGCCCATATACAAAGATTAGAAGGGGTCACCACCTAAAACATGATTTAGGACTAGTATTTTTGGTCAAGAAGGTAGCCAACATCCTAAGGTATCAAGCCATGAAGAGAAATCAAGATCATGACAAGTTCCTCATAGTGATTCAGCTACATTTTGCCAACCACTACAGTTTGGGCTCTTCTATGACCTAGTTTGAGTTTTTGGTTGGTTCTCTTACCTAAGTATGATCTAGATCTGATTTTTCTATTTGGGATGCTTATTAAATCTTAAGGAACCTAGCCATGCGTGAAAATTAGTTCTAAGTTCAGTATATGTTAGGAAACCAGCTTGATCATTTTTAGTGCTAATCTCTGTTAATTAGGTCTAAACAAGTTGTTTTGACTTTGCCATGATCTTCCTTAATAGGGAGAGTTTAGTGACCTACCTACTTGCTCCCTTGTCACATTAGTAATTCAAAAACATCATGATGGCCTCTTTTACAGGTTTTGAAGGCAACTTAGCCAATTTAAGGAGAGATTGACATCCACTTACATTCAGATTGGCCAGCCACAGAGGGAGTAACTTTAGCATCCATCGTCTCTCTCTCCCATGTGCAAGTTGCTTACTTAAGAGTTAATTAAGCATGTTCAAGCTTGAGTTTAGTATCAATAACATGTATTTACTCGACTCACGTTTTGTAATTAGCTTAAGTTAAACTTTTTTTGTATTTTAGTTTAGCTAAGCATGTTTAAAGGTTTCCTAATCATTAAGGAACTTGCCTACTTGCTTGTTTGCTTAGGGGACATGTATATAAGCTTGCTTGGCTGCTTGTTGTAACCAGATTTCATGAATGAAAAAGCTTTGCTTCTTGTTCTCAAACACACTCCCTTATATCTTATCTAAACCATCTATGTGATTGCTTGTTTGAGTGGATTGCTTTAATCTGAACTTGGTGGCGAGGCATTACAGTTTAGGGGGTGGATTCCTTTCATCCAACTTAGGTGGTGGCTTGCCTTTATCCCTTGCATATCCTCTATTCCAGACCAAGTCTTGGTGTTGCTGCTCGAATTAGCTAGATTGCAAAAGGTTCACTTAGGTGGGTTTCCCATAAGCTCACGCATCACTTGTTCTAGGCTAGGAAAGGCATATTATCATACAAATCAAGCCTGGATTGAATGGAAGACTCAAATCATCATAAAGACTGACTGCAGGTTCAAAAGATCCTAAACTTTAGCTAGACTCATGCAAATTATAATCATCCCTAATTTGATTAAAGCCATGACAATATTAAGCAATTTTCTCTTTCATAGTATCTACTATTTTATCGGTCATATCTTTCATCATTTCAGGTCTTGCACATTGAGCTTTAAGAGAATCGCAATATGGATAATTATAAATGTCATGATTAGAAGACTCACAGTAATCACACAAAATAAGAGGCACATAAGAGTGAGTCTGTAAAGTGATCTTGGTGGTGAGAATTAACATGAAAGGTATACGGGTCATGAGTAGGGGTATCCTAGGGCCCATGTAACTTGTTTAAACCCCCATTTTTCAAAGAAATCTCATACCTTATCTTAAGTTTTAGACAATGATTCTTGTAGACCCCCAAAATACATAGACTCAAGATGAACTATAAATTCATCATTTAAACCCACAATTATGAACTCACATATTTCCAATTTCAAAATTTTGATTCAATTGAGAACAATAATCATTAATCTCAATAGATAACTCCACAAAATTTCACGCTCATATTAAGAGAAATTAAAAAGTGGCATTCTTGAAATCAAACATTTGTCCTTTTCTTTTCTTTTTTTGGATTTTTTAGAAGAAAAACAAAAAATGAAAGGAAAAATGAAAAACAAAAAACCTAAACAAAAAATAAATATAAAAACTAACAAAACTCCAATCTTAGAATTATATACACAACAAATTCAACAAATTAAGCAAAACATAAACATATTTTTCCTCAATTTTTACTGACCAAAAATAAGACAGGAAATTACATGATATTAAAAACTACACCGAAAACAGGTACAGAAAATTGTAGAAAATTCTGAAAATTCTAAAAAATTACACAAAAATTTCTCTGAACTCTAAAAACCCTACGAAACCTATAAAAATATCACAAACCAAAAATGAGAACAAGATAATCACAGAAAAATCAAAACAAATAACCTAAAAAATAAAAAAAATGGATAGAAACTGCACAAAATCAGCTCTAATTTTCCAATCTCACTGGTCACGTATCGTTCTTAACTCTAGAGTTTTTTCTTCATTTTGGGACATAAAATTATCCAGGAAACTAACAAATGAAAAACTAAACAAAAGGGAATATCAGAATGTAAATTCTAAACACAAAAATAAGAACATAAAAATTCCAAACTACTTACTTTAGAAAAAATATAATTAAAAACTAACACTGTAAAACCCCGAAAATTTAATATGAGGAATCACGTGATGTGGACCGACCCTCGTAATCCAAGTTAATGCAAAATATTTTTCCTCCATGATTTCTTTTCAAAATTTTAGTCATTTCATAAAAAGAAGGCATTTAAAATATTATTCAGGTTATATTTCTCTCGATTAATTTGTTATTCGGTTTCTAATTTATATCATTTTTTTTATTTACCTCCCTATACTTAAACATTTATTTACTTACCTAGTTATACTTATTATTTTTGTGGATTTCTTAATGGGTCATAAAATTTTTTCCTAAACTCACCTTTTGGGCCAAGACACAAACTTTTTTTTTTCAAAACATTTGTTTTTTTTTTCCTATACCTAGCCGGATAAACCCCCCCCCCCCTCTCTTTATTTTTTTTCTCTCTTCCTCCCCTTAAACTCCACGCCCTTCCCCCTAAAAAAAAAAACCCTAGTGTTTCCCCCTCCCTCAAGACAGCTCTCTCTACTCACACCCACGCACACCCCCTCCCCCCAATAAACCCCAGCTGCATCTCTCTCCCTTGCTCTCTATTTTCGCTCTCCCTCTCTCATGCTCTCTCTATCTTTCTCTCTCTCTCTCTCTCTCTCTGTGCCCCATCGCCCTTGGTGCGCCACCACATCAGCCACCGCAACCACCGCCAGCCCCCACCACATCCCAGTCGCCGTAACCACCACCACACCAAACGCCTCTCCCCCCCCCCCCTCCTGCTTGTGGTAAGTGGGGTGCACCTCCATGCACCCCATGTATAGCAATGGCTGTTCTAAAGTTTTTTTTTCACTATTTTATGGTTTTGAAGTGAGAATCCAAGTGCGTAAATTATAATGCAAGTTTTATAATTATTTTCAGATTTAAAATTTCAAGGATGTGACAATCCAAACGCTTTTCTCCCAAAAACCGAACCATGAGAATTGAAGTAGTATAGAGTTTGAGAAAAACGACCTAGTTCTGGTTAGAGTCTGAGAAAACACCAAACATAACAGTGGTAGAGAACGGACTAACCTTTCCATAATGGGCAAGAACATGGAGTTTCCATGTCAGAAACTAAAGATATGAGTTCTGGAAGTTGAGTGCAGATTCGGAGACCGCAGTTGAGCCCAGATTCGGAGACCGAATTTGGTGTGGCTGCGTCTAGGAACCCTAAGGGTGTCTAAAAATTGGAGAAAATTTTCATAAGTGGGACATGGGCTATAGTTATGGCCCATAAGGATTTGGACTGAGTGTGTATGCTCTGTTGGTCTAGGTGCTGATTTGTAGGCCCAATTAAGTAACCGAGCCCGTAATTATATGAATTCCAGGTAATAATCAAGCCCTAACCCTTCCCAAAGTCGTTTGAAAAAAAAATGTGTGCGATGAACATGGTAAGAGCTGCCTTGAATGTTTTTTTTTTTATGAAATTATGAAATGTACTGATTGAACATAACTGTGTGGCTTGGGTTCAGCTAAGCGACAACCGTCCAAGTCGGCGGTAGACCAAGTTGAGCTTAAGCGGCTGCATCAAATCTAAGCGCAAGCCATGAGACCCAGCGGGGTCGCTCACCCTTAAGAAATTGGAAATTATAAAAGCGACTGGTATGGCTGGATGCTTCCACTATGAATGTTTAAGTGTGGCCGATTTGCCTTCCCTATCCTTAAAATGTTTTTAAAGTGCATTTGTGCGCGTACTTGATTGTTAGGGGTGATTGTTATTGATTTTATCTCATTCTGCAAAATGTTTTATTTTTAGGTGAAGTGCATACACATGGGAACGAGGACATAAAGTTAGAGCGAGGCTCCATCGTTAAACTATAGTTGGAACAATAGTTGTTTTGGGAAGGACTTGTATTGGATTTTGCTAAGTTCAGTAATTGCCTAGACTGTGGTTGAAACCCTTTTAACTGAAGTATTATTGAAGAATAGTTTGCATTAAAGCTTGATCGATACTCAGCCTGGTGTTTCCACAAAGGAAACACGGCAGTAACACCCTCGTTAGGCTTTCCGCTACCAAGTAGGTTAATATTAGTAATAAAGAAAGGAATTAGAAATTCAGGGTGTTACAAAGTGGTATCAGAGCCCAGGTTAACGGACCTGAAGGCTTGCCTAAAGGATTGTAATTAACTAATAACTAAAATTTATAGACCTAAGGATTACTCGGAGTGTGAATGCAGGACGGGAGAAGGGAAGCATGTCTGTATATGCTTGATTATTTGTTTATTATTATGTATCTGATGTGAGCCTACTAATGTCTAGGATGAACCCAACTCGCTAATGTGGATGTATGGGACGGCATTGCCATTATGAGAGGATGGGGAAGATGCCTGGAGTTAGCCTAAAAAGCCATTTAGAACGAATCCATACCTTTATCCAGGGGAGACTGTTGGGAATCTCGAGTGACTGCTTGAGGTTTGACCACAACCAATCCCTGTTCTTCCTTAAGAGCCTTTCGAGTCACCCGCTATGGTGTTATAGGGTTAAGGAGTTACACCCTAGGAATAGACCATTTCATTTTGCTGGAGGGTGCTGCCTATGTGAATAGGAACCTATGGGAATAAATATGGATGAGTTGGTGGAATACCTTATAGACATAGGTCCCTATGATGAGCCTCCCACCCCAGACGCTGAGGATAACACCCCACCACCACCATCACCAGAGGAGGATACCGAGGATGACGAGTCTGTTGGGGAGAACGAGCTTAAGGGTGGTGAGGATGGGCTGGAGGCGGAACCCATTGAGGACGAAAACCCTGGAGAGGAACCCTCAACTGAGTATGAACCCAAAGAAGACCCAGGGGAACACCCTAAGGAAGAACCGTTAGAGAAGAGTGATTCCGAGGAGGACCCAATGGAGGAAGAAGAACCTAAGGAAGATCCCGAGGATGAACCTTTACAGGAGAATGACTTCAAGGAGGACCCCATAGAGGGAGAAGACCCCAAGGAAGAGCCTCTGGAAGATAAAGAACCCGAGAAGGACGCCTTAGAGGGCGAGGACCCGGAGGAGGAGCAACTGATGGAGGAAGATCAGGAAGAAGACCTAGACGATGATCAACCCGAGCCTGAGGTCCCCATCTAGAAGCGGGGCAAATGTGCTTGTGTGTGTTAGGGTACCTGCCCAATGGATGCCCCTGACCAGTAGAAGCTAATAGTTGCTTAAAAGCTTCGCTTTCTAGAACTATGCGGTTAACTATCTTTCTATTATTGTGTTAAGCCAATGTAGGCTAATAAAGTTATTGATCATTGATGTAACGAAGAATATTAGTATGGCATGTTTGAGGTTTAAAACAATGCAATTGAAAATTCTTTTGAGACACTTGAATGCTAACGTTATTAATTTTGTATGATGTGGACCTTGTGGATGTGATGCCAATGTGATGTGTATGAGGCATGTAATGAAGTGGCTACACCACATGAGCGTGGCCAGGATATGATTGTGAACAAAAGTATACATTAAATTTTGCATGATATAGTAGTATACGATGCCTTACTGAATTTTAGTAGTACGTGTGTCATGAACTATTAGGAGAGGAACTAAAATCGACTCATTTCCCGAAACAGGATGGTGGGAAACAATGACGAATCTCAAACTGGGCCCCATCCTATCTCAAGGACCCCCGTCAATCTGGAAATCCCCATGTCCCACTTCAGGGAGCGGTTGGAAGCCCTCTGCCCTAAAAATGGGAATGGGCTTCGCAATCAAGTGGATGAAACTAACCCACCTACTGGAGTAGAACTAACCAACCTCCTACTACTGGAGCTACTGCAAAAGCAAGGGGAACGGCTGCAGTGCCAAAATGAGCAGGATAGGGAGAGGAAGGTTGAGAAGGATAACTCCTATATGTTCAAGAGATTTGCGAGTCATAACCCACCTGCGTACGATGGCACCCCTGACCCCAAAACCTTCGAGGATTGGATTCAGGGCATAGAGAAGTTGTTTGATGCCCTCCAATGCCCTGAGGAGTGGAAAGTGGGCTTTACGATGTTTTACCTTAGGGACAAGGTTGACCTATGGTGGGCCACGATACGAGAGAGATAGTACGAACCTGGATTTGGCTGGAGAAAGTTCAAGGAGTTGATTAAGGATCACTTTTACCTCGTCTCAGGCGACGGAGAACGAGTTCATGTAGCTACAACAAGGAGGCATGAGTGTGGTAGAGTACGCCTCCAAGTTTATGGAGCTTTCCCATTTTGCCCCGACCTTTGTAGCCGACGAGAGACTCAAGATGAACCAATTTGAGGTCGGACTCAACCCTGCCATCAAGGAGAGGATGTTGGTACACCAGTGCACCTCCTATGTGGACCTATACAATAACGTCGTTAATGTAGAGAGGGCGATAAAGGAGAGAAGCAATTACTTCAATGAGCAGTGTGGAATTAAGAGGAAGGGAGATTAGTGAGAACATTTCCACTCCCAAGAACCGTACAAGAGGCCTCCTGGAAACGATCACCCTAACAATAACATGCACAGGGGCCAACACTCCAACACTCGACCTAGGGTGAGCTGCAATGCTTACGGGAAGTTAGGACATGACACCCGGCAGTGTCGTTCGGTCAGGAGGTGTTTCCGTTGCGGGAGCCCGCAACATCAGATCCAGGACTACCCACATCCCCCACCTTCTGTCGGCCAAGGTCATGGGGGACAGGGACAGCAGTCCCAACAATACTACCAGAACTGGGGTGGACAGGCGGCCAACCTCAACCAGCAGGGTCGAGCACCTCAGCAGATTCAGGCCCGACCTCCCAACCAACCGTCGTGAAACAATAGAGGCAAAGCTTACGTGATGCGCAAGGAGGAGGCAGAGGATGCTCCAAGTGTCGTAACGGGTACATTTTCTATCCAAGCACAACCTGTAGATGTTTTGTTTGATTCGGGTGCTACGCACTCTTTTATTTTTGTTAAACTGGTTGAGACACTAGGTTTAGTTCCAACCGGTAAATCCTCCTTACCGTTCGTAATCCTCCTTGATGGGAATACTACAAGGTGTGAGGAACTATATGAGCTTCTGGCCAACCTATATAGGTTCGAGTTAACCAATTTTGGGGTCATCCTGGGAATGGATTGGTTAGCAAAATATTAGGCTCAAATAGACTGTCCAAAACAAAGAATCACCCTAACGGGGCCAAATGGGGAGAAAGTAGTGCACAAAGGCAAGGCTTCAAAACTTGGAGTGAAATTGATCACCATAATGCAAGCCCACAAGCTGTTAGGAAGAAGATGCGAGGGATTCTTATGTAACTTAGTGAGAACCGAGGCTGCTGAATCCTCCCTTGAAGACATTCCAGTAGTGAGGGAATTCTTGGATGTATTCCCAGATGAGATCCCTGATGTTCCACCTCTTAAAGAAGTAGAGTTCTGTATTGATCTGACACCCGAAGCCACTCTCATTTCTAAGGCACCTTATCGCATGGCACCAGCGTAACTCAAGGAACTAAAGACACAGTTGGACAAGCTGTTAGAGAAAGGATATATTCGAACCAGTACATCCCCATGGGGAGCCCCAGTGCTATTCATGAAAAATAAGATGGGACCCTGAGGTTGTGCATAAACTATAGGGAACTGAACAAGATAACGGACAAGAACCGTTACCCTTTGCCTAGAATAGACGACCTCTTCGACCAGCTCAGAGGTGCGGGGACCTTTTCCAAGATAGACCTTCGTTCGAGGTATCACCAACTCCGGATCAGGGACGAAGACATACCTAAGACTGCCTTCTATACCCGATATGGACATTATGAGTTCGTAGTGATGCCCTTTGGACTCACTAATGCCCCGGCAGTGTTCATGGATCTCATGGATAGAGTCTTCAAATTCTATCTCAACCAGTATATGGTGGTGTTCATAGATGATATACTTATCTACTCGAGGACTCCGGAGGATCATACCCATCATTTGAGGACCATCCTAGAAGTGTTGAGCAAGAATCAGCTAAATGCCAAGTTTACAAAGTGTGAATTCTGCTTGAGTAAAGTTGCATTCTTAGGGCACGTAGTATCTGACGAGGGAGTGTTTGTGGACCCTTAAAAGATAGAGGTCGTAATGAACTGGCTAAGACCTAAGAGTCCGACAGAGGTAAGGAGTTTCTTAGGCTTGGCAGGGTACTATCGTAGGTTTGTCCAAAACCTCTCAAAGATCACCACCCCGCTCACCAATCTAACTAGGAAGGTCGCTAAGTATGAATGGACGGAGCAATGAAGAAGCATTCCAAGAGCTTAAGAAAAGACTGACGAGTACGCTGATGTTGCCTTACCCACCACTGACAAGGACTTTGTGGTGTACAATGATGCATCTAAGAGTGGGTTGGGATGCGTGCTAATGCAGGAGGACTGTGTTAAGCCTATGCCTTATGACAATTGAAGACTCATGAACAGAACTACCCGACTCATGACCTAGAGTTAGCTGCCGTTGTATTCGCACTTAAGATCTAGAGGCATTACTTGTACGAGGTACAATGCGAGGTTTTCACCAACCATCAAAGCCTAAAGTATCTCTTTTCGCAAACGAACCTAAACCTGAGACAGACCAGATGGTTGGAGTTCCTGAAGGACTACGATGTCCATTTCCAATACCACCCAAGGAAAGCTAATGTAGTGGCTAATGCATTGAGTCGCCGACCGTACCCGGCACTAAACTGCTTACTAAAACTACCCAATGATTTGTGCGAGGAGTTCCGAAAGATGGAGCTTAACGTAATCACCCCGGAGACCAAGCCTATGTTTTGCGCCTTGGAATCACACCCAACACTCATAGAGGAAATTCAAGTAGCACAGGCTATATGGACCCTCAACTAAAATGGATTAGGGAGGAGATATTGGTGGGGAAAGCATCCGGGTTCATGATCCATGAGGATGGCACCATACGGTTCCATAACCGGGTGTATGTTCCCGCAGTAGAGGCACTTAAGAAGAAAATTCTAGATGAGGGACACAATACTCCAGACCCTATGCACCCTGGGGGAAATAAATTGTACAAAGACCTGAAACAGACATTCTGGTGGAGCAACATGAAGCAAGAAATAGCTTACTACATGGCGAAGTGCCTAACCTGTCAGATGGTGAAGATTGAACATCAACGACCAGCGGGACTTCTGCAACCATTGGACGTCCCTGAGTGAAAGTGGAATTCAGTGTTCATGGATTTTGTGGTAGGCTTACCACTGACTCAAAGAAAGAACAACGCGATTTGGGTAATAGTGGATCGACTTACAAAAACGGTGCATCTTATAGCCATCAGAAATACCTGGACCCTGCACTACTTAACTCGAGCATACCTTGAAGAGATAGTACAGCTACACGGAGTGCCCAGCTCCATAGTGTCAGACTGGGACACCAAATTCCAGTCGGGTTTCTGGACTACAGGAGGCATTTGGAACACTACTGCATTTTAGTACTGCCTTTCATCCGGGTACGAACGACAAACTGAGCGCACGATTTAAACACTAGAAGACATGCTGAGGGCTTGTTCCCTAAACTTCAAGAAAGCGTGCTATGAACAGCTGGCCCTGATCAAGTTCTCCTACAACAACAGTTACCATGCAAGCATTGGGGTGGCCCTATATAAGCACTGTATAGGAGGAGGTGCAGAAGTTCGCTTTGTTGGCAGGAGATCGAAGAAGCTCTAGCCATTAGGTCGGAATTATTCCAAGCCACCACTGATAAGATTCGGGTGATTCAAGAATGAATGAGAGCCGCTCAGAGCCATTAGAAAAGCTACGCTGACCGAAGGTATAGACCCCAAGAATTCCAAGTGGGTGATCAGGTGTTTCTCAAAGTATCCCCAACCAAGGGAATCACGAGATTTGGTATGGCAGGAAAACATAACCCAAGGTACATCGCTCTGTACCCAGTTATACAAAGAGTTGGGGAGGTAACATATCAGTTAGAATTACCAGCTGAACTTCCAAGGGTACACAACATGTTCTATGTGTCACAGCAACGGAAGTACATCCCAGATCCCTCTCATGTAGTCAAGCCCGACCCCATACAGCTTCAAGAAGGCCTGTCGTATGAGGAACAACCCATGTAGATCCTGGAATGGCGAGAGAAACAACTTTGTAGAAAGACGGTGCCCTTGGTAAAGGACCTCTGGGCCAACCACGTGATGTAGGAAGCAACCTGGGAACCAACGCAGAAGATACGAGACAAATACCCTCACTTGTTCCTATAACCAGGTGCTTACAAGTTTCAAGGACGAAGCTTTCTTAAGTGGGATAGTTGTAAAAATTCGAAAATTCAGTTTTATACTGGTGGCAGTTGCCGCAGTTTATTAAAGTTTCAGGAAAGAAACTTTCTTAAGTGAGGTAGTATGTAAAACCCCGAAAAGTTAATATGAGGAATCACATGATGTAGACCGACCCTCATAATCCAAGTCAATGTGAAAGATTTTTTCCTCCACGATTTCTTTTCAAAATTTTATTCATTTTATAAAAAAAAGGCATTTAAAATTTTATTCGGGTTATATTTCTCTCGATTAATTTGTTATTTGGTTTCTAATTTATATCATTTTTTTTACCTCCCTATACTTAAACATTTATTTACCTAGTTATTATACTTGTTATTTTTGTGGATTTCTTAATGGGTCAATTTTTTTTTTCCATAGACTCACCTTTTGGGCTAAGACACAAACCTATTATTTTTTTTCAAAACATTTGTTTCTTTTTTTTCCTAGACCTAGCTGGATAGCCCCCCTATCTTTATATTTTTTTCTCTCTCTTCCTCCCCCTAAACCCCACGCCCTTCCCCCTCAAAAAAAAAAAAAACCCTAGTGTTTCCCCCTCTCCCTCAAGACAACTCTCTCTTTAGTTGCTTCTCTCTCCCTTGCTCTCTCTTTTCGCTTTCCCTCTCTCATGCTCTCCCTCTCTTTCGCTCTCTCTCTTTCCCCCGTCGCCCTTGGTGCACCGCCACCACCAGGCCGCCACAGCAGCCACTGCCAGCCACCACCACATCCCAGCCACCCCATCCACCGCTAGCTACCACCACACCTCACGCCTCTCCCCACTTACCCCCCTTGCTTGTGGTAAGTGGGGTGCACCTCCATGCACCCCATGCATCGCTATGGCCTTTTTATAAAAAAAATTCACTATTTTATGGTTTTGAAGTGAGAATCCAAGTGTGTAAATTGTAATGCAAGTTTTATAATTATTTTCATATTTAAACTTTCAAGGGTGTGACGATCCAAATGGCTTTCTCCCAAAAACCGAACCAAGGTGAGCATGATGGCATATTTAATTGATCGTTTCGGTTACAAGTTAGAAAATCTTGACTTAGCTTGGATTAGTAGGGGCATGGCGTCGTTGGGATCATTATGGGTAGTCATTGATTGGTGGTATGAAAATCGTGGTCAAAAAGGGGCTCACGTTAGAGTTAAAGGTTACACAAAATGCCTCTAGAAAGGGACAGTTTTTGCCTTAATTTTAAAAATTTGTCCATGGAGTTTTACTAACCTAAAAATCATGAAATTTTTATGGTAGATTGATTGGGATGTGCTGAGTAACCAGGTCTTCAAATCATGGGAATCGGACTAGCATAGAGTGAGATATGACCTAAAAACCGGAGGCTGCCCAGATCTGCACAGGCAGTGACAGTGTAGAGTAATTGAGAAATACGACCTAGTTCCGGTCAGATTATAAGAAAACACCAAACATAAGAGTGGTAGAGGATGGACCGACCTTTCCAGAATGGGCAAGAATGTGGAGTTTTAATTCCGGAAACTAAATATATGGGTTCTGGACGTTGAGCCCAGATTCTGAGCGAATTTGGACTCAGGGTGTGGCTGCGTCTAGGAACCCTAAGGGTGTCTAAAAATTATAGAAAAATTTTCATAAGTAGGACATGGGCTATAGTTATAGCCCATAAGGATTTGGACTGAGTTTGTACGGTGTGTTGATCCAGGTGCTAATTAGTAGGCCCAATTAAGTAACTGAGCCCCGTAATTGTACGGATTCCAGGTAACAATCATGCCTAACCCTTCCCCAAGGTCGCTTGAAAAAAAATGTGTGTGATGAACATGGTAAGAGCTACCTTGAATGTTTGTTTCATGAAATAATGGAATGTACTGATTGAACATAACTGCGTGGCTTGGGTTGAATTATTTTGCTATCTCATTGAACTTGGGCATGGAATTGCTTCCGTTGAAAACGAAAGTATATGTGTTATGGAAATGCCTAGGGGATCGGGTTAAATCTGAATGAACTATATATGTTGAATTAACATTTAAAATGGGTAAGCATGGTTGTATAAGTAAATGTTGACAGGGGTGAGACTATGAATTATGTTATGTTGAAAGCCATTAGCCTTCCCTGGGAAAGAATACATGCATGATGCATGTGAGCGGCCACGTGCCCTGTTGGAATGTGGGT
Source organism: Selenicereus undatus (assembly GCA_017589665.1). Taxonomy (NCBI): domain Eukaryota; kingdom Viridiplantae; phylum Streptophyta; class Magnoliopsida; order Caryophyllales; family Cactaceae; genus Selenicereus; species Selenicereus undatus. The sequence goes on from JACYFF010002017.1 coordinate 21,223,873, forward strand.
CAGGTTATCGATAACCGTCCATGTAGACGGTAGGCCAGGGTTTGGTTAAGTGGTAATCGTCCAAGTCGGCGGTAGGCCAGGTTGAGCTTAAGCGGTTGCGTCAAACCCAAGTGCAGGCCATGAGACCCAGTGAGGTCGCCCACCCTTAAGAAATTGAAAATTATAAAAGCGATTGGTATGGCTGGATGCTTCCACTATGAATGTTTAAGTGTGGCCCGTTTGCCTTTCCGATCCCTAAAATGTTTTTAAAATGAATTTGTGTACGTGTTTGACTATTATGGGTGATTGTTATTGAGCTTATCTTACTTTGCAAAAGGTTTTGTTTTCAAGTGAAGTGCATGCGCATGGGAACGGGGACGGGGATGTAAAGTTAGAGGAAGGCTCCGTTGTTAAACTACAGTTGGAACAATAGTTGTTTTCAGAAGAACTTGTATTGAATTTTGCTAAGTTCAATAATTGCCTAAACTATGGTTGAAACCCTTTTTATTGAAGTATTATTGAAGAATATTTTGCATTAAAGCTTGATCGATACTGAGTTTGGTGTTTCCACAAAGGAAATACGACGGTAACACCCCCGTTAGGTTTTCCGCTGCCACATAGATTAATATTAGTAATAAAGAGAGGAATTAGAAATTTAGGGTGTTACAAACACAATCAAAAATAGAAAAGAAACAAGACTCCATCAACTAACCTAACACTCGACTTGCAATCTAATTTCATAATCACATGCCCATCAATGGCATCAAAAACTTATAATATTTTCACAAGTGTATGGTTTATCATCATAATACTTGAGCGTGTTAATCGACGGAGATAGGCCATGAAATTAGATTACAGACATTCTAATCTAAATTAATATTAGATGACAAATTATCATGAACCAAAGTCAAACTACCAAATAAACTGCATTTTTAGCAGGACAGCTTAACAAAATTTATTATGACTTGAGTAAAACAATAAACTACATTAGAACATTCATGAAATTGGTAAAAACCATTCTAAGGGCTTTTTCATTATCGATTGATTAGAATGTGAATGTTAAACTATTAACAGCATGCTGCTAGCTATGCTAGAACAACTCAGAGTTTTGGCTTCCCTCAACAATGAAGCTATACCATTGGAGTAGAGTTCGAGGCTAGAGGCTATCCTATGGGGAAGGCACTGGGTTTTCAACATGGAATTCGAGGATATAAACGAGAGTCGAATGTAGTTTATTGATGCATATCTCCTAGGGCATTACATACAACCTTGCTCATCCAATCCTTTTGAGGTAACTTCATTTCAAATCCAAGTTCGGCAAGATATCTTTTCATCTCCATTGTTTGAATTCCACGGTAAAAGGCACTTTATGGAGTTTTACTTGAACTTCAAAACCCCATTTTTAAAAGATGCAGTTCCGGACAGCAAGTGCACCAACTTGGTGACCCCAATCACCTAGTTTCAAGGTGGTTTAAATCCATTTTATTGCTTTAGGATTTAAGTTCAGAAAGTTATCTCTCCAATAAAGCAAATTTCAAGTCATTTGGACTTTATTTTCCCATCCAACTCATGTCTCAAAATTCAGCTATACAATCTGCCCAGATTCCAGCACAACAACCTGGTTTATGAGCTTGATTATTCAAGCTTAAAATGGATATAAGAGGCTGCAAATATACTTTTAGGAACTCTTAATATGTCAGATTTAAGGACATATAAAGAGTTCTAGATTAAGTCATTGGGTAATAAGTCAAAAGGAGCCATTTTTCAGATCTTGCGGAAGCTGTTATAGTCTGCATATGCTGCACATTTTGCGCCATATCTCCCAAACGGTAGCTCCAAATGGCTGGAAACTTGAGGCACGTGAAAGCTTACTTCCTAAGATTTCCAGCAAGGTCTATTTCACCCAATTTGAGTGAGAAACCTAGGAGATATAGCTGTTTGAAGTTGACCTTTGTAAACTAAAAAGTTGTTGACAAAAAACAAAAAGCACTTTTCAGCTTTTGTCTTTTGCTTTTTGGTCTCCCCTTTCTTTTTGGACGTGTAAGACCTCTTGTTCCCCTTTCTTGCAGCTTTTTAAAGGTTCCCCATTATATAAGGGAGGCCTTGGGTTGTAAAGAAACACTTGATGAATGAATTTGAACTTTGAGTTGTGAAAACTCTCTCTATTCTGTCTCAAAATTCCTAGTGTTATATCTTCGGTGTTTGGCAACCTCAAGTTGGTCTCTAGGTCTTCTTAACTCAACTAAGAAGGTGATTCATTTCTGTAACTTAGTTGAACAAAGAAGATTGCCCAAATGTGCAAACCAAGGTGGGTATTCAACCACCCTTGCTAGTCCACTTGTTTCTATCTTGGCTCTTAGTTGTTTTGGGTTCCATTTTCATCCTTCTACCCAAATGCATTCTTGATTCACTTTTGCAAATCCTTGCCTTAGTGAAGCTTGAATACATCATTTATCTTGCCTTTCAGCCTTTGCTGCCTACCGTCCCTTTTGTCGACTTTCGGCTTCTTGGTATCACTTTCTCTCTCTTGCTTATTTCGTTCTTCTTTCGTAAATGGTAACTTGTTCAATTTTTGTTGTGGTTATAGATATTTATTGGAGGAATGAAAATCGATTAGAGTGTACAGCAAAGATTTGCATAACTATAGGGATCATTATAAAAAAATTAGTATTTGTTGTTATTAGATCGTGATATATTTTCCCTGTTTATTCATACATGTTTACTTATGTATCAGGCTCTATTTTTAATTTAGGTACAAATGCAATTTCCCATTGATTTCATGTTCTCAATTCGGATTTAGGGTTTCTTAATTGATTGTGGTGACTGGCAATTGTAGACAATCAACTTCAAGGTTAAGGGTTATACTTAGGGAGATGATCTAGGTTTTCAACATAACATTTGGGGAGTGTAATGGCCAAATGGGTTGGATCATTCAAAACGAACAAGTCAAGGAGGAACTCAGAATTTCCATCTCTTAAAGGTTGATGTTAGCTAACTAGAACTTTATTAGGAGGTATAACAAGGCTAATAACGAGAACCACATTAAGCATGGTTTTGATGACATTGAGGATCTCCTCAAGGACTTCTTTGAGGTGTTAGAAATCTCATTAACTCCCGACATTGATGATCTTCTTAAGAAAAAGAGAGAAATAGGCAAGAAGAGAAAAGAAAATGAAGATGTCATGTTTTGATTCTAATGTTTCTTGTAGGTTGTATTGCAATATGTGACTAATTATCTGCCTCATGCTTGAAGTACAAATAAAAATTCGTAACCAAATATACCAAATTTTCACACCCTTCCCTCACTCATTTTATTATATTCTTCACAGACTATTTCTATTGGTCATGTGCATCATTTTACCTGCTTTATTAGATGGGGCCATATGAGCACAAGAGTTGATAAATGTCCATTTTCCATAGGATTAGAGGGTAATATATGCTAGCATTTAATAGGATATTTATGCAGTTCTTAGCTGATTTTATGCCCCTTTTATCATTTTTATGCTTATGTGTGTTTTATGTGCGTTTTTGCATATTTGATCGAATGAATATGAATCTATTGAGTTGATGATTGCTTTTGAGCCTTAGAGAACAATATAAGAAGCCTTTGAGGCCTAGTATCCAACATGTCAAAGAAACACGGGTAGTTTAAGTGCAAATTCATAGCCTGCGAGCACAATTATACCACTTATTTGTGCGATTGCAATGCTTATATTTCATCCTATTATAAACCACCAGTTGATCGTAGTGGCTATAGGGCCAACCAATGGTGGTCCCCTCTGGTTGTGGTGCTCCAAATTTCATGTGATTGCTCAGTTTCTTTGGTGTTTAGACATCTGGCTTATGAGTTTTCGCAATTTAAAGGCTTGTTTTCAGCCATCATTCGTCATCCATCAACCACCCCCATCATTCACCCATCTTTATCCACCACCACAACTATCTATAGACAGAGTCTGAGGGAGAAGAAGAAGATGAACAAGATTTGCGAACGGATGATAGATCGAGCAAGCATCGAGAGATTCAAGTGACACCCTAGAACTAACCATTCTTTCTCTTTTTTTCTCTATTTTCTCTCAAATAAATTTTATTTTTACTATATTGAATTGTTTAGTTTGGTTAATTTATCTTATAATTGATTTTTTTTATTGTGGATTTATGCAAGCACTAGTTAATTTCGTGATCTTGTGTCAATCTATTTTAGTATTTTGAAATATGTTGAATTGTTTTATCAAATCTTAGAATGTTTATTGTCTTTTGAGTTGGATCACCTTCTTGCATGTTTTAGGTTGTTGGGTGAAGAGCTAAAAGGTAAAAATCGATACTAGAACCCTAAGATTTGACTTGATTGAGTGGAATTTTGAGAAAGTCACACCTATCAAGAAACCACTAATTTGACAATTGCATGCTTAATGATTCTAAACTAGTTAAAAATCCTTTACAAATTGCATTCCACTTTAAAAGAAGAGTTTGATACTTTTGATTATTGGTTTTCAAATAACCATTTGAGGAATAGGTGCTGGCTTGATGCTTGGATTGGGAGATTGTTTAATTTGCTTAATTCCTTGACCATTCATCCATTAGATTAGTTAGCAACTTTAGTTCAATTTCAATTTTAAATATAGATTCACTTAGCCTATTTTTAAGAAATATTACCCAGTAGATTAACATAGACCTTGTAGGGGATGACCTTGGTTTGCTACAACACTAGGATGCTCTTACGGCTCAATCAAGAGTGCAAAACTCAAAAATTGAACATCTAACAATCATTAATTTCAACCCCTCACCTACAAAACTTGGGGGGGAGGCCTTTAGAGACAGGAATTGTGTTTAACATGTTATTTTCTTACAAATTGGCTTAAGGTTGGGTAAATTTTAAAAATTTAAGTATTTTGAGGCAAATACAACTATAAGTTTCTAAGCATGTTTTTACGATCCCTATTTCTTAATTACTCTTCTTAGGGATTAGGATTTGTTGCCTAGGAGCTCAAAGAAAGGTAGCAAAGAAATATTTTATGTTGGAACCAAAGAGAGATGTGGCAGTCATAAAAGCAACCACAGTGGTTGAAATCCGTCTTGCTTTGAGTTGAATTTGATGATGATAAAATACTTCCACAGATTGAAGGATTTCCTATTAGCACAAGGACTACCATTTAAGTAGAGATGGATTGCTTAACTTTCTTTCTCCTCTACCCTAGATAATATCCCTCTTAAGGCCCATTTCTGCTTAGAGATAGTTTTAGGACTAGCTTGTTCCTACTCTTCAACATGAGGACAATCTTTCTAATACACATTAATTCACTAGTTTTCCTTTTCTTCAATCATCCCTGTTAATGAAATTTTCCATGTTGCAAGTTACTTCTAATTACACATGCGGTCCGTGAACATTTTGGGGTGAATGGAAAAAAGGAGGCTCCTTCCTATACTAGTAATGAAGAATGGTAGTGAGTTGTGATGGAACATGGATGTATTCCTTAATCTTCATGTTGGATTGATGGACACTAGGGAACTCTTCCCTTTGGATTTAATTAACATTGGGCACTCAAGGCTCCCCTTGCACAAGTTCAGCCACACTGGCTATAAGAACTTGACGTCATCCCCACCTTCCTCCAGTATATCACTGGCAGTTCCTTCTGTGCAGCACACACCTATTTCTTTGTTTCGAAGCCGTTTTTGTAGAGTGTACTAAACCCATTGCATACCACACCATTGGGCATTTTACCTAAAGAATTCCAACGATTATCTATATTCAAAGTACAAGATAGTTAGGTATTCCTGTGGAGAAGTCTTATTTTCGTTATCGAGATACTGTCTTCTCAACCCAGAATGAAGTCCAAGTAGGAGACAAAGGCATTAAGAGTTCATTTTTGGATATCCATTTGGTATCCTTATACTTTTGAGAAATCTATTTGGTACATAGTACAAAAATAAATATGTGATATATAAATTTCAGTTGATGAATATTGTTATTAGAACTTTGATTTATTGTTGTATTGTGTATCAAATAAAAACACAAGGATATCAAATGGAATATCCCATTTATCTTTTATGTATTTATATACATTTTGGTCTTATTTACAAATGAATATTTAGTTTTTTAGAAGTAAACTTTTAGATATAAAAAGCAAACCTTTTTCAGTATTCTTTTGTGTTTATTCACTCTTGGTCATGCATAAAACTGCTTTCTTTTACTTATTAATTATGGTGAAATTGTTCAAGGATTAAAATGCTTGAAGAGTTCATTTTTTATATATTGAGATAAACTTAGGTATTATTTACAAATGAATATTAGATTTCAAAAAGTGAATTTTGAGATATAAGACAATGAATATTTTTGTATTTATTTATTTTATGTCACATGTGGAATTACTTTCTTTTTGTGACCAAGTGGGGCAAGATAGTTCTATAATTAAAATGTGTGAAGGGTAGATTTTTTTATATTAAGATGTATCTAATTATTATTCACAAATGAATATTTAGGTTTTCAAAAGTGAACTTTTAAACATAAAAAATGAATATCTTCAATATTATTTTGTATTTATTTATTTTGTGGAATACGTGCAACTACATTCCTTTTGTGAGTAGTTGTGGTAAAATTGCTCCTTAGTTAAAATGTTTGAAGAGTTCTTTTTCATATTTTGACATGAATCTAGGTATTATTTACAAATGAATATTTACGTTTAAAATGTGAACTTTTACATATAAAAAGTAAATTTTTTGGTATTCTTTTGTATTCATTTATTTTATTTCACACATGGGACTTTTGTCATTTTGTGATTAATTGCAGCAAAACTGTTCTATAATTAAAATGTTTGAAAATGCCTTTTTTCATATATTACTTGCAAATGAATATTTAGGCTTTAAAAAGTGAACTTTTAGACATAAGAGATGAATATTTTTAGTATTCTTTTGTTTTCGTATTTATTTAATGTCACGTGGAACTACTTTCTTTTTTGTTAATTGTGGCAAAATTATTCTATAATTAAAATGTTTTAAGAGTCATTTTTCATATATTGGGATAAACATAGGTATTATTTACAAATAGGTTTTTAGGCTTTAAAAAGTAAACTTCTAGATATAAAAATGAATATTTTGGTGTTCTCTTATTTTTGTTTATTTATTGTCATATGTGACACTACTTTCTTTTTTATTAACTATGGAGAAACTATTCTATAATTAAAATGTTTGAAGAGTTTATCTTTCTTATGTTGAGATACATCATTTACAAATGAATGTTCAAGTTTTAAAAAGTGAACTTTTTGATATAAAAAATAAAATGTTTGATGACAACAACGACGACGACGACGACGATAACGATACCTCCCAGTGTGGGTTCCACTTTCGCATGATCTGGAGAGATCCAGATATGGACAACCTTATCTCTACCGGCATTCCTGTCCATAGAGAGGTTAGTTTCAAGAGATCTACAAAAAAGGATTTTATGAAAACATTTTATAGAAAAAGGATTTTGTGAAATATTTTATAGGAAAAACTAAGGATAAGTGGTTGGGGATGAACTAAGAATTACCAATAAAGCATGTGATAGTAACTATCTAAACGAAAGTATAACATAGCATAGGAAAGTAAAAAGAGGTAGGCAAATAAATATCTTTTTCCAAATGTATGTACTACCTGAATGCAAACACGACCTACGAAAAAAACACAAATAAGCCTACCTACTGCAGCTGGAAGACATCTACGAGGCCATTTGTATGTGATCTAAGACCTTACTCATGTCCCGCCAAAGTCTCCTATCTTGAGTCATGTCCTTCGTCAACTCCAAAATTGTTAAGTCCTCTCTAATCATCTCGTCTAAGCTCTTCTTTGGTCGTTCCCTATCTGTTTTACCGTTAGGGATGTTAATCATCTCACATCTCCTCACTGAAGCATCTACACTCCTTCTCTTCACATGATCAAACCATTTGAGTCTAGTTTCTCTCTTCTTATTCTCAATGGGAGCTACTTTAACTATGTCTCTAGTTACTTTATTCCTAATTCTATCCATCCTCATATAACCACACATCCATCTAATCATCCTCATCTCTGTTACCATCAACCTTTAAACCCGTGCCCTTTTTATGGGTAAACACTCTGATCCATATAACACAGCAGGTCTAATTACCATACAATAAACTATGTCTTTTAATCCTACAAGCGTCCTCTTCTCACATGACACACTTGAAGCATACCTCCATTTTTATCAACCCACTTTTACGCACTAGTTAATGCCTTCTTAATATTCCCTTTCTGGTGAATGATTAAGCCTAAACATTTAAACTTTTCGACCTTTGGTATTGTCATTCCATCGATTGTGACTTCTCTCCCCTCATCTTCCCTTGCACCGAAACAACAATATAGGTATTCGGTTTTTAATCTATTAGCTATAAAACCTCTAGACTGCAAAATGAACTATAATGATAAATGTCTATAGGTGTTCTTGGAACATATGGTTTGTACTAAGAACATCTAAGGCTTAGTCATATTTTAGCAGAACAACCAACATATTTCATTGGATTGTAATGCCGCATCAAATGGAAGTAATGTCAACAATTTATTAAGAAATCAACATTTCTTGTTGTTCCAATTAGCAACTTGGATATATTGTGTTTGACATGTTTCGTCTTGTCAAGTAATATCCAACTTATCTTTTTCTTGTTCGAGAGAGGACTTGCATTTTTACTTTCTTCTAATCATACAATTGACCTCTTCCAAATAATTGTAATATAATGAAACAATTTTAGGTCTAAGGGTATTCATACGTAGTTTTTTGTTACAATATGTCGACAATATATATTTGCAAATGTTCAGTTCTAAATCAAACATTTCCACAAAAATAGTTGTAGTTTGTATCAAACTGGATGAACTGTTGGTTCCAAAGTGAGGTTTTATATCAGTTACTACCTCACTTCCTGCAAGAGCATATTTAAATCCATTTGCTTGATTTTCATTTTACCATATTCAAATCATTTGGCCTTCATCCTTCAACTCATTTGTTTAAATGTTATCGTGCTCAACTTTCTTGACTTTTCATATGTATGTTTTTCCCTAAAGCTAATATAATTCTGCAGCAAAAGAATTGTCTTAGTAGAAAGACTTTCTTCTTCTCAAAAATTGTGCCATATAGTTAGGCAACATAAAGCACAAATTTTATCAAGTAAAATTATGTAGGCTAGAAATTAACTATCCATTACATGTAGTTCAAATAACTATAGTTTAAATAACCATTTTTTCAAATGTCAGTATCTATTCTTAATTATTCATCCAAAGGCATAGGCTCTTGATGGAGATCTACCCCTAGTACCACATTCAGGCCCCTGACAACTCAGGAACTCCAAGTGCAAGCACCAATCCTCAAGCATTAGTCCAAGCCATACTGAAGCAAAGTTCAACCTTTCCCGGGTATGATCCTTCCTAAAGACCCAATTTTGTTCATATGATTTTCTAAACTTCCAAAGGGATTAGACCTATTATTTTTGTATGGGATGTTGCCTAACATCCTCAATAATCAAGCCATGAAGAGAAATTTAAGTTAAATAAGTTCATTCATGAAGATTTTTCCCAGACAAGTCAATCGCTCTAGATTAAGCTACATTCTTACCCGGTTTGAGTTTTTAGCTGGTTACTACCCTTAAACCCAATTTAGGCTTAATTTCTTTACTGAGGATGAATATAAACATCCTAATGAAGTCATTCATGCTTTGAAATGAAGTCTAAATTAGGTAGAAGCCAAGCAACCAAGTTGCTCCACTTAGGGCACTAAACAACCTGTTTGACTGTTTTGGATCAACGGCTGAGATCTCTTCAAGGAAGCAACATGGTGACCTACCAACTTACCAACTTGCTTGCCTAGTCTACCAGCAGACCCATCATTAGCTAATTTACAGCTTTGGAAGGCTACTTGACCACTAGGAAAAAAGATAAAGATCATCCTTGTTTCTGATTGGCCAACGGCAATTCAAGTCACTTTAGCAACTATTTTTCTCTCTCTCATGTGCAAGTGGATTACATTAGACCCAATGATCATGTTCAAGCTTGATTTTAGCATTAATCACATGTATTTAGCTAGATACACAGAATATACTTAAGCTAGACTAAGCATGCTTTGTAATTCGATTTGTTTAAGCTATTTTAGAGGTTTCCTAATGACTAAGGAAACCCCTAAGCAACTAGGCAACTTGGGAGGTCCGTACTTATTTGCTTGGCTGCTTGTATTTGCAAATGAGTAATGAAGAAAGCTATTTCGGTCGAGCTAAGCTCCTAAACCCTGTTCTCTCTCGAACTCTCATCTGGCTTATCTTTACTTAGGCCAAGTAAAGTGGTGTTCTAGTGAGTCTTAATCTAATTCATTGGTGGTATTCTTGTATCCTTTGAATGATTAAGGACCCTAGATTGAGTCTTGGTGGTGAAATTTGTATCCAAGAATTAGTTTAGCTCTATCTATCCTAGTTTGTTCTTCCCGGGTTCTTAGAACTCACATTATGCCTTTGCTCTTCTTTCAAGCTTGCTTGGAATCCAACCTTGATTGTAGGCTTGTTTAGTAAGGAGATACATCATATTTGGTATCAGAGCAAGTTTTATCTTGGCCTGAAGCCCTGTTCCCAACCACATTTGCCTCTGCCCCAAGCATAATCCAAAACACATTACCTGGCTGATACAGTTTGCAAGCATGAGTGCAAGCATGACCTTAGAAGAAAATTTTAAGGTTCTCATGAAGAATTTTGAAGCCATAAACACTAACAATGAGGAACTCAAGAATCAAAATGCCTACTTAAGGTGTCAGCCTGCTGAATCAATGAGGCAAAAGAGAAGAAACCTAGTTAGCTCATCTAGCTCACGCGGTTCTGACTAAGAAGCTGAAGCTGAAAGAAGTGACCCTCAATTGGTTTCTTCGAGTGAGGAGGATCCGCAAAGAAGACCAAGGAGGAGGGAAAGAAGACTCCTGCCCAACTTTAATGACTTTAAAGTTGACATTCTAGAATTTGAAGGGAAGCTAGACTCGGATGAATTCTTGCAGTGGATGCAAACCGTGGAGTGAGTCTTTGATTTGAAGGCCATTCCAGAACAGAGAAAGGTAAAACTTGGTGCCTTGAAGCTTAGGAAGTAAGACTCTCTCTGGTGGACCAGTTTATGCGCCGAAAGGGTTAAACTAAGAAAGGATAAAATCAGGACTTGGGATAAAATGAAAGCCAAGCTTAGGTGTTGTTTTCTGCCCCCTTATTACCTTCAAGAAAACTACTCCCTTTTACACCATTTGACCCAAGGAACTATGAGTGTAGAGGAATGTATTAGGGAGGTTGATAAACTAATGATCAAATGCAACTTACAAGAGACAGAAGATCAGACCATTGTGAGATACATAGGGGGACTTGATCCTAGGTACTCTAATGTTGTTGAACTGCAGCAGTATACTAGTTTTGATGAAGTGTATGTCCTTTCTCATAAGATTGGGCAACAAAAGAAAACCAAAACCTACAGAAGAGAACTACCCAAGCCCCCACCCCAAAACCAACCTTTTAAAAGGGGAGTTCCTACCTGACACGTCCGCAAGCGAACGAGTGTCGTAGTATAGATTAAAATATCGTCCTCAGGGAATAAAGTAAACTATCGAGTCCTTTCTATCAGAAAATGCTAACCAATTACTTAATAAAAAGGTGTAGGATCAATACGATTAACATTTGTTTTTATCTAATTGGATAATTTCGAGGAATTGCAATCAATTTAGAATATAGTCTACTCTTTCAAAATCGACCAAATTGCCTAAACTGAACCAAAGTCGTTCTTTCAAACTAATTTGTCTTAATCTAAGTTCAATATTTTTGATTACTCTCTCATCCTTACAATATGCAAATTTCTCTTTCAAGTTATCACTATATTAGGTCTTATCAAGTAGTCTAACAATCGAATTTCACCTTTCAATTCTTCATTCAATTGTCTTAAGGGTGCAAGCAAATTTAGCCAAGTCCACTCACAACATGATAATCACTTGATAAAATGAAATCAAACCAACATGAAAAGAAAGCACAATTCTATTAAATATAAAATGATCCAACTACACTTCCATTAACAAATAAATCCCTAGACAAGATAAACTACTCGCTCATGATTAAAAATTAAACAACTAACCAAATGATTCAACGAGATCTGAAAGGAAAGGGCTTGGCAACGACAGCCTTCAACAAAGTCTTTAAACTTCAAACAAAACCGAGTTCTTCACTCAAGATTCTCACTTGCACAAAAATCAAACTAAATCCTAACTACAAAAAGTAAAATTTTGGGAAGTAGGAATGACACTATATGTGGTGGATTCTCTCTTTCTACTGCTGAGGGATGGGCTTTTAAGCAAGAACTCGAGCCTTTTCAGCCACACAGCCAAAGGGACAAGAAGAGGCCATAGTTACCAACTTATGACGGCCCGTGGCAGACACCATGGTTGGCCCGTGGCAGACACCATGGTTGGACCATGGTCTTGCCTGAAAGCAAATTCTCTACTCTTCTCTTGCTCAATGGGCATAGCATCTTAGGGACATCCGTGTGGGGTCAATATACGCTCAAATAAGGGTCAAATGCCGGGTCAAAATGGTCCAAATTCCTGCAAATATCATCAAACAACCATACCCAAGCATAAAACAAGAATAGGAGTATAAATTATAACTTGAAGCACATAATTCTCCTAAAATGCAGCAAAATGACCCTAAAATAATATATACGTTAAGCACTTATCAAATTCCTACATGCTTGAACTGTTGCTTATCCTCAAGCAATGCTAAGACCAAAAATTATTCTAAACCTCCTCAGGATAGACATTGGTAGCATCTTAATGGCAAAGTCAATCCAAAGTTAGCCCAAAAAGGGGCAAAAATCATTTAGCAAATAGACTAGGGAATGAAATTTTCGAAAACCACTTGATATACCACAATATCAAATTTGAATCATTCCTCCTAAACCATCAAATACAATCATTTAACATATGAAACAAAAAGAGCTAGCAATGCTAGTAGAACCTCACTATAGTCATGTAGCACTCATCACTCATGTGGCACTCATCACTCATGTGTTTGAAAAGAATCTGAGAGGAGAAGAAAAAAAAAATTTTATAACAAAAAGAACTTTAACAAGCAAAGAGGAAAGAAATATAAAAGAAAATATTATAACAATCTAAGTCTTAAAAAACAAAGATTTTTTAGGAAAGCCACATATTGTCTTGCCGGGAAAAAAACTGTAAGTGTTGGAACATGCGGAGAAGTAGATCATTATGCAAACGAATGCAAAAATAGGAAGAATAATAAGTTGATTGAAATTTAGGTAGTCTGGATTATTCTGAGCTTGGCAAGGAAGAAGCACTAGATTTAGCCCTGAAAAATAACAAGGGAATTGTTGAGATTGTACTTGAGGATAAATATGAAGAAAATGATTAGGAAGAAACTAGTCACATAATGAAAAATAGTTCAACTAGTCTCGGTGATATTCAAGGAACAGAATTTGTTGTAGATAATGAGAACGAAGAAGTCTAAAAAGATTGGGTCCTTGATATAATTTAGAAAGGCATGATATATAAAAAATTCATCTTTCAATTAAAAAGTAAGTACGTATGTGAAATGATGGAAGGGGATTTAGAGATGAAAGACTGAATATGATGTGGGAGAAGTTAATCTCATCAATTGAAAAAATATCCTTAAGCTTAACAAAGATAGAAAATATAAGTACATCCATGTTGGAATTGTCCAACTACAAATTTTTCCTTTACATTATTATGGCAAAACTATTGATCTCTATGCTTTACTCTATGATATCAGGCAAAATAAATTTAATAATCGAATTGTCACAGGGATTAAGACCAATTTATGTAATGGATCAATAGGATTCAATTGCCAACATGGATATTTTGTAAGCCTAAAAGGTGAATTTGTCAAAAACTTCCTATCTCTTAAGATAAAAATAGTTGGGACGGACATGAAAAGAGAAGGATACCCATTGAGGATATTTTGAAGAATAATCTACAAATTAGATAATACTATAAATCCAAAGACTAAGGTAACAATGACAGAGAGAAAAATTTGAAAATCCTATTCCTATGTAAAAAATTCAAAGGATAAAATCCAATCATCAGGAGATAAAAATCGATAAGTCTTGGACATCTAACTTTGCCAATCCCACCAAAATTAATAAGAAAAATATAATAAAAATTGATAAAAATGGTAAAATTACCATTAAACCCAAATTATTAAGAACCATGAGTGTAAGATCAGAATAGGGAGAAGGGTCTTCATCAACTAAAGAATAGCTTAAAGAAGATGATACAATTAGTATGATCAATGAAATGAGCAGAATGAGTTTTGAACCCGCAAGACACAATGTAGGCTGAAGTATGAATCTAGATAGGAAAGTAATTGGGTACAGAACAAGAACTATTAGTCAGTCACTCTATGAAAATGAATTACTCAAAAATATGGCAATGGAAATATGCTATGAAGTTACCAATACAAACCCTAATTGCATTTATATCCCAATAAATGTATGCTTAGAGGGATATAATAGATATGAATTGTTTGCCTATATCAATAGTAGTTGTTCTTATTTTGAAAAAAATATCTTTATTTCCATAATTTATGTGAAAAAAGCTAAGAATCCTTTACAAGTAAGTATAGTTGATAATAGTATTATGAGCCACAATGAAACCATAGAAGAGTTATCTATAGAAATAGGAGGAGTTCAATGCATTATACTAGTTCTGTAGGCTACTGATCAACCCTCTCATAATATGATTATTGAAAATAATTTTCAAAGACTATATTCTTCATGCACACATACCATAAACCAAATAATATTCAGAATAAATGGTCATTCAATTTCCATTAGTAAATTAAATAAAGCTTACACACGCTGAAAGATAATACCTGCATTTTTGGGATAAAGGTAAGACATTTGCAAAAATCACTTTGTCAAATCTTAGCACTATTATCCGAGTCAAACACATAGTCTATTCACACCAAGATATCCAAGAATTTGATAAGCAAATCAAAGAGCTATTAGATAAAGGATTAATTAGAAACAGTAAGAGTTCTTACACTACTGCGCTTTTATGATAAGAAATCATGCAGAGAAGAAAAGGGGAAAAGATAGAATGATCATCAATTACAAAAAGTTTAATGATAATACTATCGTTGATGGTTATTATATTCTTAACAAAACAGTCCTTTTCAATAGAATTCAAGGAGTTTCTTGGTTCTAAAAAATGGATTGCAAAAGACAAATATTGGTAGATTAAAATAGATGAAGAAAGCATTCCTTTAATTGCTTTTAGTGCCCCTCAAGGACATCATGATTGGATAGTGATGCGATTCGATCTTTAAAATGTACCTCAAATATTTCAAAGAAGAATGGATAACATTATCAAAGGTCGTAATCATTGTTGTCTAGTTTACATAGATGATATCCTTGTCCTTTCTAGAACATAGAAAAACACAAAGATAATGTCCTAACTGTCACCTAAAGATGCATTGATCATGGTATCATTTTTGGTAACAACAAATGCATTTATACTGAACAAGAAATTGAGTTTTTAGGCTTAGAGATAAAAGCTGGAAATCATCATACGAAAGTATATTCTAGAAAAAATAAAAATTTTCATAAAAAGATTGAAGATAGGAAGCAATTAGAAATGTTTCTTGGATGTCTTACTTATGCTTCAGATTCCATTAAAGATATATCTAAATTAAGAAAACCACTGAAATAGAAACTCAAGAAAGAAGTAAGTTGGGTAAGAACCCCTAGTGATTCAAAGATTGTTCAAAACTTCAAAAAGAAGTGCAAAATCTTCTTGTTCTTAATTTGCCTAATGAAGGAGGTGATTTAATTCTTGAAGCAGACGCCAGCAATGAGCATTGAAGTACAATAATCAAAATCAAAGAAGGAGAAAAACTCTGCGAATATTATAGTGAAAGTTTTAATAAATAGAATGCAACTATCCCACAATGGAAAAAGAAATACTTGCAGTCATAAGGGGAATTAATTCAATTCTTAATCTTTTTAGTCCCAAATTTTTTTCTTATTCAAATTGATTGCAAAGAAATACTTGGTTTTATAAAAAATAATTTATGAAACATGCAAGCGCAAGGGAGACTCTTGCATTGGCAACTATGGTTTAACCAGTTTTCTTTCTCTATTGAACATATACTGACATCGAAGAATTATCTGACAGATAGTTTAACTCGTGAGCTTACTAATGGTGATCCTCAAAGTAGAACTCCTGTCAAAAATAGAGGGAATCTAAAATGAAATGTCATTACTACTAGAACATGTTTCTCCTTCTGGTAGAATTCTATGGCAGATAGTTTGACTTGTCAGCTTGCCAATGTTGTCTTATGCTTATCTAATAGCACAAAAATTTAGCATTTTGGAGTTAAAAATGAATTACTTAAGGTGTAGAACTTAAGTTGTCTTCATGATATTCAAGAAAAAAAATAAGTTCTCATGTTAAAGATAAAGGATTTAATGATTGGTATATAGCCTGCACCGACTGCTATTATAATTATTGTTATGATATTTGAGAGCCATGGAGTACTCTTCTTTCTTGATAGATGTAGAGCTAATAGTGTTAGGTTTCCAGTAAACTCAATCTCTCTAAATGACTCCATCATAAAAGTCTAGGAATATGGAATGGTAGCTTACCTCATAGAAATCATAGATCTAAAGCACCCATTCTTCTTAAGAATAACTAAGTTTCAACAATGCATATTTAATAGAATCTATTGAATTCTCATATCTCCTGATGGTCAAACAAAAGTTCCATACATTAGATGCTCATATGAGAGGTACATTGAGCAGTAATTGAGTATGAAAATGAAAAAGCTAAATCAGTCCATTATCTTATTTAATTAATTGATTTAGACGATCCCAATGATCAACGACAAAATGTATGGTTTACAGAAAATCACTAAGAAGAAAAAATAGGGAGAAAAGTTTGGTGGAAATAAACTTAAGCAACAAAATGCTCCTCGCAAAACAATGCAAAAGTATAAGGGAAATTAGCCTCCCATGACCCAAGCCCTCAACCTCAATGCCCCCTAGAGGAATTTACTTTCTCTCCTCATAGATTGTTGTTGCACATGAAGGATACGCATAAGTGATTGCTTAACCTTTTTTTCCCCTTCTTCATAAGGCAATTTTTAATTCTGTTTAATGTACTATGTTTTTTAATATTTTTGACCGAGTGTTATTATAGTTGAGAAGTTAGCATTTGTAGATGCATTGTACAATTTTTAAGAGAGATATGAATGCATATAGATATAAAAGCTTACTCTAATATGTGTGTGGAATAAAAATTTTTATTAGTTTTGACCAAAAAATATTTATTAAGGTGAAAATTTGAATATAAAACATTAAATTGATTCATTCTTGGGTGGACATATATTTATGACTATATGTTTGTCATATATTTTCCTTGATTCAAACAAGAGAAAGAAATTTACTTTCTCTATACTTTTTTTTCTCCACATTTGTTTTTCCTGGAACGTTTCTTTCCTTCATATTTTTTCTTAAGTCCAGATAGGATCTTAAACTTTTGGATTTCAACTTTTATCCATAATTTTTGATGCATTGTTTCAGTTATCATTTTATAGCATTTATAAGAGCATCTATAACCCAGTGGCACACGTTTGTCTTGCAAGCCTCGCATTTCAAAATTTATGCTGTAGTGTGCGTTCTAAGAGGAACGACGTGTGGATTGGAATGCTTGGCTGTTCCGTCTCAAGTTTCCTTTTTTTTGCCTTCTTGTGACTTTTTTGTTTTTTTGTTTTTTTTTCCTTATGAATATTAAAGGTTGTGTGTTATGGGTATCACAAACATTTTATTTGATGATCCAACTTAGAGTTTCATATGTTGGAGAAATGAAGAAATGCAAGTTTCAAAAGATGAAATCTCCACTAATGTAAATCATGTTCTTTTCGTGGGTATATTATAGGTGTGAAATGGAAATTAGTGTAAAGGAGTGAAAAGAAGTGAGTGGACATGGGTAGGAGTAGGAAGAAGTGGGTGGAGTGGGTATGAGTGATTTGTTGTATGTGGAAGTGGAAAGGAGTGGGGACTTGGAAGGAGAAAGAAGGATTTATTTTAAGGAGTGGAAATGAGTCGGAAGAAATGAGAAGGAGTGCGAAGGAGTAAAGTAGAAAGATTTACCTACGAAAGAACAAGACCATGGTAGAGTGAAACTTCCACTGTAGACACTCTAACACATTGGATTGAGATAGAGAGGGGGAAGGGATGGGAAGAGAGGGGAAGGTAATGGATGAGAAAGAAAGAAATGTGATTTGTACTCACCTTATTCGGATATGTTGTAAAAGGGATGGAGGGGAAGGGGGGAGAATTTTATTAAAAATCTTTCATTTTCCTTCTTTTCCCTTCATTTTGGAGGTGAATAGAAAGAATGAAGGGAATTGGGGGGAGGGGGGATGAGGGTGAAATGTTCATTTCGATTTTCTTTTCTTCCCTCTCACTTACACTGCGTTTGGATTGGGGTTAGAGGAGGGGAAGGAGGGGGAATGGAGGTTAATTAACCCCTCTTCCCCTTGTTTGGGAAAAAAAAGGGTAAAAGAGGGGGAACACTTCACATCCATTAATCCCCATAATTCAATTTTTGTTCCTCCCAAATTGGGAGTGAATGGAGGAGGGGAAGTGACATAAAAATTTCAATTATAATAGTAATAATTTTTCCTTTCCCCTCCCCTCCCATCCCCTCCCATCCATTTTCTAATCCAAACATAACACATATAACTAACATCCATTCCCTTCCATTTCAAATCCAAACAAGGTAAATACATTTTCCATCCCCTCCCTTCCCTTCCTCTCCATTTCCCTCCCCTTCATTAACCTCCCCTCCCCTCCCCTCCCCCTGTAATATCCAAACACACTCTTAATATTCTCAGACAAGAAAAATAAATGTTTATTAATCTTCGTTTCCTTCTCCTTTTCTTCTCTCCACTCAATTAATAATTTAAAAAACCTCACTTTCTGTTCAAATTACGAGATTTACATCTCCTTTAATTAAAATAAAATCATAGATCGAGTAACATGAATGGATTAATTGGTAATAGACTTACCAGTGAATACAGCTCCCCTAAGATCCGAAATTAGAAGCTGGGGAATACATGCTCTCACCCCGTCTCCCAGCGCGACTGCTGATTTTGACTGACAATTTCATGTGCAAGATGACGCTGTTACGTTGATACTTGATACAACAGAGTCAGATACAGATTACTGATTACAGATACAGCAGCTTTCAGCTTCACTACTGTCCCTCTCTAAGTTTCCTTTGCTTTCCCTTTCCTCTTCTCTGCCTTAATTGGGAAATCTTCAAGCGTTAGTTGTTATTTTGGGGGGAGAGAGAGAGAGCGGTATGAGGAGGACACTCTGCGGTTGTTTCTCTCTCCTTCTCATCGTCGATCTTCTCTGCAGCGCAGCGCTCTCGCTTCCACTGCTCATCGCCAACGAATCGAGATATTTTGGCGATCTAGATGGCAGTGGCGGCACTGACGACGGTGGCAGCGGCAATGTCACTGGAGCCAACTCTACCAATTCCAGCAGCAGCTTTGCTGATATGTTCGATCGGGCATTGCAGAAAGAATTCCCTGAGAATGAGCAAAATGAAGGTTTTTTCTTTTTTCCTTCAGATCTAGATTTCGGTTTACTTGCTGGACATGGACGCGGGGTGTTTGGATTTGGCTTCTCGATTTTGCGTTTTTTTTTATTTTTTGGGGTTTTTGTTTCCAACTTCAGGGTGACAGATCAGCCGTTATTTCCTGTGGAGTTTGCTAATATTTTCCCCTTTCGTTTGGGCGTCGGTTCATTTGTCTGAGGAATGTGGATACGTTGTTAGCTATTGTTCTTATGAAATTTTCAATCGTAACTGCTTCATGCTAGTGGTTCTTTTGGTTCTTCATCAACTTTGTTTCTGTATATTGATGTTGATGTCTAGTAATGTTAGTTGCTAATTTTTGCAGCTACTGATTCTGGGAGTTTCAACAACAGTGTCGCAGAGCAGCAGGTTAGCGTTGTATTGTTTCTCGCTTTGGCCTGCATTTGGAAACTTAGGGGGACAATTCAGTTTAAGCAATAGTCTGAATTTGTAATTAGCTAGCTTGTGATATGAGTAATTTCAGACTTGGATTGCTTATACTAAGGGAAGCATCAACAGATAGCTTTAGATTTTTAATTTAAAGTCCTGTATTTAGAAAATAGCTTGCTGGAACTGATGTTTATTTAAGCTTTATGTCTACTCTCAGTTTTGCATTTAGTATAGTTGAATATTGCTCCCCTGCTATTCATATTGTTTAGTGTGTTCATTCTACCTTCTGTTTTCACAGACTGATTTGAAAAGATAAGTTGGTTTGCTTCTCTCTAGACCATGTCTTTGTCCTCTTCGCATGGGTACTTGAGTGGATGATATATGCATGACTTATAGGATTGGGACTTAAGATTGAATTTATTTTTCTGGGATTGGTCTGCTAGCTTTTTGAAAATATTTTGTAGACTGGGCAATTGTGGAAAGGAGGGATTTCTACTGGGGCTTAAGATTTTTTCATTCACAACTGGAGTATGGAAAGTTTACTTATTTCTAGTTAGAGGAACAAAGATTGGCGTTCAATCATATCAAGGGTTTTACTGTGGTAGAATGAAGGATTAGTGTCACATAACCTCAGACCCTTTTGTAGTCTTATAGTTATGTTGTTAAGTGCTTGACATTGCCCTTTTCCTGGAGGATGGTGCTTCGGTAGAAGGTGAGGATGGCTATCCATTGATTCATCTTGCTATTTGTCATTTAGCTCAATGGTGCGGTATTTTTAGGTTATTAAACAAGATACATCATGTGGCTAGGGATTTCTCTTTCGTTTGTCCTTGGCTCTACAATTTGACTTAGGATTGTTTCTTGCTTTAGGGATTTTTTGTGTGGATCACCATTTGAATGGCAGGACATAGTGCTTTGTCATTGTCTCTTATCTATATTGTCAACGATGAGTATTGAGGAACACATGAACATGACCTCTAGCGTACCAAGTATGGTACTTGGGAAAAATGACTAAAGTCACTTTGCTCTATGCATGAACAACAATACCACCTCCCTGTGTTGCCTCTACGTAAATATGGTCTTGGAGATCCGAGTATAGGTAACCTTACGTCCTTACCTTAGCAATGATGTGATTGTGTAAACCACTATAGGATTTTTACTATTTCGTTTTAAAAAGTACCCCTAGGCACAAGAAGATGACTTGGAACCAGGGATAGAAAAGGTGGCCAATTTGTGACGAGCTATTTCGTTGCATCAGAAAGGTTTTGTAGTTGACTGAGGCACACTCCCAGTTTCTAATACTGGGATCAAGACCGCAAGCTTCACTGAAGCCCCATGTTTTTGGAGGCATATAGAGATGTGTGCGTCAGATATGCCTGGCCCGAGGTGAAGGCTCCATACGTCGTGCACCTCCTTATGATCCCCAACTAGTCAAGTGTGACTGTGGGAGAGCTTGAGAGATTCGATATGCCAACCATTGAAATGTCAAAATTTCTTCGACTTAGAAGTTACCACATCATGCATGATTGATTCGAGCAAAAGCCCTGAATCAATTGCACCACGTATGCTCTGATTTAGCTCTAAATGAAGTGTCTATTTTGTAGCACTGGTTTGCGAACCCTAATTCACAAACCTTATTTTCCAAATGTTGAAGTGTGGGAGAGTTAGACCTTGCAACTGGTGGACCATCATCCATGATTGCTTTGCGAACATTGCTTGTCATCATCGCGGCTTTAGATAAGTAATAGATTGGTTGTGGTCCTCCCCTATTATCAGACATCAGCCTTTTTTTTCTCCTTTTCTTTTCTCGCCCTGAACACCATGATATGTGGGGGATGTTTAGGGCTGAAATTAAAATGTTCATGTAATTTAATGACATTTATTTGCCTTCATGTGACATGCAATGCATATATGGTTGGGGAGTAGTGTTTTGGAATATCCAAAAATCTTACGTGTGATATAATATTTCTATGATGGTGCCTCGTCACTTTCTATGAAAAAAATTATTTAATTTCTTGGTGCATAATATTTTTGAGCATAAAATTAGAACTTTCTGAAAATCTGCGCATTACATTTGTGATGCCTGCACCTTTACTTGGCCTTTCATTCCTTGGGCACTTCGAGCATCGGTATGGCTTCCCCCCTTTGAAACTAAATTTTAGGGTTATAGACTTATAGATATTCATGACAACTTCTTGAAGGGTCTAACATTTTTGATTCTCTTGTTGAGGACATCCAGAGATCTTGTGCTCCTATTCTGCTATACCCCCCCCCCCCCTCCCAAAGTCTTTTTTCTGGGGCTTGGGTGGATGCTATATGAGGATGTGCCGAAGAGAAGGAACCTAACCTGGCGCCTAGGTATTTTGCACCTGGAGGAGGAATGGGATAACACCTCTTTTATTGTATGTTCGGTTGTTTACTTTGGCATATGTTGCTCTCCCTGTTAGGGTTTATTGCTTTGGACCAGGTAATGCCAAAGATGTTTCCATGGGCTGAAAAAGAAGGATAGAGAAGATTTGGATTCTTGATATTTGGGGTTGATTCCCTTGATTTTGTGGTGGAATATTTGGAATGGAAGGAAAGGAAATAGAGGATTTCTTGTGGGCAAAGTTATATCTTATTATGGGTTTAAAGTTTAAAGTTTAAACTTTATTATTTGATATCGTTGTATTGTTGGAGTCAAATGCTTCTTAGTGTTGACCTTTCCAGATTTTGTAGATAATTATCACGAAAGTGGGGTGCTTTTTGGTTTTGCTTCCTTTTTACATAGGTGACGCCCCTTTTGCGTCCTTTTAATATAGGGTTTTTGAATGCTAATAATATGAACTTTAGGGGGATTGGACAAAATAAATAAGAGGTTTTTTGCCAGCTGCCAACAGTTCCAACTCTGACCCCATTTGATTTTTACATACCACCATTGAGTTATGTGGTGGTTGATTCGGTGGAGCAATGATGTGAATGGCTTATTTTGGATGCATGGATGATAGACTTAAAGAATTTGATTGACTTTTAAGGCTTATGTGCACCTAGAAAAATGTCAAACTCAAATAGCTGAAATTTAATGTCCACATCATTACTCTGCCAAGTCAAGCACCACAAAACTTGGCGGTGGTATGTTAAAATTAAACGGGGTCAAAATTGGGAGTTGGGACTGCCAGCAAAAAAGTTCGTATTACTTTTGCCCAGTAGTCCTAAAGTTAGTGTTATTAAATCCAAAAGTCCTTTAATATATCATTTGGTTACTCATAAAAATGTTCACGTATGAGGCTTTGGTGCCTTGCACTTTGAGCCATTGTGTCACTTTTTTCCCCCCTGTATAAGGTAGAAATAATCTCTCTTAGTGCTTTCTAGGCTCTAGGCTGAGTACATATTGATGTTCTAAGATCGAGAGTAGCATTAATTTGCAATACCTTCTGTCCCACCCTTTTATTGAGTAGAATGGTGGCTAATAACCAGCACGATGGACTATATGCGGTGGAACTTGGAAGGACTAATAATTCTTTCAATGATATGATTTGTTTAGTTGATCTATTCATTTGGTTTTGGTATCTTTATCAATTGTCCTAGTGTTTATTTGTCATCTAGGCTACAGCTTCATATGTTTCTTATCAAAGAAAAGGGCATTACTTTGTGTGTTACATACAATTCAAAGGCTGTAAAGTGTAAACTAGATAATGTAGCTTAAGTATAGCTCTATGTGGAATTACTTTTCAGTTAGTTCACTTGTTATGTGTGTGGTTTGTTAAATATTCATGTTTGAGAAACCTAAAGTATAAGAAGTGCATAGATTGTGGTGGCTCAATGGTTCTAAACCTACTACAGGTAATCCTTGGAAGAATAATTGTATACGTAAAGGTTAAAACCTGAGGGTGAGATTGCATCTAATAGTGGACGGGTATGACTGGTGTAGAATTGTAGATTGAGGGGGCACGCAAATACCTTCATTCGAATCTTGAAGCTTTACTCTGCAACTTTTATGCAAACAGCATTCAGTTTTCAGTCATGGATTCAAGATGAGGCCATTCTGGGGTGGGCTGCGTCATAAACGTTTGAAGTTAAGTGAACTGGATTTTACATTTTTGCCATATTTTACTTGTTTTTAATGCTTCAATTGGAAAAGGCTACGATGACTGTTTGGGATTTATGATGGAGGAAGGCCATATTTTAGTTGTTTGTAACAGAGAAAGGTTTTGATAAAATTTGCAACAACTGTCATTAAACAGAGAGTGGCATTTATATCTTTGATTTATTTGCTTTTCAGTAACTGATGATTTTTTTATTAATGACATTGATTGTGACAGGCCTTGTTATATTTATGCTAATAGAAGGATTAGAATGTCAATCTTGCCAATATAAGCCCAAACATTTTTTGGCTAATCTTTTAAGCAATCAATGCTGTGACAACCGCGGGTTGTTCAATGATTGTCGTTGGCAATATTCTACAATGCTACACCCATTACTTCAATCTCCCGTTTTGAACTGTTGCTTTCAGTTGTACAAATTACAGCTAATTTGACGGAATTACTGCCCTGATGACATATTTGTATTCTGACTTCTGACGAAAGCCCAAAATTGGGCATTCTGCCAGGTCAACGTGGGTGGTGAATTAGTAATCTTATATGCCACCATTAGCATAACATCATGATTCATGAGTATCCCTCTGATCATGGAACCATCGGTTTATCTAGTTGTAATGTTTAAGCTGAAGTTGTTAAAACAGTCAGCATAACATCCATGTTGGAGCTCATCATTGCATTTGCTTGTACCAAAAGTTATTTTCTGGTTTACTGTCCTTGATAATGATATTCGGACTGTTTTTTATATTTCTTTGAAATATCCATCTCAATTGGGTATGAAAGGTGAAGTAGGTATTGTTTTTAAAGATTTTGAGAAAGTTCTAGACCTACCATACCATGCAAAGGGTAGATGCAATGCTGCTTTCGTATCTGTTATCTTGTAAACAAATTCTGTTCTTGTTCCTCGGAGCTATTTGAAGGGAAGAATGATATTTCTTTTCCGTGTCAGAGAATGATGAATGTATTAGAATATTCTGAGCATGCATAGTTTATATCAATGGAAATTTCATTCCTTATAATTAATTAGTGTTGGGATTTGCGCATTTAGGGATGCCAATCATCATTGCCAAAATGAAGCCTGATTTCCATCTAAACCTAGTTTACCAATGTTAGAGTCTGATTTAAACAAGCTTTTCGAGTTATTTTTTTTAATTGCTGTTGGAAATAGCTTGGCCGAGTTCTAGAGGCTCACTATGTATTTGAGAGCGGTATTTTTTATTTATTTTTTTAAATTTTCGGTCAATACAGAATTTTTCCGGGTCTCTTGGATTCAGCCCAGTGCTTGCAGGTATATGGTTGCCTACATTTGAATTCCGGGCAGTGCAGGATGGATCAATTCTAGTTCTATTGTTGTTGTTCCATTGTTTTGAGAGACTTATGGAAGATCTTGATTTGACCTTTGTTATGAGACAGCTGTCCTGTGCCTTTGCCTATGCTTCAATTTGACCTTTGTTATGAGACAGTTGTTCATGTTTGTCCCTCAGCTACTTTTAGCTTGGGGAGGCTGTGGGAGAGGGGGGGGGGGCGCTAGGAATGGCTTGTTATGTGCATGTGCTTTTTTTTTTTAAATATAGATGCTATTTTGCTTGATCATTTTTTTAGGGCTATTAGGAGACTGGCCTTTTCTTTTTGGATAAAGTTGGTAAGCCCCCCTCCTCCCTTTTTGGAGCTTGGGTCGACTACTAGGATCACAAGTAGCAATTTTTTTTGGGGGGAGGGGGACACCTAGGCACAAAGTTCAGTAGGCCTTTGGCCTGTTATTATCCCACAAATTCCTATAAAGAATTTGGTTGCCTTTGTGGTGGAGCGACCCAACTGAGAACTGACTACCAAACCACTCAGCCATGTGCTGTTTAGTTACTTTTATGTGTACTGTATGTCACTGTGTGGGTTTACATGTCAATTATCTGAATATGAGCTAATTTCTTTTGTTGCAACCAGGCTGTTCTGGAGACAGTTGCTCGAGTGAAGTCGAAGAAAAATGAAACAAAGGAGGACAAGTATGTAATTTGTCTTGTGGATGAAACATAAGCTTGTTCATAGCACTAATTGCTATTGGTTAAGTTTCAGAGCTCTGAAATTCATGTTATGTTGGGCTTGATTTCCCCTTTCCATCTCTCAATATGGGAGGTTACTGTTATTGAGTCTAAGTGATCTAAACTTAGTTAAATGCCTCTGTTTCAATTATTGTTTTTCATGTTACATTTGTATGAACTGTGCTTCATGGAGTCTAATTCATTCTTTAGACTTGAATAGTCTAACACGCGCTGGAACGTTTTAGGTCTTTCCAACTGCATCATGTTTTTAATTTAGATAATGATAACCAAGCTGAGGATACACCAACATTGATAGATCGAAAGGTATATCCTACGAACGTCACTTGCTATCTACCTCAATAAGCTTCATGTTGCCCTGGGCTGTTAATTGGACATATGATGTCTACAGATTACAATCCTACTCTCGCTATATTTTTGAACAGGATAATATTTTCATTATATCGAATCCAAAGTCAAAGTATCCTATGCTCCAGCTAGACTTAAGGTTAGCAAGCAGTTTATCCCACTTAATTCATATTCACAAAATTTTATGTGGCTGACTCAAGATACGTCTGTTGTTGCAGACTGATATCAGAGCTGGTTGTAGTTATTGTCTCTGCCACGTGTGGTGGCATTGCCTTTGCTTGTGCTGGGCAACCGGTAATGAAAATCCATATCCATGATGCTACTTTGTAATAATTATTCTGCCTCTTCCATCACAGCAGTATCTTCTTTGGAAAATGCTTTCTGTGGTATTTATCATGTTACTGATAATGGCATAATAATTTATGCCATAGTTTTTATGTTATATGTCTTCAGTTTGTGTTTGGATGAATATAGGACCAATGTACTATGTGCCAACTGCTATCTTTATTCATAACATTTTGAGAACCCAGTGGCTCCAACTATGTGATGAAATTCACTGTCTTGACTCTTGCAGGGTGTTTTTTTTTTTTTTGGGTTGGGTTGGGTTGGGGGGGGGGGGCGGTGTTATTATGGGGTATCCAAAATCATGGGATCGTGATGGGCTATTGGGGCCCTTTGATTCTGAATAATCTTATTTTTCACTCAAGCATTATAAGATGGGATGAGGGACGAGCCATTGCTCATCCGTCTAGTATTATTCATTAGTTTTGAGCGCATTACTGACATGGAGTCGGTCCAGCTGAACATCAATTACAGTGATATCATGAAGTCCAAGTGGTCATATTCCTTTTTTTTTCCCCCTGCATTCGATAAACTGTTTAGCGTTGAATTATAATGGATTAGAAAATTGAGTCATGAGTTGTCCGCCACTTCATTTTAGGTGAGCAATAGACAATCAATGCCTTTCAAATCTAGGGTTTAATGCTTGTATTCAATTCTAGGGTTTAGGGTATGGACAGATGATTCCTCAACACCCTGCACTAGGGGAGAGCATGATTGCAAGCAGAATTTATATTTAAATGCAGTAGGCTTAAGTATTTCACACCATGATTAAATGTAGTTTAAGGCTTTCCTGAACTTTTTTGAGCTGGTGATTTTGAGCCATTATGACATTCCATGAAAGAGTAGTTTATAACATTTTTCATGGATTTGTAATAGTGATGATAGTTATTATTAAGTAATAAGTAAATCTCATCAATACTTATGCCCTTTTCTCATTTTCTGGAATCTAATAATTCTGTGCTTGATTCTCTGACCCAATCACCAAGAACCCCACCTATGCCGGTCACAATCCTGATAGAGATAACCTTTGAACTTATCATCATGTTTGAAATAAAATGATATGCAGTCTGTGCAGGAAAACCACCTTGACCTTTTGTATTCTTAAAAACATATTGACAACTGTGATTATTTATTGGATTTTGTTGACTAGTCAACAGTTATGTTTTGGTGAAATTTTGTTGAGGATGACCAGACATTTGCTGGTGAGGGCTTGGTATGATTTGCCGTTCTTGCCTAATTTGATTGTGACCCTGCATTAGTAGTGCAATATAAAAAATGCTACTGTCATTTTATTGAACAGAGAAATATTGCAGGTGATTACAGGTTATCTGCTGGCAGGATCTATAATTGGGCCTGGGGGCTTCAGTTTCGTAACTGAAATGGTTCAGGTATCCTTACTTTGCTGATCTTTTTCATTTAAAACACTAGTAAATAAGGACTCTAGAAGTTTGTTTTCTTGTGTATATGACTTTATAGCCTAGGGACTAAATATACTTGTCCTTAATGACTTTCGTGATGCCACAATCAATAAAAGTGAAGGTATAGAGGGATTTGTGTGTTTTCCTTGTTGAAAAAAAATTGAAAATAAAAAGTAACAGGGAAATAATTATTGTACATCTTATGTTCTGTATGCAATGTGATCAGGGATCTACTTGTCATTCTATATTCAATTGACTGTGCTAAATTTGACATGCTGACTTGCTTCTGCTGTTATTATTTGCTGTGCAGGTTGAGACGGTAGCCCAATTTGGCGTAATTTTCCTATTGTTTGCATTGGGCTTGGAGTTTTCTATATCAAAGGTCTGATTAAATTGGTCTTTCGAAATGATCTCTATGAACTCAGGAAGTTTCGATATGCTTGTTAAAAGTCTCATCTTTAATATCAATTGCAGATTCGTGTTGTTCGAGCAGTTGCTATTCTAGGAGGCATTTTACAGATTTTCCTTTTCATGTTCCTGTGTGGAGTGACGGCCTCGGTATATCAATCCTCTTCACGTTTTTTTTTTCCTTTTTTGGTCGGTTGGGGGGGGGGGGAGAGCAGTACGCTAATTTGAGCTTCATTTCACTGGAAGCCTTGTGAAGTAGTTTGCAAATTTAAATGAATGATTACACTGATTAGTTTGATCAGCTTAACATTTTGAATATTGCTTATGCTATTGCCTTTCTTTTTTAACTTTGTTTGGTCATTTCTTCATTCGGGTTGAATACTGAATTGTTCATTTTCTTTGAGCTGGAGGTTAATGAAGGGCTATAAGCCTATAACAAAGTGCCTCAAAAGACTGTCCACTTCCTTTTGTGTACTAGTGGCCGGTGAAAAGATTTTCAATTTAGAATCCAACAGAACCAGGGTTTCTATAAACTCAGGGGTAAGGCTGCTACATTTGAGTTGTGAGTTTCTCCCCCCCCCCCCTCCTTTCCCGGGGACAAACCTTGCTCAAGGTGAACTCCTAGGTATGGATATGGATATGGCTGCACCACGTGTTGTTGACTCCAAGTCACTAGCTGAAACTGGAGTTACACTTAAGAGGAAGGTTAGATTAGATATGCTCATGATGATGTGGTACAAATTAATAAATTGTACTTGATTCTAATTTGTATGTCCTTCAAATTGGATAAACAGAAGAGGATGGAGCTAGTTCCATTCTCTGAAATGGCAGACATATTGATCTCTGTAGAGATTATACCCAGGTCATACATAATTTCCTTTTAGGGTGCTATCTATATGTCCATCCTTTTGATTTATCAATTAGTATTAATCTTCATTACTTTTTTTTTGTGTTTGGGGGGAGGGGGACACCATGGCTGGATATATGTGAATTATTCTCATATGGCATGGCAATAAAGTTATAAGTGTACTCCCTCTTTGTTTGCTTGTTTTTTATTTGTATTTTGTTTTTATACCACATGATAATGGTGTAGGAGGCACTAATGATGAGATATAGGTTACTCAGACTTCATCTGCTTTGTCATTTTCATAATATCTGGACTTTCGGTTTGTCCTTCTGTGCATATGAGCTTGCATGCGTCTTTCTTTGGAGGATTCTTATAGTGGATTATTATGTTAAATGGAACTGCTTTATGGATTTGCAGTTATGTGGTGGCAAAACCTCTGAAGGTGTTTTTGTAGGCTTATTCCTGTCAATGTCATCGACAGCAATGGTATGTCTTTGCTACTATAACTTTTTTTTTGGGTGTACTAAATTCGCTTTTAAATCATTCTAGTCTCTAGATTTGTCAGTCAAGAACAACTAATGGGCTCTTAATGAACTCATTAAAAAACCTATGAGCTCTTAATTATGTATACATTGTTTGGGACTCATTTAAATTAATCAGTGGAGATTTAATATTTTTTGGTCCCTTTTAATAACTTTTCCTAGCATTATATGAGTTTGTCTTGTTAGAAGGTTATTGGCTGCAATAGAATTTATGATGCAGGCTTTGGGCACTCAAAGTAGTCCAACTTAGTGCAAATCAGCATGATGGTTATGTGAAAGGAGATTTAGGTTGGATATTACTTGTTTTTTGCAACAGTTTAAACATTTGTGTATTTCAAGGTGATCTGGAGCATTCAAAAGAGTTTGAATTAGTTTTTTTGATTGAAAGGTTTATCTTGTTATTTTACTTATGAATTTGTTTGGGTGTGATGTCTATTGTAGATGTCGTATGACTTTCAATTAATGAATACATTCTTTATCTTGTTAAAAACAAGGGTGATCAGGTGATTGTCATTGTTGTCATCAAAGTTATATCTTGTCTGTTCAGTTTATAGTTAAACCTATTCCCAATACCATACTCTCCTGTACCCCGCATTGAAACATCGCACTTGGCAATAATTTGTTTTGGCTTTTATTTTTGCTTTGTTTTTGCTTACTGGTTTGGTTTGCTGATTTTTCAATGACAGTTCATGTTTAGTTTTCCTTCAATAGCTTCATTGTATTCACATTATGTGGATCTTATCTTATAAGTTACAATTCTCAAGCTATTTGATATAATATAATGGTTCTAGGTTGTGAAGTTTTTGATGGAAAGAAATAGTGTGAACGCGTTGCATGGTCAGGTCACAGTAGGCACCCTTATTTTGCAGGTATGCATTTTCTTTGCCAATGTCTCTCTTAGTGTATAAAAGGAAAACTCTAATAATACACATTTTGAAGTGACGCCAAGGTTCAGACAGCAAAATATTAAAGTTCTTAGCCTATCTCTTGTTGGTTTCTTCACTACAATCTTATGCTTCTAATTGTTATCTGTAATTGATGCCAGGACTGTACTGTGGGCTTACTTTTTGCCTTCTTACCAGTTCTTGGTGGTACTTCGGGCGTTCTTCAAGGAGCTGTATCCATGACTAAGTCGTAAGTCCTCTAATCACTTATGGATATCTTACTGGCTCATAAAGCAGTTTATGACTTGGAGATGACCTGAGTGTAGACAAGTGGAATGTGCATTCATCAAGCATTAACATTTAAACTCATCAAGAAATTGTTGAGGTCTTTTATTTGCTTTCCTTTTTTGCCTTTATTTTGGGGGGGGGGGGTGTTCACTGTTTTGTGTGCAGCTTTGAAACAAGTAAACCCGAACATATTAAAGATTACTCTTACTGCCTAAAAGGTCATCTGAATGGCTAAAATCCTTTGAGAGGTGAAAACACGGAATCGAACACTTCGATTCATCAACTCGCGGTAATTTATACATCTAATGTTATCAAACAATAATTCATATGTGATAAGTAAGCTACAATGTTAAATCACTAGGTCAAATTATGTTTGACTCGGCAATGGTATATGCAAAATAAATATCCTCAAAGTGTGGGGTGCTCGATGCTATTTCTTATGTATATATTCTGAGAGTCTGATTGCCCCAACAGTAGAAAATATTGCCATATAGAAACCCAAAATTCTATTATTTCTTTCTATCCACAAGCAGTAAATTAAAGTGGTCAACTGTAAAAGTAAGCATTTTTTGCTTGACAAATACTGACACTGGGTGGTATCGTCTTTCAGAATTATTATTACATACGTACTAATGTGAGTGCCAACTCTCTTGCTGGCTTAATTTCACCTATCTCTCAGCTTCCCACCCCCAAAATCCTTTGGAGATATCTAAAGAGGTGTTCTCTGTCTATTTATGGTCCATTTTTGCTAAGGCAATTCAATTGTGTCAGATGTCACTGCTTTCATGATGAGAAGCAAGAGCCCAAATCATCTTCCTAAGTTGATTAGGTTCATAATTCACTTGTTAGTGTGGATTATGTCAAGTAAAGCTTTTAGTAGAAGCTATTCAGAATTTTCAGTTTCATAGGTTAACTTGAGTTGCTTTTTAGATGATTAAATAAGCTCTAAAATGAGTGTTTTAGGTATGATTTATAGCTCAAGATGTCTATTTTCCAATAAGCTGTAGATCTCCTTCAAATTTAAAGTATTGAGCGGGTTATAGAGCTTAATTGGGCCAATAAATGGATGATTAGGTTAACATTTTATGGGAAGTTAATGGACACCTCCAGCAAATCACCTTTTGAATATTTTCTCCAAATTCCTCCATATGGGATAGTAGATGATGCCACCAATCAAGTACAGGTGCGGCAAAATTCTAGCCTTGTATTTGGGACAACTCATCACTAGCCTAGAAGCTTTTACTTTCAATATGTTTAAATTGTTGTCTAAATATTATTGGCTAGAGTGGATGCTTGCTATTGGGCCACACTAATCCCATAAGTGCTTCATTTCTATTGGCTTTTTTTTTTTTGGGGGGGGCTTGGGGAGGGGGACACTAATTTTGTAACTATAAATTAGCCTCCTTGTATCCAATTAGAGATAGCCTTGATTTGAGAATTAATGAATGAAAGCTAGAATGCTTTTCTCTCCTACAAAGAAAATCTTTCTTTATTTCAAATACTTGTGTATGTGGATGGTGATTGAGTCAATCCTTTATATTAACTCTTGATGCTTTACTTTAAAGAATTAATTGGTGGATTGTTAGGCTAAGTGGCGGCTTGAGCCTTTATCTTAGTCATATCACTTTTTATTAGCTATTCTCCCACACTAAAACATCCACAAAATGTTCGTTAATTTTCCTTTTGTTGCTCAAGGTTTAACTTGGTTTAAGGGCTTGTTATTTTTGGTGATGATTGATGGTTGTTGAAGTTTAATCACTATTGTGATTAAGGGCATTTCCCATCCACATCACCTACTGATGGAGATCCCCCCATGCCCTTGATTTAAAAGAAGCAAATCAATTAGGTAATCTCAATTTGCTGCTTAAAGGATGAATAAATTATCTAAATTTTGTTTTAAGTATTAAAACTGCAGGTCACGGGTTTAATTCTAGCAGCCAACCTGTTTTTGTGTGCTTAATTACTTAGGCCTCCTTGAGGTTTAAGACTAATATTTTTCATTGGGATTGAAGTTCAGGATGTCAGCTTTGCACCAAAACAAGTTTCATCCCATTTGGATTTCATTTACCCATTCAAATTAGCAAATAATCCCAAGATGTCCAAATTGCCCATCAGGATCAGAATGTACCTGGTTTTGTTCATCTCATTTCTTAAGCTATATTTTGGTTTAAGTCTTGGATTTTTACATATTTTGGGTCCTCAAGATGTTAGCTACCTGGTCCAAGTGACAAAATCAAGTTAAGTCAAGTGGAAGATGAATAACCAGGTTAATCTTCCAAACCGTGCAGGGTGAAACCCGGTTCAGACCAGTCCAACCATTTTGATCTTTTCATCAGGCAAATGATCTCTAAATTGAGTAATTCCACTTGGAGGAGTTAGAAGACATCCTAAGTTTTCCAACCATGTGTGGCAATCCAAATTATGCCCACGTTTTGCATGTCAAAGGTGGTGTCCAAACAAAGTTTGCAAACTGCAGTATTCTGCCCACTTAAGCACCTAGGTGTTTTTTCCTTCTCAAGTGGGTTTGCTCAGCTTCTACCTTGCTTGCTCGCTTCAATCACGTTCAAGGCTGCAAGAAACGCCATCATATGCTGCAAATAAGCCTTGGAAAGAGCCTAGCCAATGAGAAAACAAAGGAAGATTCAACACCTTACAATCTGATTGGCTAGCCGAAAAGGGGAAAGCACATTACGGCTGGTGTTTGTTTATTTTCTCTAGTATTCTGATATATTAAGCTAAATTAAGTGTTTTAATGTTAAGCTTAGTCATTTATTTTGTATTACTAAGCTTACAGGTTGTAATAAGCTTAAGTTAATCAAGTTGGTGTAGTTAGCTTAGCTCTAAGCAAGGCTTAAGCATGCTTAAGAGTTTTCCTCCCTTAGAAGGAAACCTCCTAAGCATACAAGCTGCCTTTGGCCGTGTATATAAAGGCCTTAAAATGCTCATTTTGTACTCAGCTTTTGAATATTGAAATTGAAATTAGAATTGAGAGCTTTGCTCCCTTTCTTTCCTTTAAGCACTTCACTTGCTTATCCTTAATTAGGCCGATTAAGGTGGTGATCAAGTAAGTCTTAATAGGTGGTGGTTCCGTATCCTAATTGAGGTTAAGGGCCCTGAACTTAAACTTAGTGGTGTTTCTGTATCTAAGTGAAGGTTTAGACTATCCATCTACCTTTGATTATCTCACGGTTTAATATGAGCTTAGCTAGAATTCAGTTTACTTAATCCATGTATGCTTGAATTCTGGTTTGAGTTTTCACTTAGTCCTTGAAGATACTTGAAGTTTCTTTTCCTTTTCTCATTTAGGAACCCTTGATTATAAATCCCATCCCATCTCAAGCGTTTGCTGCCTCACAACCAGCCTATTACGTATCACTTTCCTTGAGTTTGCTTTGATTGTAATATCTCTTGGTTTTTAGCTTTCACTCTTAAATTGAGTTTTAGCTTGGACCCTTGACGGATACATCAACTTTGGTATCAGAGCAGGTTTCATCTTGGCCTGAAACCAACGCCCACACGCCCCAAAGCCACCCAAACACATCCCCAAACACAAACCGTACACAGTGCTGTTTTCAGCCGCTCCAGGCAGAAAAGTAGCACTAAGCACGACCGTGCCACCCCTATTATGTGTTGTTTCACTTGCTTAAGCCACCTAGTTCAAGCATGAGTGCTACAAGAATGACCTTGGAAGAAAGATTTGATGCACTAATGAGACAGCATGAGTTGATGTTCGGGAAAAGCCTAGTCCCTCCAAACCGCCCTAACCTTGCCCCTATGAGCATTAAAAGGTGTTCTAAGTGTCAAGGCTTTGGTCACACATCCTCAGACTGCCCCAACAAGGAATTCATCACCTTGGCTGAATGGGAAGCAACCATGGAAGAAGAAATGAGGAGAAAAATGAAGATGAACGTGATTATAAACTTGAGGAAACTCAAGAGAAGGTCATGGAAGAGGCTAGTGAAGAAGAACTCTTGGTTTTGAGAACAGTTCCAAGCAATCAAAAGGGAGTGAAAGATGAACCAACAAGTACTTTATCTACTCACCCCCTAGCCCAAATACTCACACAAAACTTCTGCCATTTGATTCCTAAAGAGATACCTACTGGATGTGGAGAACCATTGCTAGAAGCGCCTAATTATGATTTAAGAGCCTTTGAGGAAGTGGTTCAAAGCATGTTTGAAGAACCCCCTTCGTGCACCATTCAAACTAGCAAGGGGAAAGAAAAGAAAAGAGTCTCTAAGATCAAAAGAGACTTGTTTGCATGTCTGATTTTATTTCAGCCAGAATTGAAGCAAGAAGAGGAGGTCATTACCTAAACTAATTTGTGGACAAATCTTTTTTAACAAGGGGAGGATGATGGAGATCCCTCCATGTCCTTGATTTAAAAGAAGCAAATCAATTAGGTAATCTCAATTTGCTGCTTAAAGGATGAATAAATCATATAAATTTTGTTTAAGTATTAAAACTGCAGGTCACGGGTTTAATTCGAGCAGCCAACCCGTTTTTGTATGCTTAATTACTTAGGCCCCCTTGAGGTTTAAGTCTAATATTTTTCATTGGGATTGAAGTTCAGGAAGTCAGCTTTGCACCAAAACAAGTTTCATCCCGTTTGGACTTCATTTACCCATTCAAATTAGCAAATAATCCCAAGGTGTCCAAACTTCCAGTAGGACCAGAATGTACTTGGTTTTGTTCATCTCATTTCTTAAGCTATATTTTGGTTTAAGTCTTGGATTTTTACATATTTTGGGTCCTCAAGATGTTAGCTATCTGGTCAAAGTGATAAAATCAAGTTAAGTCAAGTGGAAGATGAAGAACTAGGTCAATCTTCCAAACTGTGCAGGTTGAAACCCGGTTCGGACCAGTCCGGCCATTTTGATCTTTTCATCCGGCAAATGATCTCTAAATTGAGTAATTCCACTTGGAGGAGTTAGAAGACATCCTAAGCTTTCCAACCATGTGTGACAATCCAAATTATGCCCACGTTTTGCATGTCAAAGGTGGCGTCCAAACAAAGCTTGCAAACTGCAGTATTCTACCCAGTTAAGCACCTAGGTGTTTTTTCCTTCTCAAGTGGGTTTGCAGTATTCTGCCCAGTCCAAGGTTGCAAGATATGCTGCAAATAAGCCTTGGAAAGAACCTAGCCAATGAGAAAACAAATGAAGATTCAACACCTTACAATCTGATTGGCTAGCCAAAAAGGGGAAAACACTTTACGGCTGCTGTTTGTTTATTTTCTCTAGTATTCTGATGTATTAAGCTAAAGTAAGTGTTTTAATGTTAAGCTTAGTCATTTATTTTGTATTACTAAGCTTACAGGTTGTAATTAGCTTAAGTTAATCAAGTTGGTGTAATTAGCTTAGCTCTAAGCAAGGCTTAAGCATGCTTAAGAGTTTTCCTCCCTTAGAAGGAAACCTCCTAAGCATACAAGCTGCCTTTGGCCGTGTATATAAAGGCCTTAGAATGCTCATTTTGTACTCAGCTTTTGAATATTGAAATTGAAATTAGAATTGAGGGCTTTGCTCCTTTTCTTTCCTTTAAACACTTCACTCGCTTATCCTTAATTAGGCCGATTAAGGTGGTGATAAAGTGAGTCTTAACTCTTAATTAGGTGGTGTTTCTGTATCCTAATTGAGGTTAAGGGCCCCAAACTCAAACTTAGTGGTGTTTCTGTATCTAAGTGAGGGTTTAGACTATCCATTTACCTTTGATTATCTCACGGTTTAATATGAGCTTAGCTAGAATTCAGTTTACTTAATCCATGTATGCTTGAATTCTGGTTTGAGTTTTCACCTAGTCCTTGAAGATACTTGAAGTTTCTTTTCCTTTTCTCATTTAAAATCTCTTGATTCTAAATCCCATCCCACCTCACGTGTTTGCTGCCTCACAACCAGCCTATTACGTACCACTTTCCTTGAGTTTGCCTTGATTGTAATCTCTCTTGATTTTAAGCTTTCACTCTTAAATTGAGTTTTAGCTTGGACCCTTGACGGATACATCACCTACATGATTGCATGTACTATTGCAATGCATTCTAGTATTCTCTTCAGAATTTTACATATCAGATACAAAAGATTGACAACTATATGCACTCTTGTTGTGTGGATCTGTAAAGTCTGAACCAATAGATTGAAAGGTCAGATGATTTGTGGAAAGTGAAGTTTTTTTTGGTTTCAACTGGCCGATGTGGCTACTTTCATTGATCATGTTTGTTCTCCCATTTTTATGGTTTGTAGTAGGGTGAAGGGGAATGTTAGTAGAAATTTCGATGCTGGAAAAACTAATGGTCCGGTCATTTCAGCGGTGTGAGAGAGTGGCAAGGAGCAATAAGAAGCGGCTAGGAGCAGTAAGGGGCAGCTAGAATGTTGTTTAAGTGTATATGTAAAAGAGCGGAAAGGAGCAGCGGTGGGAAGCGGTATGCTACTGGTGAAATGAACACAAACCAAGAATAATTGTTTTTTCCCTCCTGAAAACTACTGCTTTTAAAAATAGAAGCAATACAAAATTTTCCTAGCCAAAAAATGAAAAACAGCAAATCGGTGTAGAGGATGAGGAAAGGGTAAAAGAAGACAAAAGCTTTTGCTTGACAGCCAGCACATACACCAAAAGTCCAAAACAGGTGTCTCCCATGTAAGCACTCCTCGCTACAGTCTATCCTATGCTAGCTCCCATTCCCAGGTCAGATTTTGATGACCTTTATTATATGTCCTAGATCAGTTTGTCCTTACCCCTCTAAAATCTTCTTCTTTCTCCCACTCTGTAGCCACATTGTAGAGCTTTTCTTCCCTCCCTCCAATCTATCTTAGGCGGCTTCTCTTTCTCTTTCTATTTTCAACCACAAACCCATATTGCAAAGTAACCACGAACGAACCAACACAAGTTGGATCTAGTGGTTTGACACTTATTTCCCTTGAGCAAGGTCTCGGGTTCGAGTTGTCTAAATGGAGAAAATTTGTGATGGTAGAGCTTTACCCTTTATTGGGCCAATATTAGCTTGACTCTAGTGAAATGGAGGATCCAAGACCAAAAAATGGTTAACCATGAATGCAAAGGCGGGATACAAGCTTAAGGGAGGTTGTAGATGGTGTAGAGCAACTAGTGCGCGTTGAGCTTGCGGATGTGAGTCCTTGGTGTATCTCATGTGTCAATGCTCTGTTTTTCAATTTTACCCTTGAAAGAAAACTGTTTTTCGATTTTGTTTTTCGACTAGTTTTTCCCACATCTGACATGTCTGGCACGTGTTGGGCATATCCATGTGTGAGACACAAGTATGAAGTATGTGAGGAAATTCACGTTTGTGTGCTTTGTAGCTGGATAATAGTTACTGCACTCATTAGTGGGTGATATCAGTTGGTATGGATTGATGCACTACTGCACGGTTGCGGTTTGTGCGCCGTAGGCTGGTCCTTGATGCTATGAATGCTTGGTTGTTCATAGTGAATGTTTTCCCAAGTAAAATTTACCACTAGAATGCTGGTCCTTTTTCTGGGACCTTATTCCTCGGACAATATACCCCATACAACTGGGAGAATATTACCAGTAATCTTTATGAGGAATAAATGATACTTTCTGCAGTACCACTAGGTGTAGGAGTATTCTTGGTTTCTGGTGCACTGCAGGTTCTGGTTAGAAATGAATCACTTGATTGAACTTTATAGACTTTTCAATTGGTTGGGCAGTTAATATCCCGGTGGGACCGTGTGTGTGTATTTGGGTTTAGGTAAAATAAGCATCATGTGTATCTCTAGTTAGAAAAAAGTATGTGTCAGGTATATACTAGTTTGCTAGCTTTAACAAGTTGACCACGATGGTCGGTAATTACTACTAAGCCTAACTGAACTAGAAGGGTTTTATCATTTGCCTTTTCTAATTTCTGCTGCAATTACTCTTTCCGAACCATTTTATGCCAATATGCTTTGGGGGGAGTAGGGGGATTCGGGATTTAAAAGTCCTCACTATGCCCTCTGCTTTTTAGAATACCATAGCAACATTTTCATGTAATTATTCTTAAAATTGTGGATTCTTTCCAGGTTGATCACTTTAATCACCTTTTTGGCTATCTTGTCAATATTGACTCGTACCCTCGTACCATGGTTCCTTAAACTGATGATAAGCCTCTCCTCACAGGTGAGCAATCAGAGCTGCAAAGTGCATTGTTTGTCTACTTCTTTTAGTGTTGTAACTGCCACTTTGATTGTTTTTTTCCACTTCTTTTTGTGTTGTTACTGTCATTTTGACTCTCTTCTGATGTGTTCAGACAAATGAACTCTATCAATTGGCTTCAGTGGCTTTCTGCTTGATTGTTGCTTGGGTTAGTCTTTATCTTTATGTATTATCCTATTATGTTTATTTATGTGTTCGATCTTGCAGTCTCCGCAATTCCTTTCTTGTTACTTATTGGTAAGGCTGCATATCTTCCCAACTGTCTTGGTGAGTTCCAGAATGTGTGTGGTTGCATTATCATGAATCGTGGTCCTACAACTCCAACTATCTGGTGAGGCCGTGTTGAGTGATTTGAGTTTACCAACAAATGGGGGTTTGATAAATGTTTGTAGTCAACGTGAATACTGGATGCAAAAGGTGTGGCATACTGTATAAGTTTGACTATATTTTGGCGGATACCTTGTCAGAATGATCCAAAGTTGGCTGTAATCTGAATGAACTGACTAACTCCCTATGCCAGGCCCCCAAGAATGACTTCATCCTGGCCCTTTGGGTCTGTCGAGAAATGCTGAGTTCTGTTGGTCCATGAATCTGAATTTATATATTTGTTGTCTCAGTGTAGCGACAAGTTGGGTCTGAGCCTTGAACTGGGGTCCTTTGCTGCTGGAGTAATGATTTCGACCACTGGTCTTGCTCAGCATACACTTGACCAGGTAGGCTGGTACTTATGTTATTTATTTGAGTTTTTGTTGTAATTATCTTTTTTCTATCCTGTTATGGCTTTATACTTAGCATATATAAGCTAATATATATTGCTATATATGTAAGCATGTTTAGGATGAAAAAGCTCTAATATTAATAGGTGGGAAAAAGTTTCACATTTATACCGCTAAGTGCACGGCGTAGTTGTAGCCTGTTGGTTGGGTATTGTCTTTCAAGTACTGAAGTTATCTTAAGCTCTCCAGCCAGGCGATCCTTAAAAGGTTTTGGATTCAGTAGCTAAACTAAACTAAGACAAAAAGGGGCTTGGGGTTGTGATTTCACCACCTAATGGACTAATTGATCAAGCATAGCCCTAACATACCCAAGTTTATGCTAGCAATAGGAATGGCAGGTTGCACCGTCAAAGCTCACCAAGGCCCTCTTGCAAGGATCATGTGCTAGTCTAATTGGGCTAGCCACCAATTTTCATGGGGTTAGCTTAACTAGGCCACAAGAGCAGCAACTCTAGATCTAGCTAGGAGTTGGGCTATTTTCATGGCAAAATCTTAGCTCTTCTGGTCTCACCTTTTGGCATAAGCCAACCGGTATGAACATGGTTGAAAGCTTTTTTTTAAGCATTTAATGGAACACTTGGTGGGTGTCGAAGAAATCCGCTAACTACAAGCTTACTTTAAGGAGGTTTAAGGCCAATACGAGATTAATGAAACCCCATAGGGACCAACAAACTAGCCACTAATTATCTCAATCAAAAGCAATACGAGAATAATGAAAGATAACTAAATCTAACAACTAACTAGACTAGCAAACAAGCTAATGTAGGATGCTCTAAGAGCAATTCTTACACCAAGAAACTCTCACATGAATAAGTGAACACTCACAAATATTCTTTAAATTCAATTCAATTTTATTAAGTCCGACTTCCTGATGCCTAGTGGGGAGTTAAATAGAAAAGAGACCTATACATTAAGGAAACAAAGAGATAATCTAATCAAAGAGATATTGTTCCTAAATAAAAGATTAGCATTCCTACATTTCCAATCTTTTTATTTTTCCCTGGTAGTGCATCATTCTCCCCCATAGGAAAAGAACCCGACTCTGGTGAGTTGTCTTGAAGGTGCCAGAAGTCCAGGAGACTCAGCTCAGAACTCATCCTTGGAAATGCAAGGGCATCAAATCTTGGATGGTTTGACCATGCATGAATGAACAACAGTATCCACTAGGAGAAGATGCCACAACTCATCATCCAATGCAGCAAATGCCAATATATGGCAGTGGAAACCGAAGAAAGAACTTTGGGACCTGAGTACATACAGTAGCAGCAAAAGGAAGACAAGGGGGCCCAAAGGTACCTTGGTGAAGAGTTAGATCCTCCACATTGAAAAGCCGACTAATACCTAAGTTCATAGGAAGATCAAGTACATATGTAGTAGATCCTAGTTTATTGATGATCTGGTAAGGTTCCATGGCGCGAGTGTAAAGTTTTGTAAAGGAGAGATTTGGTAGCAATTTAGGTCGAAGACAAACTATAACAAAATCACCCACCTTAAAACTCAAAGCTTTACAACGATGTATGTATGGTATAACTGTCATTATTCAAAGCAGTTGTAGGGGATACAACATATTTCAGCATGCAAGCCATGAATATGCCGTGCAAATGTGGATGCTGACTAGGATACCCAAGCATCAAATGGGAGGGAAATAAGGTCACCATAGGGGTGAGACCAACCTTAAAATGATTTGTATCTGTCGATCTAATGACAACATTGTTATAAGCAAATGTCTTAAGCAAATAATTAATCTCATTCACAATTCCTTTTAAAGGTCGGACATGATTGGGAGAACTAGGAATAAAGCCCGAGGAAGGCTCTCTAGCCAAGAGCATGAGACTGAACTTGTTAGGGTTTTCTAATCTTTCACTGGCTTGATCCTAATGAATAAGGGAAAAAGTTTCCCTGTGTGGAGTATGCACACTGGGAGGGGAATACAAAAGAGTTTTGGACTTGGGGAGGGAAGCAACTCCTTAGGTCGGCAAGGTTTAAGAGCGATATCTTTGTTGTGATGCCTAAAGCCTAAAAGTGTAGCTATTGTCTCACCATGATGTGGGACATTCAAGTCATAATGCAAAAGTCATAAAACCAAGGTCGACCTAAAAGGATATGAGCGACATCCACAGGAAGGGTATTATATAAGTTCTCATCCTTATAACCGCCAATTTGGATATGAACCTTACATTTATGGGTAACTATGAGGTTGGTCTTATGAACTGTCGCTACTTTAAATGGGTTGGGGTGACGTTCTACTTTCATGTGACAACGTTTCATTGTGGATTGCGCAATAACATTAATAGTGATACCCGTATCGATAAGTCGATAACCATTTTCATCAAAGTTTCCCCATTGTTAACAATGGTACAAAAGATGGTGTTACATCTCCATTCGTCACTCACGGTAGGATTGGACGGGGGACACCTTACAATGCCAAGACGTGTGTCTTGAAGGAGGCTATTTTTGACACTAATAAGGCCCTCCAAGATTCTTCAAATTCAACAACTTCTTCCTCAAGCTTGAGAGGTTCCTTAGATTTATGTTCTAAAGCAAGGGTACAATGGGGGCACTCGCACGCATAAATGACCTCTTGCGTGACAATTATAACACTGAACATTGTGGATGTTCGGTTGCGGGAGGAACTAATAAAAGCACTAGCACTCATAGTTGGTGTGGAAGGAAGTTTAGAATCAGGACCTTTGGAATTAAAAGCACTCACAGAAGACTTAACGACCTTAGAGGTAGATTGGAAAGCGATCTTAGATGAGGGCGTGGAGGGCTGCACTTGGTAGAGCCCATTAAGCTTTTCAACCTCCAAAGCCTTATGGTAAGCCACATCTAGAGTATAAGGAGAAGAAGAAGTTACTTCTCTCTTAAGGTCAATTTGTAAGCCTAGAACAAATCGAGCTATAGTAATGGCAGGATCCTCCCCAAACCACAATGTTGAATCAACTCCTTAAAATTGTTGCTGTAATTGGCTAC
Organism: Selenicereus undatus; assembly: GCA_017589665.1. Taxonomy (NCBI): domain Eukaryota; kingdom Viridiplantae; phylum Streptophyta; class Magnoliopsida; order Caryophyllales; family Cactaceae; genus Selenicereus; species Selenicereus undatus. The sequence continues at coordinate 21,267,027 of JACYFF010002017.1, forward strand.
ACTAGAAGTGGATCACCTAAGGTTCAACATCTGATTAATTAGGTGGGCTCTATGAAAAGAAGAGAGGTACTTCTCTTTAAACCTGCCCAATGGTTGACAGGGGGTTGATTCATGTGTCAAGTGAGCGGTGATAATCTGCCAAAATTTCCTAGTAGGCTCTACAAGTTTTGTCTTAACAAATCTAACCTGCCCAATATAAGACATCTCATACCAATCAAAGTAATCCTCCATAGCAGCTATCCAGTTAGAAAAGTGGTGACATTTATCGTATCATCGTATGTGGTACCTTGACCTTTTGGGCAAAGTTAGAGCAACCCTCGTGTGCGTTCCTACCACCTCTTCCCCCAAAGTCACTATGAATGATATCATCTTTGTCCTAGACCTCTCATAGTCCACATCTCTCGGCTTCCTATAGTTACCAAACCTTCTGCCTCTCTAGGATTGACAAACCTACGATGATCATTCCCTCCTACCATTAGGTTCGAAGATGTGGGTTGGTCATACATGGGGAGAATTATCAAAGGCCTGATTGAGGTGGTCTGTTTTAGACTCAACCTAATCAAACCTTTCATTTTGGCGGTCAAGTCTTTTAGAAAGGGCATTAATGTGGGATTGATAAGGCTGGGTACTTGACGAGGACATGCTGCGCTGAGATCAGCCAAAGTTTCAATAATAATGACAAGGATAAACAATTGCTACGCCCACACAAGTCATAGAAAATTTCATATCGATTATTGTCCCAACTCAATCGATCCGACACAATCAGCTTTTAAATTATTTTTTAAAGGTTGGGGTAGACTGGGAATCTAAGCAAGTAACTGAACCCAATGAATCAGATATTAGTCTCATTTTCGCAATAGAAAATCCAAAAATTCCACCAAAGTAGATTGAGATACCTTTTAACGGTATGCGTTTTACTGGTCCAAAGTCTAAACCTTTCCACTTAAGCAACTGACTGGGAGTGATGGAGATGGGTGGCAGTCTTCGAAGTTCGAACTGAAGTTTGCTTTGGTCCAGCCGGAGATGCTCCACCAAAATAGCCGGCAACACCACTTCAGGGAACAAATAACAGCACAGATGTACCAACAAGGCAACAAGGACAGATTTAAAACAGCAGCAGCAGCAGTAGACACCAAACACGGACAGCGACATGGAGACGAGCCATGGAGAACAGTTTCTGGCAAGAGGAGCTCTCGGCGCTGGCGGGACATCATGGCCAGGCGGGTTTCGACCCTCTATTGATTGGCCGAAAGTACCCATGCCCTTCAACTACGAGCAAAGGGACAGTTCGCAATTTAGGGTTTTGCGAAGAATAGAGCACTCAATCGAAGGTTGAATTGGAGCTTTTTTGGCAATCAATAGAGGGGTTTTGGACGACAAGGAGGGAATAGGGGAGGGATGAAGTCAATTTTGGGATATTTGGGTGGATCAAAAGCGAATTTGTGGTTTTAGGGTTTCTGAAATTCACGAATTAGGGTTGGGCTTTCTCGATTTCAATTAAACCAAGTTCGATGCGATTCAACTCAATTGATTTGGGGTTTTTCGGCGAAATGGAGTTAGTAATGGAGACATTAGGTCATTTTGAGATGACTTCGACGAATCAAATGCAGATTTAGGGATTTAGGGTTCGCAAATTGGGGAAATTCGCAAATTTAGGGTTCCGTTGATCGGATGGTGGCGCCAGCGTTTTGTTGGTGGTCGACTGGAGATGGGTGGTGGCGGATGGCAGTGGATTTGGTGGGATAATTGAGGGTCGGTAGTGTGCAGGCTATGGGCTGAGGGTTTGGATGATGGGTGTTTTTTTTTATTGTCGCTGGCTTGGAAATAGAAATACTCGAATTAGAATTAGAATAAACTTGGCAGTGGTTAGGATCGAAAAGCTCTGATACCAAATTTGATGTAGGATGCTCTAAGATGGTGTTACTACGACGAGAAACTCTCGCACAAATAAGTGAACACTCACAAATATTCTTCAAATTCAATTTAATTTCTTTCTAAGTCTGATTCCCTAAAGCATAGTGGAGAGTTAAAATAGAAAAGAGATCTAAACATCAAAGAAATTAAGAGATAATGTAATCAAAGTGATTTGTCCCTAAATAAAAAGATAAGTTAAAGATCATTCCTAAATTTCCAATCTTTTATTTTTCCCTAATACTGCTGCTGAAGCAAATAAACAAGAAATGAAGCAAAGAGGGAGGGAAAGAGTGGACATAAGCTTGAATTGTTTGCAAAGGTCCAAAATGCAAATCTTCAATACAAAAGCTCTAACACAACCTAAATTATGCTACTTTGTTTCCTCCTAATGGGGTTTTAGAGGCTGACCTAAACCCTGAACTGAGCCCAATAGAACCATCCAAAAGCTCCCCCCAAAATCAGCCCAAATCCCCTTGAATAGCCCTAAGAAAATGGGTTGACAGGGGCCATGTCGTGTGACATGTGCACTCCATGTCAACCCCTGGCCAGAAAAAGCAATGTGAGAAGCAGCTTGATGTCAACAAGCAGGCAAATGGGTTGTGTGGTGCGACACGGTCTGACCGACTGGCCTGGTGCTCGTTCACTGGACGCGGCTGTGGCAGGCATGCTGGGGGCAAATCATGGACGGTCTGAAGCTTGTGGAAGTGCATCATGGGGCAGTGGAAAGTTAATGGCTTCTGAAAGGCTTGACCTTGAATATCCGAAGGACTTACGGCAAGTTCATAGGGCTCTCGTGGCTTTGATATGGCATGGACTTCCGAAACTCTAGCGGAAAGACGAACTTCCGATGGATAGTGGAAAGTGCATCGATGAATGTCTGAAACTCCTTGGGCGGTGATGCTTGGACTTTCAAGGGCTCATTGTCAGTTTTTCACGGTTTTTGCTCCAACTTTCTGCTACTTACAGAGTTTCATTTATTAGTACAAAAGTAAATAAAAACAAGTACAAAGCCTAAAATTATATTATTACAAGCCAAAAATTAGGTGATAAAAGGCATGCAAAATATGACATCGAACAAATATGTAACTGTTCTCTTTTTGCCTTTTGTTGAACGACTTGTTCACATGTGAATATATAATTAGAAATCTCAAATGACTATTGCCATTGAGCCTCTCTCTTATCATCTCCCACGGGAAACCCTTGTGGTAAGCTGTAATTTTCTCCTTTCGAAACATCCTGTTTAGTCTACAAGCATATTTACTATTAGGTTTTCGTCTCTTTTCGATAAGATCTTTCCATTTTGTGGGAGTTAAGTCTCCTTTTTGATGAGGGATTTTGTGTGCTCACCTTGGTGAAAGTTTTGCATGAGTTTTTTTCCTCTTGCCTTTGTGCGAATTTTTGTAGATCGGTAGATATTAATTCGTGGAAGATAGTTGGATCTAATTATATAAGGCTTGCTTGTTTTAAATGGAAGGCTACTCAATAATGGAATTTCATATGGTTCTACCATGGCATCTTCTCAAGCATAATTTATCATATCAAATAGATACCTTGTCCTTGAAGCTGTGCCATAGCTTGCTAATATTAAGGAAAAATACAATGATGTTGAAGAACACAATTAGTGGTCAGAAGGATGCTACAAATTTAGAGCGAATCGACAATATTTTTATCATTAACTTTTTGGAGATAGTCAGACAAGGATTTATTTTGATGTTTTAGATATGTTCTTGATCGATGAGTTTTATTATACATATCTTATGCTAAGTATAAAAAAGCGCGCTCGGCGCACGCGTAGGCTCACAAAAGCCCGAACCCCACCTTCTTGCGCCTTTTAATGGGTTAGGCTCAGCCCATTCTTAAAGCCCACGTTTATCTAGACTTTTCTCGCCTCAGATTGAGGCGTAAAGCCCATGAAGCCGCGCTTTATAGATCATAATAGACCATTTGAGAAAAAAAAGAAAAAAACCTTTAAGGGGCCACGACCCCTCTTTTTGTTTGTGGAAGCCTTGCAATCAAGTTTCCATTAGAAGTAAATAAAGTATATTGCTGCTATTGAACTTGAGTTTGGAGATGGAAACCCTAACCCTCGTGACAAAAATCTAGTCTTTAGATTAAAAAAGCCGGAGGCGCAAAAAAGCGCAAAGCATATGGGGTCAGGGTGCCGACTTTGAGGCGAAGTTGCGAGCTTTTTAGACGCGAAGTGACTAACAAAATGCTTGAACATCATTCCCAAACCATATTTCTTTGAAAATAAGCTAGATAATGGCGTTAAATAAATGATTTTCAAAAACCCCCACCCCCTAAAAAAAAAGAGGATCAATCAAACACAGTAAAATACAATTAAAGCATTAAACACATAAAATACAATTAAAGCATTAAACAGAGCTTAATTGGATTACTATAAATTGAACTCCGAAAACATAACACATGCTTCCAACCTTCCAGGAAGAGAGTGAGAGAGAGAGAGAGACTATGAGAGAGAGAAAGAAAGGAGAAAGATTAAGACACAAAACAAAAATGAGCAAGGGTTCGGTACCATTGTAGCATTGCAAGAGACCTCATTTTCGACCTCCTTGAAGCCCCAAAAAAACACAAAAACAAAAGGGAGCAAAGAAAACCTTCCATGACTATCGAATAACAAGGGAGGAGAAGGATGAAGAAGGAAGTCTGAAAGAAGACATGGGAACAAAGTAGTTACTGGATTGCTGTCATCGAGGTTGGAAACACCAGTAGCAATATGCTTTTTTTACTTCCAGTAGCAGCTTGATTGAAAGACTTTCACAAAGCAAAAGAGGGGTTGAGGCCCCTTAAAGGTTTTTTTCTTTTTTTTCCCCAAATGGTATGTTATGATCTATAAAACGCGGGCTTTCTGGGCTTTGCACCTTGGTTTAAAGCCCAGAAAAGCCTATGCTTCGCCCATTCGAAGGCGCAACAGGGTGAGCTTCGGGCTTTTGTGAGCCTAGGAGCGCTTTTTTTTAAACACAAAATCTAGTAAGTGATTTGTTCTCCTGTCTTCTTCCAGACTTCCTTCTTCATCCTCCTCCTCCTCCTCTATTATTCGACAGTCAGAGAAAGTTTTTCTTTGTTTCCTTTTGTTTTTTGGTTTTTGTTTTTTTGGGCGTCAAGGAGGTCGAAAATGGTGCCTTCTCTTGTAGTGTACCGAGCCCTTGCTCTTTTCTTTGTGCTTCTCTTTCTCTCTCTCTTTCTTCTTGGCAGTAGCATGTGTTATGTTTTTGGGGTTCAATTTATAGTAATTCAATTGAGCTGTGTTTAGTGTTTTAATTGTAGTTTGTCGTGTTTAATTGGTTCTCTTTTTTTTTTCTGGTTGGTGAAAATCACTTGTTTGATGTCATTATCTAGTCGATTTTCAAAGAAATATGGTTTTAGAATGATTTTCGAACCTTTTTTTGGGTAAAAGTGCGCCTTGCGTCTAAAGAGCCCGCACCTTCACCTCGAAGCCCGCACCTAGGCCCAGGAACCTTTGCGCTTTTTTATGCCTCGGGCTTTTCTTAATCTAAGGTCTTATGACTTTTAACTAATGAATCTCGCTTTTTCGATAAACCCGCCCTAATAAAATGATGGGATGAGAAGCATGTTTTTTCGTAGATTAGAAACACATTTCTGCAACTTAAGGTAACACAAGCAATGCTAACACCTAAAGAGCCAGTGTCCTCACCTTCCTCTATTATACCTAATTGTATGCTCAAAAGGGTTGGGCACATTGGCAAAACCCCAATGAGATTCCTACTATGCAACTGAATGTGTCTCATATGAACTCACCTCCTTTGTATTTCCATTGTACTTTCTATAATCAGTAATTTTTTAGAATATTTTAGATTGGTCTTGAGGGTATTTCTCTTATATGTCATTCATGCTTTTGTAGATTGAGCCTATACGCAACTTCTTTGCTGCTCTCTTTCTGGCAAGCATCGGGATGCTTATTCATGTTCACTTCCTCTGGAATCATGTTGATATTTTACTGGCAGCAGTCATATTGGTGATAATAATAAAAACACTTGTGGTGGCAGCAGTTGTCAAAGCATTTGGTTACAACAATAAAACGTCACTGCTTGTAAGACTTCTGGTTCTTTCCCGTGTGGCTTTGGCACTGGCAATTCACAAATCTGCATGTATTGTGTTCTGTGAGACTAATGTTTTGAGTTATTATGACAGGTCGGAATGTCCTTGGCTCAAATTGGGGAATTTGCTTTTGTTCTTCTGAGCCATGCTTCGAATTTGCATCTAGTGGAGGTCATACATTGTTGTCATGCTCTATTTTTGGAACATTATGATTTAATTGATTACTTTTTGGCACTAGAAAATAATTAGTGACTACTGCAGGCCTGATTATCCATAGTTGTTGATTTCATCCTGCTCTCTTGGACTATTATCGAAATAATATAATTCTCTGTTGCAGGGTAAAGTTTACTTATTACTGCTTGGCACAACAGCTCTCAGTTTGGTAAGTTCCATTGGTTCAAAGAGTGGTAAAACCAAACTTGCAAACATTTAAAATGTTTGAACTTGGAAGCTGTTCACTGCCCCCCCCCCCTCCCCCCCCCAAAAAAGAAAAGAACCACAGCAATAACAACAATAGTTGAGGTTATGTTGTCATTTGCATGTACATTTCGGAATTTCCTTTGGTTCTGTAATGATTTCTTTGATACTCGGATCATTCTGTGATCTTATATTCTTATTTTGCCTCTCGCAATGTAGGAACTGATTTTTGCTGTAATGTGTATGCTTGCATATTCTTCGTTCATAAATAAATGGCAGATAGCAACATGGCATCCTGTGAACTGAAAGATACTTGTAACTTTATGTGGTTCCCATGTACTCAAATGAATGGCAAATAGCAATATGGCACCGTGTGAACTGAAAGATACTTCTAACTTTATATGGTTCGCATTTACTGCATATTCTGCATATGTCTGCAACTGAAATTTTCGCATGCGGTGTCTACAATGGTCGTACTCATACTCCAGTGGCAACAGCAAAAATAACTGTTCTCGTCTTAGGAGTCCTCTTATATACGGTTTCTTTTCTTGGTGGCTTGTACTAGATTTCTGAGCTGATTCTTCCTTTGTATGCCCAAACGATAACTGCAGGTGACAACACCATTGCTTTTTAAGTTAATACCTGCTGTTGTACATCTTGGAGTATTGCTGCGCTGGTTTCCTCCTGATAATTCAACTGAGGTAATAATGATCTTTGCTTCAGGCAAAGCTTATTCCAGGAAACATCTGCATAGCCAACACATGCATCATTTTCTCCTGATGGTTTTTGCTGTTTTTGTTCTCGAACTCTTTCTTTTTCTTTTCCCCGGAAATTTGAGGTTATCTTGAACATGGCTTATCCTCCCAGATTGTATATAAAGGAGATAGCCTTCGAGCAGACAGCACTAAGCATATTGCTTTGATCGTCCAAGGATCTCATGATTCATGATATTAACATAAAAACATGCAACCCAGACAATGCAAATTTCCGGTATTTCCTGATAGGCTTCTTGTACTTTGGGGGACAGGTTCTTAAGAGTGCAAAGGCGGTTGACTGACTGAATCAATCGATCGAAATTTTGTCCCACTGCTCTCCATTTACTCGGTGTGTGTACAAATCTCTGACAACACTATGGTAAGCAGAAGCCTTGTGACCAGGGCTTCCAGTGATCTTGTTGCCCCCCGGCCGCCACGCCCTTTTTCCTTCTCTCTGTATAATAGTGTTCATTTTTTGTAATGTAAATTCATTTTATTCTTCCAATTTTCCGATCACACTTGGGGGGGGGGGGGGTTTCTTCGATTTAGTGCAACTTCTGATGTAGTTAGGAATGCTAATTGTATATTCAGTGCGTATTAAGTCCCACTGCACTGAACTGGAATCACGTTGGTGGAAATGAGCAAGATACTGTATCGGTTCTCTTGAAATTTTGTAGTTGATGTTAGTATGTTTTCTTTAGCCGAGTGTTGTGAGATTCGGCCAAGTTACATTTTTTGTATTTTTGGAAACTTCGTTGAACATTGGAGGCCTAGCCGGCCCAAGATAGTTGGATTTGGATAATGTCAACTTGTGCAGATTGGACGGCATTTTTAAGGGGTGATTGTTCCGTGGAAGAATTGAGATCTTCACGCCGTCCAAGTTTTCTTTGTATCGGTTGAACCATTGATCCACTCGGTGGACCGGTTTGATTACCGGGTCGGTTCTCTCAATATTGTTTCATGGGAAAATGATTATTGTGACTAATGTATCCTCAAATGCTGAGTCACTAACTAGGGTTACTAGCGCCTACACGCACAGCATTAAGTATGTTCTTTCAACTTTTCTTTTTATCATTCTAAGAACGCAAAGTGCCAATTTGATTTCATTTATCAACTTCATGCCATTTATAATGAACAACATTTGTCTTAATAAATAATTTATCTTCTCATCTAAAACAAATAAATAGGCTCTACTTAATCAAATTGAGTGTAACTTGGCTAGACACGACTTTGCTTTAGAAGCATTCAATCTAATTGTTGAGCTAAAGCCTAACTCAAGCTAAATTAGGCTGGTGTTTTCAGAGCCTAGTCAGTATTTGATTTTCCTTCACTTATCTAGAATAGTTTCTACTCATTGAGAGTTCATATCTTGCGATTAGATTAATTAATATGATCGGATTAGAAACAATCTATTTTAAAAGAACTATAATTTCAACTCTATTAATCCTAATAATTGTATTTAGTTGACTTGTTTAATCTGATTTAAAATTTTGATTTGATTCCTTCAAACCGAGCTTATTTAACCTAACTTAGCTTGATATAAAATATGCACTCAATGAGTATACGCTCATCTAAAAAGAATGTACGATCGAGTAATGGCACGAACCTACTTAAAAAGTGATAATATAAAAAAAGAAAATAAATTAATAAAAAGGAAGTAGAAGCTATAATGTAGAGAACGAAGTGGGTTTTTAAGAGAAGTAAAAATACTTGTTTGAAAATAACAATAGCCATTTGATTTGGATTGATGATGAAAATGGAACGAGAATAAAGAATGAGGCGGAAAAAAAGTCCAAGTCAAAGGCCCTGTTTGGTAAAATTAGCAATTTAGGTAGCGAATAATAGTTTAGGTAGCGGATAGTGGTTTAGGTAACTAATAGTGTTTCTAATTTAGCTGTTAACAGACAGCTATGTAGATGAGCTTTTGAAATAAACGTGTTCGGTAAATGTAGCGTTAGGTTAGCTGATTAATGTAAATTGAAGTAAAAGGACATACATAATATCTAAATATAAAATTTTGAAAAGACATTTTTTGGCCAAAAAATATGAAATTGGGAGTGATTGGTGCAACGATTGCACAACCATTGATAATTACATGTCGCAAACTAGTTGGATTGAAGAGGCCAAATGTAGATAGTGGTGGAATTTCATAGTAGTGGATGAGGTGAAGCAGGTTGCTTAGTAAAGGAGACTCAACTAGTGCTTGAAAAATTGAACTAATAAGAGGCAAGATTAGGGTGTAGATTTCTGACACTATATCATGTTCAGAAACCAACTCAACCAAATTTTAAGCTAATGGTTAGAGGTTTATGAACAGGTTTTATACCTTAAAAGTTATAATGCAAACAAATTCATAATTGTATATTTATTATTATATTTGCTTATATAAGAGTATTGTAATTAGTGACAAATTTGAAAATGTTGAATAACTATGCTGCACTTTAAATTTTTCTAAGATTTAATAAATATTAACTAACTTTAACATGTGCCACCCTCAAAAAAATTAATAATTTTTACACCTAATTATGAAATATTATTTTACAGCCACCGGCCAGTTAAGGGACTGTTTACTTTCATGTATATGTGTCCCTAAGGAGAAACTACACAGGGGTATTCTCAGTTTACTGTAAAGTATTTTAAGGATCCTCAATTTTTAAAACTAATTATAAGGTAACTTGTCTTTTGAGGTAACTAGCAGAAAGGACCCTCAAAATTGTATGTAAGTTATTTTCAAGTCCAAGCTACTATTCTAATTTATAAAACACGCCCACAGCTTTTCATATTTGCAAATTTTGCCCAAATTCTTAAAAATTTACTTTCAAAAAATTTTATTTGGTGCATGTGCCATTTTGCATATAAGTAATGTTTGCGATCCTATTTCAATTGGTATCAGAGCCACGTGATCAAAAATAATTAAGATAATTAAGTTAATTAAGTGATTAATTAAGCTAATTAGCTGTGCTTAATGCTTGAATCATCACTGAATTGCCCTGCTCCTAATTATTCTCATATTGTTCACTCTTAAGAAGGAACCACCTAAGTAACTGATGGAATCCTAGCCACTAAAGATCTTGTCCATGATGATACAACTCCCACACGTCCAAGAACAAGATCCCAAGTGAAGAAGATGGCTCAGTTATTGCAAGAAAGTGAAGCAAGCACAAACGGGTTCACTAGCTTCAAAGTGCCCGGTTTTGTGTATCTGATTTCCTAAGCTACATTGTAGCTTAGCCCTAACATTTTTTCATTTTTGGAATCCTTTTGATATTGTTTTGCAGGTCCAAGAACGAGTTTCAAGTCATTCCCTCAAAAGGATTGAAGATCAAGGTCATTTTCCAAGTTACTCCATTTTGCCCCGGTTTTGCGCGGTTGGAAGTATTCAGTTAATTAACCCTCAAAACCCTTTTGTAACCTTGATTTTATTGAGGGGGGGGGGGTGGGGATTCTACGCATCCTAAAGTTACCCCCCCACCTTTAAAATCCAAGCCATGACCATTTTTGCTAGCCAAACAAAAGCCACCAAAAAAACCGGCCTGAACCGGCCCCTCCTAGAACCCGGTTCACTTGAACCGGTTATTCCCGGTTCTTTTTCACCCCACCAGCCGGCCACCCTATCTAGACAAGCAGCCTTGCACACTCTTCAAGCTTGGCACGCCCCTCAAGGTCTCCTAGGAATGGTGAATGCATAGAAAAGAACAACCAATGGGAGAAGGATTGGTGTCACTTATGTGCTTGCATGGGATTGGCTAGCCGTAAAGTGGCTTAGAGATTTCGGCTGGCCATGTGCAAGTTTCTTCAATTTTAAGCTTGTATTAGTATTAAACATAAGCTTAAGTATTGTATAATCAAGCTAGACAAAGGTTAGATGCATAGTTTGATGTATTAAGTAGTAGTTAAGCATGTTGTAATGTAACCGGTTGTAATTTGTAGTTAATCTTGTACTTAGCTTAGTCCTAACACCTTTCCTCCCTAGGAAGGAAAGTGGTGCACCTACTTACTCATTTGCTAGCTAAGTTTGCTTGTATAAAGGCCATTTTCGGCCCTTAATGAAAGCATATATCAGAATTTTCAGCTTGAAAACTTGGAGAAGCTTAGCTTTTCTCTCTCAAAATCCTTGCTTGCTTATCTTAGTTTAGGCCAAACTAAGTGGTGTCCAAGTGAGTCTTAACCTTGATTAAGTGGTGATTCTGTATCTTAATCAAGATTAAGGGCCCTAAACTTGAAGGTTGGTGGTGATTCTGTATCCAACTCAGGTTTAGTTCTATCCTATTCTAGTTTCATCTCTATGATTTGCTTAGTGAAGTGATTAGCATGGATTAGTGTTTAATTACTTCTACTTGGCTAACCTTCCACTTCCATTCACATCCTCACTTCAAATACCATCTTATACATCCATTTTCATCATTTCCCATTCACCAAAAAGAGCCAAAATCGAAGTAACATTCAAGGGCACTCAACCGTGCTCATTTCCCTTCCCCACGGTTTTGTGGGAAGCAAAGTGGCACGGTGTGGCCGTGCTTCAAGGCACGACCGTGCCACCTTGGCCGTGACTAAATCCTTCCTTTTCCTCTCCCTTTTGACGTGTATTGGCTTGCGTCCTCTATTCCCTTGACATATACATCATATTTGGTATCAGAGCTTCGGTTTCTCCTTGGCCTTGCTTGCCTTTCCACTTCCACAAATCATTCCACTTCCCCTTTCTCACAAATTTAGTTTTCCCTTTGGTTTTACAATCTATTCTACCATGACTTCACCTAGCATGTCATTGGAAGAAAGGTTTGAAGCCTTGATGAAGCAGAATGAGCTTTTAGCTAGTCAAATTCGAGAGGATTCACAAAGGAACAAAGAAGTTCAAGCACAAAATGAGTATCTACAAAAGCAATTGGGATCCTTTCTGAAGCGAAAGCAAAAACTCAATGAAGATACTCTTCAATCTGAACCAAGGGCACGTGAACAAGTCTATAGCCATGATGTTGATTCATCAAGTGAAGAAGAAGTGCCTAGAATGGTTAGAGGAGAGCCACGAATGTAAGCTAACAACAACGATTTCAGAGTTGAAGTTCCTGAATTCGAAGGTAATGATCCTGAAGAGTTTATTGATTGGTTGCATACAGTTGAAAGAGTCTTTGAATATAAAGACATACCTGATGATAAGAAGGTTAAGTTGGTTGCTTTAAGGCTTAGAAAGTATGCATCCTTATGGTGGACAAATTTGAATGCTAAAAGGCTTAGGGAAAGAAAGTTTAGAATTCGAACTTGGGAGAAAATGAAAACCAAGTTGAAAGCTAGATTCTTACCACCTACTTATGTCCAAGATTGTTATTCTTAATTTCATAATCTCACACAAGGAAGTATGAATGTTGAAGAATATACTCGTGAGTTTGAGAAATTGATGATTAAATGTGATATCCAAGAACCTGAAGAACAAACCATAGTTAGATACTTGGGTGGTCTTGATCCTAGGTACTCTAATGTGGTAGAATTACAATCCTATGCATCTTTTGATGATGTTTGTGTACTAGCCCACAAAGTTGAACAACAAAAGAAAGCTAGACCAACATTCAAGCCATCAACCCCACGCCCTCCAAACTGGAACCAAACTTTTAACAAGGGGAGTTCCCAACCACCACCAAAACCACAAAATCCCTTTCCCTTAAATCCACAAAGAACCGTAGCACCTCAAAAGGCCCCAGCACCCCCATTTCGTCCAAACCCAAACCCTATGGCTAATAGAAGATGCTTTAAATGTCAAGGTCTTGGTCATATTCCTTCTGAATGTCCAAACAGAAAGGTTATCACTTTGGCTGAATGGACAACTGTCAAGGAGAACTTTGAAGAAGAGGGACACGAAATTGAAAGTGAATCTGAATCTGAAGAAGTTCATGAAGATATCATTGAAGAAGCTAATGAAGGAGAACTCTTGGTCTTACGGAGAGTTCTTAGCAATCAAAAAGGAGTTAAGGATGAACAAAGAGAGAACATATTCCATACAAGGTGTACCTCTCAAGGTAAAATATGCTCTTTGATCATTGATGGTGGTAGTTGTTCTAATGTTGTTTCTCTGAGTATAATTGAGAAACTAGGGCTGCAAACAATGACTCATCCTCATCCTTACAACATCCAGTGGTTAAATCAAAGCAAGGGCATTCAGGTGAATTCTCGTTGTTTGGTTTCATTTTCCATTGGAAAAAATTATGAAGATGAGTTATGGTGTGATGTTATTCCTATGGATGCATGTCATATTCTGTTGGGAAGACCATGGTTGTATGACCGTAGAGTTATGCATAATGGTTATCTAAACACATATTCATTTACCAAGGATGGCAAGAAAATCACATTAGCCCCTTTAGCCCCATCCAAACTCCATGAAAAACCTCCACAAAATAAGCCCAAACACAGTGAGTGTTTACTAGCCTTGAATGAGTCAGTTTTAAAGGCTTCATAACATGAGTTTAAAGCCTTTAAAGAGTGGATATTGAGCATCCAAGAGGAACCTGACAATCTATTGCCCACTCCCCCCATTGCAAAAGCACTCCTTGAAAACTTCTGTCATTTATTCCCTGAAGAGATCCCCACGAGTTTACCTCCAAAAAGAGATATTCAACATCACATTGATCTTATCCCAGGTTCCATCCTACCTAACAAGCCTGCATATAGGATGAACCTAAAGGATACTAATGAGATTCAAAGATAGGTTGCAGAATTGCAGGAAAAGGGCTTGATTCGTGAGTCTTTGAGTCCATGTGCAGTCCCAGCTCTTTTGGTGCCAAAAAAAGATGGAGGAATGCGAATATGTGTTGATAGCAGGGCCATTAACAAGATTACTATCAAGTACAGGTACCCCATACCAAGACTTGAAGATATGCTCGATGAGTTACATGGCTCCAAGGTATTCTCGAAGATTGATCTTCGAAGTGGTTACTACCAAATCAGAATCAGAGAAGGTGATGAATGGAAGACTGCATTCAAAACCAAAGGTGGTCTTTATGAATGGTTGGTAATGCCTTTTGGTCTTTCTAATGCACCTAGTACTTTTATGAGGTTGATGAACCAAGTGTTTAGACCTTATATTGGCAAGTTTGTGGTAGTCTACTTTGATGATATTTTGGTGTACTCTAAGAATGAGCATGAACATCAGGATCATCTAACTCAAGTGATGCTTGTCTTAGAACGTGAAAAGTTATTTGGTAACCTTAAGAAGTGTTCTTTCTTCACTCCAGAAGTTACATTTCTTGGTTATATTGTGACTGAAGATGGTATAAAGGTAGATGAAAGTAAGGTAGAAGCCATTCATTCTTGGCCTATACCTAAGAGTATTCATGATGTTAGAGCTTTCCATGGTTTAGCTTCTTTCTACAGGAGATTTATTCGGAATTTCAGCACTATTATGGCTCCTATGACTGAAGTTATCAAAGGTACATCTTTTATGTGGAATCCAAAAGCTCAATCTGCCTTTGAAGATATCAAAGCTAAACTTACTCAAGCACCGGTATTATCTTTGCCTTGCTTTAGTAAAGTTTTTGAAGTTGAATGTGATGCCTCTGGTGTGGGCATTGGTGGAGTTCTTACACAAGAAGGTAAACCTCTAGCCTTCTTTAGTGAGAAGTTATGTGATTCAAGAAGAAAATACTCCACTTATGATAAAAAGTTTTTTGCTATTGTGAGATGTTTAGAGCACTGGAATTATTATCTTATTACAAGTGAGTTTATCTTATATTCTGACCATGAAGCATTGAAGTATATACAAGGCTAGCATAAGTTAAACTCCAGGCATGCCAAGTGGGTTGAGTTTATGCAGTCATATCACTTTACTATCAAGCACAAGTCAGGTAAACTCAATCAAGGTGCAGATGCTCTATCCAGGAGATATCTCTTATTGTTCCAGTTAGATGCTTGTGTACTTGGGTCCCATTTAAATTTTCCTTATGTCATTTAAATTTTCCGCTTTCATTTATCATATTTAATCATCCTGGCTGGGAGACATTTTATTTGTGTCCCATTTTGCAATTTAAACTTCATTGATTGTTAATTCAAGTTTCATTGATTGTTAATTCAAGTTTCGTTGATAGATTAAATATCGGGTGAATTGATAGTAGGCCTTGGTAACTACAATTTAAGAATTCATTATTATTGTTATTGTTATTATTATTATTATTATTATTATTATTATTATTATTATTATTATTA
>JACYFF010002017.1:21282389-21313593 GCA_017589665.1 Selenicereus undatus
TATTATTATTATTATTATTATTATTATTATTATTATTATTATTATTAATATTATTTTTATAACCTCGCAAAAATTTAATTTCGGGTTATGAAAATATAATCGCATACGGTTTACTTCCTTTCCCGGGCCCCTAAACCGTACAAGGCAAGCATAATCCAACAAGCTTGCTTAACTAACCTAACTAATTACCATGATTTACATCTAACCATGGTTAACAAAAAGCCTTGTTGAAGATAAAATTGTAGCCAAACTTGTAGACAAGTAAAAAAAAAACACAATCCAAAACTCAAACACCATCTCTCTCCTCTCCCTCTACCCCACGGCCCCCCCTTTTCCCCCAAGCTATGTTGCCTTCACCTGGTGTTTTTCAGCCAGCTAGGGGCTGCCTCCGACCACCACAACCACCACTAGTCATCCCCCACACCTCACACCACATACATCTCTTGTTTTTCAAGCATCAAAGTGAGTAAACCCTAACTTGATCTTGATGTATTTTTCGTTTTATGATTGGTTTAGTTATGATTCATGCTCTTGAGATCAAAGTAGATGTTATCATGCAAATTTGATTGATTTTGGGGATATCGATCATGGTGGGATTGAGCTTGAAGCATGTTAAGGGTAGGGTTTTGTCATGATCAAGTTAGCTAAAGTTCATTAATGGATTTGTATTGTTTTGTATATAATTTTATAATATTCATTCTTACTGATGATTATGATAATATTTTTGGTGATTTGGAATGATTTTAAGTGAGGATTTATGTGAAAAAAAAGAAAGCAAAAACAGTAAGGGTTGGAAATTTTAGAAAAATAGGCAGATTTTGGGATCAAACTGGTAATGATCAACTCAAGGAAAAATTATGATTTTTGGTGGGTAGATAGTTCAGTGTATTAGCTTTCAAATAGATTTTTAATTGCCTTAATCCGAGGTCTGTGAAAAAAGTTATGGTCGTTTTACCAAAACTGTATAGAATGAACCAAAACTGACACACTTGTATTTTAACCCCATTTTGGGAGCGCTATTGTGTGAATCATGTTTTGTCTTGTAATTGAAAGTTTTTCAGGACTTCTTAATCTTTTTATATTGGGGTTTTAGGTCTCCATTTGAGGTTAAGGGTGAAAGTTATGAATTTTTGAAATGAATTGACTTGCTTTGGTGTAAATTGGGTTCTTATTGCAATTTCTGTGCAGCATATACTTGGAGGAAAATTCTAAAAATTGTACTGTAGATTTTTCATATTATTTTGGAATTTTCTATAAGATTTCATGAATTTGGGATGAGTATTTTGACTTTGGTGATTTTTAAAAGTATTTTGAGTAATTGTGTAAAGAACAATAATAAAGATTGAGTGAGATTGATCATGCATTCATTTTGTGTATTTTGGGCTAAGTAAGGTCATTTAAGGAGGAAATGAATATTCATGGACTTTCATAGAGATTTTATCTTGATTAATAAGAAAGAAAAAGACAAGTATACAATTTGGGAGCTTGTTTATGAGCTTTGAATCAATTATGGACTTTACAAAGAAAATACCAAGTTTAGTGAGCTTAATAGCTTCTATTGAGTTCAATGACTCATTGAGATGGAATTCTATATATAATGAATTTATGAATGAAATATGAAAAGTGGGGAGAATTTTTGACTCAGAAATCATATTTATCAGACCAAGTTGTTGCAGTTTATGCTATTTTAAACTAAGATATATCTTTCTTAGTCTCAAACCTTTGTTACTTACTCAATTCAGAATGTATCAAATGTATTTATCAAACCAATCTAATGTACTCGCTGTTATCTTGAACCAAGCTATACATCAGCGAGCCTTAAATTCGTATCAGCAACCTATTTCAGAAATGGCCAAAAACACTCTCCTATTTGTCACCATCAAGGCCTTTTTCTTTGTAATCTCATTTAATTCATTGTGGTCTATTTTACTTTTATTTACTTTATATCAGATTTAATTACTTTCATCAATTCAGTTTTGAAGTTATATTGAAATACCCAAGTTATGTATACCATTTAATCACTCAATTTCTATTACACATCTCACTCAATTGAGCAAAGATCATTTACTAACTATACATACCTACAATGACATTTATGAAATAGAGTCAAGGCCTAGTTATCGTTCCCCATTATGCATAAGTACTATCAAGTCAGAACATATTTATAAAGTCAGATGACATTTTTTTAAAGACTCAAGGTACGTCCATTGCCTGTATCTTGAGAAAGCAAAACATGTTTATCAAGTTACAATGCTTAATGAGTTTATCAATGAATCAGTTTATACAGTGATTTACCATTTAACTTGTGACCCCGTCAGTTATCATCTATAGGGCGTTATCCCATCATTTACCTGCGTAGCTTCAGGCTAACTCTTGATCGGATTGGCAGATGTACATCTATATATAGATCATATCATTGAAAGGGGTTCACATCCAAATAATAATGAGCAATTTAGTTTCATATTACTTTCATTTTCATTGTTATTGGGAACTAAATAAATTGCAAAGGCGGGTACCCATCAACAGTGTTTCTACGCTCACTTTACAATACAGGAATGTATGTACTGAGTTTTAGATCACATTTTCGAATTGTTTTCATGCTTTCCACTTTAGGTGATGAAGTATCACGTGTTTTTCCATTTAGCAAGCCCTTTTCAAAGTCATCAGATGCTAACAGTGGATTCAGCATAGCATGAATGTTGGGATTGACCTCAGGGTCAAGTTGGGTCTATATTCAATATAGTTGTGTAGTGTGGAGTGCGAGTTAGCACATGGTTTGATTAACTCGATTGTATTGAAGTTGAACTATTATGGACTTTGGTCGTGGAGTGTTTTAGTTTAGTATGATTTGAGCATGAGTTGCAAGATTAAATGGTTTCAGTAAGCCTTGTCATTATTAGGACGGCGGTAGCACTTCTATCATTAAGTCTTCTCTTGCAGTTTTTCATAAATCATGTCATTAGCATTATGGGGGCGTTACAAGTATAAGTAGTATACTCTTGAAGAATTGCAAAACATGTTTGTGAAAGAACAGAATCCAGAAGAGTTAAACAAAATCATGGGCGCAATCAATGACAAGCATGATATATTATCCGATGATAATGAAGAGACAAATAATGTTCAATTGAAAGAAGAAATATATCAGCAGATGAATCTAATTAAACTGAAAGATCTTAATGTGTTATTACTAGAAGAAGTTGGAAGAAAACTAGATACAGAGTTTGGTAAACTAATTGTTGAAGACGGGATTAAGGAGATTGGAGAAGAACTCGACTTAAATGAAATAGAGACAAATCTAGTTAATAATGTTGTTCCTAAGCTTGAAGAGTTTGGTGAACCTTCTAGAAGAAATACTCATTTTATGAGAACTAGGTACATTCCAGTGGGACGTACAACTAACTTTTCCTTTGGGTTTATCCTAAGGAATGCTACAACCTTTGAAGAAATTAGTCTTACTCCAATTAGTCAAACAGGATACATCTTAAGCATCAATGGAGCTCGTAATAGAGAAGAAATATTTAAAGATTAGAAAAGAGGCATAAATAATGTCTTAAACCTAAACACTGCATGGATTGCTCCAAACTTCTTGAACTATATCGAACATAGTTCTTTCTGGCACTGTAGCTGACTAGTATGATTCTTTAAATGAAGATGGTAAAAATATATTAAGAATGGTGGAAACACTAGCTGCTATGTTCAGAAATTTATGTAAGAAAATTAAAACCAAGTTCATCAGAGCTAAACTTGATTCCGAAGAAAAAGCAAGAGAATGGCAGATAAAGGTTAATATATAGAATTATGGGATATGAGATATCTGAAAAATTATATTGCTAAAATTAGTCAATATTATTACAAAATTGGGCATAATGAAACCAATCTGGGTATGTTATATAACAAATTGCCATATCCTATAGATGCTATAATTAATGAAAGTACATTACATCGCTTAAAAGAGCAGATGTCATTGATACCCTTGGTTCAAGAATATCTTATTTAAGAAAATGGATTAATGATCAATGTCTTGCTCTCCAAAAGCAAAGAAAATTAAAAAATCAATTCATAACTTGTTGGGATTTGCCTCACCAATAGGGAAAAGAACCTAAAGGAAAAAGAAAAAGAAAATTTTATAAGAAAAAGAGTTTTAACAAGCAAAGAGAAGAGAAATATAGAAGAAAATATTACAACAAACAAAGTTCTTAAAAAGTGAAAATTTTAAGGAAAGCAGCTTATTATTCTATAGGAACAAACAACTGCAAATGCTGGACATGTAGAGAAGTATGATATTATGCTAATAAGTGCTAAAAATAGGAAGAATAACAAGCTTATTGAAACCTTGGGTAGCCTAGATTATGTTCAACTTAGTGAGGATGAGGCATTAGACCTGACCCTAAATAACAACAACGAAATTGTTGAAGTTTTATTTGACAATGAATATGAAGAAAGTAATTATGAAAAAACCAGTCATATGATGAAAAGTAGCTCGATTAGTCTTGCTAATCTTCAAGGAGAAGAGTTTGTTGTTGATAATGATAATGAATAAGTCAAAGGAGGTTGGGTCCTTCCTATAATTCAAAAAGACAAGATCTGTAAAGAATCCATCTTTCAATTAAAGAGTATGTATGTGAAACGATGGAGGGAGATCTAGAAATCAAAAACTGTGAGTATGATGTGGGAGAAGTTAATCTTATTAATTGGAAAAACATCCTTAAGTATAACAAAGATGGAAAATATAGGTATATCCATGTTGGACGTGTTCAAGTTCAAATTACCCCATTACAATATTATGGCAAAGGTATTGATCTTTATGCTTTGCTCTGTGAGATTAAGCATATAAAATTTAGTAATCAAATTATCACAGGAATTAAGACTAATTTATATAATGAATCAGTAGGATTCAATTGCCGACGAGGACATAAGGTAAGCTTAAAAGATGAATTTGTTAAAAACTTCTTATTCTTAAGATTAAAACAATCGAAATAGACATGAAAGGAGGAGGATACCCATTGAGGATATTTTAAAAAATTATCTACAAATTAGATAATACAATAGATCCAAAAACTAAGGTAACAATGATAGAGAGAAAAAAATTGAAAGTTCTACCCCTATGCAAAAGATCCAGAGAATTAAATTCAATCCGCAGGAAATAAAGATTGATTGTTCATGGATATCTAACTTTGTCAACCCTACAAAGATCAATAAGAAAAATGTGATAAAAATTGATGAGAATGGTAAAATAACCATTAAACCCCAATTATTAAGAAGCATGAGTGCAAGATCGGAATGGGGAGACGGATCTTTATCAGCTAAAGAAGAGCTTAAAGAAGATGATACAATTAGTATGACCAGTGAAAAGACTAGAATGAGTTTTGAACCTCCAAGACGCAATGTTGATCGAAGTATGAGTCTAGATGTAAAGGTCATTGGGTACAAAACAAGAACTATTAGTGAACCAATCTATGAAGATAAATTAGTCAAAAACATGAATGTGGAGATATGCTATAATGCTACCAATACAATTCCTTATAGTATCGATATCTCAATAAAGGTAGGCTAAGAGGGATATAATAAATATGAATTGTGTGCCTATATAGATAGTGGTTGTTCTGTATGTTTTGGAAAGATATCGTTATTTCTAGAATTTATGTGAAAAAGAGCAAAAAATCCTAGACAAGTGAGGATAGCTAATAATAGCATTATGAGCCACAATGAAACCATTGAAGGGTTATCCATAGAATTAGGAGGAGTCCAATGCATTATACTAGTCCTATGGGCTTCTAATCAGCCTTCTCATGATATGATTATTGAAAATAATTTTCAGAGATTATATTCCCCTTGCACACAAATCATAAACCAGATAATATTCATAATTTATTGTCACTCAGTTCCTATTGAAAAATTAAATAAGGCTTATACTCATTAAAAAATTGAGTTTACACGTAGCTAACGTGGTGAGAAGGTAATGCCTGCACAACATGAAATAGCACTGACAATCTCACTACTTGAGCAATTTATTAAGAAGTAGATTGCCGAATAACAAGAGCAATTGTGTAAAGAACTCTACTATGATAATCCACTAAAATTTTGGGATAAAGATAAGATATGTGCAAAGATTACTTTGTTAAATCTCAATACTATTATTTGAATCACACAAATGGTTTATACACACTAGGATATCCAAGAATTTAATAAACAAATCAAAGAACTTTTGGATAAAATATTAATCAGAAATAGTAAGAGTCCTCACACCAGCCCTGCTTTTATGGTAAGAAATCATGTTGAAGAAAAAAGAGGGAAAACAATAATGGTAATCAATTACAAAAAGCTTAATAATAATACTGTCTTTGATGGTTATTACATTCCTAACAAAACAGTTATTTTGAATAGAATTCAAGAAACCTCTTGGTTCTCGAAAATGGATTGTAAAAGCGAATATTGGCAGATAAAAATGGATGAGGAAAGTATTCCTTTAACTGCATTTAGTGCTCCACGAGGATGTTATAAATGGATAGTAATGCCATTTGGTCTTAAAAATGCACCTCAAATATTCCAATGAAGAACGAATAATATCTTCAAAAATCTTAATCATTGTTGTTTAGTTTACATTGATGATATCCTTGTCTTTCCCAAAACTATAGGATAGCACAAAGATGATGTCTTAACTATCACCCAAAGATGCATTGATCATGGTATTATACTTGGTAAGAACAAGTGCATTTATGCTGAATAAGAAATTGAGTTCTTAGGTCTACAGATAAAAGCTGGACAAATCGTCCTATAAAAGCATATTCTAAAAAAAAAAATAGAAAATTTTCCTAAAAAGATTGAAGATAGGAAGCAGTTAGCAAGGTTTCTCGAATGCCTTATCCATGCTTCACATTTCACTAAAGATTTAGCTAAACTAAGAAATCCATTGCAATAAAAACTCAAGAAAGAGGTAAGGTGGACATGGACCTCTAGTGATTCAAAGATTGTTCAAAACTTCAAAAAGATGTGTAAAAATCTTCCTATTCTTAATTTGCCTAAAGAAGAAGATGATGTAATTCTTGAGACAGATGATAGCAATGAACACTGGAGTGCGACAATCAAAATCAAAGAAGGAGAAAAACTCTATCAATATTATAGTGAAAGTTCTAATAAAGCAGGGTGCAACTGTCTCATGATGGAAAAGAAATCGTTGCAGTCATAAAGGGAATTGAAAAGTTCTTAATATTTTTAGCTCAAAAACCGTTTATTATTCGAATTGATTGCAAATGAATATTGGTTTTGTGAAAAAGAATTTATCAAACATGCAAGTGTAAAGGCAACTCCTGCATGGGCAGCTATGGCTTAACTAGTTTTCCTTCTCTATTGAATATATACAGGGATCAAAGAACTCTTTAGAAGACAATTTAACTCGAGAACTCACCAATGGTGATCGTCAGAATAGAACTCCTGTCGGACAAGGAGGAAATCCAATATGAAATGCTATTACTACTAGAACGGGTTACTCCTTCTGGTAAAGTCCTTATAGATAATTTGGAATTCCATACAAAAGTTAGACCACATTTTGGTCTGCTATGCTCTGCCTACCTAATAGCCCAAAGATTTTCCCTTCTAAAATTGCAAATAAACTACCTGAGATGTCCTTATGATATCCAAGAAAAAATAAGTTCTCATGTTCAAGAAAAATAGTTCAATGAATGATATGCAGCCTGCATTGACTATTATCATAATTATTCCTATGATATTTGGGAATCATGGAGTACTACAATCTACTTTTCCGATGAGTCTAGAGTTGGTAGTGTTAGTTTTCCAGCAAATTCAATCTCTTTAAATGACCTCGTCATTAAAGCTTGGAATATGGGATGGTAGTTTACTTTATGGAATTCCTAGATCTGAAGTTCCCAATTTTTTTCAACACTAACTAAATTTCAGCAATGCATGTCTAGAAGGTTCTATTGGATTTTTATTTCTCTTGATTGTCCAACAAAAATTTCAAATGATGGATGCCTATATGTAGAGGTACATTGTGCCCTAATCGAGCATGAAAACGAAAAAGCCAAACCAGCTCAGTATCTTGTTCAAATAGTTGATTTCGACGACCCCAATGACCGGCGACAAGAATGAAATCTAGAATGACGAGAATTAGTTACTGATCCTGCTTTACCAAGAGTCATCGGTTTTTATAACATTTACCATCAAAGTTGGGGATTAATTGAACGAGGAAAAACGTTAATACGTTTTGGAAACACTACTTTTGCTTATCATAGTGAGTTTAACGAATATATGAAGGTAGAGGGTGTGACTTCAGAAGATGTCTTTAATTATCTCTTTGATGTTTGAGTTGGAGAATTCTTATCAGAGAAAGTAAAGAAATATCTTCTTGAATTATTTGAAAAATGCGATCTAGAGCACTTCAATTTGATGAAGATTTTGATAATAATCCGGATAATGATGGTCTGAAGATATTATTGGAGATGAAGGCATGCGGAATCTCAATAATGATGACTAGTCTTGTCAGCATTAAAAAACTCTGAAAAGTGGTTGCTCCATTATTGTACGATTTTGACAAGTGTCAGGTTTGTAAAATAAAGCAGACTACTGTAATAATGTGAACGTAACTATATCCATGTGTAAAATTAGTGTATACTGTAGTCAATAGGGCATCCTATGTACCCCCATCCCCTCTATAAAAGGAGAGGTCAAGTGTTGAGAAGGGACACCGTCATTTGAGAATACTTTAGCAAAAAAGAAGTTGGGATTCTCCATTTCTTTATGAGCAAGCATATCTAATGAGCCTAGAAGTTTAAGTCCCTTTTTAATCTTTTCATTTTAATATTTCCACTTTCAAGCTTTCAATAAAAGAAGTTTCCCAGTAGGGAACGTTATCCAATCGAACCTTATGTCTTAAATATTATAATTTCTTGATTAAATTCCCTTTATCATTTAAAATAGATAAAACTTGATTAGTGACTATGATATGAGGTAGGAAACGAAACAAATCTGTATTGTGCCTAATCTAAGGAAGGCGTGGTAGAGATTAGCAATCTCTGTAAACCGGAAGCTAGAGGAGCATCGGAATCCAGCGCCGACCAAGTTCAGGTAACAATCAAAACTCTCTAATTAAGTTTTAATTATTTTGCTAAGCATGGTGGTCCTATAACCACATAAATTATAATATTTGAGAAATAAGAAGTAGATTGTGATAATTAGTACTAGTAAAATTATTATAACAAGTTTAATTGCTAAAAACAAGCATATTTCTTATTTAGACCGTTAAAATAGCTTATTTGCATAGTTCATCCAGTTCAGGGGTCTTTCTGCGATTCATAAAAATTCAAGAACTAAAATAATAAGAAAAAGGACCTAAGAATAGGTTGTTTGAAAACCTAAGGTACCTAAGAATTAGTTTCAGAAAGGCAGGGACCTAAAAATAGTTACCATCAAACTTAGGGACCTAAGAGTCAGAAATTCGTGCCCCTAACTATAGTAAGATAGTTACCTAGTAGTAGTTATGATAACAACAAACCATCTAAATATGCTTGCATTTTATTATCACTGCGTAGGATCTAGGCCTTGTTCTTTTTTGCAATATGATGCAATAAGGAGCTATAAGAAAATGTAAGGAGTTGCAAGAAACTGTAAAGAGTTATAAGAACTATCAAAGAGCTGTAAAAAACTATAAGAAGATGTAAGAAGCTGTAAAGAAAGATTTAAGGAGTTGTTGAATTATTGAAAAGTTGTATAGTATAATTTTTAGATATGTATGCATAATTGTTGGTGTTTAATGTATGATTTGTGAAGTAACGTGTAATATATTAGTAATATTTATGAAATAAATTTTATACAATCAGTAAACAAATGATTTCTTAATATTATGGAAACAATTTGTTTTTTTACAATTCATGTTTTCGATGAGAAAAAATAATATTGAAATAATATAATTAATAAAAATGAACCTTTAAACAAGTCAATTAAACAATAATAAAATAAATTCAACCCACAAATTTTTTTCAATCAATATGTTCTACACTTGAGGTGGTTTTTTGTATCAGCATTAGTTTGGCCTTCCTACAAGCAAATTAAAACCAAAAATAACAATTTTCATATATGATTCAAACTCAAACATGAATGCAATTTTTGTATTATAATTTTAAAAGCATCTTAACTTATTTTACCCGTAATGACATATATTGTCACGTCAAAACTCAAATATAATTTACATTATTAAATTCTATTTTTGTGTTTATATAAATGTTGTATTCATAAAAATATATATAGATTTTTCAAATTGGTATTATAATAAATAAATATACATACATATTTCTATAATTAAGAGATAAAAATAAATGACTTATTGAATGTTATACAAAAATATATATGGAGATGTAAGAAGATGTAAGAAGATATAAAGAGATGTAAGGATTATGTTAAGGATGTAAGGAATTGTAAGAAGCTGTAAGTTGAAGCTAAATAATCTCAACTGCAGAAAAGAACATGGCCCTAATGTGGCAGTTGGTGCGATTACAGATGAAATAAGATATTAGGGATTAAGGTACCTAACCGTATTTGATGTTAAAAAAAAAAAGCAAAGGAGACTAAAATGGGAATCCGCCAAAGTTAATGAAACAAATCTCAAGCAATTAGAAAGAAGAATTATTAGGTAAAATTTATAGACCTATTATACTAGTTTTTCATAGATGCTTAGTTGTGGCGAACTCAACTGTAAGGATATTTATCTATTCATTGGTTGTGTCTACAGTTATAAGCATTATTCTTGCCACTTCATGTTTCCCAACTGTCGAGAGTTCTTGCCAGCTTTCTGGGCCACGACAACAACAAATAACATTTTGTATTAGCCTTGTGTTGTTTTAAGTACTTAATTGGGTTTTATTATATTTTTGTTGGACTATCTCTCTTGTCAAGGGCAGATCTAGCATGGTGTCAGTGGAGTCATCCAGTACCCCTTTCCCCCCAAAAATTAATATATGACAGAAATTTAAAAAATTAAGAGTTATAAATGAAAGATAAGCTAATTAGTTGCACGGAACTTTGCTTGGCCCAACAATGGAGGGTGACTTGTTTGTTGTGGTTAGCTCCTGGAGGTTGTAAGTTTGAACCCTTCATATGCTATTACATTTTTTAAAGTTTTTTACCTTAGACCTACCTCGCCCATCGCCAACCAAATTTATGACTTATCTTTTTACTATTTTTACTTTAAATGTTTTAATTTACTTGAATTTGTTACTTAATTCTTCAATTCATAGATTAATTCATTTTTATTGTCTGATTTGTGAGTTTATTTGTCAATTTCAATTCCAAGTTTATTTAATGTATAGGTTTAATTTCAATCATGGTTAATTCTTCACTTTATAGATTGATTTGTTTGATTTGTGAATTTATTTTTCAATTTCAATTCCAAATTTTTGTAATTGATAGATTCAATTTCAATTCTAGGTTAATTCTTCAATTCATAATTAATTTGTTTGATTTGTGAGTTTGTTTGCCAATTTCAATTTCAACTTTGTTTAGTTTATCGGTTCAATTTCAATTCTAGGTTAATTCTTTAAGTTGTAGATTAATGTATTTTTATTGTTTAATTTGTGAGTTTATTTGTGAATTTCAATTTCAAAATTACGGAATTTATTGGTTTAATTACAATTATAGATCAAAATGGATAGATATTTTAAAAAATTAGCTACAAATAGTCCGTTTGAAAGTGAATCTATTGATGATATCTTATATCACTTCCAAAATATGAGGTCTTATCAAGAACAATTAGATTAGATGTAATGTAACGGTTGTTTAATTTTAGTTTATTACTATTGTTGAATTTTATATTATGTACTATTAATTCCGACATCCCTCTCTGAAATTTCTGGCTTCACCACTGTCTGTTACGATTGTTGTCATTACGGTTTTGCATCACAACCTGACATACTGCTCTAGATCAATTGGGGAGCAATGTAACAGTAGTGTATTTATTGTTCTTGTGCAGTAGCTTAAATCCTTCTCAGGGGGTGTTTAGTAACAATATTTTGAATAGAGTCTTCTTTCATTGACCCTTGACTACTTCTATATTCCATCTCATCTACTCTATTGACCTGATTTTAAGGTATGTTAATGTATGTACTCCAGAAAATATATTGTCAATCTTTTTGCTAATTTTTGATTTGATTATTGAATTGATGGATTCAATGTAAATGTAGGGATGGCAATGAGTCAGATCTAGGTCAGATCTGCCTAAATCTAAACCCATTTATTTTTTGGACATGGACACATATTCACTCCTGACCCGTTGCACCTTGAAAGATGGGACCTTAGCGAGTCGTGATCATTTTTCAAATTAAAGAATTTATGCAATTGATTTTTTTATTTTTTCACATTCCAACTAGAATTACTACATTCTAATGACGAATAATTGGATGTAAAAGATATGACATTTGATATAAAAACAACACTCTTTCAAAGTGAGAGATTTGGATTGAGTAGGTCTAAAAGAGTGAGAGATGCAATTAACGAAAGAGAAGAGTTGAGAGACATTTAGGACAAGGCGTAGTGTGAGGTAGTGGCGCAGCTGAACTCAAAGAATTTTACTCAATTTCTACATTTAAAAAAATTTAAAAAATAATAAAGGGTCCTAAGTGGGTCTCAGGTCCCTTTTTTACGAACTAGACCCAGACCCAACCTAGGATGGAGTATGTCAAAGCTTAGGTAGTTTCAACGCAGAGACACCTAGATGGAATTTCAAAGTCAGTAGTGGACTTACTTATGTACGGACTTTGAGAACTTGAGCTTACTTTGGTAGATAACTAGAGTTTAAGGTACAAGGTATGACTTGGGTAAAGGTAAAGTCACTATTAAGCCTAGAGACCCACCAACAAGTCAATTAAAGGCCAAGCCACCCTCATCCTATCAAAAGGATCTAATCAATTCACCACCAAGGACACTTAGATAAAGAGATAGAGATTTTTAAGACACAAGGAAGAATTGCTTTTCATTCATTCATTTCCACTTTTGATTCTTCCTCAAATGGATTACAAAGCTTTGCAATTTATAGGGAAAAGGGGATTTAAAAAATGAAAAGGCTAAGCATTAAACTAACACACTTAATATTTAAACATTAGAGCTAAAACATGCGGAAAATTAAATAAGAAATATAAAAAGACTAAGCTTTATTTAGTACTAGTTTAACCCCTTTGATGATTTATGTTCCGCTAGTACATGCATGCTCAAGCTTGAGCCTCTTAGGTAAGGAGGACATAAAGAGACTTGGATGCCCTAAATTGGAGCTAAATGGTGGATGAATCTCATGGAGCATTAATGGAGGAAATCAATAGTTGAGTTGTTCTCCTTGGACTACCCTCAGGAGTAGTTTTAAAGTTGCAGTCAAAGACTTTTGGCAAACAGTTGACTTTGGTTTGTGACTGGCCAAAGCAGACCAATGACTTTGTTTTGGAACTGACCTTGGTAGGCTCATTGAAACAAACTCTAGTTTGTTGTCAAAGTTGTTGGGATGAACTTTGAGCAGGTAACCGTTAAACTTTCATCCCAAAAACAACTGTTGAAGTTGAGATCATATGTATAGCTTATCCTTGCTTTGACCAACGACATGGACAACTTGGACCCTTGGAGCCACATGCTCTAGACTTCCCACTTAAAAAAGATTTGGCCTCAAATTCTGATGGTTGAAACGAAAGCTTCACAATCTTTTCTTTTTATACAAATATTTTAAGACCCATCAGAAATGAATGGGATAGTGTACTGTCGTGTGTTGATGATGATTTCTTCAAAGCACTTTGGATTCCTTCTAAATTCTAACTTAATGATCTCTTTGAAATAGAAATGAGAGGAATCATCAATCTTGTAATAAGGCACAAAGTAAGCCATCTTGGTGAGCTAGTTAACCACCATTGTAATAGCATCATGACCCCTTTGGGTTCTTAGAAGAGCAACAATGAAGTTTGTACTCACTTCTTCCTAATATCTTTGAGGTATTGGGGATGAGCAATTAAGACTTTGAAAGAATTGCCATTTAGTTTGGTGGTAAGTTACAATTTTTGGTATGACATTACGGATATCTCCATCCACCTGCAAATTAAGGCTCTGTTTGTGAATGATGATGCCAAAGTGACTAGCTAAACAACCAACATTAACCTTTTTGATGAAAAGCCTGCAAATTAGTGCCTTTGGAATTATAAGAGTTGGAATCTAACAATGACTCATGCTTTCCCTCGTATGCCTTATGCTTTCCCTCGCATAGCCTTGTCTATCAACTCATTAATTTATAGTTGATGTATTTTGGTCTATTGGAGAGTGCACTTAAAGGTAGCTTTGTCCAGTGCAGGGGATTTGGAATAAGGCCAATTTGGTACTTTATCCCACAAATTAGAGATGTTCTGTGATGATAATCCTTTGGAAAAGCACCCTGATACTAAGGGAAAAAGGCATTGATTTTTGGGTGTAGGTTACACTCGAAGTTACTTTGGTTGTTCTCTAACGCGATTAAGGCATAGATTTCATTTCCCTTGTTAAGATCTCTTAACACATGTTTCTCTCATTAGAAGGCTTCTCTTCTCACTTCCCTCCTAGGTTTGAAATTAGTAGATTGGCTATGGGCTAAAGATCAAGGACAAGCTTTTCTTTTTCAACATTGAGAGAATATGTTGAAGGCTCTCTCAATATCAGTGACAAGGTCATTGATTGTTCGAACGTTACAGCTCAAGGACATTAGGTATTTTAAGTGAAAGACAAAAGCTCAATTTGAGTATGTTGAGTTATATTATACTAGCCCATCTTGTCTCTGCGAGAATCAAATGTCAAAGTCAGAATCTCTAACTGTGATATTAGCAGAATTGCTTTTGGAACAAAAATGATAGATATGATCTTATTTTATTAATTGAGATATATTGCTCTTAGTATTTTGGAAAGAATCCTTTATTCAGGTCTGAGTGGATTATATTTTTGTGATGCAATATATCCTTGCATACCATCCAAGATCTTGTAAAGATTGTATTTGATCTAGTTTAAGAATATTGTATTTAATCAATCTTGAGATTTAAAAGCACCAGGGTTCGAATCAGCGACATTGGGGTCTGGATATAATACATTGAAGGAATGGCAAGTACTGCACCAATGGTCAAGAAATTTTTAAATCTATAAAAGGTAGAGCTGAAGTAGGAGCCAAGACACAAGAAAGAATTACATAGTGAAAAGAGCTCAAGTGTAATCTTCCTTAATACTCTGTTGTGTGGTTATTGTTCATTTGAATATTTAAAAGGGAGAATTGTAACAAGCAAGTTAGGGAACTTACTTAGGTAGCTAAGCATTAACAGGTTAATACTGAATGCGTGTGCTACCTGAGGTTCCTTAGTTGACTAAGCTTGGAATGATAGACATTGTGTAAGACGAAGGTCATTAGTGTGTACTTCTTAAGTGAACAAGAAGTGGAGGTGATTAAATCCTAAGGGAAGAAGTGCTTTAGGCGATGACTAGCCCTGTTTCGAAGGGTAAACATAGTAAACATATCCTGTGTTTATCCCATTTTATTTCTACACTTTAAATTTGCTTATTACTGACATTGGTGAGTAACCTCAAAGGTTATCTTCTCTGATATTGGCAATGCAAGATCAAATTACATTGAATTTTTATAAAATCTTATTTTTTAAGATATCACCCTATTCATCCCCTCCTTTACGTCGATCTAACAATGAGATAGTAGTCGAGTTAATTCCAGCACATGTACCCGATTTTTTTTCAAAAAATTTTCTGGACTAAATGACATCCAAATTGTGTAATTATTTTTTTGTTAGTTATTTTACGATGTCAAGCAGCCAAGCATGTCAAGCAAGATCTAAGAAACACGAGCTAAGTCATCCAGCCCAGCCTAAAAAGTCAAGCAGTCCGTTTGGCGCCCAAGAATGCACAGCTGGATTAATTAGGCTAATTGAGCATCCCAATGTTGTGCAAATCCAGATTTCTAAAATGGAGGAGGGGGGGGGTGTTGCTGACATCTTGAGGTTTCCCCATGGAAGGAAACCTAAGACTACTCATCAAACTGAAGTGGCCCAATAGGCGTAAAAACTGAGCCACATGCGCCCTTTCACAGCCGGTTTCTTAGCCTAGAGGGTTTACCCTTTTAGGTGGCTTTTCTTCACCAACCTTTACACTTACTTAGCTATCTAGTATTTCTTAGTCACTATATGACTCATTCATGGAGAGTGCCAAGTGGTTCAAGGAGAATGACCCATTTTGCAAGCTAACATTTAGACACCATGGCATGACGTGGCGGGAAGGCACAAGTCTTGCTCTTTTGTGGTGGCAGCTGTGGGAGAAATCCTTCCAAGAGAGGGAAACATAACTAATCAGCCAAGGATCATCAAGGAAGGAGCTTAGTTAATCATTTTGTTAGTTATTAAAGCTCTTTTTTCATGTTTAGCATAGTTTAAAGATAAACTATGTAATTTACTTAAGTGAGTATACTTAGTGAGTTTCCTAATCCTTAAGCAACCTGCTGAAGGTTACCTAGTGAGGGACGAAAAGGGTTTAGGGGTCCTTATAAATGGTCTAGCCATTGATTTTGTAATTAGTGATGTTAATTTGAAATCTGACGTTGAGTTTGACACTCCTTAGGGTTGTTTCTTCAAATTCTCTACTTTCTTATCCGTACTTAAGCCAAGTAAGGTGGTGATCTAGTGAGTCTTGGTCTTAATTAGGTGGTGAAATCTGTATCCTAATCAAAGATCAAGGGCTCTGAAATAATTCTTAGTGGTGAAATCTGTATCTAAGAATCATTTAAGTTCTATCGATTTTTCCAGTTTTCAATTTCCCATTACCCTTTCCAAGCCACGCTTTCTCCTTCCACATGCCACCATCCCCTCTCTTCTTTCCTCACACGTGAGCTTTCCTTTCATTCCTTTGTTCCCCAGCATGATACATCATATTTGGTATCAAAGCTAAGTTTCATCCTTGGCCTGAAATCAAACCCCACTCGCTTACCCCTTCCTATCACGCCACAAAAATCCCAAAAATACAAAAACAACCATGGTTTTTCGCCTACCATCAACATGAGTATGACTCTTGAAGAGAAGTTCAAGGCCCTCATGAAGAACTTCCAAGCCGTGACTTCAACCAAGGAAGAGTTGAAGAATCAGAAAGAAGAGTTGAAGAATCAGAATGAGTACTTGCAAAAACAATTGGGAAGTAACATGAAACAAAAACAGAAGGCGCTTGAAAGTCCATCTGGATCTGTTCATGGCGATGAAGAAGCTAGTAATTTGGTTAGTTCATCAAGTGAAGAAGAGCCTCTAAGACGAGTTAGAGAAGCTAGAAGAGCACCCCGTAACTCTAATGATTTCAAAGTTGAAATTCCTAAGTACGAGGGAAAGTTAGAACCCGATGAGTTCCCGGACTAGTTAAACACTGTTGAACGTATCTTTGTTTACAAAGATATTTTGGAAGATAAGAAAGTGAAGATGGTTGCACCCAGATTACAGAAGTATGTGTCCCTTTGGTGGATGAATCTTTGTGCCAAATGAACCAGAAACAAAAAAAGCAAGATTCAAACCTGGGAAAAGATGAAGTCAAAATTGAAATCCCGATTCCTTCTAGCATTGTATATTCAAGACAGTTATTACCAGCTACATATTTTGACTAAGGGGAATTTAACAGTTGAAGAATATACAAGAGAATTCGAAAAGCTCCTGATCAAGTGTGACGTACAAGAGCATGAAGAGCAAACAATTGTTAGATACTTGGGTGACCTTGATCCTAGGTATTCTAACGTTGTGGAACTGCAGCAGTACACCACGTTTGATGAAGTATGCGTGCTAGCGCATAAGGTTGAACGACAACGTCAAAACAAGCCATTGAAATGTGAATTCCCAAAGCCTCCAATTCGAACTCAACCTTTAAACAAGGGGAGTCCAAATTTCCCTCCTAGACAAACACCACAAATACCATCTTCCCTTGTGCCACAAAGAACCCAAACGCCTCAAAGAACCCAGCTTGCACCACAGCCACTATACCCCCAGACACGACCCCAGCCCATTCAAGAATGTTCACATCAATTTCCAATGAGTAATCGATGTTGTTTCAAGTGTCAGGGACTTGGGTATATCGCTTTTGATTGTCCAAAATTGAAGGATAATTAAGCTTGCTAATTGGGTGCAATAAGAGAGGAAGATAATGAGGAAGAACAGAAAGAGAACGAAGAAGAAGAACTGGGAGAAGAATAGGAGGAGGTTGAAGAAGCTGGAGACGAAGGAGAAATGTTAGTACTTCGAAGAGTACTAAGTACCCAACAAGGTGTTAAGGATGAATAGCGGGAAAACATTTTTCATTCCCGTTGTACCGTTGACGGAAAAGTTTGCTCGTTGATAATTGACAGAGGCAATTGTGCTAACGTCGTATCATTGAGCATGATTGAGAAATTGGGCCTCCAGGCCACGGCACACTGCACCTTTACAACATCCAATGGCTGAATCAAAGTAAAGGCCTTCAAGTTAATTCCCGGTGTTTGATTTCGTTTCAATTAGGAAGAATTATCAAGATGAACTTTGGTGCTATGTGATCCTGATGGATGCTTGCCATATTTTACTGGGTCGTCCTTAGATGTTTGACGGAAAAGTGATGCATAATGGGTTTCTAAATACCTATTCCTTCTCTAGAGGAGGAAAAAAGATCACTTTGGTGTCGTTATCTCCTTCCAAACTTTCCAAATAGAAACCACAGAAACAACCAGAAAAAGCAAAATTGCTATTTGCGTGTAGTCAACCCCTTCTAAAAGCCTCTTACATGAGTTTCGAGCTTTCAGAGAGTGGATTCTAGCATCACAAGAAGAATCCGAATCTCCCGTTCCAAACCACCCAATAGCTAAGTCGTTACTCAAACAATTTAGTCATGTATTCCCTGAAGAAATACCTTATGGATTACCCCCGAAACGCGATGTCCAGCATCATATCAACCTTATTCTAGGGTCAATTATTCCAAACAAACCAACGTACTGAATGAACCCTAAAGATACTCCTGAGATTCAGAAGCAAATGGAAGATTTGATAGCTAAAGGATTAGTTTGGGAATCCCTTAGCCCATGCGTCGTACCTGCACTCCTTGTGCCCAAGAAAGACGGGAGCATGCAAATGTGTTGTAATAACCCGATCCTGACCCATATTTATTTATTTAAATCATGTTTATTTATTTAATGAATCATGTTTATTCATTTAATTTATCATGTTTATGGATTTAATCACTCATGGTTATTTGTTTAACCAAATCATGTTTATTAATTCAATTACACTCAATTTGTACATTTACCAAATTATCTTATGACATTTAAATCTTTCGTTATGCCATTTAAATTTTTCGCATTCATTTATCGGATTTAATCATCCCGGTTTGAGGATATTTTATTTGGGTCCATTTTACAATTCAAGTTTCATTGATTGTTAATTCAAGTTTCGTTGATTGATTAAATTTCAGGTGAATCGATATTAGGCTTCGATGATTATGATTGAGCGTTAAATTATTTTTCATAATGTCACAAAAATTTAATGTTTAGCCATGCAAAAATATTTGGGCTCAAATTCATTAAGTTCGGCCCAATTCATTTGGGCTCGATTAATTTTGGGTTAAAATTTTGACACAAAATTTTTGGTTTGATTAAATTAAGTTGACGACAATTATTGTACCTAGTTATCATTAGCAAAAATTTACTTTATGAAAGGATAAATATCAGGCACATTTATCAAGATAAGTAAAAAAAAAAATCTAGCCAAAGCCTTATCCATCTTTCTTCCTCTTCTCTCTCCTCCTCCTATGGTACACCTGCTGCTGCTGCCTAGCCACCAGCCGACCACCTCATCCACCAGTTAGCCCCTCCAACCGCTAGCCACCACCACAACCTCCTCAACCACCTTCATCTCTATCTTTTTAAGCTTCAAGTGACGTAAATCTTAACCCAAATTTGTTTAATTCTTGGGTTGATATTGAATTTGATTATGGATCATGTTATCTTGATATAAGTAAGAGTTATTTTGATGTTTTAATTGTTGGCTAAGCTTGAAAACATGCAAGGGGTTGAGATCATACATGATCATGCAAGCTTGATGTGAAAATGATGAACTTTGAGTTCTTTAATTTAATGTTGTGAGCTTTGGCATGAAAAATGGATTTAAAGTTGTTGTTGATGTTATTAAATCCATTTATGGTGATTTGGATGGAAACTTGATGGTGGCATAACCTAGGATTTCAAGATCATGCATTTGCTGAATTGCTCACTATCGAAAATTCTAAGAATTATGGGATTGTTCAAAAATTCTGAAATTTTTACTGTCGATTATTTATAATATTTGGGATCGTTATTTACAATTTCATGAATTTTGGAGGTGCAATAAGTGATTTATGGAATTTTGAATAAAACTGTCCTGTTTTGGATACGAATTATGTAATTGTGTATTAATGAAATTGTTTGGAGTTTGGATATGTTAATGGCTTCAAAAAGGGACGTTATATAAATTTTTGGCTAAATTGGTGAATCATGGAATGTCCCATTTGTGACCAAGAGAGGTTAGTTGGACTAATTATGTAAGAAAATGAATTTATTAGGAGATTGTGAATATTGATGCAAAGAAATATATTAAAAATTTTGTAAGGTCCATCATGGAGTGGTTTTTGAGCATTCTAGCTAAAGTAAGGCTATTATAAGGGGAAAATAAATATTCACGGATTTTATTGGTATTTTCAGCTCGATTTATAAGAGAAAAGCAAGGAGAAAGCAACGATAGTGTGGCTGGAAAATGGCAAAAAACAGGAGAACCTTCACTAATAAAATTGTAATGATTGGCCCAACCAAAAAATTATGATTTTTTGAGGGTAGATAGTTCAGTGTGTTAGCTTTCAAAGGGCTCTTGAATCGCCTTAATCCAACGTCTGTGGAAAACGCTATGGATAAGGCTTATTAATCTTTCCATATTGGGGTCTGAAGTCTCCATTTGAGGTCAATGACGAAAGTTATGAATTTTCTAAGTGGACCTTGAATCGGTAGAACCTTTGATTGTGCTTAGAAGCTTATTTGGTTGGGAAAACTAAGTGGTCTGACATGAGTAAAGAAATTGGAGCAGTGGGGAGAGTTTTGACTCAGAAACCAAATTTATCAGACCAAGTTATTATAGTTTGTGCTAGTTTGAACCAAGATATATCTATCTTTTCCTCAAACCTTTATCACTTACTCAATTCAGAATGTATCAAATGTATTCATCAAGCCAATCTAGTATACTCGTTGCTATCTTGAACTAAGCTATACATCAGCAAGCCTTAAACCCGTATCAGCAACCTATCTCAGAAAAGGCCACAACCACTCCATCATTTGTCACCATCAAGGCCATTTTCTTTGTAATCTCATTTGTCTCACTGTGGTCTATTTTACTTTCATTTACTTTATATCAAATTTAATTGCTTTCACCAATTCAGTTTTGAAGTTACATTAAAATACCCAAGTTATGTATAACCTTTAATCACTCAAGTTCTGTTACACATACTTTTACTTACTCAATTATGTGAGTAAAGATCATTTACTGGCTGCATATACTTACAATGACATTTATGAAACAGAGTCGAGGCCTAGTTATCATTTCCCGTTATACATAAGTGTCATCAAGTCAGAACATATTTTTCAAGTTAGATGACATTTATAAAACAGCTGACTTTTATCAAGTCAAATGACATTTTTAAAGACTCAAGGTACGTTCAATGCCTGTATCTTTAGAAAGTAGAACATGTTTATCAAGTTACAACTCTTAATTAGTTTATCAATGAATCAATTTATACTGTGATTTGTCATTTAACGTGTGACCCCGTCAATTATCATCTACAGGGCATCAACCCAACATTTACCCATGCGGCTTCAGGCCAACTCTTGATCGGATTGGCAGGTGTACACCTATGTATAGATCATATCATTGCAAGGGGTTCACATCCAGATAATAATGAGCAATTTAGTTTCATATTACTTTCATTTTTATTTTTATTGGCAACTAAATGAATTCAAAGGCGTGTACCCATCAATAGTGTTTTTATGCTCACTTTACAATACAGGAATGCATGTACTGAGTTTTTGCTCATATTTTGGAATTGCTTTCATGTTTTCCGTTTGAGGTGATGAAGTAGCACATGTTTCCCCATTCATCAAGCCCTTTTGGGAAGTCATCCGATGCTCACACTGGATTCACAACAACATAAATGTTGGGATTGACCTCAGGGTCAAGTTGGGTCTATATTCAATATACTTGTGTAGTGTGGAGTGCGAGTCAGCACATGGTATGATTAAGTCAATGGTATTGAAGTTGAACTATTATGGACTTTGGTCTTGAAGTATTTTAGTTTAATAGATTTTGTGATTGTGAACATGAGTTGCAAGATTAAATGGTTTCAGTGAGCCTTGTCCTTATCTGGACAGCGGTAACACCTTCTACTAATAAGTCTTCCGTCGCAATTTTTCGTAAATCATGTGATTAGCATTTTGGGGGCGTTACAGATTTGGCATCAGAGCCAAGTTGGTAATGGCCACTATGAGCTATTAAGTGTTTATGAGTTAGCTATCAAGATGTGTATGAGTTATGTTGGACCAGTTAACCGAGTTATTAACTATAAGTTCATATGTATGGGCACATATGGAGGAACCATTTCCATTTGGGTGACTAAATCATTTGGTCATATCCTAAGATTCGAGAATTAGAAAGGTGCAGTGTGGAACCATTTGGGACACACGTTAGTAGAGCATGCTCTCATTTACCTGGGAGTTGTATTGTATGTTTCATTTCTCTCATTTGTTTAATTTTTTTTTTCAATTGTGCACTCCGGGTGTGTGACCCGGTGAGTTATGAACTCCGGCGTGTCACCGTTGAGCTGTTGAAGTGCCTTTCTCCATTTCGGGTATCTATTACAAGGCTTTAAGCTTGGATTTTAGTCAGTTTTTAGGCGGAACTCTGTCCGTTTTGCCCCAAGATTTGAGAGTCTTGTTGAGGTGTGTTAATATATGGTTGAAATCCGATGTGGGGATGCCATTTGCAACTTCTTAAGGGATTTATATTGTGTCAAGTCAGATGTAAACCTCTAGATAAGGAAATGCCTAGGGGGGCAATATCTTTTATGTGAACCAGTATGAGATGAACATTACAATGAGTATTTATGTCTGGTGATAACAGTTAGTAGCTTTTGGTGCGCTACTTGGCATCATATGGGTGGTACAAGTAAAATTAAGCTGCCATGTATGGGAATTATATGGTATTGACACTAAGACCTTACATCAGCAATGCTCCCATTACTTCTTATCATTGACTTATTTTTGCCATAGTTACGTTGAATTGTTCATATGCATCATTCCTTTGTCATTGACACTCTCTTGATTTGTAATGGAGTGTTTATGAAAAATCTCATAGGTGGTCGATGGGGAGTCCTTTAAACAAGTCTGAGCAACCTTTCTTATAGGCGATTCAACCCTGACAATCATAATCGTTTAAGTCTCTGTTTCCATAATGGAGCCTATAATGACCCCGGTATACTTACTGTGTGATTTGCAGTTCTTCCTAAGCATATTTGCTCCATCCTGCTTACAGTTCAGTGATCAGTATGTTCATATTTTTACTGTCACCAACTTTAACTCTTTACTTCTATTTGGGCAATATTCATTTATTGCTTGCAAAGCCTTTGGTTGCTTCAGACCTAGCCATTGAACGCCTTTTCTAGTCTCATTGTTCATTTCTTTTGTATGCAATGATTCGCTTGGCTAACAATCCCATTGCTCTCATCCTTAATCTTGGTCATTTCATCACCCATTATCAACCGGGAGCATATCCTTGAGTAGTCTGATCAGGGGAGATTATGTGATGCATTAAGAATATCAGATGATAACTTTTTGGTAAGGGCATAGTCTCAAGCACTGTCTATTTATATTTGAGTAAGTTAGAGGAAACATTGAGTATAAGGTCAGAGCCAACTCAAACAAGCATTACGAGGGAAAAATTCAAGTACATGTTGAGGTGACACAAGGAGTACACAAGCGTCATATGGTCATTTGGACCAAAGAAGGAGACAATAACAGTTCAGATGAGATATAAGTATTAATCCAAAGGGCTTCTCTAGTCAAGGGAGTCATCAGGCTGGATGTCAGAGATAATTGAGTCCTCTTTACATTGGGCTTTATGAGTTGGTATCAGAGTACTTATTAGGAAATGCAATGGTTTCCATACTTATTGATGGTCAAGGCAGAGAACCAGCCCTTGCAGTACCAAGTTTTTCTTTTGAAGAGAATATCAATTTTTGAACCAAAGTAATCGAGCCAGTGAAGTCACCAAGGATCTAGACACTCGACCGCAAGATTAGGCAGTTATTGCATTTTGGGCTAATCATACCTTTTTGGAAAGAAGCAGTGAAAACCAACTATCCATATTTGAGGTGACATTGCATACATGATCAAAATCATAAGTTTCGAGGATGAAACTCTTTAAGAGGGGAAGACTGTAATAATCCGACCCTGACCCATATTTATTTATTTAATTAATCATATTTATTCATTTAATTTATCATGTTTATGGATTTAATCACTCATGGTTATTTGTTTAACCAAATCGTGTTTATTAATTCAATTACACTCAATTTGTACATTTACCAAATTGCCTTATGCCATTTAAATTTTTCACTATGCCATTTAAATTTTTCGCATTCATTTATCGTATTTAATCATCCCTTTTTGGGAATATTTTATTTGGGTCCCATTTTGCAATTCATGTTTCATTGATTGTTAATTCAAGTTTCGTTGAATGATTAAATTTCAGGTGAATCGATATTAGGCCTCGATGATTATGATAGAGCATTAAATTATTTTTCATAATGTCACAAAAATTTAATGTTTAGCCATGCAAAAATATTTGGGCTCAAATTCATTAAGTTCGGCCCAATTTATTTGGGCCCGATTCATTTTGGGTTAAAATTTTGACTCGAAAATCTTAGTGTGATTAAATTAAGTTGATTACAATCATTACGCCTAATTACCATTAGCAAAAATTTACTTTATGAAAGGATAAATATCAGCCACATTTGTCAAGATAAGTGAAAAAAAAATCTAGCCAAAGCCTTATCCATATTTCTTCCTCTTCTCTCTCCTCCTCCTATGGTACCCCTGCTGCTGCTGCTATGTGCTGTTGCTGCCGCCACTGCCCAGCCACCAGCCGGCCACCAGCCCACCACCTCAGTCACTAGTCAGCCCCTCCAACCAGCAGCCACCACCACAACCTCCTCAACCACCTTCATCTTTCTCTATTTAAGCTTCAAGTGAGGCAAATCTTAACCCAAGTTTGTTTAATTCTTGGATTTATATTGGATTTGATTATGGATCACGTTTTCTTGATATAAATAAGAGTTAATTTGATGTTTTAATTGTTAGCTAAGCTTGAAAGCATGCAAGGGGTTGAGATCATACATGATCATGCAAGCTTGATGTGAAAATGATGAATTTTGAGTTCTTTAATTTAATGTTGTGATATTTAGCATGAAAAATGGATTTAAAGTTGTTGTTGATCTTATTAAATCCATTTATGGTGATTTGGATGGAAACTTGAGGGTGGCATAACCTAGAATTTCAAGATCATGCATTTGCCGAATTGCTCACTATCGAAAATTCTGAGAATTATGGGGTTGTCCAAAAATTTGGATGTTTTTACTGTAGATTATTTATAATATTTGGGATCTTTCTGCAAAATTCCATAAATTGTGGAGGTGTAATCAGTGAGTCATGGAATTTTGAATAAAACTACCCTATTTTGGATACGAATTATGTAATTATGTATTAATGAAGTTGTTTGGAGTTTGGATATGTTAATGGCTTCAAAAATGGATGTTATATAAATTTTTGGCTAAATTGGTGAATCATGGAAAGTCCCATTTGTGACCAAGAGAGGTTGATTGGACTAATTATGTAAGAAAATGAATTTATTAGGAGATTGTGAATATTGATGCAAAGAAATATATTGAAAATTTTGTAAGGTCTATCAAGGAGTGGTTTTTGAGCATTTTAGCTAAAGTAAGGCTATTATAAGGGGGAAATAAATATTCATGAATTTTATTGGGATTTTCAGCTCAATTTATGAGAGAAAAGCAAGGAGAAAACAATGATAGTGTGGCTGGAAAATGGCAGAAAACAGGAGAACCTTCGCTAATAAACTGGTAGTGATCGGCCCAACCAAAAATTATGATTTTTGGTGGGTAGATAGTTCAGTGTGTTAGCTTTCAAAGGGATCTTGAATCTCCTTAAGCCTTGGTCTGCGAAACAAGTGATGGTCGTTTTACCAAAACTGTGCAGATTGGACCAAAAACTGACACACTTGTGTTTTAGCCCTATTTTGGTAACCCTATTGTGGGAATCATATTTTGTGTTGTGAATGAAAGTTTTTCGGGACTTATT
This sequence comes from Selenicereus undatus, assembly GCA_017589665.1. Taxonomy (NCBI): domain Eukaryota; kingdom Viridiplantae; phylum Streptophyta; class Magnoliopsida; order Caryophyllales; family Cactaceae; genus Selenicereus; species Selenicereus undatus. The sequence continues at coordinate 21,308,824 of JACYFF010002017.1, forward strand.
AATCTTTCCATATTGGGGTTTGAAGTCTCCATTTTAGGTCAATGATGAAAGTTATGAATTTTCTAAGTGGACCTTGAATCGGTAACAACTTTGATTGTGCTCAGAAGCTTATTTGGTTGGGAAAACTAAGTGGTCTGACATGAGTAAAGAAATTGGAGCAGTGGGGAGAGTTTTGACTCAGAAATCATATTTATCATACCAAGTTATTGCAATTTGTGCTAGTTTGATCCAAGATATATCTCTCTTGTCCTGAAACCTTTATTACTTAGTAAATTCAGAATGTATCCAATGTATTCATCAAGCCAATCTAGTGTACTCGCTTCTATCTTGAACCAAGCTATAAATCAGCGAGCCTTAAACCCGTATTAGCAACCTATCTTAGAAAATGCCACAACCACTCCCTCATTTGTCACTATCAAGGCCATTTCCTTTGTAATCTCAATTATCTCACTGTGGTCTATTTTACTTTCATTTACTTTATATCAAATTTAATTACTTTCACCAATTCGGTTTTGAAGTTATATTAAAATACCCAAGTTATGTATACCCTTTAATCACTCAAGTTCTGTTACACATACTTTTACTTACTCAATTATGTGAGTAAAGATCACTTACTGACTACATATACTTATAATGACATTTATGAAACAGAGTCGAGGCCTAGTTATCATTCCCCGTTATACATAAGTGTTATCAAGTCAGAACATATTTTTCAAGTCAGATGACATTTATGAAACAACTGATTTTTATCAAGTCAGATGACATTTTTAAAGACTCAAGGTACGTTCATTGCCTATATCTTCAGAAAGCAGAACATGTCTATCAAGTTACAACTCTTAATGAGTTTATCAATGAATCAGTTTATATAGTAATTTGTCATTTAACTTGTGACCCCGTCAGTTATCATCTATAGGGCGTCAGCCCATCATTTACCCGCGCAACTTCAGGCCAGCTCTTGATCGGATTGGCAGGTGCACACCTATGTATAGATCATACCATTGCAAGGGGTTCACATCAAGATAATAATGAGCAATTCAGTTTCATATTACTTTCATTTTCATTGTTATTGCCAACTAAATGAATTGCAAAGGTGGGTACCCATGAACAGTGTTTCTATGCTCACTTTACATTACAGGAATGCATGTACTGAGTTTTTGCTCATATTTTCGAATTGTTTTCATGTTTTCCATTTTAGGTGATGAAGTAGCACATGTTTCCCCATTTATCAATCCCATCTGGGAAGTCATCCGATGCTCACAGTGGATTCAACATAGCGTGAATGTTGGGATCGACCTCAGGGTCAAGTTAGGTCTATATTCAATATTCTTGTGTAGCGTGGAGTGCGAGTTAGCACATGGTATGATTAAGTCAATGGTATTGAAGTTGAACTATTATGGACTTTGGTCTTAAAGTGTTTTAGTTTAATAGATTTTGTGATTGTGAACATGAGTTACAAGATTAAATGGTTTTAGTGAGCCTTGTCCTTATCAGGACGACAATAGCGCCTTCTATTATTAAGTTTTTCGCTACAGTTTCCCGTAAATCATGTCATTAGCATTTTGCGGGCGTTACATATGTGTCGATAGTTGGGCTATAAACAAAGTCACTATTAAGTACTTGTACCCAATATCGAGACTTCAAGACATGCTTGACGAGTTACATGGCTCGAGGTTATATTCCAAGATTGATCTTCGAAGCGAATACTATCAAATCATGATTAGAGAAGGAGACAAATGGAAGACCGCTTTCAAGGCGAAGGGTGGATTGTTCGAGTGGTTGGTTATGTCGTTCAGTTTATCAAACGCATCGAGTACCTTTATGAGGTTAATGAATCAAGTATTCAAACCTTATATTGGCAAGTTCATTACCATTTATTTTGATGATATACTGTTTTTAGCAAGAATGAAAAAGAGCACCAAAATCATTTAACGAAGATTATAATGGTGCTAGAACATGAGAAATTATATGGGAATCTAAAAAAGTGTTCCTTTTTCACCAATGAGGTTACTTTTCTGGGATATATCATAACTGCTGAAGGTATTGAAGTTGACGAAGCTAAGGTTGAAGCAATTCAGAGTTAGCACACACTGAAGATTATTCACGATGTCCGTAGTTTTCACGGGTCGCTTCCTTTTACTGGCATTTTATTCGGAATTTCAATATTATTACGGCGCCAATGACCGAGGTGCTTAAAGGCACATCTTTTAGATGGACCCTTAAAGCACAAGTGGCCTTTGAAGATGTTAAAGACAAGCTAATGCAAGCACCAGTGTTAGCCCTTCCCTATTTCGATAAAGTGTTCGAGGTCGAGTGCGACGCATCTAGCATCGACATCGGTGGAGTTCTTACTCAAGAAGGCAAACCCTTATCCTTCTTTAGTGAGAAGTTGTGTGATTCAAGACGGAAATACTCGACTTATGGCAAAGAGTTTTATGCCATCGCTTGTTGTTTGGAGCATTGGAGTCACTATCTTATGGCCAGTGAGTTTATATTACATTTTGATCATGAGGCTTTGAAGTATATTCAAGGCCAGCACAAATTAAACTCCAAGCATGCTAAATGGGTTGAGTATCTCCAATCATTCCATTTCACTATTCGGCATAAGTCAGGGAAACTCAATAAAGGCATTGATGCATTATCGAGAGGTTATCTATTACTGTCCCAGTTAGATGCTTGCGTTCTGGGTTTCGAGCATCTAAAATTGTTATATTCAGAAGATGAAGACTTTTAGGAGCTCTATGGTGCATGTCAAAAGCACCCCAAAGAGGATTGTTTGATCCAAGAAGGTTTTCTGTTTAAAGGTGCACGCCTGTGTGTACCTAAGTGCAGCACCCATTTTGAGCATCTAAAATTGTTATATTCAGAAGATGAAGACTTTTGGGAGCTCTATGGTGCATGGAAAAAGCACCCCAAAGAGGATTATTTGATCTAGGAAGGTTTTCTGTTTAAAAGTGCACGCCTATGTGTACCTAAGTGCAGCACCCGGGAGCTTCTGATTTGGGAAGTTCATAACAGCTCTTTAGTTGGTCATTATGTTAAGAACAAAACTCTTACCATTTTAATAGAGCATTATTTTTGGACTGGGATGAGTAAAGATGTACAAGACCTTCTGAAGCAGTGTGCAACGTGTCCATTGGCCAACAGTCACTTACTTCCACAAGGGTTATACATGTCGTTACCAAATTCGACCCAGCTATGGTTTGACGTGAGTATGGACTTCATTCTAGGCTTGCCTAAAACACCACAGGGCAAAGATTTAATTTTCATGGTGGCAGATTGATTTTCGAAGATGGCCCACTTTATAGCCAGAAACAAAACGAGTGATGCTACCAATATTCAAAGTTGTATTTCAAGGAAGTGACTAGACTTCATGGTATTGCTCGATCTATTATTTCAGATCGAGATACTAAGTTTCTAAGTCATTTCTGGGTCACTCTGTGGAAGAAACTGGGGACCAAGCTTAAGTACAAAACGATGTGTCTTCCACAGACTGATGGGCAAACTGAGGTAACAAATCGAACTCTGGGAACACTCCTTAGGACTTTGGTTTCACCTCAATCTAAGAAAGCATGGGACCTCTTGTTAGCACACACAAAGCTTGCCTATAATCGAGCCCCTAGCAAAGCAACAGGCTTGTCACCATTTAAGGTAGTATATGGAATTGACTCCATAACTCCCTTAGATTTGACGTCGTGCCCATTAGATCAGAAGCCGAGTGCAGCTACCGATCAACAAGTTAAGGAGATTCAGAAACTGCACGAGCAAGTTAGAGGTAAATTGAACAATCTAACTTGTCTTATTCTGCTCACGCCAATAGGAAAAAGAAGAAGAAAGTGTTCCATCCAGGTGATTTGGTGTGGATCCATCTTCGTAAAGAGTGTTTTTCAGCAAGATGCAAAAACAAGCTTATGCCAAGAGCAGACGAACCATTCGAGATCCTTGAATGCATCAATGATAATGCATACAAGGTGGATGTCCCTGGGGACTATGGAGTTTCAGCTATGTTCAATTTAGCCGATTTGAGCCTGTACAAAGAAGATGACTACTAGTACAATTTGAGGTCAAATCCTGTCAAACAAGGGGAGGATGATGGAAATCAACCTAACACATCTCCAACAAGTCCTCCTGGTCAAGATAATTCAAGTAACCAAGTCCAAGTCCAAGGAACAAGTCACGCTTTGCAAGCTCCAAATGAGATAGCGGCCTGGTTAATTCCTGCACACGTACCCGGTTTTGTTTTTGTTATTTTCTAGACTAAATGACATCCAAATTGTGTAATTCCTTTTTTGTTAGTTAGGTTAGGATGTCAAGCAACCAAATATGTCAAGCAACATCCAAGAAACATGAGCTAAGTCATCCAGCCCAACCCAACAAGTCAAGTAGTCCGTTTGGCGCCTAAGACTACACGGTTGGATTAATTAGGCTAATTGAGCCTCCCAATGATGTACAAATCCAGATTTCTCAAATGGGGGGGGGGTCACTCACTAGCCGGTACAAAGGATATTTGTTAGTTATTAAAGCCCTTTGTTCATGCATTGGTCAAAAACACCTTGGAGCAATCGGACAGAATGTGGGCAGATTCGATCGGAAATTGGCCCAGTTTTGTGCACCTTTTGGGACTTAAAGGTGAGGGGATGATTGACTGCCTTGCCCCCTCTCTTTAAGTTTAAGATGTTAGGAATCCAATAAAACAAGTTTCAAAGGGTTTGGAGGTCATTTGGTCGGTCAAACAGCAAGATCATTCCAATGCTGCAGGCTAGGCGCTAATCC
>JACYFF010002017.1:21313603-21324195 GCA_017589665.1 Selenicereus undatus
TGGGCAGATTCGATCGAAAATTGGCCCAGTTTTGTGCACCTTTTGGGACTTAAAGGTAAGGGGATGATTGACTGCCTTGCCCCCTCTCTTTAAGTTTAATATGTTAGGAATCCAATAAAACAAGTTTCAAAGGGTTTGGAGGTCATTTGGTTGGTCAAACAGCAAGATCATTCCAATGCTGCAGGCTAGGCGCTAATCCAGCACAGTCCGAAATGAAGGGAGGTTTGGACCACCAACTTAAGGCCATGATTTTTGAAATTTGAGGACATGAAAGGGGACATAAATATTAATCAGTTCATGGGTTCAAATCCCATCCAAAGCGCCCCCTTGTGTTGGTTTTATGCAGCCAAAAGGACAAGAAAAACACCCTTGTAACCAATTACTCACTAGCCGATACAAAGGGGCTTCTTCCTTGGGTTTAGCTTTTCCCACTTGCTGAATTGACTCCTTTTGCTGCATTCTAGGACCTTTGTAAGCTTGACACCTCATTTGGGATGCATCATGAGCCCTAATGAGATAGATTAAGCTAGTAAGTGATGTGTTAACTTAGTAAGTGACCGATGGGATGTATTTTACTCTTCCCCACATGTACTAACTTAGTTTTTGCTGCATACTAGAGGGGAACTCGGCTGAAGGAGAACAAAACCAGCCTTGGCCCTCATTTTGTAATCACTTTTTGAATACATGAACTTTGTGAGTTAGAAAAATCTCTCCATTGAAACTCCTAGTGTTATATCTTGAGCTTGGCAACTCAAGTGGGTCTCTAGGTCTCTTTATCTCAACTAGAAGGTAATTCAATTCTGTAACTAGTTGATCTAAAGAGATTGCACAAGTGTTCTCCAAGGGTGCCTCTTAGGATTATCCCTTGAAAGTTCACTTGATTAACCAAACTCTTGTTTCTCATCTTTGCTTTCGGTTTCCTTCACCTTCAATCTGAGTATACTCTTGAGTGTTCTTGTGAGTGGCATCTTGTTGAGGTAAATATACATCACTATGTAATTTAGTTAAGTGAGTATACTTACTGAGTTTCCTAATCATTAAGTAACCTCCTAAAGGCTACCTAGTGAGGGAGGAAAAGGGATTAGGCGTGCTTATAAATAGCCTGGCCCTTCAATTTGTAATTAGTGATGTTAATTTGAAATCTGAAGTTGAGTTTGAAACTCCTCAGTGCTGTAACTTCAAATTCTCTACTTGCTTATTCTTACTTAGGACAAGTAAGGTGGTGATCAAGTGAGTCTTGGTCTTAATTAGGTGGTGAAATCTGTATCCTAATCAAAGATCAAGGGCCCTGAAATAATTCTTAGGGGTGAAATCTGTATCTAAGAATCATTTTAGTTCTACCGATTTTTCCAGTTTCCAGTTTCCCGCTACCCTTTCCAAGCCACGCCTTCTTCTTCCACACGCCACCATCACCTCTCTTTTTTCCTTACACGTGTGCTTTCCTTTCATTCCTTTCTTCCCTAGCATGATACCTCAATCTTTTAGGACCTTCATATGTCCTCTTACTTTATTCAACTCAAAGTCATAATCTTTTATGAAGGGTCATCTTGGGTTTGAGTGTGAACATCCTCTTCTTTCTCAAGAACTAAAGTAAGCTCTATTGCTTGATCTTGAGGTTGGAAGTCCATGGCTCATCTTCTTAGGCAACAAGTAAGGAACCAACTTCCATTGAATTATTTCCGTCACAAGGGATGTCAACTGTATATGAGACATTCTTATGTGAGCTCTTTTCAAATTCTGGTTATAAGTCTTCGACAAGAACTAGAGTGGGTTCGTAATCTTCTGAGAGTTATCCTTCATCAATGTCTAGAAGAGACTCAACCTCCTCGTGGTGTTGAACAATTTCTTCCTTACTTGGATCTGCTCCATGAAGGTCTCCTCAATATCCGTCTTTTTGTCCATGTACCTCTTCAATTTGCTCCAAGTTCTGATTTTGGATCTACCCTCTTCGGTTCTTACTTCCATAAGCCATGCATACCAAGAGTAAGAATACATTCTAAGGAGGGCTATCTAAGGTCTCTTCATCAAAAAACCCATTTTCCTCTATATACTCTTCAACTGCATAGACCCACCCTAAGTTAAGAATTGGATTTAATTCTTTTTTGAAATAAGGCACATCCCTGATAAGCGAAATTATCTTAAGTTCGAGTTAGTGCAAGCGAACTGAATTTGATCAAAGGTTTTCTATGTAGCTAAGGGTTTTTATATAGGAAGACATGTACTTAGGACAAGGGTATATTATAGTTTTGCATTTGAGGTTTCAAGGAACAACCTGGATTTGTTCTAATAACAAATGAAGTGTGTCAAAGCTTTGGTAGTTTCAAAGTTGAGATACTTGGATAGAATTTCAAAGTCAGCGAACTAGAACTTAGTTTTGTATGGATTTTGAGAATAGTTTGAGTTGACTTTGGTACATAAATAAAGTTCAAGGTAATAAGGATATGACCTGGACAAAGGAAAAGCAACTATTAAGCCTAGAGACCTACCAATAAGTCGATCAAAGACCAAGCCACCATCAAGTTATCTAAAGGATCTACTCAACTCATGACCAAGGACCCTTGGATAAAGAGACAGAAATTTTTAAGAGACAAGCAATAATTGCTTTTCATTCATTCACTTCAAATTTTGATTCTATATCAAATGGATTACAAAGCTTTGTAATTTATAGGAAAAAGGGGATAAATCTAAATCTTGTTCAAATGAAAAGGCTAAGCATTAAAGAACTACACTTAATCTTTAAATATTAAAGCTAATACATGCAGAAATTTAAAGAAGAAATATAAAAAGACTAGGCTTTACTTGGTGCTAGTTCAACCCCTTTGGTGATTCATCTCACTAGTAGAATAGCTCACTTCGGCCACAAAAGTAGCCACAAGAAAGGACTTTTGGTAGCAAGAATTTACATTGATAGTCCACATCTAGCCATCCAAAGAATGTTTACTATGGAAATAACTTTTGGTGTCTAACTAAGAAATTTGCCACAAATTGGCCATGGCAAAAACATATTCATGGTTAATCTGTAGACTTTTGCCATGACAAAAGGATTAGGTGGACGATTCTCAAAATTTGTGCAACACCTGTACCCCCTATGGTTAGAGACATTAATGTTTTCTTAAATCCCAGGGCGAAACGGACAGAGTTCCACCTAAAAACTTACCATTTTCTAGGCTCAAAGCCTTACATTAGATCCCTGCAGTGATCAAACATACAAGACATGTCCATAAGATTGACAGCTACAAGCCAGAGACCATAACTCTACGGGCAATACGCCTAGAGTACACCAAGTATGAAGTTCAATAAAAGAAAGAAATGAAGATACAACTCAATGAGTCACACATCCGGAGCACTTGGGTTTACATCTTAAAGATAAAACAACTCTAGCAAAAAAGACAACTGACTAGTCAGATGGTTGGCTCACATGGCCATATAGAGCAACTGCTATTTAATATGCGATACATGGACTAACATGTTTAATTTACACGGGCTCAAGAACTTATGACTACATTACATTGCATCATTAAACTGGTAAGGCTACGTATATATGTACATATAACACCTTTTTCAAAGTAAGAAGGAGACTCTAACTCGACTTATGTGAATCAACTTCTACCTGTCACATCAAAAACCTGGAGAAAGGGGAAACAGAGAGGGGATGAACTACTATACCCTCAGTGAATGATCCTCATCCCCAAGAAAACAAAACTGTTGAACATAATACTTTTAAGTAGCCATCACACACGTTTTTATATTTAATATCACATAATAATCACATAAGGTCTCCCATATTCATCATTACCTTAATAACCTTCAAGATTTGATAAATATTCCTAATGTCCTTCTATTCCATGCACAAGAGTTCTCAACTTGCCTAAACTATATCTCTTGTAACTTATGAGCGACAGCCACTTGTTACACTCGCTTAACATCACCTAGCAGGCATACTAAACTTAATAGCAACCTGACTCATACAAAATTTCAGGTATTGAGAACAATAGAGCATTTAGTTCACACATAAACACTTAACATTGAGGAGTTTAAGTTAAAGTTAACCACTAGGGTTCTTCTAGAAAGAAAATGGGGTTAACGAAAAAAGGCAAGGACCATTACTTTAATCAAGTAACCATTTATAAAACAGTCATTGTTCACTGGAAAATCATTTGGAATTCAATAAAAGCTCATTTCAAGAATATTTGCACTTTTCCAAATCTTTTCACTAGCAATAGTCCTCGAACGAGGAGTTTTCAGCATATAAGAAGTATGAAATCTTTTCATAGGGCATCGGATTCTCATATTTGTGCTAGTTTAAGTGAGATTGTCACTCACATTTCATAATAATTCCTGGGGCCTTTCATATTTACTGGACATTTATCCTTGTTAGAATCTTCTAGAGTTCCTACTTCTGGGTCTACTCCCTAGGAATTAGGGTTTCTACATACTGGGTCTGGTCCCTACACTTGTGTTTTACCCTTGTCAAGGTCTTCTAAGGTTCCCACTTATGGGCCTGCTCCCAAGGAATTAGGGTTCTTGCTTACCAGGTGTAATCCCTAAACTTTGTGTTCAACCCTCATCAGGGCCTTCAAGGGTTCCAAAATGTAGGTCTACCCCCTAGGATTTTGTTAGCACTATCTTCCTAGCCCAAAACATTTCAGATGCATCTCACTTTAAACACACAGAAGTTCCCATTGTGTCACAACAATGCCATTTACAAGTAGGCCAAAATGCTTTAATAAACTCAATCACCTTATAACAAGCATATAGCCATTCATTTTGATAAAGTATGCTTGTAAACGAGTTAATGGCCAAGTAAGCATTCACTTTTCGAGGAAAGAAATATTAACTCGTTTTAGAAATCACTAATTTGCAACCTACACATAACTAAATTCGCTTAAAAGCATTCTTATCAAACGAATGGTCTAATAGTCATCATTAACCACAAGACTTAGGAAGTTGGCCATAACATAGGAGTTCACATACATACTTATCGATGCACGCCTTCAAGCACAATGTAAACTATTCATTCATAATTCACATTGTTTTCAACTAGATAACCCATTTAAATAACTTCTGAAAACAACTAAGGGATTATTAAACATTCAAGTCACTTGTTTAAGTAATCAGGACGCTGCTTTAGCTATTGTAACAAGTAAATGACCCTTACGCCAATTACTTGGGGAGTTTAATTATTCAAAAGCCTTAATGCAAGAATGATGGGGTACGGTTAAAGCGAATCAAGCGAGATTCAACCAAAACAATTCCTAATTCATAAATCATTTAGTACGAGACCATTAAACACACAAGCAATCTTAAATAGCTAAGATTACAACAATCTGGTAAAGAACTCAGCCTATGACATATACACACAACAAATAGCTTCCAATTTCATATAAAGGAGTTCTAATTCAATTTAAAATTTAGCAGTTATGACATAATCGCACTTAGTTCCGCTTAAAGGCATTCAATGGTATGAAAGTATAAGTAAATTGCTTGTTTCTATTTATTAAATTCGTTCCAATTTGTATGAAATGAAGGGTTTAAACACGGTCGTACCCTTAAAGTCATACGTTACCGCATTATCAAGTTCCTATTTTAATGGTTCGACCTATAGGGCATTCAACTGAGTCATTGCGCAATCTATACGTGGTCTCTAATACAGGTGTTATAACATCCCAAGCATTAAATGAAATCACAAGCAAGTGGTGTTCATCTAGGGCATATGGAGATAGTTCAGCCGCCACTTAGTTCACAATTCTAATTCACTATCAAACCTGATTCGTGAGTCATTCAACTGATTCTCAACCCTTTTGAATTCATACTAAAGCCACAAGTGATGCATGCCTCGACATTTGACTAAGGTAACACATCCAATGACTAACAAACTACTAGGAATTTTGCTAATCAGCAGAATTGACATAGCATCATAATTTATTAGTTTTCACACAACCAGAGCCATCTCCTCACGGCACTGACCACAACAATCCTCTAGATTGCTCAATATCAATCCCAAATGATTCCAATTAACTCAAACAACCTAACAATTATCATTGTTCTCACTTGCTGGAGATTTCAATCCCACATACAACTCAAACAATTGAACGAAATCGTAAAGACATTGCAAATTAGTGATAGTTTAGGAATTTAGAACCACCCACCTCGCTCCAAGCTTAAGGACCCGATTAATGGGTTGTGTGAATAAATTTCGAATGGTCTGAATCACGGGTTTCGCTCCTCCTTACTGCTGATCAGAATCAAACCCAACCTCACTGCCCAAAACGCCACTGTGCAGAGTTTTTCGCTCCTTCAAAGCTGCCAATTGTACCTAGGTGGTCGTTGGACTCAAGCCTAGCCACCAATGGTAGCAGCGCTGCTTGCAGTTGTGGTGGCCAGGGTTTGGTTCACAGACAACCGCCGCAGCCCTCCCTCTCGGCTTACTCTCACTCGGTCTCTTTCTTTCTCTCTCTTCGTGGGTCACGGGTTTGGGGTGCAAAACCCCCCTGCTTCGTGCTCTGTTGAAGAAGAAAGGGGCTTCGACCCCTTTTGGCTATATTTTTTTTTGTTTTCCCTGAACCATTAAACATTTGGGCCTACATAACGTCGAAACCAATTGGTTTCGACGTTGGCCAATCTAATTGCACTAATCTTGCTTGGTTTACTACCCAAGTATTTACTAAATGTTTGCATTCACATAATAAGTCACGATATTTCAAAGTCGAATTTAATAAAATTACTCAGTTTAATAAACACACAAATAGTAACCTAATGTAGCTAATAAAATTATTAACCTAGACAGTTAGCCTGAGATTAAAATTCTTTGCTATTACATTCTCCTTTAAAAGAATTTCATCCTCAAAATTCCGAAGTCTAGCGCAGAGTAAATCATAGGAATTACATACACATGGTGAAAACCATCTAAACTCACAATAGAATCCAAAATCGTATTTCACAACTAAATATAGCTCTTCAAGTTTGTAAAACAAAAGGTCTATGGTATCCAATCTCCTCCTTGCCAATTCTCTTCCAACATTTACTCACTTTATTAAGGCATTGAGGGTAAATTGCATAGAAAAGGGGCAAATGAGTTATCATGGGAAACCATATTAGACTTAATTTAGGGTGAACATAGACTTTTAATCTAATTTTGAGTAATACTGATTAAGCGACAAACAACTTTGCATTAACAAATCGATCTGACTTAGCACTAATGCGTTCATGTATGGCAACTCAACCAAAATAAATTAAGATCATGTCAAAGTAGTCAACTGACTCAAGTTCATTCGGAAGCATAAAATAAATGATTTATTTCAGAATTAAATCAATCGACAAGAGCTTTCATATAACGACAGGTTTGTGAGGACATCACATCACATAGTTTCACATAACATTGCATCAACGACAACGAACCTCAAACGACATTCAACGTCGTAATGACATCAGACAAGAGTAACGACTCAGTACCCTAAAGCTAAGAACAACAAGTAATAGGCACTCGTTCAGTAGGTATGTGGCAAGCGGCTATAAGCGGCTAGAATGTCGAGCTATGATTGATGAGCAAGGGAGCAACCCGGTTGGAATACGGTATTGTAGAAATGCATCCAGTGGTAGTAAAGGTACGAGGAACTTCAGTATGTTTCGCACATTATTTGACTAGGAAAGGTAAGGAGGTGTTTTCTTGGTAATGCTAGATTTAATGCCAAGTTCATGCATTAAGTATCATAATTATGCCCTAGCTAACATAATGTTCTACCTTGGAGTCTTATTTAGCACTGGTTATTTCTAAATCATGTAAGTATGCAAATATGATGCCATGCTCAAATACTTAAATCTAGGCCCCTTTGTATCCTAATTAGATTTTCAAAAGCACATAGACATGACTCCAGGCCCTTTTTAATCCTATTAGAATGTCAGAGGCATGCAAACCCAATGCAACTAAGCCACATTGCAACATGTATTTCTATCAATCACATGTGCACCCATAACTTGTAACTCAATTGTCAGCGTAGATTCCGAAATGACTATGAGTACACCCAACGCATTATCATTCCTCTTGCGAGGTTCATAACAAGCACATAGATATACAAATACGGTTTCTAAGATCAAAGGATGATAGTATGTTAACACAGAAACCAGAAAGCCCATAATTGGAACGTCCATGCAAGATATCCATAAGATAACAAAACAACAATGTTAACAAACATATCACCCAACGAATGCACAGTTCTAAGGTTTTCCCACTAAAACTACCATGTAATACATGAAACTCATTGCATAAGATATAGTACAACATAACTTGATCATGTCATGTCCTTAGACCTATATGAACCATGTCTGTTATTATCTAACATAACTTCCCTAACGAGAATGGAGTCAAGAATTCAACTATAAGCGTGGTACACTAGCATGCCATCCGATCAAGCGTAGAACACAAGGGTAAGAATATGTGAATATGACTCATGTGGCCGCCACATTATGCATTACACCTGTATATATATAGTCATTCAAACTATAATATGAGATAAAGAATTCATGGAGTGCAAATAATTAATCAGAGATCATATTGAGCAATGATCAGATAATTTAGTTAAATCATTTAAAAGAAATCCTACCATTTGCTTAACCAATACTCAAGAAGGCAAACTCCAAGACGTATGTTTACCGTACAATTCATTAAACATATAAATGACCATTCATAACAAATCTAAATAACCATATAAGCCTCCATGGTCCTTACATTGCAGATAATGGTACGGTTATCCTTCAAGAAATGCAGACTCATAGTAGTGCCACATAGGAGGACATCTAGTCAAGTGCTTGCGAGTGCAGCCCTCATTTGCAATCCTTGGGTCAAAGGCATGCCTTAAGGCTTATTCAAAATTATTAGACGCTAGCCATCGATCAGGTAATAAGGGTTTAAGGGTAACAGCAATGGCATTATGGCCTTACGGATATATGTCGAGGCATTATAACACTTTTGTCTCATAGGGTGATCGTAGGAGTCTCAGGAACTTGTAGTGTGCAAGGGAAGGTTCAACTTCCTATAGAGAATTTAGCTTCTGCACTTGGTGTCAATACTTAAAAAAATGTTGGAAAGGTATGGACCATTGCCCCAGGAGGTAATAAGGTGACACATGTGGTACGACAATCCCAAAGTCTGTCGGGTTCTTCCTTTTATTTCCTCTTTGGGTAAACTTGACAAAACTTACCCGAAACCTTAAACCCGAACCAAATGACCCGAATCCATAGCTGAACTGACACCCGAAATGGGATGAACTAATTTGGACCCGAACACCAGAAGTAAATCGATCCATACCCAAATAAAACCTGACTTGTAGCATAACTCGAAATGACCCACACCCAAAATGACCCGACCCAATTCAAACCGGATCCGTAGTGACCCGACCCAAAGTGAACCAAAAATGGACAACCCGAACCCGAAGTGAACCGTACCTGATTTAAAACCGATCCGAGTTTTACCCGACTCACTTTTACCCGAATAAGTAATAACTTTGTTGGGGGGGTTTAGCCTTTTCTCTTTTGGGGGGAGTTTTGAATTTTTCAAACTCAATTAGTTGATTTAGGTGGGAAAAGAAAAACAACTTAAGGGGGAATTGTTAAGTCGAAAATCATGCACAATTTTTGTAGTTATTTTTAGTATATTATATATATTATTTTGTTTAATTTGATTTGTTTTATATATTTTTCAGGATCAGTGTTAAATTAATAAAGAGAAGGAGAAAGAATGTAGAAGCTCGATTTTATATTTGACCACAAGACGGTCCAAGAATAATTATGAAAATAATATTTTCTTCATAATTATTATTTTGGGCTAGGAGTCAAGAATTTTGGAAAAGCTAAGAGACTTGAAGAGGAAGAAAACTAAGGAAAAAGAGGAGGAAACCCTAAACCCTAACCCATATTATTTTTAAACCCACAACCCTTCTCCTCTCACAGAATCCCACGCATAACCCTAATCCCCTTCTGCTCTCCACGCCCAGAATCAGTTCCATCTTCCCCTTCACGCAAACAACCTTCAGCCCTCCTCCTCTTCACGCAGCACAGCAGAATCTTCATCATCTCCTTCCATCAACTTCACGCAGCTTCAAACCCTCCTCTTCTTTCACATATAACATCAGCCCAGCCTCTTCTTCTCTCATACACGCAATAGCATCAGCCCCACGTAGCCCACACACCAAAAGTAGGATTTTTTATTTTATTTTATTATTATGATTATTATTAGTATTATTATTTTTACTTTGTTTTTTTTAATTTTGTGTTTAGTTTGTTGATTAGATATGAAATATTTGAGTTATTATTGTAATTTTAATTTTTATATGAGTGAGTAATTTTTTTGCTTAGTATAATCTTCTTGAAGCCATGCTAAATTAATTATTTTGAAACAAGTTTTGTGCTTTAATGCCTAGTTGAATTATATTCATGATTCTTTAACGATTAGCGTTTATCGTTTATGAAACTTGTGTTAAATCGATTAGAATGCATGCTAGTTGATTAAATACAATTTCGATTGGTAGTTTAGAAAATTATAATACGTAAAAGTTATAATTTTTTTAGGCCTAGGTATCACCCTAATTAATCATGGA
>JACYFF010002017.1:21324205-21370255 GCA_017589665.1 Selenicereus undatus
TTAACAAGTTGATTAGTAAAATCACTTAGGATTAAGCTAGCGATTTAAAACAATCTTTCCTCGTGGATCGATCCCTACTTCCCTACGCTATAAAAATTATATAATAACCGAAGTAGTGGTTAAATTTGTAGCCCTCGACAGGCTTTACAGGAATTTTTACGAATGAAATCAATTAAAAACTTAAGAGGAAAAAATAAAATAGTTGATAATTTTAAGTTTTTAATTTGATAGATATGTAGTAAAAATATAAGAGCAAAATATTTGTCACAATAAGAATTAAGAAAAGATAAGTATAATTAACAATTTATTAAACTTTATAGGATCTAGCAATCTTATTTTACTATTTGATTCACTTAATGACTTAATGCAATGCACGCTATGATTGCAAATTTATTATATCATTCTGTGACTAGTGTAAAAAATTTTGCACTACTAATCTATGATTCTAAATCATCTTCATAACATGTTTAGTTATACAAAATCATATTCAAGAATGCATCATTGCATATGATCTCATAATAATGTGACTCATTTTAATTTTGAACAATTAAATTCCAAGTCTCGAGTTTGATAACGAGCATTCACCATCACATAAATGTAATACTAATTGACATATACTCATATATTGCCATTGCTTTTTATTTTTGACTTATTGAGCAAATGCAGATCAAGCTGTTAATCTCACAAAGACAAATCTTTGAATTTTGATATATGATCCCTTAACAAGCTATCAAAGAACATTGATTCGATTACTAAAAATGCCGATTTGAACGAACCTGTTTCTATTTACCAACTCCAAATATGACAAACATGAAGTTATAAACCAACACCTGGGTCTAAATAAAAATTTCGTTATTTTCTTTCTTTTTTTTTCATTTTTCAAGGTATGTTTTTGATGGAGTCCCCACCACCATTGACAAGTAAGAAGGTCCAAAAAGTCCAACAAGGTCCATTTCAAGCTCCAAAGTCAAGCATTGGCTAAGATTGTTGAAGAAAGCCAAACTGAAGTAACTGGGTTCAAAGACCAGAATTTACCCGATTTAGTTCACCTCATCACTTAAGCTACATTGTGGCTTAAGTCTTGAATTTTTACATTTTTGGACTCCTTATGATGTATACTTTTAGGTCCAAGCATTTATTTCCAATCATGCTCACAAGAAGATGGGAGATCAAGGCCTTTTGTCAAACCGGCCAGTTTTGGTTCAAAACTGCATAGTTAAATGTTTTAGTAGAATTACCCTACTTAAACATGGTTTAACCTTGATTTCTTTCTAGGGGGGTTTCTACACACCCTAAGGTTTTCCCCCATGGATTGAAAACAAAATCATAATCACTTTTATTAAGCTTAAAACAGGATTGAAAATCGGCTCCATTCTGCCTGTGAACTCGATTTTGTACAAGCTGGTTATTTTGCCTTAGTTTGTGGGTGTGCTGCATTCTAGCTAGAGAGGCAAACACTCCAAGGATTGGCACACATCCCAAGGCTTCCAGAACAGCAATCATCAGCTGCAATCTTGGAAAGAACCACCAATAGAAAGCAAGCTGCAAAAGGGAATGTCTCACGACTCTCATTGGTCAACTGAAAAGGAGTTCTACTTTACGGCTGCCCCCTTTCCATTTGCTAGACAATCTGGTTGTATTAAGCTCAAATAAGCATGGTTAACATGTAAACATCATTTGTTTTGCTTTCTTTGATGATTTTGATGTAACTAGATTAGGTGTAATCAAGCTTTGTACATGGTTAGCCTAAACTGTGAGGATTAGCCTTAGTTAGTACCTTTCCTCCCTAGGAAGGAAAGCTTATGTGTGTGCTTGCTTAGTTGTGTGCTTGCTAGGCTTGTAATCTTAAGGCATTCATGGCGTTTTGCTAGTTCATAAGCTTTGATATTGCAGAATACATTTTGAGAGCTTTCGTGCTTTCTCTTTCAAATACTTAACTTGCTTATCCTTAATTTGGTCAATCAAGGTGGTGTTCAAGTAAGTCCTAATCTTTGTTTAAGTGGTGATTTTTTATCTTAATCAAAGTTTAGGGACCCTAAGCTTATGTTTGGTGGTGTTTCTGTATCCAAACATTGAGTTTAGCACTATCATTTCCTTTGTTCTTCTACACGGATTCAAGGAGCTAAGCCGAGTTCAACTTGCTTAAACCGTGAGCTATTGAATTATTGCTTTAGTTTTCTTCTAATCCTTCAAAGATGCATCATATTTGGTATCAGAGCAAAGGTTTCACCTTGGCCTGGTACGCCACCCCACTTCCAAAACCCATTCATTCATCCCATTCCAAACACACTTCAATTTCACTTCCTATTTGAGTGTAAACACATTCTGTGAGTATGAGTTCAGGAAGCATGACCTTGGAAGAGAGGTTTAAAGCCTTGATGAAGCAAAATGAGTTTCTGTCCAAAAAGATTCAAGAGGATTCTCAAAGAAATCAAGAGGCTCAGCCAAAGAATGAGTACTTGAGAAAGCAATTGGGTTCAGTCTTGAAGCAAAAGCAAAAATTGAATGAAGACACCTTTCAATCTGAACCAAGAAGCCAAGAACATGTCTTTAGCCATGATGTTGATTCATCTAGTGAAGAGGAACCAACCAGAATGGCTAGGGTAGAACCTCGGACTCAAGCTAATTCTAATGACTTCAAAGTGGAAGTTCCTGAATTTGAAGGCAAGCTTGATCCTAAAGAATTCCTTGATTGGTTGCATACTATTGAAAGAGTTTTTGAGTATAAAGATATTCCTGATGATAAGAAGGTCAAGTTAGTGGCCTTAAGACTAAGAAAGTATGCATCTTTGTGGTGGACAAACTTGAATGCTAAACGGCTAAGAGAAAGGAAATCAAAAATCTGTACTTGGAATAAGATGAAATCCAAACTCAAGGCACGTTTTCTACCACCAACCTATGTCCAAGATTGTTATTCTCAACTCCATAATCTTACTCAAGGTAATATGAGTGTTGAAGAATATACACGTGAGTTTGAAAATTTGCTAATCAAGTGTGACATTCAAGAGCCCAAAGAGCAAACCATAGTGAGGTGCTTGGGAGGACTTGATCCTAGGTACTCCAATGTGGTTGAATTGCAAGCATATACTTCTTTTGATGATGTTTGTGTGCTGGCTCACAAGGTGGAGCAGCAAAAGAAGGTAAAACAGCCCCAAAAACCTCAAACCACATGGCCTTTCACTCGGAACCAACCTTTTAACAAGGGGAGTTCCAATCCTATTCCTAAGCCACAAAACCCGTTCCTTTCCTTCCCACAAAGAACTCTAGTACCACAAAAGAACCAAACACCTCAAAATAGACCCCATCCTAATCCCATGAGTAACAGAAGGTGTTTTAAATGTAAGGGGTTTGGGCATATAACTTCAGAGTGTCCAAACAGAAAGGTGATTACTCTAGCCGAATGGACAACCGTGAAGGAGGATTTTGAAGAGGCTAATGAAGCAGAACTCTTGGTTTTAAGGAGAGTTCTAAGCAACCAAAGAGGAGTTAGAGATGAGCAAAGAGAAAACATATTCCACACCTGGTGTACTACCCAAGGGAAAGTGTGTTCTTTGATCATTGATGGAGGGAGTTGTGCAAACATAGTTTCTCTAAGCATGATTGAGAAGCTAGGCTCGCAAACAATGACTCATACACATCCTTACAACATCCAATGGCTGAATCAAAGCAAAGGAATCCAGGTGAACTCTCGGTGTTTGATCTCTTTCTGCATTGGAAAGAGCTATCAAGATAAGTTATGGTGTGATGTTATTCCTATGGATGCATGTCATATACTTTTAGGGAGACCATGGTTGTATGACCGTAGGGCTATGTATAATGGCTACCTAAACACTTACTCATTTACCGAGGATGGTAAGAAGATCACCCTAGCCCCTTTACCCCCATCCAAACTCCACGAAATTCAACCACAAGCCAAGCCCAAACACACTGATTGCCTATTGTCCATGAGTGAACCAATTCTAAAGGCTTCCCAACATGAGTTTAGAGCCTTTAAAGAGTGGATATTAAGTATGCAAGATGAACCAGAAAGTTTGATGCCCACTCATCCCATAGCAAGAACACTCATTGAAAACTTCTGTCACTTGTTTCCTGAGGAGATACCTATGGGTTTGCCTCCTAAGAGGGACATCCAGCATCATGTTGATCTTATTCCAGGTTCCATCCTACTAAATAAGCTAGCATACAGGATGAATCCTAAAGGCACCATGGAGATTCAAAGGCAGGTTGAAGAATTAAAAGACAAGGGCTTGATTCGTGAGTCCTTAAGCCCATGTGCCGTTCCAGCTCTTTTGGTGCCTAAGAAGGATGGGGGAATGAGAATGTGTGTTGATAGCGGGGCCATGAACAAGATCACCATCAAGTACATGTACCCAATACCTAGACTTGAAGACATGCTAGATGAGTTATATGGCTCCAAGGTGTTCTCTAAGGTTGATCTTCGAAGTGGTTACTACCAAATTAGAATTAGAGAAGGTGATGAATGGAAGATAGCTTTCAAGACTAAAGGAGGGCTTTATGAATGGTTGGTAATGCCTTTTGGTCTTTCAAATGGACCTAGTGCTTTCATGAGGTTAATGAACCAAGTGTTTAGACCTTACATTGGAAAGTTTGTGGTAGAATACTTTGATGATATTCTGGTGTATTCTAAGAATGAGCATGAACATCAAGATCACTTAACTCAAATTATGCATGTCTTAGAACGTGAGAACCTATTTGGTAACCTTAAGAAATGTGTTTTCTTTACTCTTGAAGTTACATTTCTTGGTTATATTATTGCTGAAGATGGTATTAAGGCAGATGAAAGCAAGGTAGAAGTCATTCGGTCTTGGCCAGTACCAAAGAGCATACATGATGTTCGAGCTTTCCATGGACTGACTTCTTTCTGCAGGAGGTTTATTTGTGGTTTTAGCACCATTATGACTCCCATGACTGAGGTTATCAATGGTACATCATTTGTGTGGAATCCAAAAACACAATCTGCCTTTGAGGAGATCAAAGCAAGCATTACCCAAGCACCTGTTCTAGCATTGTCGTGCTTTAGTGAGGTCTTTTAAGTTGAGTGTGATGCCTCTGGTGTGGCATTGGTGGAGTTCCTACTCAAGAAGGTAAACCTCTAGCCTTCTTTAGTGAGAAATTATGCGACTCAAAAAGAAAGTACTCCACTTATGATAAGGAATTCTATGCCATTGTGAGATGTCTAGAGCATTGGAGTCATTATCTTATTACAAGTGAGTGTATCTTACATTCTGACCATGAAGCTTTAAAGTATAAACAAGGCCAGCACAAGTTGAACTCACGACGTGCCAAATGGGTTGAGTTTATGCAATCATATCACTTCACCATCAAGCATAAATCAGGTAAACTCAATCAAGGTGCAGATGCTCTATCTCGGAGGTATCTTTGTTGTTTCAATTAGATGCTTGTGTACTTGGTTTTGAGCATCTAAAGGCTTTATATGACAAGGATGAAGACTTTGGGGAGTTGTATGTTGATTGTTCTAAACACCCCAAAGGAGACTTTCTACTCAAGGAGGGATTTCTATTCAAGGGTACATGATTGTGTGTACCAAGGTGTAGCACAAGGGAGCTCTTAATCAGGGAAGTTCATGGAGGATCTTTGGCTAGACATTATGGAGAAAACAAGACAATCACCATGCTAAGGGAGCATTACTATTGGCTAGCCATGGAGAGAGACATGCAGGACATACTCAAGAAATGTGGGACATGTCAAGTGGCTAAAAGCCATTCTTTACCCCACGGCCTATACACTCCTCTACTTATTCGCACTTCACCATGGGTTGATGTAAGTATGGACTTCATTCTTGGATTGCCTAAAACCCAAAGGAACAAAGATTCTATCTTTGTTGTGGTTGATAGGTTTTCTAAGATGTCTCATTTCATTCCATGCAACAAGACTAATGATGCTACACATATTGCTGAGTTGTATTTCAGGGAGGTGATAAGATTACATGATATTCCTAGGTCCATTATTTTTGATAGGGATACCAATTTTTTGAGTCACTTTTGGATTAATTTGTGGAAGAAGTTAGGTACTAAGCTGAAATATAGTACTACTTGTCATCTACAAACTGAGGTTACTAATCGAACCTTAAGAACACTCCTAAGAGCTTTGATTAAGCCTCATGCCAAAGTTTGGGATTTGCTTTTACCCCATGTAGAGTTTGCTTATAACAGGACACCAAGCAAGGCTACTGGTCTTTCTCCTTTCAAAGTGGTCTATGGAATTGATCCCCTTAGTCCACTTGATCTTACACCACAGCCTATGGAGCAAAAGCCAAGTGCTGATACAACATCAAGGGTAGAAGAAATCAAGAAGATTCATGAGTTGGCAAAGAGCAAGATTGAGAAGACTAATGCAGCATATCAAGCTTAAGCCAACAAACATAAGAAGAAAGTGGCTTTTCAAGCTAGAGACTTCGTATGGATACACCTTAGGAAGGAAAGATTTCCATCCAAAAGGAAGAATAAGCTCATGCCAAGGGCTGATGGCCCATTTGAGGTACTTGAACGTATTAATGACAATGCTTAAAAGGTTGATTTGCCAGGTAACTATAGAGTTTCAGCCACATTCAATGTAGCTGATTTGAAAGCTTACCAAGACGATAATTACCTTGCGGATTTGAGGATCAAATCTTCTCAACAAGGGGAGGATGATGGAGTCCCCACCACCATTGATGAGGAAGAAGGTCCAACAAGTCCAACAAGGTCCATTTCAAGCTCCAAAGTCCAAGCATTGGCTAAGATTGTTAAAGAAAGCCAAACTGAAGTAACCGGGTTCAAAGACTAGAAATTGCTCGGTTTTGTTCACCTCATTACTTAAGCTACATTGTTGCTTAAGTCTTGAATTTTTACATTTTTTGGACTCCTTATGATGTCTAATTTCAGGTCCAAGCATTTATTTCCAATCATGCTCACAAGAAGATGGGAGATTAAGGCCTTTTGTCAAACCGGCCAGTTTTGGTTCAAAATTGCACGGTTAAATGTTTTAGTAGAATTACCCTACTTAAACATGATTTAACCTTGATTTCTTCGTAGGGGGGTTTGTAAAAACCTTAAGGTTCCCCCTTGGCATGAAAACAAAATCATACTCACTTTTGTTAAGCTTAAAACAGGACTGAAAATCAACTCCATTCTGCCCGTGAACCCTGTTTTGTACAAGCTGGTTATTTTGCCTTAGTTTGTGGGTTTTCCCCATTCTAGCTAGAGAGGCACACACTCCAAGGCTTGGAACACTTCCCAAGGCTTCTAGAACAACAATCATCAGTTGCAATCTTGGAAAGAACGACCAATAGAAAGCAAGTTGCAAAAGGGAATGTCTCACGGCTCTCATTGGTCAACTGAAAAGGAGTTCTACTTTACGGCTGCCCCCTTTCCATTTGCTAGACAATCTTGTTGTATTAAGCTCAAATAAGCATGTTTAACATGTAAACATCATTTGTTTTGCTTTCTTTGATGATTTGGATGTAACTAGATTAGGTGTAATCAAGCTTTGTACACGGTTAGCCTAAACCATGAGGATTAGCCTTAGTTAATACCTTTCCTCCATAGGAAGTAAAGCTTAGGTGTGTGCTTGCTTAGTTGTGTGCTTGCTAGGCTTGTATCTTAAGGCATTCATGGCCTTTTGCTAGTTCATATGCTTTGATATTGCAAAATACATTTTGAGAGCTTTTGTGCTTTCTCTTTCAAATACTTAACTTGCTTATCTTTAATTTGGTCGATTAAGGTGGTGTTCAAGTAAGTTCTAATCTTTGTTTAAGTGGTGATTCTATATCTTAATCAAAGTTTAGGGACCCTAAGCTTATGTTTGGTGGTGTTTCTGTATCCAAACATTGAGTTTAGTACTATCATTTCCTTTGTTCTTCTACACGGATTCAAGGAGCTAAGTTGAGTTCAACTTGCTTAAACCGTGAGCTATTGAATTCTTTCTTTAGTTTTCTTCTAATCCTTCAAAGATACATCAATTTTAGTATTGGGCCTCACAAATCAGACCATTGACAAATGATTTGCATTAGGTGGTCCACTCATTTTGTCATCTCACAAACCCAATTGAGATGATTAGAACTTGACTTAATGACACATAATCCTTTGGATAATTGTATAGCGCATTTGATATAGGGTTAGGAATGAGTTGCGTACATGTATTTATAATTTACTAACTTTCTTAGTAAATTTAAAACTAACCCCATATAATTTTTCATTAATTTTATATATATATATATATATATATATATATATATATATAATGTATAATCAATTAATCATTAACTTATGAATTAAAAGAGAAAGCTAGAATAAATGGTTTTGACTAATTAAACGGTTTTTATCTTTTAGATACAATTTAAGAGTAAAGAACTAAAGATGGCTACATTGAAAACATACAATGATTCGAAATTAACCCAACTTGATTTATACCCGATTCGATTTACACCTGACCTGATATTGACCTAAACATTGAACTAAATCCCACCTGAACCAAATTACACTTTACCCATACTCGATCCGAACCAGGCTACTGTAGATAACGCGAAACATACGTGACCCGAACCCATACCAACTCGAACATGGTACCTGTAAGCGACTCGAACCCGAACTTCACCCGACCCGAACATAGTCGACCCGAAAGTGACCTAAACTGCGAACTTCACTCGAACCGAACCCACCCAAACCCGAATCGACCATAGTTGACCCAAAATTGACCTGAACCGAACTAAGACCCAACCTGCACCTAACCCGAATGACTCATTTCCCAGGTGTAGTGTTGGGGCTTGATATAGCTGGGACACTATTAATCCTATGACAAGAATAGTGTTCCACACTACGATAAGTATAACGCCTAGCTGACTCGTGAGTAACAGTAGTTGCATGTTGGGAAGTAAGGAAGACTCTCTATGTAAATAACAAATCCAGATTAAGACCACATATAAGTATTAATGGCAAGTATACGGAAGGCCCGGAATAACACTTATGCAACAATCAACAAGACCGCATCACAACTGCCAATATTGACATACTTGTATGCGAAGCTCTCACTTAGTTCCCTCAACAATTGAGAACTTACATAAAAGGGGTATTTTCTAAAAGAACTTTTGGTCATGAAAAGCAATCTTTTAATCACTTATTAACAACTCATCATTAACGCATTGAGCAATGTATGCATCTTGGAATCTAGGCATCCCAAACATCTGGTTACACATAAAAACTTATGCTCATAGAGCTAGACTCGAACATTATTGTTAAGCGAATGCAAGTCTTTAGGCGCAATAGTAAGGCCTAACCAAATAACAAAAAACATCTTTTAATGCGAAAGAAAAACCTTAACTTGCTAATTAGGAAAGACTTTAACTTTGAAAGTCCCCAGGTTTTCAGAAGGGAAATAGTTTCATTGCTTCTAGCCCTCTCTCTACCTTCCATGGAGTACGTCTGCTCACTCCATTGTGGGGCCCAAGGAGCAAATTGTACGTTAGGTGCTAAGAATGAGCTTAGAGTTGAGACTTTTCCAATTGTTTGAGGCTAAACCAAGAGTAATTTAAACTTTCAATTTAAATCACTAGGATGCATATACAAAACAATTATTGATGGAGCTAACACTTAGCTTATTCATGAGAATACAAGTCATTTAGCCTGTACTTTAGCAAATGGCTCTTTAATCAATTAGCTCACTCAAGTCACACATAGTTAATCAATCTCGCCAACAACCATACTGAAACCACTTTTACGAACAAAAACATTACGTATGCCACATCATCACAAAGACATTTCTAGGCAGGGATATGAAATGCAAGACTCATATCGCTTTAGTCAAGGCATGTGAGTGTAGCCCTCATTTGCAATCCATGAAAGTTCATTTTGTGGCTAACAATTTGAATGTTATTTGCCCTGTGAAAATGTTTTCACGACTAAATTCAAATTCAAGTAAGAAATTTTTACCTGAGTTAATGGACAATAAAATATATGAAGTTAAAAAATAGTTTGGATAAAAATTCAAAGCAAATTTTAAATTAAACAAAAGAACTTACAAGTACATAATTTTTTATTTTTTTTAGTGAGAAAACATTTCATGAGAAATATTTTTTAAAAATAGAGGCAAGTAACTAAATAATGAATGACTCTTGAGATTTTAACTCCTTTTTTTTATGTTTCACAATTTTTTTAATAGTAAATAATCACAAAAATATATGAATTAGGCCACGCATGTTCCTTTCAATTTATTTTTTTTAAAGAATAAGTTCAATTTAGATTAAGAAAAAAAGTTGTGTTCCTTTAATTCAAAAAAAAAAGTGGACTTCATCAAAAATAAAATTAAGTCATTTCAATTAAGCAAAACAAAGCTCATAATTTGAAAGAAATAAGTTCCAATCACTAAAAAATTAAGTTTAGTTGATTTCAATACAGAAAAATAAGTTCAGCAAAAATAAGTTGAGTATCAGCTTAACTTCTACAAAATAAGGTTAGTTCATTTTAGTTTAGTAGTTGAAATAAGTTTTTTTTTAAGAAAAAATGAGTTCATTTTAATTGAACTCCACAAATTAAGTTCAAAATCAACAGAAATGAGTTCAACTTAGCTAAAATAAGCTTAGTTAAGAAAAATAATAATAATTTCAACTTAGTTCATATTTTGACTATTTTTCCATAGCTTCCCCTTTTTCTCATTTTTGTGCATTTTGACCATTGTTTTGCTATAATTTTCAACTATCTTTTTCAAAGTTGATCTTTATTTTTTTAAATTTAGAAATCAATACTTTGATATCCAAAATTTTGAAAATCATCCATGCAAATTATTTTTCAAATGGTCAATGTTCCAAAATCTTTAAGGTAATTAGGCAAAATCTAAGTTTTATTTGAAAATCTTACATAAAGTTTTTCAAATATTATTAATCTCACCAAGTTCAATTGCAAGAATTTTATTCCTATTGTTCTTTATCAAGTAAATGTAAAAAGATAAGTCACTTAAGAATGACATAATCCGAACAATACTGAAGTTAACCACAACCTTTTCCCCAAAGTTTTTGGATTTTTTTTTTCATTGCAAGAGAAGTTTATTTCACAAATAACAACATCATCTGGAATCAAAGTGCACCAACAAAAGACCTGATCTTGACCAAATTTGTAGCAAATTTTATCGGGCTAAACATGATTTCACCAGAATTAATCTGAATTGAAGCTGAATTGAATCATTTATTTGCTAAATTTGTACGTAGGTTAGTTCCAATGATTCAACACTTACTTTCCTTAACGTGTAAACATTAATACATTATGCTTAGTTAGCTCTCAACTTAGGTTAATAAAAGATTAAAGACGTACAAGTACAATTGGCTCCATTCCTAAAAATTCAATTATTGATTTAAATGAGCAATATATAGGCCAACATAATACAACTACTAGGGCGATTTGAACGTGAGAAATAATATACTGGTCATATTATAGTTTTAACAACTAGTCAAAATCTATCTATTTTTTTAATCAATCTCATTAAAGGCACAATTTAAGATCCTCATTATTTATTAAAGAAATAACAGTATACAATTGATTTTTTTTTATTAAAAAAGTATAACATAACTTTCAAGAATAAAGCCCAATTAGAAAGACAATTTTATCCCTACAGCACTTCATCCTATGCTACTAAATGGTTATTAATACACGTGACCTAAAAATTTAATAGAAAATTTAGCTATTAGTATTGGACTAAATTTGAGTTTCTATTTTGGTACTTTTCATTCACTTTAGCGTTTTCTTGGTATGAAATGGCTTTTACTACTACCTTTGACGTGGTAGCTAAGGGAAGAAAAAGCGAGGGGCAAAGCAGTTAAGCTACCTCTAGTCAGGTAGCTCATACAGGGCCTTTTTGAGTTCACAACATTCGTAAGTGGTGTGCCCTAAGTCCTTGTGGTACTTACAACACTTGCTTTTGTTTCTAAATTTGAATAGAGTCTCGATGGGCTTTGGTCGCCTCAAAAAAGATTGTCTTTGATCTCCATGAGAATGTTTCGAAGACTGGTGTGGAAACTTCCAACCTTTTCCCCTTCTTTCCTTGGTCACTTGTCCGATTGGGAGCCCTTCTCCTCTCTTCCACTCTTCCAAATGTCTCACTGGATGAAGTTGTCCCCAATGCATATCTCAGTGGCTTGTATGAAATCTTCACCCTTATAAATGCTTCCGCCAATGTTGTTATTTTACTTTTAGTAAGGGAGAACTAAACCTTTCTTGGGAGTAATCCGTTGAGAAAGGCAGTGTATGTAACACCCCCAACCTCTAGGGTTAGGAGCATGAACGACTTCTTAAATCCTACTTAAATTCTAGGGCGAAACATATAGAGTTTCGCCTAAAAATTGAGCATTTCCCAGACTTAAAACCTTACATTAAATCCCTATAATGAATAGAAGTATGAAAGGGCTCTAAAATAAGCTCAACGGCTACACGCCGGAGTTCATAACTTCACGAACTACTCGCTCTGAGTATACCAAACAATATAGTTCATTAACAAAGAAGGAAATCAAAGATACAACTCAACAGATCACACTTTCGGAGCATTGGGGTTTACATCCCAAAATATAACTAACTTCAGCTAGAAAGACAACTGACTAATCAGATGGTTGGCTCACATGGCCATACAGAGCGACTTATAACAATATGCATTACCTGAACTAGAGTTTTTTATTTACATACATTTACAACTCTAGGGATGCATTATATTACATCGTTTAACACGTAAGTCCACTTCTATATGTACACATATATGACACCTTTTCAAGCAAGGGTGATCTCCAATTCGGCATAAGTGAATCAACTTCTACCTATCACAATGAAAACCTGGAAAAAAAGGGAGATAGTAATGGGATGAGCAACCACATGCTCAGTGAGTATTCCCTGACTCCTTAAAAATCAAAACATTTTGCAGGCAATAATATCAATAATAGTCACATATCACGCATTTATACATTACTATCATATTAGGCAATCATAGTCCCCAAGGAAGGATTATCACCCATAAACTTCATACTACCCACTCAAACTCATTTCTAGGCCCTTAATGACCAAACTTCCCTACTAACAAGCATTTAGGCACATTGTAACGCCCCAATAACACATAAATCATAGCTGTACATCAAGAACTCCATGGATGGGCGTTACCGTCGTCCGCAAGGACAAGCCTTCTCTAAAATATGAAAGTTTAACCATAAAATCAAAGTATAACCTTAGAGGGCATTACGAATAATCGAAACATTTAACAACACACGGGAATGATTCTAACTTCCCAGGGTTACATCATACATAACCCAGCTTGAGCTTACAATTATAACATTAAAATACATATTGCAGTTCAGATATACAGCTGGGACACCAAAATGCACCACAAAAAGGCATGAAAACATCTTAGCGCTTCTATCCGCCAATCATAGGGACGGTCCTGATTTATTTATCACCTTCAGCCTCCCTCCCCGCCTGAGAGCGGTTTACTGAGCATTTTCCTAAAACAAAACATAAAATCATTTCAAACTGTGAGCCAAAGCTCAGTACATGCATCCATGTACTGATAAAGATTCAATGGGGAAAGAAATTATGAGGGCCCGCTTTGCAATTCATTTTGATTTTAAAACAGGGAATGAGATGTAGATAAAACTAAATTGCCAATTATTATCTGTTAGTGCACCCCTTAGTAACTGTTACGATCTATGTATAGGTGTACACCTGCCAAGCCGACCGGAAGACCTAACTTGAAGCCGCGCGGGTAACTGAAGGGCAAAGCCCTGTAACTGATAACTGATGGGGTCACTAATTATGTGATAAATCACTGGTTCAATTGATTCATTGATGTACTTACCAAAACATTATAATTTCGATAAATACGTGCTGATTTCTAAAGATACAGTCAATGAACGTACCTGGAGTCTTTAAAAGTTAGTTCACAGATTAAACAGATGTACTAAAATGGAGAGGAGGATGAGAGCTTAGGCCTTGATGTTGTTCAAAATCATTACAGGCATAAAATTAGTACAATGGATACCCTTAAATGGAAAAGGCTTATAAAGAATTTCTGTGAATCAGTTAAAAGAAAAGGCTTATGAAACTGGTAAAGTTAAATAAAGTATGGAAATGT
Source organism: Selenicereus undatus (assembly GCA_017589665.1). Taxonomy (NCBI): domain Eukaryota; kingdom Viridiplantae; phylum Streptophyta; class Magnoliopsida; order Caryophyllales; family Cactaceae; genus Selenicereus; species Selenicereus undatus. Next base: position 21,338,321 of record JACYFF010002017.1, read on the forward strand.
TAAGTTAAGGCACGGTAACGAGTTTAGAGGGTAGGGTTTATGACGAGGTACGGAATGAATAATCCACAACTTATACTCCCGACCTCCAACCGAGACATAAGACCCCAATATAAACAGCTTAGGAAGTCCTCTAAAACTTTCCTGAAGGGCACATAACCAGATTCCTATGACAAGTTTCATAAAATGGGGTTAGAACAACAACATGTCAGGTTTTGGTGCCAAAAACAACCATTCTGTCCATTCTGCCCAGGTTCAGTAAAATAGCCATAACTTCCTCCGCAGAACTCGAATTAAGGCGATTCAAGAGTCATTTTAAAGCTAACATCCAGACCTATATACCCACCAAAAATCAGAATTTTTGGCCTGGCCTATAATTACCAATTTTGCTCCAAAGTCTGTCCTGTTTCACTGAAAATTCCAGCCTCACTGATTTAGGTGTTCTCTCACTTTTTCACACCAAACCTCAACTTAAACTCTTTCTTAAGAGCATGTAAGCACACTATGGTACATCCCAACATCATACAAGATCACCACACTCAAATTCACTTCATATATATATCCAACAAGGCTTACTTTCTAGGCACATAAACACATACCTCAAGTTTAACACAAATTTGGTCCAAACCATGCATTCATGGATAAACCCTAACTTTGGGTCAACTTGAATCCCATCTCATCTTTCCAACACATCATAAAAACTATAATAAACTTCAATACATTAAAAGATAAGCAAAAACATGGAGAAAACAAGCCATAAATATCACTTGAACAAGAAGCTTGCATACCCAAGATGAAACCCTAACCCTAACTTCATCCAAAAATCAACTCCACCATAAACCCTCAACAAGGTGATTCTTAATACCACCAAAAACAGCATAATCCATCATTAAACCACCAAAATAAAGAACAAAAACCAACAAGATCAAGGATCAAAAACACAAATCCGCATAGAGGTGAAGGAACACTTACTTTGTGCTAGCCAAAAGAGGTTTCAAGGATCCTTGATGCTTATGAAAGTGAAAGAGGTGTTTGGGGGTGGTGAGTGGGGGTGGTTTTGTGAGGTTTTGGTGGTGGAAAGGTGGTGATATGGTGGTGGGAAGAGGGATGCCGAGTAGAGAGAGGAAGAGGAGAGGGAAGAGAGAGAAAGTTACTTGGTGGAAAATGAAGATAAAAGCCACTTTTTTTATTTTTATACTCCCCTTTAATACATGGATGCAAATAGGGTAGAAAAGTCAAGAATCTCATGCTTGATTAAGGCTTAATTAAGAGGATTTAGCTAATCAAATAAAGGTCAAGTCTTGTTGCATCGAAATCGGCTTTAAACGGGCTCGAGTTTAGCGAAAACTGAAGCCGAGTGCATTACAAATTTTTTTTTATTTTTTATTTTTTATTTTTTTTAAAGTTTGAGATAAATGGTTGTGGTGCCATGAAAAAGAATTTTAAACATTAAATTCTTAAATATCAAGGCCTAACTCAATTTCCAAAATTGACGAGAAAAAATCCCCGAATTGCAAAGTAAGGGCCCCGTTAGAAATGTCCAAATGAGAATAATAAAAAGATGGGAATATAAAAAGAAATGATGTGAATGAAATGAATTCAATCACATGAGTTAATGACATGAAATTAATAAACAGAATTTAGGGTCGGGTTATTACACACATAAACAAGTAAGCAACAAGGATTGATTAAGATGCTTTCAAACACACATTTGAAAATGCAGTGACTCATTATATGTTCGAAGAATAGTTTATAAATAACGCCAACTTCTTCAAGGCTTATATTCTTTCTAAAAGTTCCTGAAATACCAATATTGGTAAGAAAGACTTGGCAAGAAACTTTCTTTCACAGGATCTGGACATTTGAAAGCTTAAATGTTCGATGCATTACAAGGATATAACCATACTTCATTTGAAATTTCATTTAAACTATACTTGGAATCTCATTCATAAGATATGCACGTGATATGCACAAGAAGCTTTCTTTCTTTTTCTTGAAAACACTTTACTTAGCCTCTTGAGGCTCATATTCTTTAAAAAGAAATCTCTTTCGTATTGGTCCTCTAATGACCTTTATAAGCTTTTTGGATCTTATTCAAACTTGCATCTTAATGGCCCTTGAAATCTTTCTTTTTCCTAAAATACTTAAAATGATAAAATGCTAATTGCTTTTCTTACTTATTAGGAAAATACTCTGGACATAAGATCATCATAATGTGCTGGTTGGGTGAGATCTATTCTCAACCCCTAGTGAGACTATCGCTCATGCTAAGCTCTTACTCCTGAGATGACTACATAATTGGACCTACACCCTCGTCAGGATCTTCTACAGTTTCCAACTACTGGGATTACTCCCTAGGTTAGAGATCCCCTCATTCTAGTAGGTTCACTCCCATCTTATTGTCCCTAAGCACGATATATTAGCCAATTTAAAGCGTATGGCAATAGCGGCTAATAAGTTTGTTGTCTCTTGTAGCCAAATCAATTATCATGCAACGCACTCCTTTTTAAAATTCTTTAAGCCTTAAAATTGCATTTATAGAGCTGAAAATAGGCCATCATTCGCTAATAGGCATGGCTACTTTTATTTTCAACCGCGAAAAACCTTATTTTTCAAAATTCCACCCTCACACACATGATAAGGCTTAATGACATGAAGCGGAGGGGCTCACATGTAACACATTCAAATACTTCATAATTCAACTTGGCAGAATAAGCCACACATAGCCTCGCAATCCACACGATTGCGGTTAATCACAATGCAGGCTCCCTCCTCACAGAACACCGGCCACAAAGAACCTCAAAAACTCTCATTAGTTCAACCTCAAGTCATCCAACTGCCAACTCGGTTTCAATTTTGCAATCATAGTATTTTATCACAAAGATCATAATGAAATAAGTAATAGCCACATATAAACTTACCGAGCAAGCAGCATCCTTCCAGCGGCCCATTATGACATATATAATTGTATAAAACATTCAGCGGACCCAAGTGAATTAACAAAGCATGAAACTATCGTTACATTCATAACTCGCAATTAGGAAGTAAGCATGCCAAGTTCATATTATTTTTCAAAGCATAATCTAGTCACATTAAGGCTTTCGAGTCTATTTTAATTTAACCAAGGTTATTAGGTTGTTTCAAGGTCATTTCAGGTATGAATAATCCAAACTAGCATGCATCGATTTAAAGCATTCTTAGGTTGTTTCAAGGCCATTCTCAAACATGAATTAACTAACTTAACATGCATCGATTCAAAGCATTCTTTACTCACAGAGTGCCCAGTTTGCTAATCACATAATCCCTAAACTCTACTTGCTCTACGAATACCCAAACCACCCGGTTAGCAACCTAGGGTATAACGTTCACATGCTACCCTCTAAACAGATTTGAGGCACACCATAACTGAACTAACAGCGGCTTCTATCATAACTTCGCTTGTTTCACAATTCTCCAAATTAATTGATCAGTAGACTACGCTTCAACTCAACATGTAAGAATCCCCGAAATCAGCATCATCATTATAATTACCCAATTTCCATTTTAAATTCTCCAAATACTGATTACTAACTCAGATTCAGATATGTATCAACTACAATTAGTAAAATTTGCTGGAAATTAGTAATAATTTAGGAGGCGAGAAACACCCACCTCGACTCTAAGCTAAGGACCCAACTTCTGGGCTAATTGGGCTGATTCGAAGCCGAAGTTCGGGTCTCCTAATCCCTTCTTGAAATGCTACTACTACTGGGACCTCCAGTGGTTGCCGGAACCACACCCAGCCACCGAGGCCATGCCAATCGCAATGCCTCGGGCTCCATCTCATTCTCCTCGCTCTTTCAAGTAGTCTTTCTCTCTCTCTCTTCTTCTAATTTTGGTGGCCTGCAGAGGAGCCAGCCACCAGCATGGGGGTGGCCGGCACACCGCCCATCGCGGCGTCGATTCACCATCGCCCACGCTTGCTCCTCCTCTCGTTTCTCTCTCACTTGCCATCGATCTTTCCCTGGTGGTCGAGTTCAGGGTCGCAGTGGTGTGGAGCTGAGGGTTTCAAAACCCTAACCCTTGGACCGAGCCCCTTAGTGGCGACGACACTAGCTGGCCGGTTACTATCGCCATCAGCATCGTCGGCCTGCTCTCTGCCTCCCTCTCTCTCCCCCCTTTTCTCACTCTTTCTCTCAGTCATGGAGGTTGTGGGGCTGGGGTAGCAGGGGAACCCCTTATCTCTGTCGTGTGCAAGAAGAAGAAAGGGGCTTCGACCCCTTTTTAATTCTGTTCCTTTTTTCTGTGTCTTAAGCTTACTCAAATTGGCATTGCTAGTCTAATCATATCTCGTACTCTGAACCCAAATCAATAATATGATCTTTTGTCGATCACTCGTTCCCAAATACAACAAGGTTCGATTTAATAAACCTCGAACTAATTCTAAGGTTGACAATGTAATCGTACTCGGGATTCTACTCGACTTAGTACCCGATAATAATCCTTATGAACGCTTATTAGAAATCATCGAAAAATTTTCAAAACTAATAATAATAGTAATAGCAATGATAATATTCTTTTTAATAAAATTATCGCTCACATAAGTACAACGATAATAATTTAAATCATATCATTACCAAAATACGATTTTATAACGTCAAAAGGCAAGACAGTCAACGCAATGTAAAAATAAGGAACGCAAGTGTTACAGTGTAGGCCAACCCTTCTTCCATATCCGAGATCATAACAGTCTCACAGTTGAGCCTCATCACATATTCGTTCAAGTCCTCCCATTTGGCTTGTCATATTTTGGAAAGATGAATGTTGGTTTTCCTTTCTCTCTTGCTCTCTACAAAGTAGGTGTTAATCAACTCTGCAAATTAGAGGAAAGAAGTAATGCTTTCGTTGGGAATGCGGTTCAACCACTTCTATGCAATCCCCATCAACGTGGCGGTAAAGTAGCAGCAACAAATAACATCATTAACATCCCGTACATATATCTATGCCTTGTAGACATTCAGATGGCCATTAGGATTACTAGTTCTATCAAAAGTGTCTATGGTTGACATCTTAACTTCCACAGGGCAGGACGCTTGCATAATCTATAGTCTCTCTACTGAAGGGAGTCAAGAAGGAATGTAAAGACCCTCCTTATGGGAAGCCCCTAATCTATAGCATGGGTTGCTAAGGGCGGCCAACTTCTACCAGTAAGGATGGGTTATAGTGCTTAGATAATGCCTCCACTCCCCGCTTGGCCCCAACCCTTTGGAGAGAGGGCGAGTGCTATAGGGAGACCAAGTTCCTATCTAGGTTCTTTCGATAGACCTGGCTGGTGAAGGAGCCCTTTCTTTTAAGTTTCCTCCCTGGGAGTAGCAAGGCCATGGGACTCCTCCTTCTCCTTATACCACCCAATGTATTTGCTTTTAAATGCATAAGTAGTTGTGGTGGATTGAGATGGAGCGACGCTATTCTGAGCTTTCCGTGGAGCTTGCTTGGCTTCAATGATCCTTCTTGTGGCTCCACCCAATAAGCCGCTTGGATCCCCTTGAGGGCGTTGGTTTTGGTTCTTCTAGCATGAGAGAGTGTATCCATAAGTCGGCTCATACTCGAACCCCGGAATGGGCTATGGCTCATGCTTGGGAGCCTTCATCTTCTCACATACACCTCAACCACTTTTTGCACTTGATTGAGTGCCTTCCATGGGTGCTCTGGGATGATCCACCAAATTCTCTCATGAACTCTAAGGTGGAAAGTCGCCATGCTCCCTTGGCAATTCCTCATCCACACTGCGTCTACCCTTGTCTCCTTGCGTTAACATTTTGAATCGAGTATCAACCATTTGGTCGAGACTTCCCACAAACGACACCAATCTATTTTGGAAGAAATTTGAGTGAGTGGGAGAGAACCTTTGACTTACTTTCGGTCAACATGTCACTTAGCTGGCAGAGTTGATGTGCCTTTTTCTTGACGACTAACAAGCAGGTCAACCCCAGGTGCTTTTTCCGATTAAGGCCCCTCCGATGCTGAAATCAATCTCAGGAAAAGATGAGGTAAAAGAGGAGAGAAAAGGTATAGAGGATTGAACTATTTTTCGGGTGCATGAGGTCAATGTGTCATCTTATAAATATTGAAAAAGATGCCCATAACGGTGTAAGTTGGGGTGTTTATATACTTAGGGTTAGTACCCAAGGGTAAAATAGTAATTGCTTAATCCTAGAGTCAAATAACTGTTATACTCCTCCTAGCTTTCCTCTTTCTCCATTAAGGATAACATTTGACTTCTGCTGACTCACCTTTGCCATGTGTCGGCCTCCCATTGGGGTCTTAAATATCCCACTCATCAACATATATGAATAAGTATCAACAAATTGAAGGAAACTCATTAGAATGACCACATACCTGCCTTAATTTGTAAACATACAATGAATTTAAGAAGATCTTTATTTTCATTGCATAATTTCCACCTCTTTCCTAAATAACAAGTGAGAGAAAAATGTCAACTGACCCAATATAATTTACTAATTCGAAAGAGATGCACACCAAATAGCCAATCATTGGCTATTAAACATCTATTAATAATAAGTTATCTTTTTTCCCATATACTTTTCCAAGGAGAAAGAGATGCACACCAAACAACCAATCATTGGCCATCAAACTTATATTAATAAATAAGTTCTCACTTTTTAATCACAAGACTCTTCCGTTCTTCCTCTCTCTCACCTTTTATTTTTTGACATTGTTCTTGGAACTAACTAAAAGCAGTAACAAAACAGGGCAAGATACTGAAAAAACCAGAGCATCTCATATCTCATTCTTAGCAATGGATAACCATCATGACATGAATTTTGAGAGAGAGAAAGTATGTGTACCAGTTAGAAGTCTATTATGACATTCATCTATTGTTAATAACTTCATCTCTTCATATCAATCTCACTAATACTGTCCTGCTATTGCTTATTTCGAATTTTTCGACCATTAATAATTTGCTCAATTATCACGTTTTTCTTACTTTTTAGGCTTCCAATTGGGAACCTTAGAGATAGGGGCCAAGTGGCCGACCATAGGTGGTAATATTGTCATCTATTACAATTTTTGTAGGAGATGATTTGCGAGGGAGAGGTAGAAAGAGTGGAGAATAGGAAGGATATGGATTTCTTATTCTACAGATAGAAACAAGCAGACAAAAATAGCCATGAGAGACTATGTCAAATGAAAGAAAACATAAAAATTTCTCCTCATTGTAAACCGGTTGAATTGGTACGTTGTTAAATAAAACAACGACTGAGATTAATATCTAAGAAATCAAGGATGAAAAATAGTCAATTATTATAGTTAAAAGAATTTTCAATTATAGTAGATTTCTGCATTTTCAAGTACAATACCGAAATTGGAGAGCGAGTTTTATCCCCCAACATCCTGGGGAAAATGGCGACTTGAAACTCGCAAGCAACTTAAGCGAGTATAAGGATGGCAGTGGGTCCTGGATCAAACCTAGACCAATCAAACCTGATCCAAATTATAGGGTTTGGATTCAATCAAATAAGACGCGACGGGTTTAAAGCAGGTTTGGCTCCAAGAGACGTGGATCGGGTTGGGGCCTAGGTCTAAAAAAATTCAAACTCAGACCTGACCCGAGACCCGTTTAAGACCCATTAATTTTTAAAAAAAAAAATCTGGCAAAGACAATTAGTTAAAGTAACTCTAAATTAGTAAATTCTAAAGTTATTTTAATTTTTGTCGGTCATAGAAGAACTATTTTGTTATGTTCATTTAAAATTTGATGTACTTTGTCTTTGTGGTTTGTATTAAAATATTATTTTTTGTGTGTAAAATGCAAATAAAAACACTTAGCTATGATATACGTTGCTAGAATTTTTTTTATTAATATCATGTTTTTCAAATTCAATCATTTGTCTTTATAATGTGGTAATTCATGTTGCAATGTGAAAAATATAATTTTTAATTTAAAAAATTGTTAGGACCTGTTTAGGACCTGCAGACCCACTAAACCTAAATGATCTAAGTTTGGATCCCATCTTTTCACACCCAATAAATCTAGGGCGGATGTGAGATCTAAGTCTAAAAAATTAAACAAGGTTGAGTTTAAGGGTCTGTTTGGATGGGGGGTAGGGAGCAGTAAAGCGGAGTAAGGAAGAGTGGGTACTCCCCTTTACTCTTGTTTGGAAGTAAGAAAAGGACGGTAAGGAGGAGCCAGGGAGAGTAACTCTTATCCTTCCTTACTCCCCATTTTTCCTCATTTTCTTACTCTCCAATTTAGGTGTAAGGAGGAGTAAGTGGGGAGTAAGGATGATAATTTTATTTATTTTCCCCTATAAATTTAAGTATAATATATTTTAATCTATTTTGTAAGGGCATGTGTGTCAATTCATACATTTACTATTATTTACTCTCATATTCTTTCAAACAAGAGTAAATCCTTACCCCCCTAAAGCTCCCAAACAAGGGTAAACAACTTACTCTTATTTGTTCTCCTTTCCTCCTCCTCCTTCTTACTCCTATATACTCTTACTCCTCAAACTCACTTACCTCTGAAACGGACCCTAAGCGTCTGTTTAGATGGGGAGTAAGGGGGAGTAGAGGAGAGTAAGAGATGATGAATACTCTCCTTTACCCATGTTTGGTAATAAGAAAAGGAAGGTAAGGAGGAGTTAGGAAGAGTAACTTTTACTACCCCTTAATCCCCTCAACCCTCCGTTTTCTTACACTTCAAAATGGAGTGTAAAGAGGAGTAAGGAGATGTAGGAATGAGTAGTTTACATATTTACCCCTACAATTATGAATATAATATATTTTAATCTATTTAGTGATGGTATATATGTCAATTCTTTCACTTACTCTTATTTACTCTTCTATTTTTTCAAATAAGGGTTAGTCCTTATTTTTCATAAGCTCCTAAACAAGAGTAAGCAACTTACTATTAGTTACTCTCCCTTACTGCTACTCCTCCTTACTCTTATTTACTCTTACAACTCTAACTTACTCTTCTCCCAAATAAACCCTAAACGGACTCGATCCAAACTTGCTCTGTTGTCATTTCTAAGGGGGTATTTCATATTATGTTTACTTTCCACAGGAGTACGAAACATCCTTTACTAAAATGTGCCCAATTCCTATTCAGCACGTGATCTTTCTGGTCTATTCGAGTATTCTCTCAAATCTAAAGGCTCATCAGTTCTTAATGCCGGTTCGTAGACCACCTCAGTCCTTTCCACGTGTACCATCCAAATCCAAGCATACCATATTTCTCCACACTCTCATTACTATTGAGATTAATTAACTAAAATTATTTTTAATTTCACCTCTTCGTTTATAAACACAGTCTCGCCCTTTGTCATACTGGACCCACTCCAGTTTCCACCATATCTATGAATCCAAGCATATGTTTGGGATAAATAAAAAAGGGGGGCTTTTGTCACTCACATATTTGCTTGCTAAATAAGTCTGTTTTCTCTCCTTTCCAGCTGCTTTTTTGTTTCTCTCTAGAAACGGAGAATTTTGACGATGAATGCCAGCTCTACTGGGAGGCTGACATGTTCCTCTACACCCAGGAGCTGGACAGCACGTTAATTATTAATTTCTTCTTTCCTGAAATTTAACTTAGCTGATTTTTCATGTATTTTCTTTTGTTTCAAAATTGTTAGTCAAAGCAGGAAGTTACCCATTTTCTTTTTCTTTTTTTTTTTACTGTAGTTGGTGTGTTGAAGAGCCATTCTCATCAACTTACTACGATTCAAGTTCGCCGGATGGATCTGGATCCAGTTCCGGATCCGCATCGAAGAACATCGTCTCAGAGAGAAACCGTCGTAAAAAGCTGAACGAGCGCCTCTTCGCTCTCCGCCCCGTTGCTCCCAACATCACCAGGATATGGAACGCTAGCCTGCTTTCTCTCTCTACTTTCTTTCTCTAAATTTAGAGTGATTTTGGGCCGAATTGAGAGAATGTTGTGTTGAAGATGGACAAGGCGTCGATAATCAAGGACGCCATTGAGTACATACAAGAGCTCCATGAGCAAGAGCGGAAAATCAGAGCGGAGATTCTGGAGCTTGAGTATTGTAGATTGAGGAACAATCACTGCTCGCCCATGGATTTGGAGGAGAGTTTTGGTGCTTCTCCGTGTAAATCGAAAAAAAAAGAGGGTGGAATATCGGAAGGAACATCTTGATTCCGATGGTCATTACAGGTCTTCCCCCATTGAAGACTCTCAGGTTGGTGACTCACTCAACCACGTTTTTCCATTTATTTATTTTTTTAAATAAATAATTGACTGTTGGTTGGTGACTTGGTGTGTGTCATTCACCGATGGTGGTGCTCGGTAGACTGGCAAAGCTAGCATGAGATTCAAAATTTGAATTGAATGATCTGAATTTATATCTGATCCTATTATAAAATAGATTCATTCGAAGGTGGATCTGAAATTTGAATTGATCTGAATCGAATCATATTCAATCTGAAATTTCTGACAAAGTTTCTAATTTTTACTTTACAAGCTTATTGGACGAAAAATTAATTGATTTGAAGTTGATCCGAATCGAAGTTCACTCGATTCAAACCGAGCTGACCTTAAATATCGCTTGATCCGAAACATGACTCAATTTATATTTAACCCGACTTGTAACGAATAACTCATTTGTCAAGTGCTAAGTCTGTTTAATATTATTAAATATAGATTTGATGGTGAAAATGTGGAAATCTTAGAGCACCCACATTGCAGGCTCGGGGAGAAGCTCGGTTCGCGGTCCAAGGCGTGGCCTGTCATCGCTGGGCCAGCCAGCTCGCCCGTGAGGGCAGTCCGTCCTCCCGGTCCGCCCTGCCCAGAATTTCCCTTTTTTTTTGCGCCACGTCCCCCCAAAACGGCGTCGTTTTGGGGGCCCGAACATTTTTTCTTTTGGGGAAGGGGAGCCGAAAATGGGAGGAAAAAAAAGGAAAAATCTGGAAATTTTACCCAACTAGCCGTTGTTGCTGCTGTAAACGGCTAGTTGTGTTTTTTTTTTTTTTTGAAAATTAATTCTATAAATACTCAATACATTGTGTGGAATTTGTCAATTAAAAATCTCCTACACTTCTATCTCTTATATTTTCATGCAATTTTGAAGAGGTGGAAAATATTGTCTTTCAAGCAAGAGAGAGAAGAAACAAGTTTTGGGATTTTGTAAGTAATTTTATTAGTGAAATTTATGTTTATACATTTATTTTTTTTCATGTGTATATTTTATATTTATGGCAATGACAATGAAATGTTTTAATTAATTTGTTGTCAGTTTAAGTGTATACATTTATTTGTGAAGTAAATTAATTTATGGTTAATTGTAGTTAACTTTAGCTCATATTTATGTTTAAATAATTTAATTTGTTATCAATTTAAGATTGGCATGAAAAATGTATTTATGTTTAAATGTTTGCTCATGTTTATATTTAAATATTTTAATGTTTAACTTTATGTTTAAATGTTTAAATGTGAAAATGTTAGAAAATGTTTGCACAAATTTATGTTCACATGTTTCGTATGGGAAAAGATTGATATGGAAAAATTACTTGTAACATGTTAGGAACTATGGTTATTAATGGTATTATGGTTAAATGTTTAATATAATGTATGAGTTACTTTCATTAGTTTTAACATCATATGAAACATCAAGAAGATTGAAATGAAAAATACTTCACTTGGTGAAATATTTAATAAATTTATTAGTGACATGTTAGGGATTTTGGAAAAGGATGAAAAAAAAATTGATAAAAAAAAGGTTTAATATGATGTATGAGTTACTTTAATTAATTTTAATATGTTACGCAATATTAAAATGTTTATGTTAGCTCATGTTGGTTAAATGTTTAATAAAGTTATTAGTGACGTTTATGTTAGCTCATATTAGTTGAAAAGTTTAAATGTTTAAATTTATTTATAAATGTAAAAAATTTTATTATGTTAGCTCAGATTTATGTTTGAATGTTTTTTTATGGAAAAAGATTTATGTGAAAAATTTATTAGTAACATGTTAGGAATTATGGTTATTATTAGTAATATGGTTATTATTAGAATAATCGTGAATTAAAATGGTAGAAAATTATGCAATTTATAACCTAAGCGAAAATGTTCCATGTATGTAGGTATCACTTGTGGCCATATGGATTCGAATCCTCCCCGTACTTTTATGAGTTTACTTGATGGGAATGACGAAGTAGAGAATGTTGAGCGTAGTAAACCAAGTGTGCCTACTAATATCCATTTGCAACCCCCACCATATCATACTCCATCAAACTATCCTTACCACCCACATTATTACCACCTACCTTATTACCCACTACCCCCACCTAATTACGCATCGAGTGCAAGCAACTCTACACCTTCATCAACACCAACTGGATCAATTGCAACTGTGAGGCCACCTCATACTAGTAATGATCCTACTAGTGATGAGTTGGAAGGGGATGATGTAGAGAGGAGCAGTGTAGGGGTCAAAAAATGGTCAATGGAAGAGGATAAAAGGTTGATCCATGGTTGGATTAACACAAGTACTGATCCTCTTATCGGAACTGACCAAAAGAAAACATCTTTTTGGGGTAAGGTGGCAACCAACTTTAACACACATGCCCCAAAAGGAGCTATGCGGAGAACGGGGAAGACTTGCAATGCTCGTTGGAATCGAGGTTACCCATTAGTTAACAAGTGGGTCGGAATCATGAATGAAATGGAACGCAATAATGTGAGTGGGTCAAGTATAGAAGATATTATAAATCGTGCTCATGAGATGTTTCTTAAAAGGGTGGGGAGGAAATTTGATTTAAAGCATTGGTACTATTTGCTTAAGGATCAACCCAAATGGAGAACATTTCGTGATACTCTAGATGGGGGACAGTCTAAACGATCAAAAGTAAATGAGATGGGAGGATATTCTAGCCCCTCTACCCCTGCTGATGAAGAGGTTGAAGTTGAAGTTGATGGAGTTGTCCGCCCCATTGGGAGGAAAGTTGCGAAGAGAAAGCTCCATCAAAATGCAAACAATGTTGTGGTTGATTTGATGACTAATCACTTTGCAACAATGGGTTCCACAGCTAATGAAAAGGTTGAACTGTTCCGTAACTTGGTAACCATAGTTGATAAGAAGGCAACTGCAGCTCAGGAGGCAGTTCGCCTTAGAGATGAGGCTCAAAAACGCAATGACATCAAGGCGGAGTTGGAGTTGAGGAAGCAAGCCCTTAAGGAGAGGCAATATGACGACAAAATAATGTTGATGGACCTTTCATCCCTGTCTGAAGAGGATGCTGCTTATTTCAGAATGATGAAGGCAGAAATTAGACAGAAAAGAATGGGAAAATCTCCCCAAAATTAGTATTCCACCATCCTCTAGCTATTTAGATGAAGCTTTCTTATTTACATTAGTGTACTCGCCTCTAGTTATGTTTTGTTACTTGTAACGAATAGTTTATGCAATGAATAGTTTATGCTTTCTCAGTTGTATCCATTTAAATTAGTTATGAAAGGAAAGTTTATGTTTTGTTAATTGGAACCATTTGTTTTTAACTTATATTTTGTTACTTCTACTTCTTTCAATTTGTAATTTACTTATGTTCATGTTCTTCTTAATTAATGAATATGTACACAGGTGGCCAACAATGGCAAATAAGAATGCAAATTTGACACCTCTTGTACAAGATTCATCTTCCTCAGGCTCATCGCACATGTCCTCCTCCTCATCATCGGATGGTCTAAGCTTCATATTAAAGGATTCCGAAAAAGAGATTATGCCCATTGTGGAAGATTTACTTGATGATGAGACTGACAACCAAGATATGACATTCCTTCTAAATGTTTTGCAAGCTGCACAAGATTTGAGACCTTCATCCTCATTGCCTCGAGCGAAGAGAAGATTTATAAGGAGAGATCGACAAGAAGCGCATGAGCGCTTATTCAGAGACTACTTTGCAGAGGATTCCATTTATAATGACCAACATTTTCGCCGAAGATTTAGAATGCGCAAGCATCTTTTCATTCGTATAATGGAGGCACTGGGAAATCTTTCAGATTACTTTCAATTGAAGTACGACGCAGTTGGGAACCGCGGGTTGACGCCACTGACCAAGTGCACTGCAGCCTTGAGGATGCTTGGTTACGGTATATCTGCCGATTGCGTCGACGAATACTTGAAGATCGGTGAAAGCACATCACTGCAGTGCCTGAAAAGGTTCGCTGAAGGTGTCATTGCAATATTTGGAGAAGAGTATTTAAGGAAACCAACCCAAGCCGATTTTGATCGTCTATTGGCTGTAGGGAATGAGCGTGACTTTCCTGGTATGTTGGGAAGCATTGATTGTATGCATTGGGAATGGAAGAACTGTCCGACAGCTTGGAAAGCAGCATTTGCTAAAAGGGTCTATAAGGTGCCGACAATCATTCTTGAGGCGGTTGTGTCATATGATCTGTGGATATGGCATACCTTCTTCGGAATGCCTGGTAGTATTAATGATATAAACTTCCTTGACCGTTCCCCAGTGTTCGATGAGCTGTATCAAGATCGTGCTCCAAAATGCGAGTACATCGTCAATGGTCATGAGTACAGAATCGGATACTTTCTATCAGATGACATTTATCCAAAATGGGCGACTTTTGTGAAAACCATCCCCCTTCCGCAAGGTCCAAAGGCAAAACTATTTGCTCAACGTCAAGAGGCAGTTAGGAAGGATGTCGAGCGAGCCTTTGGTGTGCTACAAGCTCGCTTTGCCATAGTTCGTGGCTCTGCACGGCACATGAAGGAGAAAGTCATGTCATTGATAATGAAAGCATGTGTAATACTCCATAATATGATTGTTGAGGATGAGCGAGATTCGTACGACCTTGCGTTCGATTACGAGCACGTGGATGGTACTACCCCAGAGCCGATTGTTCGACGTAATGTTCATCTGTGCTATGAGACTTACTTACGTAGAACAATGGAAGTTCGAGACCCCGAAACGCATGCGCGTCTTCAGTCAGATTTGGTTGAAGAAATGTGGAATCGACATAGAGGTAGGTCGTAAATTATATTTTGTAATGTAATTTTTAAGTTGAACTATTGTATTTGTATTATTAATTTTTTTAGTGCAACTATTGTATTGTTTGTAATTTTATTTTATTGTAAATCGACGTATTATGTTCTTCTTTTTTTTTTTCCAAATCAAGCTTGTATTATTTTAGTTTTTTTTTTAGTTTGCTGTCATACTCCAAAATAAATTTCATCACTATAGGTCAATTATTTAATTTCTGGAAAAATGTCGTCATAAGTAATCTACAATTATACATACAAATCCAAATTGGTAATCTACAATTATAAATACAAATACAGTATGTGAAATTCTTTTTTTTTAAAAGAAATATTCATTATTATAAATGAAATATTCACACAAACACACAAAATAAAAGTCCACAACCAAATAAATATGTTTGGGGTGGGGTCCATATGCATTATTTTATTTGGTGATCCAAGTTGGTGATCCAAGGGATGTACAGAAGAGAAAAAAGGTTGGATTGTGGGATGATGTGGAGGGTGTGGACCCCCACCTGTGATCCAAACTTCTGGATCACCAATGCGGGTGCTCTTATAGTGGGCCTGCGGCATCAGCTGTAGTGGTTAGAATTTGCTAGAATGTCATCTACATATGTTATCTCGTAATCTATTTTGTAAAGGGTCAGTATTTCATATTTGTTGAATTTTTTTTTTTTTGAAGGGATCGTATTGTTAAAGATCCTCTCACCTAAAATCTACGTGAAAAATTAGGAAAAGATGAAGATCGGTTTTTATGATATACATAATTGAATATTTTAAACTTAGGTAGTGTTTGGTTGGGGGAAAAATGATTTTATCGGAAAATATTTTTTCAATTTTCAGTTGTTTGGTACAATAAAAGATGAAAAACTATTTTCCAAGAAAAATAATTTTCCTACCAATGGAGGAGAATGATTTCCTTTTTGAAAAGATAGGATGTTGATTTTCTCATTTCAATTTTTTGACGATATGGCCAACTGAAATTTAGGTGAAAAATTTGATTTTAACGTACGGATCAAAACTTGACTATTCGATTGAAAAGATTAAAATGAACTTAAATATAGATTTTGAGCTTAAGTTACTTTCATTTGGTCAACATTTATCTTTACTATGACAATTTAATCGACATTTTTTGCCGCTAAAACAATTCAGTTGACTTAGATTGAAATTTGATCATCAGATAGAAAAGATTAAGATATACTCATATTCAAACTTTGAGCTCCACATTATTTCATTTGGTCAACTTTTTTTTCACCATGATAATTTATTCGATATTTTTCAAGACTTAAACAATGCACCCAATATTTTTCACTATTAGAACAATTTCAACAGCTTGGATTGAAACTTAATCGTTGGATAGGAATGATTGAAATAGGCCAAAATTCAGAGTTTGAGTAGGACATTTCTCCATTTGGTCAGCATTTTCTCCGTTACAACAATTCAATCGATATTTTTTTGCTACGTAAACAATTCAGTTGATGTTTTTCATCACGAAACCAATTTCAAGGGTTTAAGTCGAAAATTGATTATCCAATAGGAAGTATTAAAAAAAACTTAAATATGAATTTTAAGATCAACATTCAGTCATTCGGTCAACATTTATCTATGCTATGACCATTCAGTCAACATGTTTACCACTTAAATAATTCAGTTGCCTTTTTTTTTCATGAAAAATGATTTATCTTATTCCAAACGACAAAAAATGTGATAGAAAATTAATTTTTCTTGGAAAAAGTTTTCCATGAAAAATGACTTTTCAATAAAACTATTTTTCTTCCAACCAAACACTACATTAGGTAAAATTATATGATGGGTAAATTTAATTAGATTAGCTCATAGAGATATAATGTAATATGAAAAGACAAAGGTCTTGCTCGGTAAAATTAATTCTTTAGGTGGCGGTTAGTAGTTGTAATTTAGTTATTAATGGATAGTTATTTAGATGAACGGTTTAAGCAAACGTATTTGATAAATTTAGCTGTTGGGTTCGTTGATTAATGTAAAGATAAAATTTTCAAATGATATATTTTGACAAAAAAATATCAAACATTACTTTTGAATATCAAAAGCTAATATTTTTTAATATTATTAGCTTTTTATAAATACAGCTTGAAGTACTAAATGATACTTGAAATACTAGTCCAAGCATTAGATTACCAAACACTATAAGTGACTTATTAGTGTATTGATTTGACCCAAATAATAATTACTATTCAAAATGATGTTGTCGAACATGAGCATTGATAAGTCGCCATGTGCACAATCAATAAATGATGTTTTCGACTTGCTCTTTGTGAACAATTTGCAATGTTTATTTTCAACATTTATCATTGGTAGCTTTTTGTAAATTTTATTCAGCCTGATTTAATATTGTTCAATTCAATGTTATTTAATATATTGACTTGAGCTAACATTTTGGGTAGGGTTTAGTATTTATTGTTCTTGAAAAGTCAATAAAGATTTAACTAATCACTGTTAGAATAACTGTATTAACAACTCAACATCCCTAATTGCTCTGTATCTTGAAAAAACTTGTCACATATTTCTATTTAGATGGATGTCTCAAAAATATTGTTAAATTTTTGTGTTTTAGGTAGGAGAATAATTATTGATTTTATGGGTGAGAAAAAAATTATGATAAATGGTATTTTTTTTCCAAATTTTGACAAATTTATCAAGACCAAGAGAGTATGTCTTCTAGTGAAAACAAAATTTAATAACGTGGTAGACACGTGTTAAATGGATTAATTCACACCTGCCTAATTTTTTTTATTTAGAAAATCGATTTAACGTATTATTTAAAAGGACAAATCATATAACAAGTTGGCGATTAACCAGTTACCAAATGTGTAACCGGAAATGCAAACATTGTGTATTTAAGAACTTTATATATAACTAGTCTGAACCCGTACTTCATACGGAGCATGTTTAATAAAGAATTTAGCAAAAAATAGGACAATGTAATATAAAAAATATACCATCACTATTTTTTTTCAAACAATACAACATTATTGGGAATATGTAATTTTAAATAGAGGATTACATAAAAGATAGAAGCGATAGTGTAACAGAAAGTATTTTCTTTTAAATAATACAATTTTATATCACACTATTAGTTAGGAACATGCCTTGATTTGCGGCGGGGGGCAAGAGCACCATTAAATAGGTACAAAGAATGATAAAAATAGTACTTTTTACGTAAGAAAAAAGAAGATTGACCCATATATTCCTTGTAATTTTTGATACAATGAAATTCCAATGTGCACTTCTTGGCATAACATAAGGGATTGAACTGCATATGCCCACATTCCTTTAATGAACGAATACCTAATTCTGATGTTTTATCAGGCTAAACAGAGCCATAAATATATCAAAGAAGGTCAGTACATTACAGATCAAAACACTAAGCATAACAATGCCATTGTTCCAGGTTATTCCAACGATGACTTTAGATGGAGCTCTCCGCTTAATTTGGTGCCCAGTCGCCCAATTGTTGTAACATTTCCCTACTTCTTATATGAATTAGAAGTGTACTATGGCCCTCTTTCCTTGCACTGTCATATTAATTTTCTTGCCCTTAGCATGGTCATATGTTGTGGTTCATAGTGGTTTTTTCCCCTTTTTTTTTGGTTGCCCTTCTCTTGAATTAGCATGGTCATATATTGTCGCTTCGTAGTGGTTCATTGCAACACCATAAGGCTTCATAGGTCATCCTATTCTCCCAACATTTACCAAATTCTCTATATTATAGTAAAAAGAAAACTAAGATTGTCAATTTACCTCCTATAATTGTGCATAACATATCAAATGCTTCCTATGCTCCTAAGTACCATCATTCAACTATATTTCCTGTAGATCTTTGCACCAAATTGTTTAACTTAAACTAACGCTAGCGACTGCATGCCTGTTTGCCTTCTTCTGTTTATTCCATGAGCACCCATCATGAAGGTTTTAAATATTTATGTTTATCATATCCATGTCATGCATAAATACAGCTGTCGTGAGGAGGTCATAAGCTCACGAAATTTATTATTATAAAATGGAAGCACACAAATTCCAAAATATTCACATAATTGATTATAGACATAGTACTTTAGAATATGAGATAATTTCTCCTTAATCAAGCATCCTAGTCACGTCTAGCATACAAAGAGTACATTGCTATGCTTGAAATTGAACAAAACATAACCAGAATTTTCATGTAGCAAAAGGATTAATGAAATAAATGGTCACCAAACATAGGACAATTGGGGGGCCAAGCATCACAGAGTTATTCAAAGAGTTGGAGATGGAGAAGGGATTCAAAAAAGCTTGTTACGCAATAATCAATATTTATATTGAAACGACATCGCAATAATATATAGTAAGAATCGTAGGTGGACATGAAGAATAATGAAGCGGGAGCAGGCATGAAGAATAATGAAGTCATCAATAGCTAATAGTCATCAAGGGTAGAGCGACGGAACGTACTACACTGAACACATCCATATCAAACCTATGTATATTACACTAAACACAACCACATGCAAATCAAAGTGAAAGCTTAAGTAGCAAAAATCGTGTCAACCTAAACCAAAACCTCATAAATAATTAACCAAGTAAGCTAAAATAAAGAGCACATGGTGAGGGGTCAACAATTGTAGTGTAGGCCCTTGGGGATGTCGATCCATAGCATCCAATCACCCATCAAAAGAAATACGTAAACGTAAATAACAAAATGTAAATTAAACCAAACTGGGCTTCAAATTTCAATGGATATTTTTTGTTATGTTGTTTTGACCATAATTGCAAGCACTATCAAAGCTTCAGACATTCAATGTGTGAAAAATAAATTAAACGCCAAACATATAACATTCACCACAAAAAGCAAAGTGATCCACCACAGTTAACCCCCCCAAATCAACGAATCCATTGACCCTGTAATACATGAAATCAAATTCCTCCCTTAGAATCCGTTTTAAAATATTCAATCTTTATCGTGCTGACTGTCCAATTGGCCATTTCCTCCACAATTTAAAAACATTTTTAAAAAAACAAAAACCTATAACCGAAGAGGAGCTTGCAATTTTAAGCAAAGACCACAAGCATTGGTGAAGGCATAAGTCAAGTGCAAAGGAAGTCAAAACCCAAAAATATGAAGCTACTATAAAATAAATTCAAGAAGGGAGAATCCCAGTCAAGTCTAAACATATCTGCAGAAAAAAAAACTAATTTATAGAAATTAATTATCGTATAGCCAAAAAAAAAGACCCACATGGCAAAAAAGAAAAAAATGATAAATGGCTGCTACCAATCATTATGCAACTTGAGAGATCTAAAGAGGTCTAAGGCCATACCTCAGCACTGAAGTGGGAAACAAAGAATGTCTAAGCACGGAGAAGGATCTGATTGAAAACAATTTGCAGAAGAAACACAACTTATTAATGGAGAATTAAAAATGCGGAGTTCAACCAATGTATAAAAAACAAAAAAAAGAAGAAGAAGAAGGAATTTTTACAAATTGATTCAAGACAGGAAGTCTAACTTAAGGTATACACAAACACAATAAAATGAGTACACTATTTTCACATGAAATTTCGACACCGCTCTTTGCACAAGTAGGTAAAAAATGTTGCCCGTAGAAGAGGAAATATAATGGTGTGAAAACTTGTCCACCTTATTACATTTGATGAATCTAACAGTAATGTTTTCTACTCCAATGACCACCAAAAAAAAAATCAATTAACAAAGACCTACAAAAACATAGACAAAAATCAACAAACTACAGCAAAAAGAAAAGAAAAAAACTTTTAAACAAAAAAAAAAGACAACAGGAAGAACCAAAAAACAACGTTAATTTCAAATAAATGAAACTTAGCAAAAATTGTTATTTGGGGGAGGGGGTAGTAGGCGAATTCTAATGGAGGAGAAATCCTGCATTATTCAAGAACTTCAAACACTGCGATGGGAAATGAAGTAGATATAGAAGGGAAGAAATTTTGAAGATAAAAAAAAATTGACCAATGAACTTGATAGCATGTGGAAAGAAATTTGTAGATGTGGGAGTTGCTTCAATTGTAGCTATGGTTCATGGACATGGGAGTGACTGGAAGTTAAGAGAGGAGGAGGAGTAACGCTCTAACATGGGGAAGTGGCATTATAGGGGATGTGCCCCAAGCAACCGTCATAGACAGAATTAAGGAATTGAGTTAGCTGCTGTTAAATTTTTTTATTAATTAATAAATTATTTTAAAATAATTTTTTTGTTTACTTGGCAGAATTAATTTATTTTTATCTAGTGGTTACAATTTAATGGGTTGTTTGAAATTTAAAATAGGTGGGAAGTACCTTTTTAGCGGAAGTGTATGAAATTGCAGGATTGAAGGAGGGAAGGATGATAAGACATTCTTATTCTATCATTTGTTATATAAAGATTAGTACTGAACGCAAACTTGACAGTGTCGCGCATATAATTTAGCCAAAGCAATGTGCTTTAGCATACTAATGCATTAGAATCCCGTTCTTGCACTGCAGGAAAGTGTTCTATACTCTGTAGATCCTCAGTTCCTCAGTCCTCACAGAATCACTCGGCTTGGAGCCGTAGACATGGACTCTTAATAACATACGCCACTCCTATATAACAAGTCTAATACAACACTAAGTATGGATCATTTTTAAATATTGTTACATATTGAATCAACTTAATAGCTTGTAAAAGTGCACAACAATAAATAATAAATGTTGTATTTAGCTATCTAATGTTGTATTTTTTATAAAATGTTACAATATTTTAAGTAAAAAAGCAACGCGTATGGGAAAAATATTGCAATCCAAATTGAAAGTACAACAATTGCTTAAAAATGTTGCGATTTGGAGTGAAAATAAAATAATATTTTATAAAATGTTGCATTTGTAAGTTTATTTTCATTAGTGTTGCATTTATTAAATTTAAAAGTAACATTTATATTAAAGTGTTGTCTTTTAAAGACTACTATAGTTGAATAAGTTGGTTGTTTCCTAAGAAATTATCAATAAAGATTACCAATAAAAACTTAACTCTAAGAATTTTTTAATAACACATGCCTTCAGGTGCTCATAGGCGTTCTATTCAATCGAAGTGTCAAATTAGTACGGTTGTCTAATTATTATCAATAAATATTATATCAATGATAAATACAAATAAATTAAAAAAGGAACTCATATTGAAATCATAATTATAATTACTCAGCGACCTATCATAAAATTTTCTAAATTGCATAACACAAAATTGTTGGAACGAAACCCACTCGTTTTAAAAGTTCGAGACCAATCAAAAGAGAAGTTCTAAGTAATAACAATGCAGGACAAAATGATGGAATAACGTTATAGAAAATGTCATAAGAATCATATTTATGTTTGACTAAAGTTCGATCAAAAAATAGAATACAGTTGAAAATGTGATATTACTCAACACGTTCAATTAGTGAACTACCACACAATATCTAAGAAAATAAGTTCAATCAAATGGTTTTATATCATTGAGCTGCCAAACACTTATTAGTATATTTATTATTATTTACTTATATATGTGAAGGATAAACACTTGAAAATGGTAACCAAAATAATTCACCATTAGATATTTAAACTTTTTTTTTGAGTGAGGGCAACTAAGCAATTTTTTTATTTTTTTTTGCTGTTACAAAAATTCTATCCTTACCCCTATATTTATATAACTTAGGTAAAGTATAAAACACATACTCCATTCATCCCACTTCTACATATCTAGAAAATTCATATTTTAAGAAAAATTATGTGTCAACTAATAGATAATTAGTGTGGTAAAAATGATGTTGTTTGGCTGAGTATTTTAGAAGATACTTTGGGACAAAATAAATGTTGGTTAGGAAGATAAAAATGGGAGTAAGGACATGCCTTATTTGCTATTTTAGATATAATCATAAAATAGATAGGACGAGAAAATAGGAGAATAAAGGTTAGGTAAAGACACAATGGAATAAAGAATAGCACAATGAAAAAAGAAATGATTATCAACATGTCTAATAAAAATAAAAGTAGAGAAAGTAATGGACATAAGAGACAACAATGGAGATCCATCAAGGCAACATGTTTTAGGCCTTCAAATGAGTCAAGGTAAATTACATTCAGCAGCCACAGTCTAAGAAAAGACCCATATTTTGCTAGGAACACAAATAGAAGGTCACGGGTTCAGAATAGTGCAACAACCCGGTTTTGAGAATCAAATTACTTGAGAAGACAACTTGGCGAATTCATGAAGCAAAAACTGATAATGAATGCTAGCCCCATCGGTTCTATCCATGGTGAGGAAGATGAGGCAGCAAGCAACCCTTTAAGTTCTTCTAGTTCGGAGGAGCCCTTGAGAAGCGTAAGGAGAGAACAAAGATAGCCTACTAACTCTAACGATTTTAGAGTTGAAATTTCAGAATTTGAGGGTAAACTTGATCTAGATGAATTCTTAGAATGGTTACAAACGGTTGAGCGTATCTTTGAGTATAAGGAAGCTTTTGAAGACAATAAGGTCAAGTTGGTTGCCCTTAAGCTTAGAAAGTACGCCTCACTATGGTGGACGAACTTATGTGCCAAAAAGGTGAGGAGTAGAAAGAGCAAAATCAGAACTTGAGAAAAGATGAAAGCCAAGTCAAAGTCACAGTTTTTACCCCCAGCTATTCCCAACTTCATAACCTAACTCAAGGCAACTTGAACATTGAGGAATACACATTTGAGTTTGGGAAACTCCTTATCAAGTGTGACATTCAAGAACTGGAAGAGCAAACTATTGTTAGGTACCTAGGAGGTCTTGAGCCTAAGTATGCTATGGTGGAATTACAACAGTACACAACATTTGATGAAGCTTATGTCTTAGCTCATAAAGTGGAGCAGCAAAGGAAATCTAGACCATTGAAACGTGAGTTTCTAAGACCCCCACCCCAAGACCAACCCTTTAACAAGGGGTGTCCTATTGCTTTCCCTAAACCCACGACACCCATTCCTCCTACCCCACAAAAGAATCAAACTTCACAGCAAAGCCTACCTCCACCTATTAGATCCAAACCTACTCCTTTGGGCACTAGTAGGTGTTTTAAGTGTCAAGGATTTGGACACATAGCTACGGACTGCCAAAATTGAAGGGTCATTACTTTGGCCGAATGGGAAGCAACAAGGGAGGAAGAGAATAAGGAGGAAAAGAAATCTTATTAGATGAAAGGTCAAGAGGAAACTCAAGAAGAAGTTGAGGAGAAAGCTGATGAGGGAGAAATGCTGCTTTTGAGGAGAGTTTCAAGTGTTTTCCAAGGTGATAACGATGAGCAAAGCAATAACATCTTCTACTGGTGTATGGTTCAAAACAAGGTATGTTTATTGATCATAAATGGAGAAAAAAAGAACACCTTAGCACCTTTATCCCCCTCCGAACTCCATGAAAGCAAACCACAAAAGAACCATAAGCATTCGGACCTTTTTTTTACTCGTAGTGAACCATTGCTTGCTGTTCCGAGTCCGAAGGTCCACCTCCAAACTATCGATTAGCCATCCCGCTCTATAAACGTTTTAACCATGTTTTTCTAGATGAACTACAAGGTTTAAAGGTGTTTTCAAAGACTAATTTAAGGAAAACAGCTTCCAAGGCCAAAAAGAGCTTATTTGGGTTGTCAGTTATATTCCGGCCTAGTGGAGTAAATTCTCACTTGGACAATAACTATCTAGCAAATTTGAGGGCAAATTCTCTTTAATAAGGGGAGGATAACAGAGATCCATTCAAATAAGTTAAGGTAAATTACATTTAGTAGCCGAAGTCCAATAAAAGACCTATATTTTGCTAGGAATACAAATAGAAGGTCACGAGTTCAAAACAGTGCAACAGCCCGATTTTGAGAATCAAATTACTTAGGCCTTCTTGAGGTTTAAGTCCAATGATTTTGCATATTTTGGCTCCCCAAGATGTTAGCTTTGAAGTCCAGCAAAGAAATTCAAGTTAAATCAAGTGCAAAGTGAAGACTCAAAGCGTTTATGCAAATCTTGCCAGTTTTGCACCGAATCTACCCGGTTATGTTTGCTGGCCATTTTAGTAGGGCTGACCAACAAAACCGGATGCTCGGACCCAGACCCGAACCTCGTTTGGATTGGCGGTTCTGGACCAGGACCCGGTTAGATCGGGATCGGGATCAGGACCGGTTCCTAAAATCAGGACCCAGTTGCAACCGGTTCCGAGTCTGGTCCTGAATGTCATGAACCGAAACCGGTCCCCGTACCCGGTTACCCGGTCCAACAAGCTGAAATTTAAAATAAAAATTAAATATAAAAGAAAATATGTTCAGGCAGCCAAACCTTAAACTCCTAAAGTCCCTCACTGCCTCCAGAAGTCCAGATTCTCTCTCTCTTCGGCCGACCCCTTTCTCTCTCTTCACTCACACTCTCTCTCTTGCACTCACGCTGTAACGCCCCATCCAAAACGGGGCAGGCACGTCACCGCCGTGGATGCCCGATTAGGAACATCCACAAGGCTCTCTAAATTTCTTAACCATAGTTGACCTATTCATAGGCGATAGCAGCGGAAGCTCTTATCAAAGTCAAACTAAAGCTTGGGCAGGGTGATTCTAAAACATGTATTACATACATACTTAATCGTACCCATAATGTTCTTACACATATGTAATCCCAAAAATACATTCAAAGCTGTATTTACTAAACATAATCATAGCATAAACATAGAACGATGCCTGCATTCCCAACTCGGTTCTTCAAAAGTGTTTCACAACTGGCTAGCTTTCGTGATACTCTTACGATCTCTTTTTGCTTCCAAACCTGAAAAATGGTGAGGTCATGAGCTCCCCGGGCCCTACGAATAACCCTTACCTTCCCCATTGTTACATTTTGCACATTAACCGGTTAATACATAATCACACAGTACACGTTTCTTATGACATATAGACAGAACATATCATATAGCATATAGAAAGCTATAAGAGAACATGCATATGCTTCAAGAATCAAAATAAACTCATAACTTCCATATCTAATATGTTCACAACTATCGCAAACACACACAAACACATTTATGTCATGCAGCGGGCAATTAGAGTAGCTTAGTCGTACTTGTCCCATACCAGGTACGATTCAAGGACTCTTGTTTTCACTTAAGTCCCCCAACAAACTCTGTTGTTAGTCTATTCACTAAACTAACCATGATTGTTTTATACCAATCATGTCCTTTGGGCTCATAGTCCTCACTAGAGTCTAAAAGAAAGTAAATTTGCTAAGCAACCTAACGGCCCACCCATAATCATAATTGGCACACACATCAAAGCAACCTTATCACAAAAGTTGACATACTAGCCATAAACACATAACATGTATCTTAAAACATGCTTATCAATCACATATGCATTTTAAAATCAATCACAAGCTCATAGATATTTTGAATGAACCTTCAAATCTAAAACCAAATCCAAAATCCAAAACTAAGATCAAAATTGATTTCATAAGTTATCCAAATTTCAAATACAAACGAAACCCAATTCCATATCACATCCAAAATCCAAATCCAAGCCAAACTAATTCCATAACATATCCAAAGTCCAAATCCAAGCCAAAATCAATTTCACAACACATCACATATCCTTAATTGATTACAAAACTTTTAGTTTAGGGGAATTCAACTCATGACTCATACAAAGAACCATCACAACAGAGAGGTCACAAACACATCCTGGTGGACGGGGCAATACCCACTCAATGTACCAACTAGGGACCCAACGCTCTAGAGTACATGGAGGTCCTCAAATCACAAACTGATGAGTCACATTCACATCCTGGAGTACCAGGGACCCATACAACTCTCACATAATACAAACTGATGAGTCAATTAGCAGATCGGGAAGTGCCAACTCAAGGTACCAACCAACGACTCACACAGCTCCAAACACAAAGACAACTACTTCTATGGCCATAGCCCTAGAACGTTCTGTAATAGCCTCAGACAAGACATGAACTTCTTTCCCCAAAAACGTAACTTAATGAAATGATATAATCACATTTTTATTTTCAAAGAAATTCAATTCCACAATTTTAACAAAAACATAATCAAAACAAAGCATAATTTCATTCAAAATACTTGTCATAAGTTTCCAATAATCCATAGCAATAACTCCCTATTTTAGCGCCTAAAATCATCACAAACATGATCAATATATAATTCATGCATACGAACAACCTGTAATTACACTAAATATCCCAATTCACTCATAAATTCATAATGCAAAAGTCTCATATCCAAAATTCACAAAACTCCGCATAAAAATACCAAATATCAAGAAGAATATACCATATAATTTTCACAATTTTCCAATAATCCAATCCTCCACAAAATTTGAAACAACACCCAAAGTTATAAGTTGAAACAGAACAATTGCAATAAAAAATCCATTACTCATGAAGCACACTTCTAAATTTAATGAAAATTTCCATAAAAGTTAAAAACATCATATAGAACCTATATTAAAATTTTCAGAATTTTAGGCCAAGTGAACAATTGCCAGAAAATTCAAACAGCAACCAAAACTGGCACTAAAACAGGGTAGTTCCATAAAAATTTCACAACTCACAATTTACATATCCAAAATTTATGAAAATTCACAAAACACTGTTAAATAACATGGACATTCTACAAAATTTTTTTATAGTTTTTCTCCAACCCAATAGCTCACAATAATCAAAATATCAACCGAATTTCAGCATGAATTTATATGGCAGATTTGATCAAAAATTCATAACTCACAAACCACAGACCAAATATTCACGAACCTTTACAGGACATTGACCAATATCATGGGTAATGTACAGTACAAATTTCAGGAATTTTCACCAACCCAATAATTCACAAAATTCAAACAGTGCCCACCTGCGTGCAAAATCCGAAATTCAACCCTTTATTCTTCTTCCATTTTGTTCTTCCAACACAAATAATCAATCCAAAAATTCATAATTTAGCATGTATTTGGATGAATTCATAACAAAATCATCAATTCACAACACCCAATTAATCCAAAGATCACACTTAAACATACAACTCATAAAGGTGGATTTCTAAGAGGTGGAATTAGGGTTCTAATCTACTAAACCCTAAAACATCAAATTCAAAGCTTCAATCCTCAATTGATTTCTCAATTTCAAGCATAAATAATCAAATTTATCTTATCCTAATCAATTTTAGCTTGAAGAAAACAAGAATTACTCACCTTAAACTTGCAATCAAAATCAAAAACTTTAATCTTCTCCTCCTCCTCTTCCTCCTCCTCCTCCTCCTCCTCCTCCTCCTCCTTCTTCTTCTTCTTCTTCTTCTTCTTCTTCTTCTTCTTCTTCTCTCTCCCTCTCTCCTGTCTGTGCGTGGGTTGGGGTTGGGGTTGGGGTTTGGGGAAGAAAGCAACAAAGCCCTACCCCCTTTTGATCTCACGTGATATGAGAAAAAAAAAATCCCCCCTCCCTTTTCTTTTTCCTTTTTTTTTGGGGTCACGCCACTAATTTTGACTCATCTTTCCATTTTTTTTTCAAACACCAATAAGCGATATATAATTAGAAACTACTCCCCAAAACATAATAATAATAATAACAACATTGAACATGCACATGTGCCTAAAATAAAATGCATACAGCATACACATAATTTACTTATTTCACATAATTCAAAATAAGTAACAAAAATTTCAGGGCGTTACACACGCTCTCTCTTCCTCTCTCAACTCCTCGGCTTCCTCTCGGTGACCGGTCTCCTCAGCCTCCTCTGGTCGGCCACAACGGCTTAAGGCTAAGGCGTTCGTTGTCAGCGTTCGACCTCCTATGTCCTCTTTCTGCGTTCGACCACGGCGGCTTCCTCTCGGCGTTCAGTGAGTCTCGAATCTCGATCGGCCTCCTCCTCGGCGTTCGTTCTCGGTGTTAATACTCGGCGACCGATGTCGTACACCAATGAGTCTCGAATTTGGTTTATTTCAAGAGAAATATAATTATATATGCTAAACTGTTTAATCTGGTAGTGGGATGCGATTTTGGTGTTTAACTAAATGTAATTTTGGGAGTGACATGCGCAAAATAGAAGCTTAAATGATCAATTCATTTCTTTAATTTTGCCCACCAGTTGTCTTCTTCAATCTACTCTTATTTGATATATATCTTTGAAGGTAAATATGGCTTTGAAGTTTAAACTCAACCATTGGCTTCGAACTACCAACTGAGTCAAATTGAACAATGGCTACCTTGGCTTTGAAGTTTAATTTTGCCCACCAGTTCTCTCGAATTTGGTTTGCTTTTTTTACCAAAAAAAAAACTGATTAAAAATGAAATTAAACATGCCCAAGATAGATATCGTGTTCCCGGTTGTGGAACCGGTCCCAATTGGTTCTGGGACCGGTTCTAGGATTCTTTGAAGTTTAATTTTGCCCACCAGTTCTCTCGAATTTGGTTTGCTTTTTTGACAAAAAAAAAAGGATTAAAAATGAAATTAAATATGTCCAAGATAGATACTGTGTTCCCAGCTGTGGAACTGGTTCCCAATCGGTTCTGGGATCGGGTTCAGAAATCCTGGAACCGGTCCAAAAAGGACTGGGATCAGTTCTTGAATTTCTAGACCCGGTCCAACCAGTACCGGTAACGGTTCCGCAAAAATTGACCGGATACCCAATCGTGCTCAGCCTTACATTTTAGGCTACTTAAAGCTAATTTAACCTTGATTTCTTAATAGGGGGTTTGTACATATCCTGAGGTTTCCCTCTAAGTAAGGAAATCAAGTCTTGGTCAATTCAAAGCAAGAGAAATCTGATGCACAAAACCGGCCAGAATTGGTTCCTTGCACCCGGTTGATTGTTGTGGTGCTTATTCCTTCGTTTTGCCTTCCAATCAAGACTTAGCAACTTCATTGGTAGTTAATAGTAGTTGGGAACACAATCTTGATCACTTTTTGGCCTAGTAAGGTGCACTACCAATGGGAATCAAGGAAAGAAAGGCAAGTGAACTTGGATTGGCTAGCCGAAAAGTGCTTATCCCGACAACCTTTTTCTCTTTCCTCCATGTGCAAGCAGCCTTCTTGGGGCCAATTGAGGAGCTTAGGGATGAGTTTAGCCCTTAATATTTTGATCAGGTAGACTCATTACTTGTAATTAGCTTATTTAAACATGCTTTGTGC
The DNA here is from genome assembly GCA_017589665.1 of Selenicereus undatus. Lineage (NCBI taxonomy): Eukaryota > Viridiplantae > Streptophyta > Magnoliopsida > Caryophyllales > Cactaceae > Selenicereus > Selenicereus undatus. The sequence goes on from JACYFF010002017.1 coordinate 21,368,501, forward strand.
TTAAACAAAATGTAAGCTAGTTTTAAGCTAAGTTAGACGTTTCCTAAGTATGAAGAAACCTCTAATCCTTTCTTGGCAGCCCAGGGGACGTGTATAAGTTAGCTAGTAGCTCTCTTTGTAAAATCAGGTTTGAGCTTTGAGTAAAAGAAGTTGAGCTTTTCTCTTTTGAGTTTCTTAAAACACTTTACTTGCTTATTCTAGCTTAGGATGAATTAGGTGGTGATTAAGTGAGTCTTAACTCTTGTTTAGATGGTGTTTCTGTATCCTAGTTAAGGTTAAGAACCCTAAGCTTGTTCTTGGTGGTAATTTATGTGTCCAAGAATCAGTCTAGATATACTCCATTCTGTTGTCATTCATTTGGATTCATTGTAATTCAAACTTAAGTTCTCTTTGAACTTAACTTACTTACATTTTCCCTTTGAGTGTGAGTTGAATTGGTGCGTGAACACATTAACTTTGGTATCATAGCTAAGTTTCTCCTTGGCCTGGAATTATAAATATTTTTGTGGAGAATAATTTTTCATGTATCTAAATGTGGAATGAAAAAAAGGTGTTGTATTTAGTTGAAAAAAATGTTGCAATTTGATTGACAAAGTGTTGTGCTTGGGTCATAAAAGTGTTGGATATGTCTTTACAAAAATGTTGTATAATCCAGCATGAGACTAATGTGACAAGATCTAAGACAACATTTTAAAAAAATGTTACGTTATAATTAATGCAATGTTTTATCTATATAATACATAATAGCAATCTTGTGGGTCCTACGATGTATCTAAATTCTCAAAAATTAGAAGTTTTCAGCCGTTTGATTAATGGTACTTTTAATAGTCACCGTTAGATTTTCTTTTTAAAAAAAACTATAGTAATTTTAAGAAAAGAATTATTAAAAGAAAAAATAACAACCTTTAGATCAATGATAGATGTTCCATACAAAATAAACTTTTTTCAGTCAAACTAGGATTCTAAGCATAAGAATATTCCATAAAAAATAAAATCTTCTTTAAGAAAATAAAATCTTCTAAGTTACTCCACATAATTTTGGGGCAAATTGCAACATCTATTTTTGTCATTCGCAAAAATGAAATATCTACGACACTGCATGCCTTGATTTTTTTGGGTTGTTCCAGTAATAATATTTATTAACTTAAATTTATATAGCATATCTTGACTTCATAGTGTGTGGCAAATGAATTTTTAAAAAACATCATAGTGTATGCCAAATGAATTTTTAAAAAGCATAGAGGTAGCAAATGGTATATTTCAAAAATCAATTACTGTCATAGTCACTATTATATTGTATCACTTGGATCCTTAATAGCAATGTGCCCATTATATTCATATACATAAGTTTTTATTAATACTTTTAACAATGTACATGATATGATATGATACGATATAATATTAGCAGTATCATGTCCATGGAGATGCATGGGAAATCTCAAAAATTTTCTGTTGTAGTAATTATCAAGTTTTTTTATGTTTAATGGCAAACAATTATTAGATTTTTATGGTAGATAAGATATATAATATCAAAAATTGTGTATGTGAGTGTGTGTCTTTCTAATATTTCACATTAGGAGCCAAAATTTGATCAAAATTGGAAACTAACTATGTATTATAGATTATCCATAATTGGAGCATTTATTTTATTGTAATATAATAGATTGATTTTAGCAATGTTAGAAGTAGCATGTAATATAATTTCTTTGATAAAAAATAAGACAATATAATATTTTATCATTATTGGGCATTGGC
>JACYFF010002017.1:21375255-21443960 GCA_017589665.1 Selenicereus undatus
CAGATCAAGCCCAAAATGAAGCCCAGCTGACTACCAAGTCCGGGTCCAGTTAAAATTCGAGTCAAAGCCTAAACCGAGACTTAGGACGACTACCAAGTCAAGCCACGACCTAAAAGGCCGAATGACGTTCAAGTGATGGCGCGGTCAAAAGTCAAAGTCAAAGTCAAAGTCAAAGGTCAAAGTCAACATTGACTCACAAGTCAAACATCAAAGACGACTCTCAAGTCAACGTCCGGTTAGAGCTCGAGGCGACTTCCAAGTCAATGCTCGGTTCAAGCCCGGAAGACTCCAAAGTCAAAGTCAAACAAATGAAAGTCAGGTAGCCTAGGATAAGGCCTGATTGAAAGGTCCAAAACCTAGGTCAAAGCCCATAACCCAAGTCAAGGCCTGTCTTGACTTGGGAGGAGGGGTTTCCCTACAAATAGGTCCCCACCCCCTTTGTTTCAAGGGTTGGAAAATCCATCCTTGAGAGAAAGAATAAGAGGAGTTTGTATCTATAGAGATTGTAACCCAATTGAATCTATAAAAATTCAATCTTTGTAATTTGTGATTACAATATATATATATATATATATATATATATATATATATATATATGTATATATATATATCTTTATCTTACAAATGCTAGAATGGGTGAATGCCTAAAAATGCTTCCCTCCCTCAATCCAAGCTTCTCATTAATCCAAACTTTACAACCGTTGATCAAAATCTTAGGTAATCTCAACCCTTGAATTTATCTTGATAACTGTCAATCTCTCCCTTTTTATTGGGTACATTACGTCTCAGGTTCGATTCCCCCCTCCGTCATTGTATTGTACTCTTTACTGGACATATTAGGTCTCAAGTTCTATTCCTTCCTCCCTCATTATATTGTATTGCCCTTTGTGGCTCCTACGGATCAAAACGTTTTTGATTTCTATCATTATTATTAATATATTGTATTTTTCAATACAAATATAAATTTGAGCATGTATTATTAGAGATAATAGAATAATAAATACAATTTTCATGATTATTTTCATTATTACTATCGTTGTTGTTGTCATCATTGTCGATATCGGCAATGTTATCTTCCTCTTTGAATTTGATAACGTAGTCAATATTAATTATGATCATCTAATCATCAAAGAGATTAGGAGATTATAATGGACATAAATTTTTTATTATTTCATTATTATAGAATAAGTTCATATTTTAGAAGTTTTAACTTAAGAAAACTGAATTATAATTACTGAACAAGCCGTAAAACCTTATGTGACACCTTATTATTAACACATAATATGATATACACATTTATATAGAAATAATAAACATTTTTTATTTCCATGATTATTATTATTATTTTGTATTTTTTTGATACAAATATACATAGAGCATGTATTACTAGAGATAATAGAAATATAAATATGATTTCCATAATTATTTTCATTGTCACTATTGTTGTTGTTGTCGCCATTGTCATTATCGTTATTGTTATCTTTCTCTTTGAATTTGATAACATAGCCAATATTAATTATGATCATATATATGTAAGGATTGTGCTAAAAAATTGCATATTGTAAGCATAATATAGCATACTGCAAGGGTTGAATGTGAAATATAAAAAAAATTAAAAATAAAACACGATCATCATATTATGCCCGTGAAGCTGAATTTCTTTCACATTTAATATAATCTATTTAACATAAGAAAATAAACGAAATATTTTTCTTTTTCTTTCAAAGCATACATATCTTATAATTATATTTAATTCATATAAATCTTAAAAGTATAATTAATGTTTTAACGTTTCAAACAAATTGACCAAAATCTAATCTATTTAACGCATAAGAAAAAATGAAATAATTTTTGTTTTCTTTTAAACCATACAAATCCAATAATCAAATTCTCTTCATAAAGCACCTAAAATTATAATTAATCTTTTACCGTTTAAAATAAAATGCCTCAAATCGTCATAATACTTCAAACTAAGAAATATTTCAACTCACAAATCTGAACTCAACCCATCTCTTCCAAGACAATATAAGGGCATTGGAAGTTTATATCAAAACCCATAAAACTATTACGTTGACCTAAAAACCAAATGTACAAATTATGAATACATAATTATATTAGCACTCCTTCATGAACCACTTTAAATAGCCAAAAAGTTATATAGTAGCATAAATATAATGTTCAAATTATTTTCGTTGATAGACAAATTTTATTTGTGTTCCATGCGAAACTAAAACTAGATCGACTTTAAAATAGTTTCTACCTAACTTCACTAGAGAATTAACGGCTTCATAAATTTTTACTCACCAACAAGAAGAGGATGTGGACTTTTTGTCATTGATGTCAGAAATTGACTTATCATCACCCTATTTAGCATGCTTTGTAACAAATTCACTATCTATTGTCTCCATCATACTTATATAGACTTTTTTCACAATTATATAGTTTTCAAATATTAATCTCATTAATTATGCAGGAAGTGTTTGTATACGTAACTTTTTCATTGAGTTTTTCCATTATCTCCTCTAAATTATAATATTAATCATGTCTACCATAACTATTCGTTTATTATTTCGATAACATATCTACAAAATATTTATTTGAACATACTCCGTGCAAAGTACGGGTCCAGACTAGTATATATATATATATATGTGTGTGTGTGTGTGTGTGTGTGTGTGTGTGTGTGTGTGTGTGTGTGTGTGTGTGATAATTTTGTGCTCATTTTAGGATGTTATTGAATTTTATTTTTTGCTGTGTGTCAAAATTTTGAAGTGAACTTTGGGAATCCATGATAAATTTGAATCCTTTTTTCTGAATGTTTTAGATACTTATTAGAAGTTTTTTACGAGTTTATTTAGACTTTCATTTTGCAATGTGTAATTTCATTATTTTCAATCAATTTAGGGGATCTTTAAAAATGTTACACAAATTTTTACGTCAGTTCATCTGATGGAGGTATTATGGTGAAATGAATTCATGCATGAACGACTTTTTAGAGGTTTTAGAGTAACTAAATATTTATTTTAAAGTGATTTTTTAATTTGCGAGTGACTAATAAGGATAGATTAATAAAACTCACCCTAAATAACTATATCAGTTACCCATAAATTTAGTAAAGGCGCACAATACCTCTTCAGTAAAATGGTTCTATACATGACCTACTAAATTTCAAAATGTTAAAGCAAATTTGCCATTACAAAAATTTGGTTGAGGTTTCCTAAGTGTTTTCCAACGAAATTGACATTGGGTCTATCTTTTCACAAAGATGAGACAATAGTGTGCATAATTACAAGCTAGTGTTCGTATTAGCTAGGGATGACAATAGATGAGGCCTGGGTCACCCTTTTTTTTTTATTTTAACATAGACCCAAAATTGCAATAGACCCAACGAGTTTGAAAAGATGAGATTTAGACCTAGATCTTATGAGACTAACGAGCCAACGGATCCTTAGTAGATCTCGACTATTTTTTAGATTGAAGAACTGTTGCAAAAGATTTTATTTTTTATTTTTTCCATATCGTAACATGAATTCTCACATTCTAAACACAAAGAATTAGATTTAAAAGATATCCATTTGATACAAAAACAATGCTCCTTCAAAGTTCAAATGCATCTGAATGCATGTTGCGAGAATTAGCATATGTTTTATCCTCTGTGAGAGTCTAGGCGAGTAAATAGCGTCTAGGTATATCAAAGAGTGAGAGATGCTACGGAGAAAGCGAAAGCAACTAAGCTAGTGAAGAAATTAGTACAGTAGAGAGAGACTCAGGATGAGGAGCAATGGCCGTGACTGTGAGGGAGCAGTGCAACGCAAGGCAACAATACAAAGAAGATTTTAGTCACTTAAACTTAGGGTTTAGTAAATTTTCAATTTTTTAAAAATAAAATATATTAGTGAGTAAGGTCTGAATTTTAATTTTTCAGAACCGAACCTAGACCTACTCAAGGCCACCCAGACCCAAACCTATTTAAGAGCTTTTGGATCCCGTTTAATTGGATCCAGACCTTTTAATTAGGTTGAGTCTAATGGATCTAGGTCAGTCCAAAATCTAGTGCCATCTCTCTTATGAGCAGTATAAAGTAAAAACTACAATAATGTGTAACACTTGACACCAATCTCATTTTGTGCAAGATAACTTTGATAAGTAATTTCATGCTTATCAATAATAATCACCATAAAGTGCTTCATACTTGTCCATTAAATGTAATTAAATATGAATCGCAACTTTTTATGTTGACTTGACCTTGACTTTGACTTTTTGCTCCAATGCTTAATCACTGAGCAAATTGACTAATAATACAGTTGATAATTTCAATTCATATATATAGGTATGCACTTCTACTTATCGTTTAAACATTAAACTTTGCGCAAATAATACTGTTTATTACAAGAACTAAATATTGTAGTTAACACATCAAAATATGTATACTAAGCATGTATTCAACACGGACCTGCTCAATGGGCCAGAGTTTCGCTGGACTTGCCCCTAAAAAATGAGGGCAAGGGTCGATTTTTTTTGGTGTTGGACCTGCATTGACCCTCAAATTGAGGGTACTTGAATATGACGAGTGGCGGATGTCGATAGAGGTTTAGATCCTTTGACCTGACCCGCTGATCATCACCATTTCAAAGCAATTAACATTTAAAATCAAAATAAAATACTTTAGATTTCATTTGTTTAAAGTCTTTCGTTTTCTACTTTTTCGTCCCCTCTTAGCCTCCACCCCTCTCATTCACCTATGCAAATCTCATGGCTTTTAACCTTCTAATGTCCTTTGGTGATGTTTTGAGTTGTCGTTTTAGTAAACTAATTTTTTGATCACTAAATTACAATAGGGCTGTCAAACAGGTCAGGTCGGGTCGAATTCGTGTTCGTGTTGAACTTAAACGCATTGAGAAATCCTAGACTTGAACCTAACCCGTTTATTAAACGGGTTGAAAATTTTGACCTCTACCCGTTTATTTTTTGAACCGGTTGATCTGAAATTTAACTATTAACCTGTTTAATATAAACGTGTCAGGTTTAGGTTATCTGGTTACCTGTTTACCTACTTTATATTTTGATTAAAATATAATTATCGAGTATTATAAATCAATTTTTTGATTTTAATATAGCATCATAATGCAAACATTGTCTGTGATTCACAAGAATCACGATCATAAAACAAATATCAACTTTATTAAATCCCATATATTCACAGTTCCACCAAAAAGTACATGATAATCGGGTAAACTAATCAACTTATTTAATCTACTTAATTAAACGGGTTAGATAGGTATTTTTTCGTATCAAAATTCTCAACTTGAACCTAACCCAATTAATTAAACGGGTTACAAGTGTCAACCCATTTAAATAAACGGGTTAAAAATCTTTACCCAAATCTATTTAATTTTGTGTTTGGTTTGAGTCAGTAATCGTATATGGTTAACTTTTGACAGCCCTAAATTACGCATTAAAATGTTTGAATTACAACATATTTCATTGGAACATTACATGAGCACTTAGTATATTGTCTAGTATGATATTTAGTGTAGAATTTTATAATAAAAATAAAACATAGTGAAAAATCTCACTTGCTACATAAGAAGATTTGAAGGTCAGGTCCCACTCGATGATCCGAGGATATCCGCAGGGGCAGGGTATGCCGATCTGCATGAGGGTCGAGTAGGGTGAGGATCGAGAAACTATATTTGTCGACCCTCGTGACTCAACCTTTAACCTACCCCGACTGTCAATATGATAAGCTCCATTTCAATAATAGGTCAAAAGTCAAGACATGAAAACTGACGGTGTTACACAATGATGGGTTGAACTTTAGTGTAATAGTAATACTTGGGATTATGAATTTTTAGGATTAATATATAGGATCAGTGAATGTTTAAAATGTTGACAAATAGGGGAAGGGGGTAATGACAAAATACTTTCGTTTGTAAGTAGTTATAAGGTCATCAAAGTACTAAAAAAAAAGGAGTCCGTATCCAGAACTAAGTTTTTGATTCAGTACCGAACTATTGTGAAGTTTCCCACTTTAATGCCATTATGTTAATGTATTTTTTTGGAATTTTCCGTTGAATGATTATATATGAAACTTGTTATTGTCCCTGGTAAATTGGGAAAAAAAAAATAATACTGCTAGTTCAGTGGCGTATTTGAAAGAAACAAATAGGTTGGTGACAAATTGAAAAGTCATTAAAAACTTCGTTGCATTTTTGTTCATGAACTCATTTGTTAACCTTTTAAAGGTTGAACGGTCGTGTATGTTAATTTTAAAAATTAATGATACCAAATATATTATTGCACTAAACTTTAACAAACCATTATGTAAATTTTTCAATACGAGTGGCGATGATTGATAAAGTACTTGATAGCCATGGTGTTGTGTTAAATATTTAGTATTACAACAAAAATACAATTTTATTGTGGGTTCCGTTTGTGTGGAGTTTGAAAATATTTAACTATACGTAGCCTTATCTTTATAAGTATCCTATTTAAGATTTGAGAAAATATTTAAAACTAAAAATCTTTTGATGCAAAAAGGAGCGAAACAAGAAACAAACTAAAAAGCCGTAACAAAAAATAAATAAAAGAGGAAAGCACTGTATGACAAATTAATATTAATATTAGCATACACAAGTACTTGTATTGTCTTAAAGATTTAGTATTATTAATATTCATTTAGTTCTACGGGTGGACAATGTTTTTGTTAAAAGAAAATAGAACAATTAAAAACGAAAGCATGTAATTTTGATAGCTACATATACAATTTAACTTGTGTGTTTTATTTATTTGACTAAATTTACTTGATTATATTGCTATTTACATTTAAGGATTCAAGTTATCAGAAAAAAATAATTATAAAATTTTGACATGAATAGTGCGTTGTTATTATTATTGTTACCACCACAGGATAATGATGATGATTTTTTCCCCTTATTTCTTTTGTCTTGTGCTCCATTTAATTGGGGTTGTGAACTTATAAGAGGTATAGCTAGCTGTCTAACAGTAAATGTTCTCCATTCATACTATTCGAAAACAAAAGTTTGTTTGAGTGTAATAAATTTTAGCTCACTTAAATTAATTTATATTGATATTAGATTACAAAGATTACGATATTAGGTTATTGTAAAATAATTTGTTTCCTCCCATTTTCTGTTTTTCTCTTGGGATTTTCGGGAGGGGGTGGATTGAGATCGAAAGACCTTCAATAATTCTGTTAGTTGCTCGTATGTGCAAAATTTTGGTGATGGAAAGTTAATAGGGGCGCAAATAATTGTCTTTTTGCAGATGAGGGTAGCATATGTGGGGGAGAGAACTCTGGCAGTGAGCTTGACCTGCTGTAAAAGGGAGGGCGAAATGGTCAAACTCTGCGAGGTGTTTGAATCGTTGAAGCTTAAGATCATTACTGCTTATATTACCTCTGTTTCAGGGAAGCTTTTGAAGACAGTATTTGTTGAGGTTACTTCGCTTACCCTTTTTTCTTTAAGAAAGTAGTTTAAAGTTTTTGTTTTCCACCACCATATATTTATGAATTGCGATGATGATGATTGATAATTGGTGAGCTTGAGTTGGTATCCAACCTAATCAGTGAAGAAGATTTTGGAATCTGGATTCCCATTAAGAGTTATGTAGCGCTTCGTTCTTTTATTTTGTTTCCATATATTGGCTAAATTACGCCAATTGGTGTTCCATTTCAATTAAACATGGTAAATGGATCATTCGGTTCGGGTACGAGTTGAGTTAAGTTTGGGATGAACCATGTTTTGGGTTGAGAAATATTTCAGGTCGGTTCAGTTTGGATTGAGTGAACTTCAGTTCGGGTCGACTTCAGTTCAACCGATTTTCAGTCCATTACACTTGTCAATACAAAAATAAGCAATTTTATAGAAAATTTCGGATCATGTATGGTTTGGTTCTGGTCAATTCGGGTTCGGGTCCATTGGGTGAGCCTATTTCAGATGTCGAGTCAGGTATGGGTTCGGGCCGTTCAGTTCGGATTTCCGGTCTCGAGTAAATTTTGTGAGGTCTAATTTCAATGTAATAATATTGAAGTTTTCACACCTTTAAAACGTTGGAGTTGAAGCTAAATCAGTAATCTCGTTAAAAACTTGTGTACAAATTATTAGTTAGAGTTGGACAAAGTTGACCTGACACAATTATTGACCTAAAATCGATATGGAGTTAAGTGAATTTCGGTATAAATTTTCAACCCGATTAATTAAATGACCTGTTTAGTTACATGTGTTAGGTTTAGGTTGAAATTCTCGACATGAAAAAGTATCTATTTAACCCGTTTAAACAAGTCAACTCCTTTTCTTATTTGTCATTTATCCTTTTACTTTTTTTATTAGATAATTAAGAATACAAAAATTAAAAAAATATGAATTCTGATGAATCAGAGAGTTTTAGAGAGTAATTGGTTAAGTACTTTGTAAACTTAATTTTTAACGTTATGTAATTACGTATTAGTTGAAAATGTTAAATGCGTAAATGGGAAATTAGGTAACTGAATTTGATCTGTTTATCTTAAATGGGTAAAGAAGGTTAACCTGTTTAAAAATTAAATGGGTTAGGTCAAAGTTTTTCAATCTGTTTAATTCGGGTTAGGTTCAGGTCAAGAAATTTTCAACTCGTTTAAGTTTGACAAGAACATGAGCTCGAGTCGACCTGACCTATTACCCAGCTCTAGTACTAGTCTGACGTCAACTTTTTTTTTTTTTCTTCCAACGATGTCTCATAAAATGTTTTTCTTTTTTAGATCTAAAATGTTGTGAAATCTTCCAGAGTGGTCTTGAACCTTTTGGAATACACTTGAATGTTCTAGAATGTTTTAGAACCTTCTGAGCACTCTAAAGTCTTCTAGACTGTTCTAGAACCTTCTAGAGGGGTTAGGACCTTGTGGAGTATTTTAGGAACTTCTAGGTTGTATTGGGATACTCTAGATGCTCCACACTATTCTACATGTGTGTAGTATCGAGGATATTTATATAAAATATTCTCAAAGTGTAATAATAACTGTAGGATCGAATATATCTTCACAATCCAATAAGGAGGTAAATGTATATATAAACTCCAAAGGGGCTCATTTGTAACTAAGCTATTCAACGCATTCCAAGTTCGATACAAAACATTCTCCCAAACTCGCTCTCTCTCTACTTTCTCTGTCTAAGCTCTTTTGAGCGTGTGTGTGCTTATTTGGTTTCTCAAGTCTAAGTTAGTATCACTCAAGGCTTACTAGCAAACTAAGGAGAGGTCTTGAGTGAGTTAGCTAGTGTCGCATAGGTTTGATTTTGTGTGAATTAACAACCCGTAACAGTTGGTATCAATGCCTAATTTGAGAGATCATAACTTCAAGTGTGATCGATACCAACCCTTAACAAGGTGGCAAGAAGCATAATGACAAGACCAAGTACGTGATGGTTGTTCGCGCCAAAAATGAGCTATTTTTAAGGTACTTTAACACCAGTTTTACGCTCGTTTTAATCGTATTTTTAAGGTTTTTAATTGATTTTATTGTGTTGTGTAGGTTTTGAATAATTTTGGAAAAATGTCGTAAAATGCAAAGAAAAATGGTGGAAAAATGTCGGAAATTGAAGAATGGGTTGAATTGACTTGAACCGGCCCAAAAATACGAAATTACCAGCCCAAAATAAAAAAAAAAAACGGACTAGAAAAGCTAGAAAAAACCAGACCTGCCCAACCCTCACATGCCTGCTCAGGTGCCTGGCACATGACACCAACATAAACCCCCCTCCCCTTCACTCTCTCTCTCCTCTCGATTACTCAATCCTCGAAACCCAACCTAGAGAACGTGAAGCCCTCTTCTTCGACCTCCATCTCCATGCCCACCTTCAGTTTCTCTCTCTCCTTGACAGCTCATCACCTTCTCATCGTCATCCACCACAATTTATGCTTCAGTTGCCACGACACCCTCCATTGCTATCTCCTTCATCCACCGTCCATGGCACCACGCATCGAAGGGTTGAAAATCAAGTGGTTCGAGTATAAATTCAAGCTAGCAGGCGCCATTGAGGAGGTTATAGAATCTTAGGTTTAATTTTCGTTCAATTTTTGGAGCCGTTGTCGGGGACGACAGCTCGAGATTAGGCCATATTTTCATTTTCGTAGTTACTTTGGTATTTGTTGTTTTGTTTTGGTTTGGTTTGTTAGTCATTGTGTTTTGATTTGTTTAGTTTTGCTTGTTATTTTCCCTTGTGCTTACTTCACTTTGCTTTATGGTTATTTCTTAGAAAAACTTCAAAATCCAAAAACATTTGAAAAAGCCTAAAATTCAAAAAAAAATTGAAAAGCTTCAAAAATCACTAAAAATTGGAAAAGTCAAAATTGAAAAGAAAATTTTGTTTTTAGAAAGACTTGTAAACCAAGAAAAAAAGACCCAAAAGAGGATGTCTGCCAGTGAAGGTGTGGGGTTTTTATGACTAGTTGGATTAGGGACCCCGAAGACCAACGACTTGTTAGGAGTGAACCTGACCCTGACATAGAACCCGAACTTGAACCTAAGCTTGAATTAGGAAACATGGCACAAGAGAGGACTTTGAGTGATATTTTCTATCCTTCTAGGACTACTTTGCCATCATGTTTTGTTGTGCCTGTTCTTCCACCAAATGTGACCTTTGAATTGAAACCCCATTATACTCAGATGCTCCCTAAATTCATAGGTTTAGAGGATGCGTATTTGTTTTTAAGGGAATTTGAAGAAGTCTGCTCTATGATGCATTTCCCTAATATTCCCATTGATGTTGTACGAATGAAATTAATTCCTTTTGCTTTGAAAGATTCTGCTAAACGATGGATGTATGGCTTGGTTGCTAATTCTATTACTTCTTGGAATGATTTGTAAGATTGTCCTTAAGAAAGTATTTTCCTAATGCCAAGACTGTTAAGTTGAGGAATGAAATCAATCAATTTGTGCAACTTGATAGGGAATCATTTTGGAAATATTTGGATAGATTCAAAACTTTGTTGGCTCAATGTCCCCATCATGGCTTAGACCAAGCACGTTTGTGCCATATTGTATATGAAGGACTTGACCAACAGACTAGGACCATGGTAGAGTCCATGTGTTAGGGTGGTTTTCTTTCTGAGAGCCCTACAACTGCTTGGGAGTTTCTAGAGGACTTGGCTGAGAAAACCATCCAGTGGAAAACTGCTCGTGATGACAACCTAAGTTCTAGGTTAGCAAGGGGTGGTTTGCATTCAGTCTCTGATGTGAGTCACTTAGAGTCTAAGATTACTGTCTTAGAAAACATGTTGAAGGGATTATCTCCCCAGATGTCCCAGCTATCTTAGACTTCTACAGTGTCTTGTTCACATTACCAAGCTTTAGATTATTCATTGAGTGCTTGTCCTTATTTTGCTCATCAGTTAGCAACTGAACAAGAACAATCAAGTATGGCTTTTCAGAGACCTAAGAATGACCCTTTTTCCCCTTATTATAACCCAGGGTGGAGGAATCATCCTAATTTTTCATGGAATAGTGGACCTAATGCTGTGGTTCCTAATTCCCAGCATGGGATGTTTCCGGAAACAATTCCCAGCCTATTTCTCACCCTTCACACTCTTTTCAAAGACTGGCTTTCTTAGGTGCACCTAATGCACCTAGACCTCCACCTCCTGTAGCTCAAGCTCAACCTCTTCCAGGCTATGCTGACATTGATAAATTAGAGAGGAGAATTAATAACAATGTAGAGAGAATGATTAATGCTAACATGGAAAAAATGATGAGAATGATGACTGAGCAGTTCTCTCAGTTAGCATCATCTTCTAGGGAACCAGGTACCTTTTTGAGCCAACCTGAGGTGAACCCCAAGGGTCATGCCTCTTCTTCTTCTAGTAACCACAATGAGCCGCTAAGAAAGGTGAATGCGGTTATATCTCTCCGTTCTAGTCGAGAGGTTGATAACCAAGTGAGGAATCCTAATGAACCTTGCGGGTTTCCTCATCAGTTCTTTCAGAATTCTTCCCCCTCTTCTACTCGAGAGACTGGTCAATCCAGTCAGTCAGTGGATACTCCTGATGGTGTCTCCAATGCTTTAGATAGTCCTTCCTCTCAGTCACCCTCTAAGGAAGAGGAGCCTCAAGAAAAAGACTCATCTGGCTCAGCAAGTTCTTCACCGCCTAAAAGTTCTTCTTCCCCTTCTTCTGAGAAAATCCAGATACTTTTGCCTCCTTTCCCCCATAGGTTGAAGAAGAAAGATTAGGATCATATTGAGAAGATAAGAGAGACTTTCTCCCAAGTTAAGATCAATATTCCCTTACTTGATGCTATTCAGCAGATGCCTCCTTATGTTAGATTCTTAAAAGACCTATGTACTACAGAGAAAGCAACTGGTGTACCTAAGAAGGCTTTCTTGACTTCTTGTGCTAATTCTATCCTCTCTCAGATACCAGCAAAATATAAGGACCCCGGTTGCCCTACTGTGTCTATAGTCATAGGGGACCAACTCATTCACAGAGCATTGCTTGACTTAGGGGCTAGTGTCAATTTGATTCCCTTTGTTGAGTATGAGAGGCTAGAGTTAGGTGAGCTGAAACCTACCAGGATGGTCATTCAGTGGGTTGATAGATCAACTAGGATACCCCGGGGGATAGTTGAGGATGTGTTGATTAGAGCGGGTGAATTTATTTACCCAGTGGATTTCGTTGTGATTGAAACTGAAAAGGTGCCCAATCTAGCTAATCAGGTCCCTGTGATTCTAGGGCGTCCTTTCTTGGCCATTGCCAATGCCCTCATTAACTGCAGGAATGGTATGATGAGATTGTCTTTGGCAATATGACTGTGGAATTGAATATTTTTAACATGCAAAGACACCCTTCTGGATTTGATGATATGGAATTTTCTACTCTTAACTGGGTAGGAGATTCTGCATTTGATGATGCTTTGGATGACGTACTTGCTATTGAGTATGAGTCATTTCTGATAGATGATGAGCCAGAATATGATGTGTTTGAATTTGATGGCTTATACTCTACTGCTGACTATTTACTCACTGCTATGTCTGAATCTGTTGCTGACTCTGTTTCCCCTATTGTTCTTGAATTGAAACCCTTTCCTGATTCTCTTAAGTATGCATTCTTAGGAGCCGATGTATCCTTACCTATTATTATAGCTTTTGATTTGGATCGGGACCAAGAGGACAAACTCATTTCTTTGCTTGAGGAGAACAAGGAAGCTATAGGATGGACTTTAGGGGATATTAAAGGCGTAAGTCCTTCTGTTGTGCAACATGGAATCCATCTAGAGGACCACACTAAGCCTTACCGGGATCGACAAAGACGTTTGAATCCCACTCTCCAGGAAGTAGTCAAGAAGGAGGTTTTGAAATGGTTAGATCATGGGGTCATTTATCCTATATCTGATAGTGAATGGGTTAGCCTTGTTCAGATTGTTCCTAAAAAGACCGATATCACCGTGGTCCGGAACGATAAGAATGAGCTAATCCCTACTCGAGTTCAATCTGGGTGGCGAGTGTGCATAGATTATAGAAGATTAAATACCGCCACTAGAAAAGACCATTTTCCCCTTCCCTTCTTAGATCAGATGTTAGAGAGATTAGCTGGGCACTCCTATTATTTCCTAGATGGATATTCTGGTTATACTCAGATCTCTATTACTCCTGAGGATCAGGAGAAGACTACTTTCACTTGCCCATTTGGAACAAATGCTTTTAGAAGAATGCCTTTTGGACTATGTAATACCCCTGCTACCTTTCAAAGGTGCATGATTTCCATTTTCTCAGATTTAATTGAACAATGCATGGAAATTTTCATGGATGATTTCTCCGTGTTTGAATCTTCTTTTGATCATTGCTTATTTAATCTGAGAAAAGTGTTAGAAAGGTGTACGGAGAAAAATTTGACCTTACATTGGGAGAAATGGCACTTTACGGTTAGGAAAGGTATAGTCTTAGGTCATATTATTTCCCAAGATGGAATTGAGGTAGACAAAGCTAAGACTGACCTGATCATCAATCTTCCCCCTCCCATTAGTGTGAAAGAAGTGCGGTCTTTCCTTGGACATGCAGGCTTTTATAGACGTTTCATTAAAGATTTCAGTAAAATTACAAAGCCTTTGTCCAATCTGTTAGCTAAGGATGTGCCATTCTATTTTTCTGAAGAATGTCATGAGGCATTTTCTAAGCTTAAGAAGGCCCTCACCTCTGCTCTTAGTTTCCATCCTCTAATTTGGGGAGAGCCTTTTGAATTGATGTGTGATGCATCTAATTTTGCTCTTGGGGTTGTGCTAGGACAACGTATTGATAGGAAACCCCATGTGATTTATTATGCTAGTCACACATTGAATGATGCCCAGCTGAATTGCATTGTTACCGAAAAAGAATTCTTGGCTGTCGTTTTTGGTTTTGAAAAGTTTAGACCATATCTGATTGGATCACATGTGGTTGTTTACACTGACCACTCTGCCCTTAAGCACCTTCTCTCTAAGAAGGATGCTAAGCCTAGACTTGTAAGATGGATTTTGCTTTTATAAGAATTTGCCTGTGAAATCAAGGACGAGAAAGGTTCTGGAAACCTTGTAGCTGACCATCTATCTAGGATCATCTGTGAGAGTGAGTCTAGTGTCTCTAAATGCTTCCCTGATGAGCAATTGTATGTTGTTCACCCCGATCCTTGGTATGCTGATATTGTGAATTACTTAGTTACTAGTAGGATCCCTGAGGGTTGGACTAAGAATGACAAAGATAGGTTCTTTCATCTTGTGAAATTCTTTGTTTGGGATGACCCATATCTGTTTAAATACTGCTCTGACCAAGTCTTTATGAGGTGCATACCTGACCATGAAATGAGAAATGTCATATCTTTCCGTCATAACCAGGCCTGTGGGGGGCATTTTAGTGGAAGGAAGACAGCAACCAAGATTCTTCTATGTGGATTTTACTGGTCGACTGTGTTTAGAGATGCATTTGAATATGGCAAGAGTTGCCCTAGATGCCAGCAGCTAGGTAGGATAATCAGGAAAGATATGATGCTACTGACCCCCATCATTGTAGTGGAGGTTTTTGATGTGTGGGGTATTGATTTTATGGGACCATTTTCAATATCTTTTGGGAATGAGTACATTTTGTTAGCTGTGGATTATGTTTCTAAGTGGGTTGAGGCCATCCCCTCCAGGACTAATGAAGCTAAAGTGGTTGTGAAATTTCTTAGGGAGAATATCTTTGCTCGATTTGGCATGCCCCGAGCTCTCATTAGTGATCAAGGTAGTCATTTTAATAATAGATCTTTTGATGCCTTACTGATAAGGTATTCTATAGTCCACAAACTTGCTACTCCCTACCACCCCCAAACCAGTGGCTAGGTTGAAGTGTCCAATCGGCAGATTAAATAGACTCTAAAAAGGACTGTGAGTTAGCATAGGAAAGACTGGGCTGATAAGTTGATAGATGTTCTCTGGGCATACATGACAACTTTCAAGACTCCCCTCGGTGTGTCACCATATAGGGTAGTTTATGGTAAGCCTTGCCATTTACTTGTGGAGATAGAGCACAAAGCTTGGTGGGCCATTAGAAAGCTTAACTATGACTTGACTGAGGCGGATGACAAGATACAACTATAATTGAGTGAGCTCGATGAGATTAGAGTTGAGGCTTATGGGAGTGCTCGATTGTACAAAGAGAGGGCAAAGTTGTTTCCTGATCGACAGATTTTGAGAAAGGAATTTGCCCCGAGAATGAAAGTACTCTTGTATGACTCTAGGCTTGATTTATTTTCAGGGAAATTGAGGTCTTGCTGGATGGGTCCTTATGTTGTCTCACATGTTTTGCCCTATGGTGCAGTTGAAATTCAGGACCCGCAGATTGGTGCCTAGTTCAAAGTGAATGGCCAGTGTTTGAAACCATTTCTAGAGTTGCCGAGCCAAGAGGATGTGGAGTGCCTGATACTCCATGACCCGTGCCATGATCAGTGACTGAGATCTGAGATAGTTTGGGTGTGCTTAGCACCCAACCTGGTTTGCCAGAAACTCCTTCTCTTCTCTCTCTTTGTTTCTCTTTTCTTCTTTCTTTTCAGTTTATTCTTGTATAGTTTAGTATTTTCCTTACTAGTCTGGACCCGTGCTTTGCACGGTGCGTACTACGGTAGATAGTTGGTGTTTGTGTATGTGTGTGTGTGTGTGTGTGTGTGTGTATAGAGCGACAGAGAGAATCAAAATAATATAGGAATGTTCAACTGAAACTCAAATTTATTGAAAGATATAAGTAGATAGCAATTTTATGCACAACCTTAAAACTCAATAATTAAAACAACAGATTATTGTAAAAGACATGATGTAAAGTATGATAGAGATTATAGGTAGTCCAAATGTAACTAAAATCATGCTAAACGACATGTTGATATGTTAATTTGTGGCGCCAATGACAGAGAATCTACCTTCTCTTCTTGTACCTACAGTAAAAATTAAGTTTTTAGTAATTATTTTATTAACAATGATATAATTGAAGCCCATAATTGCATCATGTGTACCTAGCATCAGTATTTTGTAAGTAAAACTCCTCATCCTCCCAACTAACTGGCGTAATAAGAGTGATAAGCAATTCTACCTCATGGTATCGTGGAGGCTCCAGAACTAATACCCATGGTTTTCCTATATAATCATCTATAATCGCATATAGAGATAGATGACCCTATGGCTGCAGAGATTATTCTCATGAGATAGTTAGTAATTGAAAAATAAACTGTGCAAAATGTTGTGAATAGTGCAATACCTGAGCTGCATATGAATCCAATTCTGTTATAATTGTATGCAGAAGAACCCGAGCATCCTCATGACGAACAATAAATGTTTTATATCTTGTATGATCTCGTAATAAAACCCTGAAGATGTACCTATAATTCATATAGAAGAACATTGTACGTAATAATGTACACAGACAACTTGAAATGTATGATGAAGACTACTTAACAATAAAAACCCATTGTCTATACCTTCTCTGAGTTAAACTTGGAGTTGCACATGCACAATAAGGTACATTTAGAGCAAATACATAAGTGTTGACACTTTTTTCGCAAATAGTGCAAGCGTCATAAAGCAGTGGCTAGATCTCGTCCATATATGCAAAAATGCGAAAATATCTAACCTGTATATAGTAAAATAGCATTACGTTTTATCTAACCTGTAAGCATGAAGTTATTTGTTATATGAGTATGTGTCTTACACTTTGCATAGCTGTGTATTCATTTAATCTTATTCTTTTTGCAGCAAACAACTTCTCCAGATTTACAATCCTTAATGTTCTATTGCGCATGAAATCAAAGTGGCGCATCACACCTCTGGTCCTAGAGTACCTAATGCATACAATGAGAGTATTATATTCGACAACAATTGTATATAACTTGGATGGTAAATAAAACACACAGGCAATGTTTACCATCCTTCAAAGTCCTCTGTTGTTTGAATATCTAGATTAATCAGCAATCGACTTATCGGCAAAGTAGAAACCGATATACCTATAAGTGTACAGATGTTAAAAAAATATATATTACAAAAGGATACCATTGTATTGTTGAGAAATAAACACTTTTACATACAAAAGATATGGTAATTGGATTTGGAAGGTACATTCATAAACTCCAATGTGCACTCTAGAAGCGAGGAGTATATTTTCTTCATATAAATGTTGTTGAAGATAGGTGTCCTCCACCTCTGCAAAATCTCCCCACAACGTTAATCGCAAAGTCTGCATTCTGTATTTGTAGATTATTTGTGTTATTATTGGGCAATAAAAATATATTAATAAGAAAGCAGAAACGATTAGCGATGAAAATACAAACCGCATATTAGACAGTAGCAATTCTCGTTTTGCAGTGCCCCTAGTTCTTGTCTTTTCCAAAGGGGATAGAGCAACTACCATGCCAATGATGTCTGCACTAGAACAAAATTAAAGAATCTTATAAATATCTACAAAACCATATCAGTAGAATCGCCATATGTAAATTGTAATCTGTAAACTATATTTAGCTATTATGTTATCATGTAACTTAAGACATCACGGGACATCGATAAACGATACAAAGGGTGGTAAGTGCTGGTAGGGAATGTCAAAGCAATCATTAATGACACCTTCAAGTCTCGTTCATGGCGCAAAAGCCAACTTCAAATTATTGGTGACCACATTCCTTTCTCCTTCCGTTGCAGGATCAACTGAGAGCCCGGAGATGTGGTAAACATTGCCAGCTTTGAGTATAGAGTTCCACCGATTAATTGCATCATAACCTTCCATGATGCCTAATATCTCATCGTGCTGTAAAACAATATCGTGCTTTGATATTCAATATACATCTACATGTTGGTCACATTTTAAGAACTTAGATTAGCTCCGTACCTAGTAGTCCATGAATATAACACTCCAAATTTTGTGTTGTTCGTAGGTACCAACCTTCATGAATCTCATGAGACGAACAATTACTATCACAGATCTATTGCCAGGATTGATGGCACATATTGGCATTGAACTGTGTACTAAACTTGTCATGTCTATAATCATAAAGAAAGAAATGAATTACATATAAATTAGCCCAACATGTAACAAACTAAATGTTGTTGTAAACATAAAACACTAAGTTCAAATGTGTAATACTATTAATAACAGCATAATTAATGGACTGGGACTAACCAAGAATCATCAACATCGTTAAAAACTTTACGGCAGATGATGTTCTTGGTCATATTATTAGGCACACCCTTTTATTACAAATCAAAAACCTTAGCCCTAAAGGTGAACTGACTCGAGAGATTGCCACATATAATTGACCATGAGAGAATACAGGTTTTGGTAGATATACACCTAAATATTGCAATGTTTGACCTTGACTTTTGTTAATTGTCATTACAAATGCCAATTTCAAAGGGAATTGTCTCCTCTTCAAGGCAAATGGTGAATCCTTATCCGAAGGACTTAGATTAATATGTGGGATTGTTATCGTTTGTCCTACATTTTGACCAGTTAAGATTATTGCTTGGATGACCTTATTTCCAAGTCTTTGAATATTCAAACGGGTGCCATTGCATAAGCCAATTGAAGGATCAAGGTTTCTTAAAAGAACAACTGGGGCACCAACTTTTAGCTCAACTTCATGATTTAGGAAACCCGAAAAGTTCATGCCGTGTAACAGTTCTGGTGGATTAATATCATCAATGTAAGAATTGGTAGTACATGGTAGGAATGTGTCAGAACTCAAATATGTACGGCTACTACCCGAAAGTATCGCCAGGATCTGAGAGTTCAAATCATCGACATCTGTGTTTAATGGTGCCAGTATACAACGATCTTGAAAGTATTGTTCATCTTGGTATCTATGAAGTAAATTTGGGTTGACAAACTCTATCAAATTTGTGAGGCCGTTGTTGTCATTGTTGATGAATTCTTCAGGAATTTGTATCCAATTTGGCTCGCTACTTCCTAAAAATGGATACCCTTGTATGGAACCATTTCCAACGTTTAGGGTCCATTCGACAAAACTACTCAATCGTGCTTGTGCATCATGACTTAAGTTTGAATTCATTAGCCTCATGGTCAGCCTGAGATGTCTCATAGTACAATAAGGCCAAAATATTGCTTTTGAGATTGACGCTGCAACTACATCTGCCCGATTACCCTTAGTCACAACTAGAAGCACTTGCCTAAAATCACCTCCAAAAATGAGTAATTTTCCCCCAAAAGGTTCATTGGTAGAACAAACGTCCCTGAAGGTGCGCTCAACAACTTCAAATATGTAATGATGAGTCATAGGAGCCTCGTCCCATATTATCAATGATGTTTCCCTTATTAGTTCTGCTAATTCAGATTGTTTTGAAATTGAGCTAACAGATGTCTTATATACATTAATTGGTATCTTGAACATCGAATGAGCTGTTTTTCCTATAGGCAACAACAAAGCCGCTATACCAGAGGACGCAACTGAAAGCACTATTAGGCCCTTGGACCTGATATAAGCAATAAGAGCTTTCCAAAGATATGTCTTCCCTATGCCACCACTACCATAAATAAAAAAGCAGCCTCCCTCTCCACGTTCATTTGACATAGTTATGGATTGAAAAACTCGCATTTGATCCTGATTTAGTGTCCGAAGGTACATGTCAAGGTTGTCTTTCTCTATTGATACATCATAGTCAAGTTGCTCCCTGATAAGTCTATTACCTGTTCGCCGCAACATCTCAGGTGAAGGTAAGGGCATAGGAGGATAGTCCCTTAATGACCTTCCATTTTTATTCAAAATTAACTCAAGCTCATACAATCCAAGGTTCCTCCTCTGTTCACTGCTTATTTCCAATTGGGGATTTCTTTGCTCTCGTTGTAACCTTTTGGGAAGGTCATCAGTGAGATCTTCCCAATGTGCCTCCCATAATTGATTAGGTTGTCCCACCTCTGAGAGCACGAGCATTGAACAAAACGTACTACTTAGTTCAGCCCTAGTTGCCCATGTTGATGCTTCTGTCAATGCTTCATCCCACTCATTAGTGTCATCTAACAACCCACGTGCTAAGCAAGCTTCTTTAAAGGTTGAATGCAGGGTTCCATTAACAGTTCTTAAGTCTTCATAACATGTTGCACCCTGAACAATATGCAACAACATTCTCGGATAATATCTTTCCCCCATGTTAGGGTGAGCATATGGTATTTGACCTATGCAAACCCTTTGTTGTCTTATAGTCTATTTCTTAAGGCTCTTATTCCATACATAATAAGTTGGGAATTCTGCATAAGTATATCTTCTTACATTCATATCTGCTATATTTGCGCGAAACCACCCAATGAGCATTGTCACCTTCTCTGTTGCTTGATTCACCACATCATGGAGGTCATTTTAATCGTTAAAGACAATGAATTGTTGTCCTGGTAAGTGGTATTATAGCAATTCGACAGATGGGCAACTATGTGTTATATCAAACTCAAATATTCTCCAAATTGCATCTACGGGTGAGACATAACGACAATCTAAATACTGTTGTATTTCATCAACCCGTCTATATGAAGGTCCTGCTCCATCATCGGTACTGTGAGCATTGTCTTGAATAACAAAAGTTGATCGATCAGGTCCCTTATGCATATACTTGTGAAGATACTTAATAAGCTTCTTTTGAGCGCAACGCTCAACATTTATATGCGCGTCATATTTGACACAAAGGTCATGATTGTATGATACAACCCACCTGTTATCAATGTTCGTACCACGAATTGTTACACTTTTCCCATCGTCTGTACGTCTATGTTTGACAAACCCATTCTCTTAAATAATGGTCTCATTAGAGAAGGTCTTTGGATAATGTTTTGTGCACTTACTACCATCCATACATGGGGCA
Organism: Selenicereus undatus; assembly: GCA_017589665.1. Lineage (NCBI taxonomy): Eukaryota > Viridiplantae > Streptophyta > Magnoliopsida > Caryophyllales > Cactaceae > Selenicereus > Selenicereus undatus. The sequence goes on from JACYFF010002017.1 coordinate 21,396,593, forward strand.
TAAGAAACACCATTACCACATGGACCATGAATCATGTGTTTTGTAACTGTTTCAAATGCTAGAGGATCACTAACATTATTAGGTAGCTCAGCACATATAATGTTATCAATATCTTCTACACAGGTTGGCTTATCCTCATTAGCTAAAGTAAGCAAAATATGAGCATGTGGTAAGCCTCGCTTTTGGAATTCAATAACATGTATATCTGTGAATAGGAGAAATGACAAACTTGAGTGATAGAATAAATAGTGCTATGTATGTGTACAATGAAGAAACACAAAGTTGGAGGAGAAACATACCTGCAATGACTTTGCCAAATAATTTTTTCTCCTTAAAATCTCGAGTCAACTCTTTCAGCTTTAAGCGAAATACTCGAGCTACAATGTCAGGTCGGTCACTGGTGCTTTGGCTAGGTTGTTGGGATAGTGCCTCCATAATTTCAGGCCAGTTCGGGTTGCAAGTGAATGTCACAAAAAAATTTGGATAGCCCAGTTGACAACAAATGACCATTGCGTCACCAAAGTGTTGCCTCATGTAACATGGGCCCCCATGAAAGTTGCGGGTAATATTAACCTCTTTCCAACTATAGTAGGATCATTCTCTCCAGCAATAATGGTGTTTTGTAGACCACTATACAAATCTGCTTGGAGTCTACCTTGGTGACTTCGTATGTAATCCAATCTCCATGCTTCTATTGCAGCATAACAATCAACAATGAATTATAAAAATAAACAACCAGAATGAAGTAAAATGTTCCACTGATTCACTCGATATTGTATCAAGAATGCACAAAACTCTCGCATTGTGACATATCTTCTATTACTGCTTGACCCTTCAGCGCATGGCATGTGTTCTGACCAACCATCAGTTCCATATGAAAATAAAATGGGATATTGGAGAGGCTTATAAGATGGGTGAGTTTCATATATACGCCGCAAGTTTCCATCCATCTTGTAGACAATGATGTCTCGGGTTTCCCCATCAGTATGCTCACCACCCACTATAAGAGCTGCCACTTCATCTACTGCGGGTCTTGTGTATTAGCGTCCTAGCCGTGCTTCAATGATGTGTATTCTTAAATCAACAATATTGTTGGCATGTAAGACATCCCGTCCATTTCGAAAGACCCACACATAAGGATTTGTTGAATCAAGCATTCGTTGTAATGCCTACAAAATTGTCAGATCAACGTCGTTAACACTTTGCTGGCTATTCAAAGCCCTGCATCGATTTCGTACTTCATCATGTGTATCATAGATGTACAATTGAGCAAATCTTGGCTTTCTTCCTTATGTCGGCAGTAAAGAACCAATGTGATGGTAGTTTTGGCCACTGATACAGAATGAGTAAGGACCATGACCGTCCATTACAGCGTAGTCAATTGTCCCACCCATTGAAGTAAATGATAGAATTGAGTTGTAAGCTCTAATATATCGGGAGAAGTTTGGATCATTCAGTAATGTGTCTAGGGGAGGAGGAGCTGGAGGTAGGCTTGACAATATGACCTGGCCATTTTGCCAACATAAGGTGAATCGCGGCTGAGAAATGCTGTTACTTCTAATCTTTTCACCTAACCACATAGCATCTTTGCATTGGCTACATGAAACCAACTTTCCAGTGAATGACCATCGCTTTGTAAATTTTCTATGTCGGTTAGAGTTCAGAGCAGTAGGCGGTGCCTGATGTTGACTTTGTAGATTAGTAGTGTTTGCTGCAGCACGGGATAAGCCTTGCCATTTACCTGTGGAGATAGAGCACAAAGCTTGGTGGGCCATTAGAAAGCTTAACTATGACTTAACTGAGGCGGGTGACGAGAGACGATTGCAATTGAGTGAGCTCGATGAGATTATAGTTTAGGCTTATGAGAGTGTTCGATCGTACAAAGAGAGGGCAAAGTTGTTTCATGATCGACAGATTTTGAGAAAGGAATTTGCCCCGAGAATGAAAGTACTCTTGTATAAATCTAGGCTTCATTTATTTCCAGGGAAATTGAGGTCCCGTTGGACGGTTACTTTTGTTGTCTCACATGTTTTTCCCTATGGTGCAGTCGAAATTCAGGACGCGCAGACTGGTGCCTTGTTCAAAGTGAATGACTAGCATTTGAAACCATTTCTAGACCTGCCGAGCCAAGAGGATGTGGAGTGCCTGATACTCCATGACCCGGGCCATGATCAGTGACTGAGATCTGAGATAGTTTGGGTGTGCTTAGCACCCAACCTCGTTTTGCCAGAAACTCCTTTTCTTCTCACTCTTTGTTTCTCTTTTCTTCTTTCTTTTCAGTTTATTCTTGTATAGTTTACTATTTTCCTTATGCTTCTTTGTTAGTTTGTTTTTGAGTCTAGTTTATTTTTTTAGGTTTAAATTTCGGGATTTTAGTGTCCACTCCACTCCCAATGAGGACAATGTGAAGTTTTTGTGTCGGGGTGGGGTACCCATGTGTACATATTTTTCCTTGAGAAAATGTTCGAAAAGTCCACATTTTTTTTTAAAATTTTTGTTGTTTTTTGGAATGTTTGACTATGTCTGGTTAGCTTGAATCCCCTGTGCTTTGCTTATTAGCTTGTATATAAGTAGGATGTGCGTGATAAGTCTTTAACCTCAAATATGATATTCTAAGCCCTAATTCTAACTCCAGTTGTTCATTAAAGGTTGTGTGATCCGATCCTTGTTTATTCTTTTATCATTATCTTTAGGTCTTAGGTTTCTATGAATGATTCTCCCACTGGCTTGTGACACGATTACTTTGAAAAAAAATTTGAAGAAAAAAAGTGTGTATTATGATTTAAGAAAGAAAGAAAAAGAAAGAATAAAATTTGGAATGACAAGTATCCCTTTGAGACATGCGCTACTGGGCGTTACCCTTTGAGGCACGTGCTACTGGGTGTTACCCTTTGAGGCAATATTGCTACTGGGACAGCTTGCTTCAAAAGTTAGTATGATAATAATATAGTTGTGTCAACCAAGTGAGATTGAGTCTAATTCTGATAAATCTGAGTCATGTGGATAATGGTACACTTGCACACAAGCACCGTGATGGATTCAGCATCTTGATGTTCAATGGGATGAAAAATTAGTGCTCTGATGTCATTTAGGAGGTAGAGGGCTTTGAAGTACATTTTGTGTATATGCAGGTTAATAATTGGGTACGTGGGTGATTTAGCTTATTAGAATGTGTACATATTTTTTCCAAGTTTTGTACATATCAGTTTTGAGAAAAATCCAAAAATATTTTCTTTTATTTTTGAAATAATTTTGTGGGTATTTCACTTGGAAACCCTCACAAGACATCACTCGTCCACTTGGGAGTCTGAGGGGTTTAAAGAGCTTGTTGCATATGCTAAATGTAACCGTGATTCCTACGACAGTGAGTTAGGATTTTCTTTCTCATATTTTCTATTTTCTTTTAGTTAGTCTAATTTGTTTTACTCGAGGACCAGCAAAATCTTGGTATGGGGGTATTTGTTCGCGCCAAAAATGAGCTATTTTTAAGGTACTTTTACACCTGTTTTACGCTCGTTTTAATCGTATTTTAAAGGTTTTTAATTGATTTTATTTTGTTTTGTAGGCTTTGAATAATTTTGGAAAAATGTCGAAAAATGCAAAGAAAAATGGTGGGAAAATGTCGGAAATTGAAGAATGGGTTGAATTGACTAGAACCGGCCCAAAAATACAAAATTACCAGCCCATAATAAAAAAAAAGGGTCTAGAAAAACTAGAAAAAACCGAACTGACCCAACTATTGATGGTTTTTAGGGAGTGCGAAATAACTGAAAAGAGAATCCTTAAGCATACGATTGTCATCGTAGTACTTTGAGGGTCGATCCTCAGAGACGACGTTGAGATTACAGTCGCTTAAAAAGGATGTATTAACTAATTAACTATAATAAACCAAATGAAAATCATTCAAGAAAACTAAATTTCTAAGTCAACTAAATATTTAATCCTAAGCATTCACCATCCTACAACTAAACACATCTGCCCAAAACGAAGCAATCAGTGTTCATAATTTCCATATGAATCAACAACCAACCTTAAGCCTAGCAATCTAACATAACCTAATAAGATTTTCGTAACTTAAACCAATGCAGAGAGATCAAAAATAGCGCATAACTAATATGGCATAATTAGGCATAATTAGGCATTTGAACTTGAAAAATAAACTCCAAGGCAGGGATGACTACAGAGCAAGCCTAAACTAGAGCATGGTTAATCTGGCAAGAATCGAATCCAACAATAGCTACCATTACTCAACCGAAATTTATACTACTCAATCCAACAATGAACTTCAATACCTTCAGTAGAACAAAACAGGGGTTTAAGGTTGAACCAGACACTGCCTGTCTTCAACCCATGAACGCGATCGCCTCTAGCCGTCTAGCCAGCTCGAACCAGGGGAGGGGGAAAGGAACCGACACTACCCGACTTCCGGCCTCCTTGCTTGCGGCTCAACCGTCCATCAATGGCGGTATTGCCATTAACAACAAAGCAAAAACGAAACATGGTAGGGGAAATGGAATCGGATGTAAACACCAAAATTCGACCAAAACTTCCAAGAAAGAAACAACCAAAGTCTGAATTACAACCAAAGACTTCGAAATCAAAGCTCAATTACATGGAATTAAATGCTGAAAACGAACCTAAAATCGAAAACCAAATCGAACCCTAAATTTTGAATACGAAAACAAAAACAAAAACAAAATTAAACTAAACTAACCCAAAAACTGAGTTTAAATCCTAACCTAACCCTAAAATTACCTAACCTAATTACCTCGTTCTCTAATGGCATCGCGAACTCTCTTGATACCCGAACCCTTCGATTCTTGACCGTCGATTTGGGTGGTGTGCGTGGACGATGGAGACAAGGGACAACGAAGGTGGGAACGTGGCGATGTCAGCGTGAGTGAAGGAATGACCTTGCAGTGCTGGCAGAGCGAGATGAGGGTGAGGATAAGAATGGAGGTGAAGATGGCGAGGATGAGGGTTCAGGGGTTTTGGGCTTCGGGATCTGGGGAAGCAGAGACGCGAGGAGAAGGGGAACGAAGAAGGGGAGGGGGTATTATACGAGGGTCACACGCGAGGCACGTGAGGGGGAGCTGAACTGGATTTTGCACGCCTGAGCTGGCCGGTCCGGTTTTTTAAATTTCTGGACCGTGTTTAATTCGATTCTTGGGCCGGTTCTTCAATACTCGACATTTTTTGCCGTTTTCTTCGCATTTTTGGCCATTTTTTCACATTTATTAAAAATCTGTAAAATAAAATTAAATCAGTTAAAAACCTTAAAAATACGATTAAAACGAGCATAAAACAGGTGTAAAAGTACTTTAAAAACCGCTCATTTTTGGTACGAACAAATACTCCCACCCCAAGATTTTGCTCGTCCTAGAGTAAAACAAACAAACTAACTAAAAGAAAATGAAAAATAAGGAAAAGAGAATCCTAACTCACTGTCGTAGGAATCACGATTGCATTTAGCGTATGCAACAAGCCCTTTAAACCCCTTGGACTCCTAAGTGAACGAGTGAGGTCTTGTGAGGGTTTCCAAATGAAATACCCACAAAATTATTTCAAAAATTTAAAAAAATCTTTTTGGGTTTTTCTCAGAACTAATATGTACAAAATTTGGGAAAAATATGCACAAATTCTAATCAGCTACATCACCCATGTACTCAATTATTAACCTGCATATATGCATAGAACGTACTTCAAAAGCCCTTTTCCTTCTAAATGACATTAAAACACTAATTTTTCAATCCATCCCGGTGCTCGTGTGCAAGTGCATCATCATCCCAGGGCTTAGGTTGGACCAGAATTAGACTCAATCCCACTTGGCTGACACAACTACATTATTATCATACTAACTTTGGAAGCCATCTTTCCCAGTAGCAATATTTCCTCAAAGGGTAACACCCAGTAGCACGTGCCTCAAAGGGTAACGCCCAGTAGCGCATGCCTCAAAGGGATACTTGTCATTCCAAATTTTATTCTATTTCTTTCTTACTTATTTATAATACATTTTTTCAATTTTTTCCAGAGTAATCATGTCACAAGCTAGTGGGAGAATAATTCATGGAAACCTAAGACCTAAAGATAATGATGAAGGACTAAACAAGGACTGAATTTATACAACCTATAATGAATAACTGGAGTTAGAATCAGGGCTTAGAATACCACATTTGATGGATATCCCTGCACCCCCTTTATTTTAAAATGAATCAAATCAATTAGGTAAGGTTATTATGCTGGTTTAAGGGTGAATAATTCATCCAAGTTTTGTATAAGCTTCAAAATTGTAGGGCAAGGGTTCGAATCCAGCACTGACCCTCTTTTGTTTGCAAAATTCAACATGCATCCTCAAGGTTTAATCCTGATATTTTTACATGGATTTGAATTTCAAGATGTTAGCTTTCCAAAAACTCAAGTTGCATCCAATTTGGACTTCATTTGGTCATTCAAATCATCAGTTAAACTCAAGGTGTCAAAACTGCCTAACAAGACATGAAGAAGCACGGTTTTGTGTAAGCAATAACTTAAGTTATATGAAGCCTTAAGTTGTGAAATTATAAATTTTTGGCATCCTCAGGAAGTGCACTATCAAGTCCAAGCATTGATTTCCAATCATGCCCACAAGAGGATGAAGAAACAAGGTGTTTTTCCAAACCGGTCAGATTGCACCCCAATCTACGCGGTTTAAAGTTTAAGCTTAATTACCCCACTTAAACACATCCAACCCTTGATTTATTTGGGGGGGGGGGTTTATACACATCCTAAGAATATCCCCCCATGTTTAAAGTCCAAATCATGGACACTTTTGCTATGCTGAATTAATGCACCAAAAAACCGGCCAGAATGTGCTTGAACCTGGTTCAACTGAACCGGTTTTATTTCCCCTAAACCAGCCGGCCAAACTCTCTCCCAATGCTGATAGGCACACCTCCCAAGCTTGGCACACACTCCAAAATTCTCTAGTATTGGATGCCTCTTGAAAGAACCACCAATGGGAGCTAGACAAAGCAAGGATGTGGTGCTTTCTTCTCATTGGCCAACCGCAAAGTGGCATGCAAAAGGTGGTTGTGCACATGGCTTTCAAGACTCTTTTTGCTGGTTGTTTAGTGCTTAATCAATTTTTAAGTGTTGTATAATTAGCTTAGACAAGTATTAGATTCATATTTTGATGTATTAGATTAGTTAAGATGCTTGTAATACTAGTTAGCAAAATCAGGTTGTAATTAGCTCACTAATCCTTTCCTACCTAGTAAGGAAAGGGTAAGGTGTATGTGTGCTTGTATTCTCAGCTTGGCCATCATCTTCTGCTGCTCATTTAAGAGGGCACATGGCCAAGGCAAACAACAACCCCTTTTGAATGATAAAAATCAGTTTTGAGAGCTTTTGTGCTTTCTTCACTTCAAACTCTTACTTGCTTATCTTAGTTTAAGCCAAACTAAGTGGTGATCAAGTGAGTCTTAACCAAGATTAATTGGTGATATCTGTATCTTAATCAAGGTTAAGGGCGCTAAGATTGAAGATTGGTGGTGTTTCTGTATCCAATCCTAAGGCTTAGTTTCTATCCATTGATGTTATACTCAAGGTGTTCCTAAAGAGTTAAAGTGGATTTGCTAGCTTTAATTTAAAGTTAGTAATTCTTACTTTGATTCTTATTTCCATCCCCACACATCCATAGCCCTTTAAACATCCATTCCCATACTCCCACAAAGCTAAAACTATCGCCAAAAGGTTGAGAGCTTAACCCAATGTTCAAACATCTCCAACCGTGCAAGCTTCCACTTTACGGTTTTGACAAACCGAAAAGTGGCACGGTCACACTGTGCTAAGAGGCACGACCGTGCCACCTTGGTTCATGAAGAAAACCTTTGTGGCTTCACTTCCTTGATAGGTTAAGGCTTGGGTACTTCCACCCCTTGTGCTATACATCTGTTCACGACAAAGATCTTTTGTTTTGCCACTTAGAATCACTTGATTCTAAGCTCCATTCCTCCCTCACATGCTTGATGCCTCACAAACATCATTTTATGTGCTCATTTTCACTTGTTTTCCGTTGATTGTGTCTTCCTTGGTGTGAAAGCTTGGACTCTCAATCTGAGCCATAGCTAGAACCCTCGGCAGATCCATCAACATTTGAGGTCGGAGACTTATCATGCACATCCTATTTATATACAAGCTAATAACCAAAGTATAGGGGATTCAAACTAATCAAAAAAAGTACACACGTCCCCAAAAACAACAAAAATCTTCAAAATTTTTGAAAAATGGCACCTCACCCCAACACCATAACTTCAAAATGTCCTCTTTATGGGAACTAAGGCGCTAAAAAGCGAGCTCATCAACTAAACAACCGTAAAACCAAATATATACAACTAGAACACCACCTAAAATCAAAAACAAAACAAAAAAACAAAACAAAACAAAACACACACATATTTACAAAAGCCAAAAAAGCGAAATCACAAAAGAAAGCCAAAATCGAAACTAAAACCAAAGCAAACACACATATTCACAATCCTAAATATTTACAACTAAGTACAAAAAGGAAAGAAAAGAAATAGAAAAGAAAAGAAGGTTGGAACGATCATACCAAGTTGGATACAGATTATATCTAAACTTTGAAGCTCGTCGAGCATCAGCCACTCCATATTAAGCTGAAAACTACTACTCAAATCAAAACTCGTTAGAGCACGCAACATCTTATCAAACACAGAAGCCCAACTCTCAATAGCATAGCAACTATGAAAAACAGTGAGTTGGAACCAGATTGAGTACATCCATATAGCCAAGAAAGCATAGGTAAGGGCTCGTTTTGACTTATCAAACAATGGTGTCCAATCAAGAAGGAAATGAACATACTCATAATGAGCTTGGAGTGAGGTCATTGGCCTAGAAACTATATCAGCATAAACGAGCAATCTAGGCCAAAGAGTGGGTTCAAATTTCACAAGTCTTTTAATATCAAGAAGCACGAGAGTCTGGTTTAAATTAAAGTTCTTAGTGGCAATCATCTCAGACTCAACATAATCAGACTTGCAATAGTCAAAAAGGAAGTCAGTTTGGATGGAATCAAAAGAAAATGACTCATAATCAGCACAAAAACCATCTTCAGAACTTCCAGGGATATCAAACTCACCAGAAGAAGATTCATACTCTACATGCAGAATATTATCATCTAATTTACACAGAAGTTTAGGAAAGATGGGATCAAAAGAGAATGATTCATATTCAACATCAAAATCCACATCAAGACCTTTGGTAACATCAAGCCCTTATGAAAAAGATTCATATTCTGCACAAAGAATATCATCATCAAAGTCCAACATAGTGAGTTCAGGTATCTCATCATGTAACTCCTGTGAAATATCTTTCGATTCATCCAAATCATGAAGCTCAACTTCAGGTGTGATGCTTATATCCAGCTCACTATCAAGGTCAGATTGTTTACCCACTTCCAATTCACAAAAGTCGTTCAAAGTGGTGGGTTGGTCGACTAAGATATCCTCAGTGACATCTTTAGGTGAGCTAGTGTAGGGTGCAAGGTCTGTTGATAGAGACTTAGAGAGGTTGCTTTCTTGTACTAAACTAGGTAGAAACATGTTTTCATTCAAATCAGGCCTAGCAGAATAAGAAGGTTCAAAAGCATCATAGAGATTAATGTCAGGTTTAGGAGATCCTAAGCTAGAATCAATCTCACTAGAAGTCTCCCTAATCTGGTTAAAACATTGAGAATATTTAGCAATTCTCATTTTCATAGTCTCTATCATTTGATCAGTTATTTCATTGATTTTGCTTTCAAAACTGGCACATGTAGCATCAATGTAATCACGATAAGGACAAGTATAAGCATTATGATCAGGAGATTCACAATAGTCACACAACAGAGGAGGCACATAAGAATTACATGAGTTATAGCAATTCATAAAGTGGTCTGAAGGATAAGAATTAGCATGACAATCATACTCTCCATGAGTTGGGTATCTAAAGGCGTCGTTAGATTGTTCAAACGCATAGGTTTCCCAAGCTAATTTTTCAAAGAAATTCCAAACTTTATTTTGAGTTTCAGAAAATAATTCTCTTAAACCTCCAGGAAAAAGTGACCCAATATAACTCCTTGACTCAGTATCTAGACCCTCAATAATAACTTCACAAATTTTCCATTTTTCAAAATTACGTTTCAGTTGAGCACGATAATCATTAAGCCTTGAAAAATAATTCCAAAAAAGTTCATGCTCAAATTGTGGGAAATTCGAAACAGGCATTTTGAAAATTTTAAAGTTTTTCAAGTTTTTCAATTTTTTTTGGGTTTTTTGAATTTTCTAATTTTTTTTGTGCTTTTCATGTTTTTTAAAATGTTTTTGGATTTTTTTGAATTTTTTTGATTTTTTTTCAAATTTTTGGGTTTTTAAAAAAAAAACGATGACCAAATCTCATGCCGTCATCCCCCGACAACGGCGCCAAAAATTGTTGATGGTTTTTAGGGAGTGTGAAATAACTGAAAAGAGAAACCTGAATCATACGATTGTCGTCGTAGTACCTTGAGGGTCGATCCTCAGGGACGACGTTGAGATTATGGTCACTTAAAAAGGATGTATTAACTAATTAACTATATTAAACCAAATGAAAATCATTTAAGAAAACTAAATTTCTAAGTCAACTAAATATTTAACCTTAAGCATTCACCATCCTACAACTAAACACATCTATCCAAAACGAAGTAATCAGTGTTCTTAATTTCCATATGAATCAACAACCAACCTTAAGCCTTGCAATCTAACATAACCTAATAAGATTTTAGTAACTTAAACCAATGCAGAGAGATGAAAAATAGCGCATAATTAATCTGGCATAATTAGGCATTTGAAATTGAAAAATAAACTCCAAGGCAGGGATGACTATAGAGCAAGCTTAAACTAGAGCATGGTTAATCTGGCAAGAATCGAATCCAACCATAGCTACCATTACTCAACCAGAATTTATACTACTCAATCCAACAATGAACTTCAATACCTTTAGCAGAACAAAACAGGGGTTTAAGGTTGAACCAGACACTGCCTGTCTTCAACCCATGAACGCCATCGCCTCTAGCCGTCTAGCCAGCTCGAACTAGGGGAAGGGGGAAGGGAACCGACACTACCCAACTTCCGGCCTCCTTGCTTGCAGCTCAGCCGTCCATCAATGGCGGTATCGCCATTAACAACAAAGCAAAAACGAAACAGGGTAGGGGAAATGGAATCGGATGTAAACACCAAAATTCAACCAAAATTTCCAAAAAAGAAACAACCAAAGTCTGAATTACAACCAAAGACTTCGAAATCAAAGCTCAATTACATGGAATTAAATGCTAAAAATGAACCTAAAATCGAAAACCTAATTGAACCCTAAATTTTGAATTTGAAAACAAAAACAAAATTAAACTAAACTAGCCCTAAAACTGAGTTTAAATCCTACCCTAACCCTAAAACTACCTAATGACCTCGTTCTTCAATGGCATCGCGAATTCTCTTTATACCCGAACCCTTCGATTCTTGACCGTCGATTTGGGTGGTGTGCGTGGACGATGGCGATGAGGGACAACGAAGGTGGGTACGTGGCGATGTCAGCGTGAGTGAAGGAACGACCTTGCAGTGCTGGCAGAGCGAGATGAGGATGAGGATAAGAATGGAGGAGAAGATGGCAAGGATGAGGGTTCAGGGGTTCTGGGCTTCGGGATCTGGGGAAGCAGAGACGCGAGGAGAAGGAGATCTAAGAAGGGGAGGGGGTATTATACGAGGGTCACACGCGAGGCACGTGAGGGGGAGCTGAACCGGGTTTTGCATGCCTGAGCTGGCCGGTCCGATTTTTTAAATTTCTTGACCGGGTTTAATTCAATTCTTGGGCCGGTTCTTTAATACTCGACATTTTTTTGTCATTTTCTTCGCATTTTTGGCCATTTTTCACATTTATTAAAAATCTTCAAAATAAAATAAAATAAGTTAAAAACCTTAAAAATATGATTAAAACGAGAAGAAATTAGGTGTAAAAGTACTTTAAAAACCGTTCATTTTTGGTATGAACACCAATCCTCACATGCCCCCTCACGTGCCTGGCACGTGACACCAACATAAACCCCCTCCCCATCACTCTCTTTCACCTCTCAGTAACTCAATCCCCGAAACCCAACCCAGAGAACGCGAAGCCATCTTCTTTGACCTCCATCACCGTGCCCACCCTCAGTTTCTCTCTCTCCTTGATAGCTGATCACCTTCTCATCCTCATCCACCACAATTTACGCTTCGGTTGCCACGACACCGTCCATTGCTGTCTCCTTCATCCACCGTCCACGGCACCATGCATCGAAGGGTCAAAAATCAAGTGGTTCGAGTATAAATTCAAGCCTATAGGCACCATTGAGGAGGTTAGAGAACCTTAGGTTTAATTTTCTTTCAATTTTCGCTACCTAGGTCTCGAAATGCAGATTTTATTTTTTAATCTTAAGGATTAGGGTTTGATGTTAGGTTCTGGGTTTCGAAATTGTGTAATTGTGCTTCATTTCACATTCCTTGGTTGTAATTCTTGAGTTTGGTTGTTTTTGTTTGAAAGATTTGGATGAGTTCAGTTGATTTCATCCGATTTCCCTCTCCTCCCCTGTTTCGATTTTACTAAACTTAGCAATGGCGGTATCGCCATTGATGGCGTTCGACTGAGCTACAAAGCGAGGAGGCCAGAACTTGTCCTGTTAGTCTCATTTTTCCCTTCCCCTAGTTCGAGCTCTGTTCGAGGCATGGAGATGGCACCCCTGTGGTGAGGATTGGGTTCTGCTTCGGTTTGCTTTCGGTCCCTTCAACTCTCTTATTGATTTTAGTAGTTGCTGTTGATAGTTGAATGATGATGATTTCGATTTTGATTTAGTGGGTTAGCATCGTTTATAGTTAACTGATTGTGGTGATGTTCATTCAAGTTCACAATATGTGTAATGCTTTTGGAGAATCTACTGTTTTCTTCCCTGGTGTGGTTCAAACTCGTTGATAAGCAAGGTTGTTGCTCTTGGTTGATGCTGAATTCCAAATTCAAGCTTGTTTAGAGTTATTATGTCTGATTGTGCTTGTTACTGGTTCTGGATTTGGTGTGGTTGATAAACAACAACCTATTTAGTGTAGCTTAGTTGCTTGGTGGTTGATTTATGCTTAAATATTGGATAAGTGTTGAAGGTAGATTTTAGGCCATTTAGGTTACTCATGTTCATTGGAATAGTTAATAGAATAAATAATGTTCAGTTAAATTAAAGTATTAGTTTATTTTAGGTTAAGTTGGACTAGATTAATCAGTTAGTTAATCCTCGCTTTGTGACCTTATTCTTGACCATCGTCCCTAAGGATTCGACCCTCAAGTACTACGACGACAGTCGTACGCTTGTGGTTTTCTCGTTCAATTTATCTCTTAAACTCACACCAACAATTTTTGGCACCATTGCCGGAACGAAGGCACGAAATTAGGCCATATTTTCATTTTCGTAGTTTATTTTTTTAGGTTTAACTTTTGGGATTTTAGTGTCCGCTCCACTCCCAATGGGAACATTGTGAAGTTTTGGTGTGAGGGTGGGGTACCATGTGTACATATTTTTCCTTGAGAAAATGTTTGAAAAATCAAAAAAAAAAATAAAATTTTGTTTTTTGTTGTTTTTAGGAATGTTTGTACTATGTCTGAAAGAATTCCCAGCCTATTTCTCACCCTTCACACTCTTTTCAAAGACCGGCTTTCTTAGGTGCACCTAATGCACCTAGACCTCCACCTCCTCTAGCTCAAGCTCAACCTCCTCTAGGCTATATTGACATTGATAAATTAGAGAGGAGAATCAATAACAGTGTGGAGAGAATGATTAATGCTAACATGGAAAAAATGATGAGAATGATGACTGACCAGTTCTCCTAGTTAGCATCATCTTCTAGGGAATCAGGTACCTTTCCGAGTCAACCTGATGTGAACCCCAAGGGTCATGCCTCTTCTTCTTCTGGTAGCCATAATGAGTCGGTAAGAAAGGTGAATGCGGTTATATCTATCAGTTCTGGTTGAGAGGTTGATAACCAAGTGAGGAATCCTAATGAACCTTGCAGGTTTCCTCATCTGTTCTTTCAGAATTCTTCCCCCTCTTCTACTCGAGAGACTGGTCCATCTAGTCAGTTAGGGGATACTCCTGATGGTGTCCCTAATGCTTTAGATAGTCCTTCCTCTCAGTCACCCTCTAAGGAAGGGGAGCCTCAAGAAAAAGACTCTTTTGGCTAAGCAAGTTCTTCACCGCCTAAAAGTTCTTATTCTCCTTCATCTAAGAAAATCTAGATGCTTTTGCCTCCTTTCCCCCATAGGTTGAAGAAGAAAGATCAGGATCATATTGAGAAGATAAGAGAGACTTTCTCTCAAGTTAAGATCAATATTCCCTTTCTTGATGCTATTCAACAGATGCCTTCTTATGCCAGATTCTTAAAGGACCTATGTACTACAAAGAAAGTAACTGGTGTACCTAAGAAGGCTTTCTTGACTTCTTATGCTAATTCTATCATCTCTCAGATACCAGCAAAATATAAGGACCCTGGTTGCCCTAATGTGTCTATAGTCATAGGGGACCAACTCATTCACAGAGCATTGCTTGACTTAGGGGCTAGTGTCAATTTGATTCCCTTTGCTGAGTATAAGAGACTAGAGTTAGGTGAGTTGAAACCTATAACGATGGCCATTTAGTTGGCTGATAGATCGACTAGGATACCCCAGGGGATAGTTGAGGATGTGTTGATTAGAGTGGGTGAATTTATTTAACTAGTGGATTTCATTGTCATTGAAACTAAAAAGGTGCCCAATCTAGCTAATCAGGTCCCTATGATTGTAGGGCGTCCTTTCTTGGCCACTGCCAATGCCCTCATTAATTGCAGGAATGGCATAATGAGATTGTCTTTTGGCAATATGACTGTGGAATTGAATATTTTTAACATGCAAAGACACCCTTCTGGATTTGATGATATGGAATTTTCTACTCTTAACTGGGTAGGAGATTATGCATTTGATGATGCTTTGGATGATGTACTTGCTACTGAGTATGAGTCATTTTTGATAGAAGATGAGCCTGAATATGATGTGTTTGAATTTGATGGCTTATACTCTACTGCTGACTGTTTACTCACTGCTATGTCTGAATCTGTTGCTGACCCTGTTTCCCCTGTTGTTCTTGAATTGAAACCCCTTCCTGATTCTCTTAAGTATGCATTCTTAGGAGCTGATGTATCCTTACCTGTTATTATAGCTTATGATTTGGATCAGGACCAAGAGGACAAACTCATTTATTTTCTTAAGGAGAACAAGGAAGCTCTAGGATGGACTTTAGGGGATATTAATGGCATAAGTCCTTTTGTTATGCAACATAGAATACATCTAGAGGACCATGCTAAGCCTTACCGGGATCGACAAAGACGTTTGAATCTCACTCTCCAGGAAGTAGTCAAGAAGGAGGTTTTGAAATGGTTAGATCATGGGATCATTTATCTTATATCTGATAGTGAATGGGTTAACCTTGTTTAGATTGTTCCTAAAAAGACCGGTATCACCGTAGTCCGGAACGATAAGAATGAGCTAATCCCTACTCGAGTTCAATCTGGGTGGCGAGTATGCATAGATTACAGAAAATTAAATGCAGCCACCAGAAAAGACCATTTTTCGCTTCCCTTCTTAGGGCAGATGTTAGAGAGATTAGCTGGGCACTCCTTCTATTGCTTCCTAGATGGATATTCTGGTTATACTCATATCTCTATTGCTCCTAAGAATCATAAGAAGACTACTTTCACTTGCCCATTTGGAACATATGCTTTCAGAAGAATGCATTTTGGACTATGTACTGCCCCTGCTACCTTTCAAAGGTGCATGATTTCCATTTTCTCATATTTAATTGAACAATGCATGGAAATTTTCATGGATGATTTCTCCGCGTTTGGATCTTCTTTTGATCATTGCTTATTTAATCTGCAAAAAGTGTTAGAAAGGTGTAGTGAGAAAAATTTGACCTAAAATTGGGAGAAATGCCACTTTATGGTTAGGAAAGGTATAGTCTTAGGTCATATTGTTTCCCAAGATGGAATTGAGGTAGACAAAGCTAAGACTGACCTGATCATCAATCTTCCCCCTTCCACTAGTGTGAAAGAAGTGCGGTCTTTCCTTGGACATACAGGCTTTTATCAACGTTTCATTAAAGATTTCAGTAAAATTGCAAAGCCTTTGTCCAATTCGTTACCTAAGGATGTGCCATTCTATTTTTCCGAAGAATGTTATGAGGCATTTTCTAAGCTTAAGGAGACCCTCACCTCCTCTCCTATTCTCCATCCTCCCATTTGGGGAGAGCCTTTTGAATTGATGTGTGATGCATCTAATTTTGCTCTTGGGGTTGTGCTAGGACAATGTATTAATAGGAAACCCCATGTGATTTATTATGCTAGTCACACATTGAACGATGCCCAGCTGAATTACATTGTTACCGAAAAAGAATTCTTGGCTGTAGCCTTTGGTTTTGAAAAGTTTAGACCATATCTGATTGGATCACATGTGGTTGTTTACACTGACCACTCTACCCTTAAGCACCTTCTCTCTAAGAGGGATGCTAAGCCTAGACTTGTAAGATGGATTTTGCTTTTACAAGAATTTGACTGTGAAATCAAGGACAAGAAAGGTTCTGAAAACCTTGTAGTTGACCATCTGTCTAGGATCATCTGTGAGAGTGAGTCTAGTGTCTCTGACTGCTTCCCTGATAAGCAAATGTATTTGTTCACCCCAATCCTTGGTATGCTGATATTGTGAATTACATAGTTGCTGGTAGGATCCCTAAGGGTTGGACTAAGAATGAGAAAGATAGGTTCTTTCATCTTGTGAAATTCTTTGTTTGGGATGACCCCTATTTGTTTAAATACTACTCTGACCAAGTCTTTAGGAGGTGCATATCCGACCATGAAATGAGAAATGTCCTATCTTTTTGTCATGACCAGGCCTGTGGGGGGCATTTTTGTGGAAGGAAGATAGCAACCAAGATTCTTCAATGTGGATTTTACTGGCTGACTTTGTTTAGAGATGTATTTGAATATTGCAAGAGTTGCCCTAGATTCCAACAGCTGGGTAGGATAACCAGGAAAGAAGTGATGCCACTGAACCCCATCATTGTAGTGGAGTTTTTTGATGTGTGGGGTATTGATTTTATGGGACCATTTCCAATATCTTTTGGGAATGAGTACATTTTTTTAGCTGTGGATTATGTTTCTAAGTGGGTTGAGGCCATCCCCACTAGGACTAATGAAGCTAAAGTGGTTGTGAAATTTCTTAAGGAGAATATCTTTACTTGATTTGGCATGCCTCGAGCTCTCATTAGTGATCAAGGTAGTCATTTTAAAAATAGATCTTTCGATGCCTTACTGAGAAGGTATTCTATAGTCCACAGACTTGCTACTCCCTACCAACACCAAACCAATGGCCAGGTTGAAGTGTCCAATCGGCACATTAAATAGATTCTAGAAAAGACTGTGAGTAGGCATAGGTAAGATTGCACTGATAAGTTGATAGATGCTCCCTAGGCATACAGGACAGTTTTCAAGACACCCCTCGGTATGTCACGTTATAGGATAGTTTATGGTATGCCTTGTCATTTACCTGGGGAGATAGAGCACAAAACTTGGTGGGCCATTAGAAAGCTTAACTATGACTTGACTAAGGCGGGTGACGAGAGACGACTGCAATTGAGAGAGCTCGATGAGATTAGAGTTGAGGCTCATGAGAGTGCTCGATCGTACAAAGAGAGGGCAAAGTTGTTTAATGATCGACAGATCTTGAGAAAGGAATTTTCCCTGGGAATGAAAGTACTCGTGTATGACTCTAGGCTTCATTTATTTGCAGGAAAATTGAGGTCCCGTTGGATGGGTACTTATGTTGTCTCACATGTTTTTCCATATGGTGTAGTCGAAATTCAGGACCTGCAAACTGGTGCCTTGTTCAAAGCGAATCGTCAGCGTTTGAAACCATTTCTAGAGCTACCGAGCCAAGCGGATGTGGAGTGCCTGATACTCCATGACCCGAGCAATGATTAGTGACTAAGATATGAGATAGTTTGGGTGTGCTTAGCACCCAACCTGGTTTGCTAGAAACTCCTTCTGTTCTCTCTCTTTCTTTCTCTTTTCTTGTTTCTTGTCAGTTTATTCTTGTATAGTTTACTATTTTCCTTATGCTTCTTTGTTAGTTTGTTTTTTAGTCTAGTTTATGTTTTTAGGTTTAACTTTTGGGATTGTAGTGTCCACTCCACTCCCAATGAGGACATTGTGAAGTTTTGGTGTGGGAGTGGGGGTACCCATGTGTACATATTTTTCCTTGAGAAAATTTTCGAAAAATCCAAAAAGTTTTTTATTTTTTATTTTTGTTGTTTTTGGGAATGTTTGTACTATGTCTGATTAGCTTGAATCCTCTGTGCTTTGATTATTAGCTTGTATATAAGTAAGATATACATGATAAGTCTTTAACCTCAAACATGATATTCTAAGCCCTAATTCTAACTTCAGATGTTCATTAAAGGTTGGGTGATCCGGTCCTTGTTTATTCTTTCATCATTATTTTTAGGTCTTAGGTTTCCATGGATGATTCTCCTACTAGCTTGTGACATGATTACTTTGAAAAAAAATTTGAAGAAAAAAAGTGTGTATTATGAATAAATAAAGAAAGAAAAAGAAAGAATAAAATTTGGAATGACAAGTATCCCCTTGAGGCATGCGCTACTGGGCATTACCCTTTGAGGCACGTGTTACTGGGCGTTACCCTTTGAGGCAATATTGCTACTGGGAAAGCTTGCTTCCAAAGTTAGTATGATAATAATATAGTTGTGTCAGCCAAGTGGGATTGAGTCTAATTATGGTAAATCTGAGTCTTGTGGATAATGATACACTTGTACATGAGCACCGGGATGGATTCAGCATCTTGATGTTCAATGGGATGAAAAATTAGTGCTCTGATGTCATTTAGGAGGTAGAGGGCTTTGAAGTACATTTTATGTATATGCAGGTCAATAATTTGGTACATGGGTGATTTAGCTGATTAGAATGTGTGCATATTTTTTCCAAGTTTTGTACATATCAGTTTTGAGAAAAATCCAAAAATATTTTCTTTTATTTTTGAAATAATTTTGTGGGTATTTCACTTGAAAACCCTCACGAGACATCACTCGTCCACTTGGGAGTCCAAGGGGTTTAAAGGGCTTGTTGCATACGCTAAATGCAACCGTGATTTTTACGACAGTGAGTTAGGATTTTCTTTCTCTTATTTTCTATTTTCTTTTAGTTAGTCTAATTTGTTTTACTCGAGGACGAGCAAAATCTTAGTATGGGGGTATTTGTTCGCGCCAAAAATGAGCTATTTTTAAGGTACTTTTACGTTTGTTTTATGCTCGTTTTAATCGTATTTTTAAGGTTTTTAATTGATTTTATTTTGTTTTGTAGGTTTTGAATAATTTTGGAAAAATGCTAGAAAATGAGAAGAAAATGGAGGAAACATGTCGGAAATTGAAGAATGGGTTGAATTGACTAGAACCGGCCCAAAAATACAAAATTACCACCCCAAAATTTAAAAAAACCGGTCTAGAAAAGCTAGAAAAAACCGGACCGGCTCAACCCTCACATGCCTGGCACGTGACACCAACATAAACCCCCATCCCCTTCAATTAGTCTATGGTACATACCCATGTACCATGGTAATATACACACCTATATAAAGAGGTGTTTAATTGGACCTAACAAATAATCATATCCTATTGTGAATTGGACCAAAATTCTCTCTCTAAATTTGGGCAGCTCACAGACATATATACATTCATGTTCATTGCAGCAAATTTTGAGCAAAAATCAAATATTCAACACAAGTTCATCCTTTTCCTGCATTATGAGACAGTGTCGTTCAAGAAAAATTTAAACAACAATCAGCAATACAAGCACCAAGAATATCCTTCAATTATAAATCAATGGATTTTGAGGACCAAATTATAGCTGAAGTAGAAAATTTGCTAATTAAAGAGTTGCAACCATTAGGAGTTCATGTTCGAGGTATGTATGGTTGATAATTCATTAAAGAAACCTTTAAATTTATCAAAGAAACAATTATTTATCATCTCTTCAATACAAAGTATATCTACCTAGAGCAATTTTTAAATTCAGAAGTTGTTGCACGTAAGGTGTTCAACGAAATTTCCCAAAGGGACGATTGTAATAACGAAATCGTTAATTTTGATCGAATGAATCTTTTATGCAATGCAGTGAATCTTTCCCTAACTGCAGGGAACCTTTCCTCAATTGCAGTGAACCTTTTGTGCCAAGAAGCAAAATCGAGATGTTTTATGCAATTCAGTGAATATTTTCCCAAGAAATTGAATCACACAACAAAGTAATATCCATTCTGAAACACTGGAAAGAATATCTGCATATCAACACAACTATAGAAGCATATGTATACCATTAAGCTATATAAGCATATGTAAGCCACATTGCGATTGTGGCGCGACAATGGCAATGATGAAATATGGACAACGTAATACCAACATTTACTCCACAGTTTTACATCTTAATTTTGATCCAATGAATTTTTTATGCAATGTAGTGAATCTTTTCCCAACTGCAGGGAATCTTTCCCCAATTGCAGTGAATCTTTTGTGCCAACAAGTAAAATTAAATTGCTTTTAATTGCTATAGGTCTGAGGCTGTGCACTGCACACGCAACATATGTACCTAGTAAGGTACATACGTTTGTAAGGTAGTATTTTCCCCTCCCCTTCACACTCTCTCTCCTCTCGGTTACTCAATCCCTGAAACCCAACCCAAAGAACGCGAAGCCCTCTTCTTCGACCTCCATCACGATGCCCACCCTCAGTTTCTCTCTCTCCTTGACAGCTCATCACTTTGTCATCCTCATCCACCACAATTTACTCTTCGATTGCCACGACACCCTCCATTGCTGTCTCCTTCATCCACCGTCCACGGCACCACGCATCGAAGGGTCGAAAATCAAGTGGTTTGAGTATATATTCAAGCTAGCAGGCACCATTGAGGAGGTTAGAGAATCTTAGGTTTAATTTTCGTTCAATTTTCCCTACCTAGGTCTCAAAATGCAGATGTTATTTTTAAATCTTAAGGATTAGGGTTTGATGTTAGTTAGGTTGTCGGTTTCGAAATCAAGTAATTGTGCTTCGTTTCACATTCCTTGGTTGTAATTCATGAGTTTGGCTGTTTTTGTTTGAGAGATTTGGACGAGTTCAGAGTTGATTTCATCCGATTTCCCTCTCCTTCCCTGTTTTGATTTTACTAAACTTAGCAATGGCGGTATCGCCATTGATGGCGTTTGGCTGAGCTGGAAAGCGAGGAGGCCTGAACTTGTCCTGTTAGTCTCATTTTTCCCTTCCCTTAGTTTGAGCTCTGTTCGAGGCATGGAGATGGCGCCCCTGTGCTGAGGTTTGGGTTCTGCTTCAGTTTGGTTTCGGTCCCTTCAACTCTCCTATTGACTTTACTAGTTGCTTTTGATAGTTGAATGATGATGATTTCAATTTTGATTTAGTGGGTTAGCATCGTTTATAGGTAACTGATTGTGGTGATGTTCATTCAAGTTCACAATATGTGTAATGTTTTTGGAGAATCTGCTGTTTTCTTCCCTGGTTGTTGCTCTTAGTTGATGCTGAATTCCAAATTCAAGCTTGTTTAGAGTTATTATGTCTGATTGTGCTGGTTACTGGTTCTAGATTTGGTGTGGTTGATAAACAGCAGTCTGTTTAGCGTAGCCTAATTGCTTGATGGTTGATTTATGCTTGAATATTGGATAAGTGTTGAAGGTCGATTTTAGGTCATTTAGGTTACTCATGTTCGTTGAAATAGTTAATAGAATAAATAATGTTTGGTTAAATTAAAGTATTAGTTTATTTTAGGTTAAGTTAGTCTAGATTAATCAGTTAGTTAATCCTCGCTTTGTGGCCTTAATCTTGATCATCGTCCCTGAGGATTTGACCCTCAAGCACTACGACGACAGTCGTACGCTTGTGGTTTTCTCGTTTAGTTTATCTCTTAAACTCACACCAACAATGGTTCTTGTAGAGGATCGACTTGCGGAGTTCACCAGCTTCATGACCGTCTAGTGGGTAGGGTGGAGGATATGGACAAATGTATCGAGGAGCTCGAGTCCATGGGAGACATGGATGAGCTTCGTGGGGAGATGCAAGCGGCGATGAGCTCCGTAGTGGCCGACTTCAAGAAGGAACTCCAAGCCCTTCAAGCATCTAGGGCCGCCAAGGATGTCGAACTCCAAGCTTACAGGGCGAGGTTGAGGCGTATGTTAGAAGCTTTAGTCGTACCACTGAACAAATTAAAAATTTTCTTACTCTAAATTTATCACGTAATATAGCACAAGAAAGGGTCGATCCTACGAGGAGAGATAGATTTTTAAGTTTACATAACATCTAATTGAAATTTTACCAAATTAAGAAAGTCAAATTAAGCTAAGAAAAATCTGGAGCACTACTACCTCAGAATACTTAATATTCTGAATCTAAATATGCTCCTAAAATTGTAAAAAAAAATTCAGATTATAATCTTATAACCAATACAATTAGAAAACAGTGCATATAACAAAGAAAAACCCAAAACAGAAAATATAATTCAGAAAAATAAAATATAAAATAATGGGAAAAAAATTTCTGAGTATGATAAAGCTAGGACAAATACTAGAACACTCAAATTAAGAATCATCTATTATAGGAAATTCAAAACAGAAAATTAAACACTACAGAATATTTAGAAAATTGCAGAAAAATTCTAAACAGAAAGTAAAAATTAAACTAAAACTACGAAAGTCAGCAATAAACTTGGCTTGTACTTATCATAAAATTCAACTAGTAATATTTGGAAAATAAAAAAAATTAAAACTTAAACCAACCCTGTGGAAATGTAAAACAGAAAATCAACATAAAATATTCTACACTAATCAAAAAATGAAAACCAAGAGCAAAAATATCCCTTCCTGACTTACTACACTTAAACAAATCCTAAAAACACAAAATATAAAGTTAAAAACACAATTTTCAGATTTATGAAACTAAAAATCAGCAACTTAAATGTAGAACAAGTTTAGAAATAAAATCTGAAAAATTATTAGATAAAATCTGAAAATTTTAGAATTAATCCTAACAAAAGAAAGACACTTTTAAAACTATAAAATAATCTAAAGCACAAAAATAATCAACAATTACTAATTCTAAACTTAAAATCAAACAAACTAACAAGATCGCCCTAGAAAATTAACTCAGATTTTTTAAAACTAATTTCGACCTAGGATTTTGATAATTCCAAAATTACTAAATCACAACTGAAATACTAAACTATGAAGGGGGGATTTAAACTAAGCAATTAAGCAAAGAACAATTAATAAATTAACAATGAAAAATACCAACAATTAGTTAAGAGAATAACAAGAAAATACCAATCAGGAATAACCAAATCAAATAAATCACTTGACCTGATTATGATTCACCATGCCCTAATTTATATCTATCATTAATACTATCCATCATTCATTTTTTAATAGCTAGACACTAGAAAAGACCCTCCAGCGGCTCTTTCCCAATTTTTAGTTTAACTTCTAAGACCACCCCTAGATTTAAACCCTTCTAATTGAATTAACCAATTTATACCATCATAAATTAACTACTTTAATTAAAGCATTGAACACGTCTAAGCCTAGCAAATTACAATTACTATCAATTATAATTAACTAGTCCCTGTTTGGAAACCTAATTTAAATCATAATAAGATTAATAAAGAACAACCTTAAATTAATTTTATAATAAAAATTTTTAAGAAATCAAATTCTCACAAGATAACAAAATTAAACAAGGAAATAAACATGAATAACAGTCAACTTATCTCAAAACATAAATTTGACATGGTTTTACACAATCAAGTCAAGTGGAATACACTTTATCTTAACATGTTAAATAAACCACAAACTAATTCATTTGACATGTTTTGATTAAATAAAAGGGAAAACAAATTAAATAAACTAATTTAAAAAAAACTTAGAATGAACTAAAGAACAGGTAGATTAGAATGACAACCAAAACACGCCATGCATGTTTCGAATTCGTAACTCTGTTTCAGGGGTAGCACAACAGTGGTGGTGGTGGCTTGGGGGTGGTCAGATGGGTGTGTCTTGGTGGTCCAGCACCACCAAGGAGGAAGGAGAAAAGGGCTGATATGTGAAGAAAGATGATGAAGATGGCGGCTATGGTCGTTTATGCGATGATGATGGATGGTGTCGTGTATGTGTATGATATGGTTGATATGTAATGAATGATGGGGTAGTCGTGTGTTTGATGGGAGATGATGTCGTTGTCCTTTTTATCGTGAGCTTCGGGAGATGAGGGTGAGTGGTTGTGTAGATGGGGAGTTCTAGAGTAAGTGGGATGTCGAGTCTTGGGGTTCACTCCGAGATTCTTGGCCACTTTGACTATTTCTCTAGCTTCATGGCGGTATGTCAATTCTTCAGCCTTCTTTGACTTGATATTTTTCCTCTTTTAGCTTAATTTCTACGCTTTTTTTTATGAGGTTGGACTTAAATATTTATTTCCTAAATAATGTAAAAACGATGAATATTAGACAGATTAATAACATAAAATAAATTAATAACACATAAAAAATATGCATAAAATGAAACTTAATAAATTCCCCCACACTTAGACTTTGGACGTTCTTATGCAACAGTATCTTAGATTATCTAATGATCTACCCTGAAACCCTTCATATAAATCCTACATGAACATAAAATCTAATTAGAATTAATTTGCTCAAGAAAAAAATCTTATGAAAATTTATAATCTGACTCCTTGTAGGTCAAGAAAATAAACATGCAGCTGTCACTTAGGTTTTTTTTAAAAAATAAAAATAAAAACTCTAATTTCCTTTGTCAAGACAAAGACTCTGAATTATTTACCCTATTTACCTTAGTATATGCCAATCAAGAGGACTTTTAAAGGGATGTTTAGCTTAAGGTGAGAGGGTAGGCATATTTGGATAAGCAGTGGTATGGTGGGTTTCCTGGCCAGGGAAAGTATCATCCTTCACTTTACTTTGAATTCATCCTTTGAATGTCACTTTGACCTTGCTCTTTGTTTCGAATATCTTCTCCCTTTGGGAGTGGTTGCACTTCTTCTCTTTGAGCCATGCTTAGGCGATATAGTAATATAAATTATGTTTAATTGGTTTTCCTATCTTGCTTAGCACATCAGTACCTCAAGGTTTTGGCTTGGATTTGGATTGAAAGTACTTGCAACTTTGAATTAGAAAAGTACCTCTTGATATGACAAATACTCCACTTGATAACGATTTCATTGCTTGCACTGAGGATGCCTCCTAACCAGTTAACTCAGGGATAAGGCATGTGGATATTTGGCATTATGGAGTTTATTCAATGAAGCTTCCAAAGAATACAGGAATTAGGCTCAAATTGGGCTTCTAATGGAATAACGTTAGGTAGGTAATATTTGGCTCATGTGGTGTTTTATTCCTAATGTCTCTATCCTTTTTAGCATGCAACAAGGGTAAATAAAACTAAATAGTCAAGATTGATCACCCTTCTAAAAGAAATTAGTAAAAGCAATTTTACTATTTTCTCAAAATTTAAAATCCTCCTAAGTGACAATCAACAACTTATAGACTTACCCTACTGAAAGAAAAATTTTAAACAAATTTTAAAAAATATAAGAGCAAGAAGTAATCTAGAAAGACTCACACTCATATATTCTTTATAAGAAGGAATAAAAAATGACTCTTTTTTTGGGATAAATAAAATGCAAGACAACCTAAATTAAATGTAGGATTCATCCCCCATACTTAGTTAATGTGTTGTCCCTAATGCATGCAAGACAAAAAAAGAAAAGAAAGTGCTGAAAGTGAATTAAAAACTTCCTTGAAAATGTTGAGTAGCCTCCCAATCAGCACTTTTATTTATGGTCGTTGGCTCGACGTTATGAAACTCATGGATCCTCTAAAGTGATTTCTTCAATGACATTCACAAAATCTCCATCTCTGAAATGTTTCAACATATGTCCATTCACTTTGAAAATTTTGTTAGTGAATAAGTTTTGAATCTCAATAGCAGAATCAGGATGGACACTGGTTACTACAAAAGGTCCTAGACATCTAGATTTAAGCTTTCCCGAGAAGAGTCTTAATTTAGAATTGAATAGCAGAACTTTTTCACCCATTTGTCTTTCTTAGACAACTTAGCATCATGAAATGCCTTGGCCTTACCCTTATAGATCACAGAATTATCATAGGCCTCTAATCTCAATTCCTTTAATTCCTACAACTGCAATTTTCTTTCCTTACCTGCCAAGTCATAAGCTAGGTTGCATTGCTTAATAGGCCAATAAGATTTATGCTCTAATTCAACAGGTAGATGATAGGGCTTCCCAAAAACTAAATGGTAAGGTGACATGCCTATAGGTGTCTTGTATGTAGTCCGGTAAGCCCAAAGAGCTTCCTCTAACCTAAGGCTCCAATCTTTTCTGTCTAGGTTGACCACTTTATCTAAAATACTTTTAATCTCCCTATTTGAAATCTCAGCTTGGCCATTTGTTTGGGGGTGATAACCAGTAGACACCTTATGAGTGATGTGATATTTAGCTAATAGAGCGCCCAAGGTTTTGTTGTAGAAATTTATCCCCCTATCACTAATGAGTGCTTTGGGTACTCTATATCTATGCAAAATATGAGATTTGATATTTTTAACCACAAGCTTAGTATCATTAGTTCTAGTAGCCACAGCTTCAACCCATTTAGAAACGTAATCCACAAACAAGAGAATGTAAGGTATAACCACATGAAGGGAAAAGGGTCCCATGAAATTAACACCCCACGCATTAAAATTTTCACAAACATAAATGCTGTGTAAGCATTTGATTTTTTCGAGATAGATTACCTATTCTCTACTAAGGTTCACATCACCTGCAAAATTCATAAGCATCTTTAAAGATCGAAGGCCAGTAAAGACCACACTCTAAGACTTTGTGAGCTGGTCTCTTGGGACCAAAGTGTCCCCCACTGTTAGAAGAATGACAAAAAGTAAGAATAGAATAAATTTCATTATCATCTACACATTGTCTAATAATCTGATCATTGTAAAATTTCCACAAGTAGAGTTCATCCCATAAGTAGTGCTTAGCTTGGGCTCTAATTTTCTCCTTCTCTGTTGTAGAGGAGTTTGTGGGGAGTTCCTTGGTCACTAGGTAATTGACTATGTCCGTATACTAAGGGAGACTACCAGAAGTCACAACATATAAAGTCTCATATGGGAACTGGTCACTAGGTGAGTTTCCTTTTTCCCCATTCTCTAGCCCACTCAAATGGTCAGCTACTAAATTATGTGCTCCAGGCTTATCTACTATTTCAATGTCAAACTCTTGGGGTAATAAAACCTATCTAATAAACCTAGATTTAGAGTCATTCTTTTGTAACAAAGCTTTGAGAGCAACATGATCAAAAAAGACAATAAGTTTCACACCAAGCAAATAAGGATGAAATTTCTCAAGAGCAAACACAACAGCATACAACTCTTTCTCAATGGTGGTGTAGTTTCTCTATGCATGGTCAAGAGTTCGAGAAGCATAGCATATTACATGGGGTATTCTTCTTGCTCTTTGATCTAAAACTGCCCCTACAGCTTTATCACTAGTATCGTACCTTAACTCAAAGGGTAGGGCCCAATTTGGGGGTTGTACTATAGGAGTGGTGATCAATTTCATTTTCAATTCATCGAATACTTTCATATAATTTTCATTAAAATCAAAACAAGCATTCTTAGCAAGCAGATCACACTAAGGAGAAGCAATTTTTGGAAAGTCTTTGATAGATCTACGACAAAATCCAACATGTCCTAAAAAGGATTTGAGTTCTCTAATAGTTTGGGGGTAAGGCATAGATTGAATAATTTCAACTTTTGCTTTGTCTACCTCTAATCCCTTAGCAGAAACATGTCGTAAGACTACACCATGCTCAACCATGAAATGATACTTTTCAAAATTCAAAACCAAATTGGTTTTAATGCATCGCCTAAGCACTAAAGTGAGATGATGTAAGCACTCATCAAAAGAATCACCATGAATAGTAAAATCATCCATGAAAACCTCCATAATTTTGGTGATAAAATTAGAAAAAATGCTCATCATGCACCTTTGAAATGTGACCGGTGCATAATATAAACCAAACGACATCCTCCTAAAAGCATAAATGCTAAATGAGCAAGTGAAGGTGGTCTTTTGCGGATCCTTAGGGGCTATTAGGACCTAGATATACATAGAATATCCATCTAGAAAACAATACTGAGACCTACTAGCTAGCCTCTCTAACATTTGGTCCATGAAAGGTAAAGGAAAGTGGCCTTTCTTGGTGTGCTTATTCAGTTTTCTATAATATATACAGACTCTCCAGCCGCTCTGAACTCGAGTAGAAACTAACTACTCCTCTTTATTATGAACTACAGTTGTCCCCCCTTTCTTTGGTACCACATGTATAGGGCTCACCCAATCAGAATCAGCTATAGAATAAATCACCCCGGCATCTAACCACTTAAGGATCTCTTTTTGCACGACTTCCATCATGGGTGGGTTAAGTCTCCGTTAAGAGTTTTTCCCAGGCTTAGCCTTTGACTCCAAGATGATCGTATGAGTGCAAAGTGTTGGGCTAAGTTCTTTGAGGTATGCTAAAGTCCGTACAAATGCTCCGGTATGTTCTCTAAGCACCATAACCAATTTTTCTTCTTGTTCAGGTTCAAGTGCTCTAGAGATAATCATAGGCAGTGTTTTATCATCCCTAAATAGACATATTTCAAATTCTCAAGTAAATGTTTAAGATCTAACTTAGGGGGTTGAGATAAGTGAGGGTAGCAATTTATCATGTCCAATAGTTAAACAAATTTCCTCAGGCTCCTCAATTGAATTCACTAGACAGGACGACTATATCATAGCAACCAATTCATCATGTAAAAGATATGGAATATGTTCAAATGTATCTAAACTCATGGACAGGATAGTTTCTAGCTCATCTTTATATGACAAGTAATGGACATCTTAGGACAATTTGTCAATGACATCTAGTGCACATATATGATTCTCATCAGATGGAAATTTCATAGTATCAAATATATCAAATTTAATTACATCTCCATCAAATCCTGTAGACAAAATTCCAGTGTGCATGTCTGCTTTTGTCATAACTGTTTTCAAGAACAGTTAACCTAACAATGTAGGAACATCATTAGAAGCGTCAGCCATGTCTAAGATAAAGAAATCAGCAGGAAATACTAGTTTATCTACTTGGACTAAGACATCTTCTACTACACCATCAGGGTATACACAACTTCTATGAGCTAAGTGAATTACCAAACCAATTCTTTTCAACTATCCTACTTTTAGTTTGCTCAATAAGAGATCTGGACATCACATTAATAGAAGAACCTAAGTCAAGCATAACTTTATCAAATTTCGTGTTCCCTACTTTACAGGAAATTGAGAACATACCTGGATCCTTGCATTTAGTAGGGAGGTTCTTTTGGAAAACAACAGAAACATTCTCCCCCATATTTACGTTTTGATTCCCTTTCATCTTGTGCTTTGAAGTGCACGACTCCTTTAGGAACTTAGCGTAGCGAGGTACCTGCTTAAGTGCATCCAGAAGAGGAGTGTTAATCTCAACCTTTCTAAATACATCTAGAATATCCTGGTTGGCCTCGTCTACCTTAGAATTGTAATTCCTCAATCTACTAGGAAAAGGTGGCATTGGTTTTGATGGTTCATGTTTAGAAACAATGGTAGACTCCGTTTTTTGGTCATTTTTAAGTTCCTTAGCCTCTTTTAGACTCTGCCTCTCTACTCCATTTAGGCTTTATTAACTCTTTCCCACTCTTAAGTGTTATAACATTAATAGTATCCTTAGGGTTCGGGTAACGTTGAGATTGCATCCTTTGTTGTACTTGAGCTTGTAGATTGCTCACTAAGGTGTCAATAGCATTTTGTCTTTATTGCATCTGCTTCATAGTCATCGCTAAGCTCTGTAGCTTAAGGTATGTTTCCTTCTTCTATTCATCCATCTTTTTCATTATCTGTTCTAGACGGAAGTTAGTCTTGTCTTGAGCAGAAGGTTGGTTCGATGGTTGGTTAAAACCAGGGGGATTAGGTCTAGGTCCATACCTAAGGTTAGGATGATCCCTCCATCCTTTATTATAGGTATTGGAATATGGATCATATCTTCTTTAACCCTGATTAGGAAACACAACACTGACATTCCCCCCTTGTAAATTAGAACAAGCATTACAAACATGACCTTCTAAGCAACAAATATGACAAGTAATAGCATATTGAACCCCACTAATAACTAACTTGTTAAACATATTAGTAATTTGAGACAACTGAGTCTCGATAGACAATCCATGTGAAATTTCATTAACTTTCCTAAGTCGGTTTTTCCTAGTCCCAAATTGTTGGGTGTTTTGAGTCATGATGTTAATTAATTCCCTAGCTTCAGTTGGAGTTTTGTTCACTAATGCTCCCCCACTTACAACATCTACTATACTCGTGGCAGATGGTGTAAGTCTTTTGTAAAAATATTGGATTAATAATTGATCAATGATTTGGTGTTGAGGACAACTAGCACACAACCTATTAAAGCGTTTCCAATATTCATAAAAGGACTCCACATTCATTTGTTTTATTACACAAATCTCTTTTCTAATTGACCCTATCCAAGATGCATGAAACAAATTTTCTAAAAAAGCTTTGTGGACTTGAGTCCAAGTGGCAAATGATGCAGGTGGAATATAATATAACCAGTCATTAGCCCTATCTTGAAGTGCAAAAGGAAATGTCCTCAGTCTAATCTGGTCCTCCGGAATCCCCTTAGGGTGCATGGTGGAACCAGTAATAATGAATTCATTAATAAATCTATATGAGTTCTCACCAAGCAATCTGTGAAATTTAGGCAATAAGTTCAAAAACCTAAAATTCAGTTTTAAAGGCCTGTCTAAGGCAGGATATGTGATTAATAAGGGTTGTACATCCAAGTTAGAGTAGCAAGCTCATGCAAAGTAGTATTATTAGCCATTTTATTGATAGAAGATTTCGAACTAACATAAAGACTTATAGAATTTTCACTTTCTGTATCGCTTACTATTTGGTCTACTAGTCGTAGCTCTTCTTTGATTGGTCCTACTTTCCTACCACGTGTAGCTTTCATCAACCAACAAGCTGGGAAAAAAAAGAGAATCTAAATGTTGGAACAAATCAACCAATTTAGTAAAATTGAAAAATAAAAGCAAACAAATCTTTTCCCAGCAATGGCGCCAAAATTTGTTAGAAGTTTTAGTCGTAGCACTAAGCAAAGTAAAAATTTCCATACTCTAAATTTAGCACGTAATATAGCACAAGTAAGGTTCGATCCCATGGATAGAGATATAAATTTTTAAGTTTACCTAATATCTGATTCAAAATTTACCAAATTAATAAATCCAAATTAAGCTAAGAAAAATATGGAGCACTACTACCTTAGATTACTTAATATTCTAAATCTAATATGCTCCTAAAACTGTAAAAAAAAATTCAGATTATAATCTTGTACCAAATAAAATCATAAAACAGTGCATATAGCAAAGAAAAATCCAAAACAGAAAATATAATTTAGAAACATAAAATAGAACATGATGGAAAAATATTTCTGATTATGATAAACCTAGGAAAAATACTAAAATACGCAGATTAACAACCAGACATTGCAAAAAATTTAAAATAGAAAATTAAACACTATAGAATATTTAGAAAATTGCAGAAAAATTCTAACAGAAAGTAAAAATTAAAATAAAACTACGAAAGTCACTAATAAACCCCAGCTATACTTATCATAAAATTCCACTAATAATATTTGGAAAATAAAAAAAATTAAAACCTAAACAAAAACCTATAGAAGTCTAAAACAAAAAATAAAAATAAAATATTCTACACTAATCAAAAAATGAAAATTAAGAATAAAAATATCTAGAATAAACTTCCTACCTTTCTATAGTTAAAGAAAACCTAAAAACACAAAATATAAAGTTAAAAACTCAATTTGCAGATTTATGAAACTAAAAATATGCAACTTAAACCTAGAACAAGTTTAGAAATAAAATCTGAAAAATTATTAGATAAAATCCAAAAATTCCAGAATTAATCCTAATAAAAGAAAGACACTTTTGAAACCATAAAATAATCTAAAACGCAAAAATAATCAACAATTACTAATTCTAAACTTAAAATCAAACAAACTAACAAGATGGCCCTAGAAAATAAAATTAGAATTTTTAAATCTAATTTAAACCTAGGATTTTGATAATTCCAAAATTACTAAATCACAACTGAAATACTAAACTATTAAGGGGGGGGGGGATTTAAACTGACCAATTAAGCAAAGAACAATTAATAAATTAACAACTAAAAATACCAACCATTAACTAAGAGAATAACAAGAACATATCAATCAAGAATAACCAAACCAAATAAATCACTTGACCTAATTATGATTCACCATGTCTGAATTTATATGTATCATTAACACTATCCATCATTCATTTTTTAATAGCTAGACACTAGAAAAGACCCTCCAGCGGGTCTTTCCTGATTTTTAGTTTAACTTCTAAGACCAGGCCTAGATTTAAACCCTTCTAATTAAATTAATCAATTTATACTAGCATAAATTAACTAATTTAATTAAAGCATTGAACACGTCTAACCCTAGCAAATTACAATTACCAGCAATTATAATTACCTAGTCCCTGTTTGAAAACCTAATTCAAGTCATAATAAGACTAATCAAGATCAGCCTTAAATTAATTTCTATAATAACAATTTTAATGAATCAAATTTTTACAAGAGATCAAAATTAAACAATGAAATAAACATGAATAACAATCAACTTATCTCAAAAGATAAATTTGACATGGTTTTACACAATGACGTCAAGTGGAATAAAATTTATCCTAACATGTTAAATAAACCACAAACTAATTCATTTAACATGTTTGGATTAAATAAAAGGGAAAACAAATTAAATAAACAAACTCTAAAAAAACTAAGAATGAACTAAAGAACAGCTAGATTAAAATGATAACCAAAACACGCCTTGCAAGTTTCGAATCTGTGACTGTTTCAGCGGTAGCACAGCAACGGCGGCGGCGGCTTGGGGGTGATCAGGTGGGTGTGTCATGGTGGCCCAGCACCGCCAAGGCGGAAGGAGAAAAAGGTCGATATGTGATGGGAGATGATGATGATGGCGGCCATGGTCGTGTATGCGATGATGATGGATGGTGTCGTGTATGTGTATGATATGCTTGATATGTGATGAATGATGGGGTAGTCGTGTGTTTGATGGGAGATGACGACATGTGTTTGATGGAAGATGATGTCGCTGTCCTTTTTATCGTGAGCTTCGGGAGATGGGGGAGAGGTGAGTGGTTGTGTAGATGGGGAGTTGTAGAGCAAGTGGGATGCCGACTCTTAGGGTCACTCCGAGATTCTTGGCCGCTTTGACTATTTCTCTAGCTTCATTTCGGTGACTTGATATTGTCCCTTTTTTAGCTTAATTTCTCCACTTTTTTCATGAGTTTGGACTTAAACCTTTATTTTCGAAATAATGTAAAAACGGTGAATATTAGATGAATTGATAACATAAAATAAATAAATAACGCATAAAAAATATGTATAAAATGAGACTTAAAAGCGTAGAAGGCAAGGGTTGAGGCTTTAGAGGTCCAAATCAAGGTGTGTGCGACCGTAGTGGCCAACAGTGGAGTTCTCCAAGTATCCACCGCTCCAAAGCAGTATGCACCAAGACCTCCTGCCTTGCACGGGGCTAGGAGTGCAAGGGAGATAAATAACTTACTTTGGAGACTCAAAGTGTACTTTGGGGCAATGGGCATCAAGGATGATGCTTGAAATGTGAGCAATGTCGCCTTCTCCCATAAGGATTTTTCACTTGTTTGTTGGCGTTGAAGTGTGACGACGTCCAGAAAGGATCTAATCCCATCAACCCATGAGATGGGTTTAAGAGGGAACTCAAGAAGCAGTTCTATCCAGAGGATGTAGAATATGAGGCTAGGGTCAAGCTTCGCCGCCTTTAGGACAAGGACGGTTAGGTTCCAGAATATGTCAAGGAGCTCCATGAGCTCCTCTTGGAGATTCTATGCACGGGAGAAGATAATGCACTCTTGTGTTTCCTTGATGACCATTAGGGATGGTCTAAGATGGAGTTGAAAAGGTGAGGGGTGCAAGACCTCGCATCAACGGTTGCTGCACTCATCGAGTTCAAGAGGGAGTCCTCAAAGCTATAAGGCAAGAAGACCCACGATGATAGTAATAGTGATGGAGACCGGGACAAGCCTCCTAGGCGGGACAAGCTAGCATAATTCAAGGATAAGGGAAGGGACAAGAAGGACTCGACACCAAGGAAGTGCTCATGCTTCCTCTGCAACGGGCATCATCGAGTTTTCGAGTGCCTGAAGCATGTGAAACTTGCTGTGTTTGTGATAGAAGAGGAGAGACATGAGGACGAAACAAATATTGTCTCGATATCACTTCTACGTGTCATCCAATCCAAGATGGGGGAGCAAACTGGTGGCCGCATGTATGTATAGACCGAAGTTGGAGGTAAGAAACTCCAAACTACAATGGACACGGGAGCGGACAATGTATACGTGGTGAAAGAACCCGCCGATGAGATCAATCTACCTTACAGAAAATGGAGAAGGGCTATATGAAGGGAGTTAATGTGAAGAACCTTCCAATCCATGCAGTTATTCGAGGTACCGACGTCGAAGGTGGGCCATGGAGAGGTAATGTTGACATAACCACCTTTTTCTTAACAATCGTAATTTCTATCTAGGAATGGACTTCCTCGATAAGGCGAAGACCGTCATAGTTCCCCATGCTAGCACCCTGGTCATCACGAACAATGGATAAACTCATGCAATACTCATGAGACGGGAAGCTCAGAAGGAAAAAGTGCCACCTACCCTTCGACTCACGGAGAGTAGGGAGGTAGGTTACTTAGCAACCCTCACGAGGGATGAGGGACCTATGGGTGTCATACCCCCAACATCGCGTATGAAGCTGGCACAAAGGAGGAAGCGGGCCAAGATGAGGATGGGACGCGAGCACGCTAAGGATTGATGTGTCTAGCAGTTACATGCAACATATGAACCCAACCACGTGGAAGAGACATCTCCTGTGGATGAGGCAACTAAAGGGCTAAGCATACAAAGACTCAAAGGCAGGGACGACGTTGCACGATTGGGTGGGGGAGAATGTCAGGGGGCGAGTTTTCCGAGAGTCGTAGAATATTGCGGAGTCTTCCAAAATGGTCAGAAACCTTCTGGAATACACTAGAACGTTCTAGAATCTTCCTGAGCACTCTAAAGTCTTCTAGATTGTTCTAGTACCTTCTAGAGGGGATTTGGCCTTGTGGAGTATTCTAGGACATTTTAGGTTGTACTAGGATATTCTAGAATGAGCTTTTAGGTTCTACTACGGTATTTTAGAATACTCTGCGCTATTCTACATATATGTAGTATGTAGGATATTTATGTAGAATATTCTGAAAGTGTAATAATCGCCATAGGATTGAATAGATCTCTATCATTCAATTAGTAGGTGAATGTGTATATAAACACCCAAGGGGGCTCAATTATAACCAAGCCATTCAAAGCATTCCAAGTACAATACAAAGCATTCTCCCAAATTCTCTCTCTCTCTCTCTCTGTACTTTCTGTCTTTAAGCTCTCTTGATCATGTGTGTGCTTACTTAACTTCTCAAGTCTAAGTTACCATCACTTAAGGCTTACTGAAAAACTAAGGAAGGTTTTGAGTGAGTTTGCACACATCGTACGGGTTTGAGTTTGTGTGAATTAACAACCCGTGACATATAGAAAACACTCTACAAGTTTGCATAGCGGGGCTCATTGGCTATATCTAATGCAATATACCCTTGGTGGAGAAGTGTACCTTCTTTCATTATTTAGATGATGTGTCAAGACTGTATTATACAAAACGAGAGATATTGAATCCAACATTTAATATAATTAGGGCTTAGACATCTAGGCTAAAAAACTCGTGAAAGAAATACTTTATTTTTCCTGCAAAAGAGGGGCATAATAGCTTTATATTGAATGTGTTTTTGGGCCAAGCATGACCTACACAATCTAAATATAACACATCTATTATTTTCCTAGGCAAAATCGAATAAATTGAAACATTCAGAGTCCTAGTAAAGCCTAAATTGGTCAAACTATCCGCAACACGATTGTCTTCACGATAACAGTCAGAGATCTTCACCTCCCACCCCTCCTGATTAATCAAGTACTTACATTGTTTGATCAAATCGAGTATGCTGTTGGTTCTCACGGCCACTTCCCCTCAACATGCCTACCATGACAAAGGAATCTGACTGCACCAGACTTTCGCAACAAGCTGAACCGCCCGAAGCACTGCCTTCAACTCGGCCTTAGTCGATGTGCAACTTTCAAACTTCTCACAGAACCCTTGCAACCACTGCCCATAAGCGTCGCGTATGACTCCTCCTCCACATATAGACCCGGATTCCCCTTGGCTGCACCATGCGTGTTCAGCAAGACCCACCCTTGCGGTGGTGCTTCCCATCTCACAAGAGTAACTCTAGCATTCCTATTACACTACCCACGCACAATACCTTGCATCTCAAAAGCCTGCGTGGCCTCATAAAATCTCTCCATGAGAAACCAACCTTTGTCGAGAGGAATGTCATGTGGGTGATTAAAACAATGATCACTACACCACAACGTTGTTATAAACTTGGTACTCCCCATGTCCCCAGTTGAATCCCTCATTGCATTCTCTACAATCCACTCCTTCTCCAAAGTATGCGGCTGAGTCATGAAGATACCCTTACTCATTAAAGAGCTCCAAACCTTACGTGCATTCGGGCAGTGTCGGAATACATGGTCTAATTCTTCCACACTAGCATGGCATATGTCGCAATAAGGGCTATCCGCTAGGCCTCGTTTAACTCGGTTTTCAGTGGTCAAGATCCTGCCACGGACAACGAACCATATGAAGATCCGTACCCGTTGTGACAATTTCACACGCCATAACCACTTCCAGTTTCCCTCAATTTGTACCAGACGCTCACTTGGAACTACTGAAATTACAGTCTTTATGGAGAAGGACCCATTCGAAGATCCTAACCAATGAAAATTGTCACCGATCCCTTCTTTGACCAACTCATATGGAGCAATCTTTTCAAGCATTGGTCTTGGAAGGAATTCAGCACTTCCAAAGCACCCCTAACATCCTAGTAATTTGCCACTACGTTTTGGATACTCTGCAGTGGCATATGCTACATGGCATGCGCTAGTAGTGGCTGGGGGTCAACCCATTTATCAAGCCAACACTGGGTGGCCTTGCCATCACCCACCGCTATAGATCCCACTTCGAAGGTGCTGCAAGTTCTCTTCTGTACCATGCCAAGCATTTGAAGGATTAGATGTGCTACGTTATGAGTTAGAAATTAATAAATCTCCACCTTGTAATTTTTGTAGGTTAAAATCCTAGACCACAATTTATCCGACTCATTTAGGAAACGCCAACCTAGTTTAATAAGGCTTTCCGTGTTAAGTTGGCTCATAGCCCGAAGACCAAGCCCCCCCCCCAACTCCCTAGGTCGAGTGATTAAATCCCATGAGGTGAGGTGGATTTTTCGTTGCAAAGTGGCGCTTCCTCGCCAAAAGCAACGCGTCTTCCTATCCAGCTCCTCACAAACTGATCTCGGCAATCAGGCCGTTTCCATGACAAAAGCTGGAGTTGCGGAAATCGTGGACTGAATGAGCATAATACTACCCATTAATGACAAGCATCTCACCCTCTATCTCGCTATCTTTTTATCAACCCGATCAATGACACCCTGATATGTAGCCCGCGTAACATGACCATGCAGCGTGACTGCGCGAGGATTCCCACCTTGATCTTTTGTTGTTAGCATGCCCAAAATGCTGCAGATATTACTCGCAACATTCTCATCTATGTTTGCTGGGAAGAACACATTTGATTTTGGACACTAACTTTCTGGCCTGAAGTTTCGTAAAAACAATCAAGGAAATTCTTAATCAACAAAGCTTGATCCCTATTAGCCTCCCCAAACAACAGGATATCATCTGCAAAAAATAAAGCTGGTACCTTGGGGCCTCATCAGCTTTGTGGGAAAGGCTTCTGCGTACCTTTTCGAATCCCCAATTCAATAAGCCAGGAAAGTTTCTCAACAGACGCTACAAACATATAGAGGGACAGTGGGTCTCGTTGGCGAATTCCACGAGACGGAGTAAAGCTGGGTATGGGTTCCCCGTTCTACATGATACTGAGTGAAAATGTCGACACACATAACATTATAACCTCCAAATAGTAAGTGTAGAAGCCTTATGTCCATAAGTGTGTCCCGAATGAAAGCCCATTTCAATCTGTCAGAGTCTTCTCCAAATCAATCTTAATCGTCATCCACCCTTTTTTGCCAGTTTGTCGCTGCATGGAATGCATGATCTCCTCTTGATTGAAATTCTATCTCCAATTTGCCGCCCAGGAACAAAGCTAGATTGGATTGGCAAAATTAGATCAGTCAAGATGCTTTTCAATCTTTGAACTATGCACTTGATTATAGTTTAACCACGTTACATAGTCCAATTGGCCTAAATTGAGTAACTGCCTTAGGATTTGCAACATTAGCTATGAGGGAAATAAACGTATGATTCAACCCCCTAGGTATCCGTTCACTCGCAACACCCCAAGAACTAGATCACAAACAGATTCACTCACTAACCCTCAATATCTCTGGAAAAAAATAAGCATGGAAATCATCCAACCTAGGAGCCTTGAATGGTGTCATCGCTTTAAGTGCTTGCTATACATCCCTGAATGTAAAGGGTATATCCAACTGTTTTCGCTGCTCTTCTGTCGCGGGGGGGGGGGGGGGCTCGCATGGTAAAAGCCCCTTGTTAAACCCCGACTGAGGATGCAAACAGAGATCGACAAAATATTCGATCACTAAATTCCGCACCTGACTTCACTCTTCCATCCAAGCCCCATTCTGATCTTGCAACACCTCAATCATGTTAACACGACGCCTAATAATTGTGGTTGTGTGAAAGTATCGGGTATTATGATCTCCATCCCACATTGCCTCCAACACGAATTTTTGGAACCCAAAAATTTGGCGCAGGACTTCCTGCAATTCCTTCTTTCGTAACTTTGCTTCCAGCTTGAGCAGATGTCGTTGCCCAGTAGTAGAAAACTAGTTCTGAATAAATTGCCGAATTTTTCTCTATTCCCCTTGTTGAGGACTTCCGCCAAGCTATGTAGTGCCGAAGTTAACAAAGTCTTCAGTTTCTGGCATTCTTGAACAATGTGAGAGACCCATGCAGCTTGAAATTGGAATAACTTAGGACCCATTCCAGTAAAAAAAGATCCCTTACTACTAATAAGGATTGGCGCATGGTTTGAATAATTTTGCATCAAGTGATGAACTGTGCCTTCTGCAGGACGGATGTCACTCCAAGTTACATAAAGCCCTATCCATCCTAGCACACTTTCTGGACTGCAAATTGTTTTCCTTACACCACGTGAATTGGGGGCCAGAAAAACCAGGTCAATAGGCTCATTATTCGCGATCCAGTTCTTGAAATGAGTACATGTCGTCGCCATGTCTAGGCCACCATGATTTCTTTCCTCAAGACTCATAGTTTCATTGTAATCACTTGCCAATAGCCAAAGGAGATGAGTTGAAGGCACAATGTGCTAAATCCGCACCAAAAACTCATCTCGGTTCTATGCATGAGAGCTTGCATAAACTACAGGAACTGTTACCCTGAACGTGACAAGCTACGTATGTG
This sequence comes from Selenicereus undatus, assembly GCA_017589665.1. Lineage (NCBI taxonomy): Eukaryota > Viridiplantae > Streptophyta > Magnoliopsida > Caryophyllales > Cactaceae > Selenicereus > Selenicereus undatus. The sequence continues at coordinate 21,436,592 of JACYFF010002017.1, forward strand.
AAACAATAAGCTCAAGCTACACCTAAAAGGAATTCCAAAAAACCCATATCCTCCCTGAAAGGAATGAGCCTCTTCTCGATGCCAATAGTCGAACCCAATTCTCCTACAAACCGCATCAACCTTGTCACCAGTTATGTGTGTCTCCCAGAGCACTAAAATATGAGGTGTATTCATAAGTAGATGCTCCCGTAATTCATTTAAAAAATTAGAGTTATCCGCCCCTCTTGACATTCCAAATGATAACTTGAAAATCTTTAGCTCTTGTCTCTCCTACGGTGCGAACCATTAAGGTACATAATATTTTGATTCATTGATAAAATTATTGGAAAGCACACCCCAAGGGGTAATACTCACATGTTACTTAGATGTAACGCAATACCCACTCCAGTAGTGCGCACAGCCGCAACGCTCGAACCATCCTGGCCTTCTGGCAAAACTCCTCCAAACCTTGACGACTCTTAACTATGTTGATTGGGGCAGCTCCCTCTATGAACTCCTCTATACAGGGGTGAAACGTCCCCCCTTTAAACGTTGCCTCCAAGCATTTGATTGAGGAAGGGCGAGAGACCAAACGCGAGTCCCGAGTCAAATTCAAACCCGCTGCGCTGGTTGGTTCCAATCTGTCTTAGACTCGATTGCCACTAAATAAGAATTTTGCTGCATTGAGCTATCCATGCCCTCGCTCATATTGGCGTGCATCGGACCCAAGCATCTAGTTGCGTCTTGTCAAAATACTTTGTGAAAAGTGCAAATTTAGGTTGATAAATTCAGTCAACCTCTGCTGTTTTTCTCTTCGATTAATGCTGCCAATTGGCCCTATTTATACAAGCATGCTCATGGCTAGTCTAATGTGACGGCAAAGGCAAATTGTGTTCAACTCAAATTAGGCAAGCTAAAATATCACACAGAATATATCTAGATAGCATTATATTCCTATCGTAACAACCCCCCTCAAGTTGGAGCATGTAAGTCAATAATGCCCAACTTGCTCTTCAAGAACTGGAATTGCATCTTCTTAAGTGCTTTGGTGAAAATATCAACAAGTTGTTGCTTGGTCCCAACATGAGAAAGAGTAAGGATGCCAGCTTTGAGTTTTTCGTGAACCAAATGGCAATCTATTTCGATGTGTTTCGTACGCTCATGGAACATCGGGTTTCGTGCAATATTGCCATGCTACTTGACTGTCACAGAATAGCTTCATGGGAGGAGGAAGAATACTCAAGGAGGCGAGAAAGGCTCGTAACCATCCCATCTCACTTGTGGCAAATGCCATGGATCGATATTTTGCTTCAGCTGATGATCGGGACACTGTAGCTTGCCTCTTACTTATCCAGGATATAAAAGAGCCACCAAGTGTAACAAATTACCCCGCTAGGGACTTTCGAGAGAGAGGACATGCACCCCAGTCTGAGTCGCAGTATCCAACAAGGTCAAGATTACTATTAGCATTCAAAAGAATACCATGACTAGTAGCGCCCTTTAGATAGCGAGCTACTCATCGCACAGCTTCCATGTGTTCTTCTTTTGGTGTTTGCATGAATTGAGATAGGATATGAACAACATACGTAAGATCTGGGCGAGTGATTGCAAGGTTTATCAAATGACCAATGAGTTTGCAATACCTGGTAGGGTCAACCAGGACCTTTCCCTGGGCCTGGGCTAGTTTATGATTTTCTTCAATTGGGAAATCAACCGGTTGTTGCTTGGTCCCAATATGAGAAAGGGTAAGGATGTCAGCTTTGAGTTTTTTACGAACAAAATGGAAATCTATTTCGATGTGTTTCATACGCTCATGGAACATCGGGTTTCGTGCAATATGTAATGCTGCTTGACTGTCACAGAATAGCTTCATGGGAGGAGGAAATATACTCAGGGAGGTGAGAAAGGCTCGTAACCATACCATTTCACTTGTGGCAAATGCCATGGATCGATATTCTGCTTCAACTGATGATTGGGACATTGTAGCTTGCTTCTTGCTTCTCTAGGATATAAGAGAGCCACCAAATGTAACAAAATACCCCGTTAGGGACTTTCCAGAGAGAGGACATACACCCTAATCTGAGTCGCAGTATCCAACAAGGTCTAGATTACTATTAGCATTCAAAAGAATACCATGACTAGTAGTTCACTTTAGATTGCGAGCCGCTCGTCGCACAACTTCCATGTGTTCTTCTTTTGGTGTTTGTATGAATCGAGATAGGATATAAACAACATACGTAAGATCTGGGCAAGTGATTGTAAGGTATATCAAATGACAAATGAGTATGCGATACCTGGTAGGGTCAACTAAGACCTTTCCTTGGGCCTGGGCTAGTTTATGGTTTTCTTCAATTGGGAAATCAACTGGTTCTGCTCCCAAAAGCCCACAGTAGTCCAGAATTTCTAGGGCATATTTCCATTGGCAAAGAAATAACCCGTTTGATCCACGAGCCACCTTAATGCCTAAAAAAATTTTAATGGGCTAAGGTCTTTGATGCTAAAGCAAGCATGGAGGTAGGTTTTGAACTCTTTGCACGCACCAGTATCATTCCCAGTAAGACCTATGTCATCAACATATACTAGAAGAGCCATGAAAATATCCCCTTTTCGATGAGTGAAGAGTGAGTAATCTGCATAGGAACGAACAAAACCATACTCACAAAGCTTTGTGGATAGTTTGGCGAACCACTGTCTTGCTACCTAACGTAGACCATATAGTGACTTCTTCAATCTACAGACTTTGTTCTCTCCCTTGCATTTGAATCTAGGTGGCAGCCGCATATAGACCTCTTCTTTTAGATCACCATGCAGGAATGCATTATTGATGTGTAATTGATATAGCTCCCATCTTTTTGCAACTGCCATGGCTAAGAAACCACGAACACTAGTCATCTTCGCTACATGTGCAAAAGTTTCATTATAGTGGAAGCCTGCCACCTGATGATCTCCCCTTATTACTAACCGTGCCTTATAACATTGAACAGTGCCATATGAGTTGTACTTGACCCTGTAGACCCACTTGTAGCTGATTGGTCTTTTTGTTAGAGGTCAGTCCTCAATGGTCCAAGTTGCATTCTTTTTTAGTGCCTGTATTTCTGCAGTCGTGACTTGTCTCCACTTTTCTTCTTTTATAGCCTCATGATAAAATTTAGGCTCTTCAACCTTAGATATGGCTGCTAATAATTGTTGGTGGGGAGCAGAGAACTTAGTACATGTACCATAATTCTATAAAGGATAACACGTACCTGAGGATCCTTTTTGGAGTGATGTGCCATGAAAGACGGGATCTGTTGAATGGGCACTATAACACACATAATTATCGAAGTGGGCTGGAGGCTTCCTTGCTTGGTGTCCTCTTTAGGTGCTATCAATCTGGGTTTCTGTATGTTGTTGGCCTGCAGACATAACATTTGGGCCTGTGTCAGTTTTGTTGGCAGGCGTGGCTTCTAAAGGAGGCAATGGTGGGCTCAGTTCTTCTGTTGCAAGCTCACTAGTTGGACTCAGGTCTTTTTCTATTGTGGATGGTGGCGATGGGCCCATCTCGTTTGGGCCGCCTAAGCCCTGATTGGCGCTAAACCTGAGTGTTGCGTCTGGTGGGCCTGAATCAGGTTGGGCCTCGTGGTAAGAATCATAATCAAGGAGATGAGGCGCTTGCCCTGGTCTCGGTGCAGTGTTGAGCTCCTCACGGTGATTACCAAAATTCTCAACATAACTAATGTGATTATTAAAAGGAAAACTATGTTCATGGAACATAACATCTCGACTTTCGAAAAATTCATTCGTGTCTAAATCATAAAGCTTCCATTCCTTCTTCCCATAAGGATAACCCATTATGATGCACCGGCTACTTCATGATCCAAATTTGCCCTTTTGTTTTGAGTGATGTTGAGCGAAGCACAGGCTACCAAATACTCTAAGATGGTCATAAGATGGTTTCTTATGGAATAGAACCTCAGAGGGGGTCTTCCCTCGCAATACGTTGCTAGAAGTCCTATTTATCAAGTGTGCTACAATGAGCACACATTCCCCTTAGAAAAATAAAGGGAGATTGGCTTGGAACTACAAAGCCCTAGCTACATTTAGGATATGGCAGTGCTTTCTCTCCACTCTCCCATTTTGTTGGGGAGTGTCCACACAACTAGTTTGGTGAATTATCCCTTCTTTAGCATAAAAAAACTTTTCATAGACCCAGATTTAAATTCAAGTCCATTGTCGATTCGAACCATTTTAACATGCTTATCAAATTGGGTTCTAACCATAGCCACAAACGCCTTTAACAGGAATTCTACTTCACTCTTCTCCTTTATCAACTATAACCACACACCTCTACTAGCATCATCAACGAAGATTAGGAAATAATGTGCACCACAAGAAGAGGGTACCCTATAAGGCCCCCAAATATCACAGTGAATAATTTCAAATAGGTCTTCTGCTTTACTTTTACTAACTTGAAACTCAAATCTAGTTTGTTTAGAACGAAAACAAACTTAACATACATTATTTTTATTCCTAACACTAGTTGACAGCTTTAAATCTTTAGTAACAAAGTTCATAGCTTCACCCGATGGATTGCCCAAACGTTTATGCCATAGTTCACCTGCTCTTGCTACATTACTTTGAACTTCACTTGTGCCCCTTTGTAGTAGTAGATCCTGTCTCTTTGCTCACCCAGTCCAATCGGATTCCTTGAAGTACGGTCTTGTAAAATACAATGGTCACTGAAAAATGTTACTGAACAATGCAAATTTTTAGTCATTCTAGCAACAGAGACAAGATTGTAATTTAGATTAGGCACATAGAGAACTTTGTTTAATTTTAATTTCTCTCCTAAGGGCACAGTCCCTTGCTTAGTGGACACAATCCTAGCATTGTTCAGTAGGTCAATAAGAACAGGTGAAATTTTCTTAGGTTCCTTTAACAAACCTTCAATACCAGACATGTGAGTCAATGCCCCGCTATCAAGCATCCATAATGGCTTACCTGTGAGCTTCTCATTACCTCCTCTTGGTGGGTCATGAGGCTCATAAGCCGCTGAACTTGTTCTGGCGAGAGCCCTAGGATGTTGAATAACGCTGATTCTGTCGAGCTGCTTGGAGTGGCTATGGGTTCGGACGCCACAGCGTGAGCAGCCTCACGGCCTGCGCCTTTTCCTCTTCGAGCGTCTGATCGTCCACCACATCCTCCTCGATTACCCCGTCCACCACCTGAAGCAAGTGTCACGCCCACTCAAGTCCAAGAGAGCTCCTACATCCTCCTTAATGCTCACAAGCTCTATCAAAGGGGACTTGGCCCTTGTGCTGATTTGGAGCTTCAATTCCAACACTCATCCTAAACCTTTAGGATGTATTACTCTTCTATTTTGAAAAGGTCAATAGGCCTTCTAAAGGGTTTTGTCCATCAAAATGAAGTTAAACCCTCAGAGATAATACGAAAGTCCTAAAACAGCAAGGTATATGCTAGCTACAATTTAACTCGGTTTTAACCCAGTTTTGTGGGCCTGATTAATCAAGTTTAGTATGGGTTTAAAGTGCTGTAAACCCACTTTTTTGGAACCTTTTTATGTCAGCTAAGAGCGCTTAAAAAGAGTTCTAGGTTAAGGCATTGGGTCATAAGTCAAGTGGAGCCTTTTCCCATATGCTGCAGAAACTGTCATAGCCAGCATATATTGCACCGTTTGCCCCATACCTCCCAAACGGTAGCTCTAAATTGCTTCCCACTTGAACCACGTGAAATATAACTTCCTAAGCTTTCCAGCAAGGTCCATTTCATCCAATTTGTATCAGGAACCTTGGAGATACAGCTGTTTAAAGTTGACATTGTAAACTGAAAAGTTGCTGAAAAAAGCATAAAGTACTTTTCAACTTTTGTTTGTTGCTTTTTGGTCCTCCCCCTTGATTTAAGGACATTTGAAAGGCCCTTGTGCTGCATTATTTAGCTTGTAACAGTCTCTCATATATAAGGGAGGCCTTAGGTTTGTAAAAAGCATATTTGAATCATATGAATTAGCTCAAAGCTTTCTCTGTCTAAAATCTTAAGTTCCCTTTATCCTTTCTCAAAGGTGGCGAGTCTTGAGTGGAATCCTTTATAGAATTGTGGGTGGCATAGCCTTTAAGTAATTCTTGGTGGATTCTTAGTCTTGATTGGTGGCCTAGCCTTTATTTCAAGTCATATCTCGTTACTAAGTGGAAATTTACAAGTAAACTCAAGCAAGCTACATCCGGCCTATTTAGGACACGCTCCATTTGGTATCAGAGCTAATCCAGGTTGGTGTTCTTGAGTTTATATCACATTTTCACACTTTAGTTTCATCGTTGTCAAGTTTCGGTTCCCTTGTGTTGAAAACCTTGGTGAAGTGATACCCTCACCAGCTTGATTTTCTCCCAAACAACCTTGGCTAAACACATCCTTAAAGCCACAAACCATAGCTTACACCTGATTTTCTCCCACAAAAATCCCCCTTTTACTCCTCAAAGAACCCCAAAAAACAACCCAAACACAATCCCCAACAAAAACCCCTCCAAAGCCTCCAACCACAAAAACCGTGTTTCGGGGCAGCACCTTGGCACGGCCCCCCTGAGCCTATAGGCACGACCGTGCCACCACCTCCCAAGGCCAGAACACTAGCACGACCACCCCGTCCCATCGGGCGCGACCGTGCCTCCCTTCCCCTAGCCTGTTTTTGCACCATGCTACCTCTAGCGCGACCGTGCCCTCTTCTTTTCAAGCCTTTAACCCTTCTCTCCTCCTTTTGTAATTCCCACCATGTCTAATGAGGAAAACCCATCCACCAACTCTCCCCAACCGGCAAGAGTGCCAAGAGGTATGACCTTAGAACAAGCTCATATGATGAGGCAAGATAATGCCATCCAAAGCCTACAACAAAGCGTGAGACAAATTAGTAGGCAACTTGAGCAAATGTCCAACCAATTTATGGCCCTCCAAGGAGGTCGAAGAGCTCAAGAGCCGTACGATCATGAGGATGAAGAAGGCTTCTCTGGTGACTCAAGCATGGGAAGCAATCCAAGAAGGGGATGTAGGATACCTCCTATGGACGACTTTAGAGACATCAAGGTAGAACCTCCACACTTCAATGACAACTTGAACCCCGATGAGTACCTTGAATGGGTTCAAACCATGGACCGAATCTTTGAAGCCAAGGGCTATGATGATGAAAAGAGTTTTAATGTTGCTATCCTTAGACTCACAAGGTATGCCTCCTTGTGGTTTGAAAACTTCAAGAAGCAAAGGGCTAGAGAAGGCAAGAGAAAGATCAAGTCATGGGAGAAACTTAAGCCTCTGATGAACAGGAGGTTCCTTCCCGAAAGCTACAAGCAAGACATCTCCAACCGACTCCTCTCACTCAAGCAAAATAATATGAGTGTGGGTGAAT
>JACYFF010002017.1:21463580-21483413 GCA_017589665.1 Selenicereus undatus
TTGAAAGAGATGGGTTTGAGCCATCCATGATTAATTAGGGTGATACTCATGCTTAAAAAACTATAAATTTTACGTATTAAATCCTTTTAAACAATCATATGAATTCGTATTAGACTAATTAGTATACATTCTAATTAATCTAACACGAATATCACAAACGATAAATACTAATCATTATAGAATCATGAATAAAAATCAACTAGACAATAAAATATAAAACTTGTTTCAAAATAATTAATTTAGCATGGCTTCAAATTGATTATGCTAAGTGCGAGGAAATTACTCAATCATATTGAAAATAAAATTCCACAATTTACCCAAATAATTCATGTTTAACAATAACTAAACTAACAAAATAAAAGAGGAGAAAATAAAATTAAAAAAAAGAAACAATAGTACTTGAACTATTGTGAAGGCTGATGATGATGGTGAAGATGACGTAGGTGGTGATGGTGGGGCGTGATGATGACCGTGATGATGGTAGTGCTTTGGTGATGATGATTATATGTGGTGGTGATGGAGGGTTGTGGAGGCAATGAGATGATGGTGATGATGATCGATGGAGCAGTTGATGGTTCTGATGAAGGTGAGGCGTGTAGGTGTGTGTTCACAGAGGTGAAGAGCTAAATTCTCTTCAAGGGTTTAGACGTGTGAGAGGTGATGAAGGTGTGAGATGGTAGAGAGATGGTGAGGCATTAGGTTTTTTCATAAGAGGGCGCTGTGTTGTGTGGGATTTATAATATTAGCTATTAGGGTTTTCTTCTTTAGACTCCTTTTCCAAGTCTTTTAGTTTCTCTTCAACTAGGAGTAATAATTTTGCAACCCAAGCCTAAATAAATCATTACTAGGTCCTTGGGTGTTCAACCTAATCCTGAGGATCGAGTTTTTGGATCCAAACGGCTTGAACGAGCCGTGTTTGAGCTGATGAGTTTTTGTAAAGTAGAGGTTGGACGTTTGTGCTGGATTTATTTCGGGATCGATTCTACCACTTCCCAATGTTGAGCAAACCACATTACCTCATCGGGCTAACCTTCATTCGGTACCTGGTGATGTTGAGGTTATCCATCCTGCACCTCTTCCTCCCTCTACTAACCTTGGTGGCCTTAGTTCTTCCTCTGAACCTTCCTCCACTGATTGTCATGAGATCCATGCCACACTTAGGTCAATTCAAGATGAGCTAGTGTCCCTTCAAGATTATGTTTCCACTAATAACACCACTCTTTGTAACTTTGTCCAAGAATAGCAAGACGAGCTATGTGGGATGCTTGCTACCTAGACCCAATATTTTCAGGACCATAAGGCTTGTCTTGAGACTTGGTGAGATTGACATATCTCTTATGGTCAACCTCCCCACCCTCCTTCCCCACCTCCCTTTTCTACATCTATGATTGCATTTGCGGATACTGCTTTGTTCAAGCATGAGGGAGTCAGTTAGTTGATGGCGTCTGATGCCTGACTTTTTGGTTTGTACGTGTGTATCTATTATATATTTTGGTTGTATATTTTGGTTATGGTTGCATTTAGAGTTGCATTTTAGGATTAACCTCATGTAGCTAGAGTAGTGGTGCATTTAGGTTTCTTTTCATCTGGGATTAGCTTTTGCATATTAACTTTAGTATCATACAGTTATGGATGCATCCAAAGAAGGAAAAAAAAGCAGAAAAAAGTTGACCAAGAAAAAAAAAACAAGGGACCAAAAACAAAAGAAGCCTTCCAATGATGATCTTTAGACTAGGTAGCATTCCTTTAGGCTCAGTTTACCTTTTGTTAAGCCCATTTGTGAATAAAAGTGTTTGATAATGAGATTTTGAAGTTTCAATTCCTGATTTGACCATCTTATTGGATGCGGGATGATTAGTCGATGACTCTTTACATGATTATTTGGCATGTGTGTGATTCAATGACCTGGTTGAGCTTTGGTAGTTGACCTATGAGAATGAGCTTAATGGACTAATTCACCAATTTTAATCTCTTATTTCTTCTTATGTTAGACTTTTCCTAGATTCTAAGTGCCTAGAACTGGCTTTGGCCCTCATTCAAGATCTCTTTTCGCATGCGCATTTAGGCAACAATGATTGAGGCTTTGTTTTTTTTTAATTTATGAGCTACCTTGACCAAAAAATCACCCTTGTGATTACTACCTTTCCCCTTTTGAGCATTGATGTTTTTTTTTTATTTATGTGAACCTCTAATGTAAACCTTGGCCAAATACATAACTTACTCTTTACAGCCAAGACTATTGATCTCATTTCTACTTTGGAGTAGCTTGCGGGTGTTGTTATCTTTTTTAGGCGTGGTTTGTTTGGATGTAAAAGAGATTGCTAAGCTTTATGTGTCCATTGCCTTAGTCCTACTTGGGTCGGATGTTGTGAGATCTTGGAGAAGTGTTGATTTGTGATTAGAAATCTTTGCCATAACCGTTCTCTATGGAAAAAAACACACAAAACAATATATATATATATATATATATATATATATATATATATATATTTCAAAAAAAAGAGAGAAAAAAAGGGCAAATTGAATGAAAAAAGGAATGCAAGATAAAAAAAAAAGAAAAAAAGAAGAGGGTTTTGACATTGACTTTGGATGGAATTTACTTCAGCACTTTCTCTCATTTTCGATTCACTCAGGAGATTTCTTGTGTATATTGGATGAGTTAGATTGAGGAGTTCGATTTATGTGAAAATTGGAAGGTGAACATTGTACTCACAGTCTTTGGCTCGTTATTCGACAAGTCCCAAATTCTATCTTCCCCTCCTAACCTCTACCCTTAGCTTCATTACAACCCTTCTTAGGAGCTCATGATTGCCTTGTGTGTTTTGAATACCACAGATGGCGAATTAGAGCGTTCTAGCAAGCTTACAGTAGATTTGTTTCTTTGGAATGAGATTGGAGTGAACCAGGCTATATTTTAAACACATGAGCATGAGTGATGAGAGCTACATTTGTAAAGTGACGTTCTACTGGTTCTTCTAGCTCTAGCTAATGCATGTGCCAGTGTGATTGCTTAGATGATTTGGGTGGTTTTCTCATACTCGATGTGAAGGTCTTTGCTAATATTTTCAAAGCTTCCTTCTCTTAGAATCTGTTTGAAAAATGTTTTTTAGGCTAACTTTTGGGTCAATGTTGTTATTGATGGTGCTATTGATCTTTATAGGATTAGAGTGTTTGCTTGAGGACAAACAATGACTCAAGCATGGGAGAGTTTGATAAGTGCTTCTATATACTTCATTTTTGGGGTCGTTTTGTAGCACTTTTTCGAGAATTCATGGGCTTTGTGTTATAATTTATACTCTCATTCTCATTTTATGCTTAGGTATGGTTCTTTGGTGATTTTTTATCAGATTTTAGACCATTTGACCCAGTAGTTGACCCTTACTTGAGTACTCATGGGGTGCCCCAGGTCTTATGCCAGTGAAGCAAGAGAAGAGTAGAAGATTTCAGATCTGGTAAGCACCGCGATTGGTCCGTGGTGTCTCCCACGGACCGTGGCGACCCTATACTAGCTAACCTCTTCATCTTCCTTAGTTGTGCAACTGAAAATGCTCGGTTTAGTGCTTAAAAGGGGTGTTTTTCGGCTGAAAAGGGAGAGACCATTATCATCTCACCATCACTCCTTTATCCATGTCTCAATTTTAGTTAGAATTTTTAGATTGATTTTGGAGCAAAAGGGAGAATGAAATGGAGAACCTTGCACTTAGAAGCTTAGAGATATTACACCATTGAAGGGCTGCCATTGTTTTAAAGTTTTCCTTTCCTTTGAGTTTCTCCTTTAACTCTTGTGTTAGGTATAGTTGAATTTGAAATATGAATGAGTAATTTAATTTAATCTAGGGATTTGTTAGTCATAGTATTGTTATTGGATCCTTAATTTTGACAATCTTGTGCTTAATCCATGTTTGAATGATTTACTTCTATCTTGTGATTAAAGTGTGGTGAGTAAGTTTCGGCAAAATTTACTTGCTTACATTAGATAGTTAAGTGAAGAACTGAAAGAAGAAACTCACTATTTGACCTACAATGTAGAAGTTGATCTTGCAATTCTTAAAAGAGGCTTGTACGTTGAGAGGTTATGCTAGCAATGAAAAATCTATAACCTAGACTAAGACAAGGTCATCTAAAAGAATGATAATTGGAATAGTTTAGGTAATTCGGTTTACTTTGAAAGAAAAAATTGAATTTAGTTCAATTGCAATCCCATAAATGATCCAAACTAGAAAAAGTGCATGTTTAATCCAAAGGTCCAACACCTTACTTGGCGAAACAAATCCCTAGATGCTTTATTTCAATTGAATTTCCGTCTAGTTAAATTAGCATAGTCAGAATAACAATCATTGGACGCTTGTTTTACTTAACATTTTCTTTAAGATAAACTCGGTAGATTACTTTGGTCCCTGAGGATGACCTTTTAGTATAAACTACGACACTCGTGTGCTCGCGGACGTGTCAGACTTTCTCTCCAAAAATTCAACCTATCCCTTAAATTGTTATGGTATCAAGGCTATGGGAGACAGCAAATACATAACGAAAATTAGAAACCCAAAACCAAAAACGCGAAGAAAATTACATGGCCATACGATTTGAACTCGAATGACAATCCCAGAAACATTATCACTCAGGTTCAATTGAAGGGTGATAATTACGAAGAATGGTAAGGGCCATATGCACCTCACTAAGAGCCAAATGAAAGTGGGGATTTATTGAAGGAAAGATTAGTAAGCCAGATGACGCTTCTCCTGGATCGGAGGAGTGGTGGACGGTGCCATCCATGCTCGTATCATGGATTTTGAACACCATTGAACCCGGCTTGCATTCTACTGTATCGTATATGAAAAATGCAGTTATTTTGTGGCAAGATATCAAGGATCGATTTGCAGTTGCGAATAGACCACAAGTTTAGCAACTGAAGGCAGAATTGGCTGATTGTAAACAGAGGGGGCTATCAATTGTCAGTTACTGTGGCAAGTTGAAGCTCCTATTGGATGAACTAATGGATCATGAACAATTCCCGCTTTGTAGTGTGGTGGTTAAAAGTGTGAAATTGGCCCGAAGATTGCAAAAAAATGAGAACAAGAACGAGTCCACCAATTCCTCATGGGTCTTGATGGAAACTTGTATGGGATGGTCCGGTTGAACTTGCTGGCGACTGAGCCCTTGCCATCAATAAATAGGGTCTACTCGACTTTGATTCAAGAAGAGCGAGTCAAGGACATGGCTAGGACTAAGGATGAACATGGGGAATTCGTGGCACTTGTAGCCCAGGCCATCTTCAAATCAAAGGGGCGAGGTGAGACCCCGGACAAGAGTGTGAGGTGCACACTTTGTAACCGATCTGGGCATGAGGACCCAAATTGTTTTTAGCTCGTGGGTTACCCAGATTGGTGGGGCAATCAACCCCGAAAGACACAACTAGTTGGGCGATGCAGAGGAAACTTGACGTGTTCATCATGATCAACTCCTTTATCTCTTTGGGCCAATCACAGGGATTTACTCCTTCTAGAGATCAATTCTCATACAGTATCCTGGAGGATTTAATGAATGATGATGAGCAGTGGGCCTAACACTCTTTGCATCAACAATCCTAGTTAATTCTCCCTTGCCTTCTTGCCATGTCCATCTTTGCCAACCACGGCAACCACTGCCACCTCCATTACTTAATTAACTTAGTTGACTTAGATAGGGTGGGGTATTTGAACTGGGGAATTCTCGCATATTCAACTTAATTCGAGGAGTGCGCCAAGAAACCCAGAAGGTTGGGCGCACCCGTAGAAGCAATGTACAAGTATACCCCTTGTGGGTATATGGAGAGTTATTGAGGTAGGATTCCTCTTCCTTCTCTTTTTTTTTTTTCCTTCTTTATTGGTGACACCTAACTTCTGCTGTTTTGTGCAGGCTTGGTTTTATAAGTATTTCCTAGCTCTTTCACCATGATCTCGAGCGCCTGTGAATTTTCCTAAAATGGTTTCAGGGACGAAGGAAAACCAAATTAGGAAGCGATTCAAGTTAGGAGATCTTCAGCGTTTGCATGCAGCTATTAATGCTCTAATAATGGTAAAGTCCTTTTTATTTTGTAAAATGATTTAGGAAAAGAGTTTTCCTTCTACTAAATTTTCTTTTTTTGTAGGAAGACTTTCACCCATGGAGGAGCCATGTTCTTCCTCTTGAAGTTGAAGCTGCTCAGTTTCATACCTAGCAAGTTACTTCCTAATTTGTTAGTCAGTGTCGCCAGTTCTTTCCTTAGAACCCTCCTCGGTCTATGTTCTATATGACAACACTTTCCCTTCAGGACATGACACAGATCAAGGAGGGCATTTGCTTCATCTACAACATTAAGGCGACTATAGGGCTTATCTTAGATGCCTTATGATCCATTTGGTATATGTACTTTATGCTCTTATGCATTCATCTTCTTGTTGACATCTAAAATCCCTGATTTGTCGGTCAGGGCTGCTGAAGCTCCTGTCCTAAGCCTAAACATTGAGGTGCCTAGAGAAGGGGGAGAGGCTACTTATGTGGAGATTCCATTAGTCCATGGATTCGAATGCCCAGAACTGTCATTTTCTCCTACCTTTACTGGGGTAAGTATGTTGCTTACCTTAATTTGAAGTTGGTCGATGACATTTCTAACTATTCCTTCTCTTTTTAGTACAAGTGCAAACAATTGGGGCTAATAGTACACCACTTCCATTCCTTGGGAAGGGCATTTATGAACTTTTTCTCCTATCACCATCCCCAAGTTGATGGGTGAGATTTTCTCCTCGAACTAAGGTTATATTTCATCTTCCCTTGTTAATGCTTCTTAGCTTACGCCTTAGGGTCATGAAGAATATGTTCGACTATAAAGGTCTCGTGCTTCTCAATCTCAAAGATGTTCTTCTGCTAGGGCTCAAGATGTTCCTGAGTCTTCCCTTGCTTAAGGTAGGACCCCTCGTACGGAGTCACTGTTGGAGGTGGAATAACTTCAGATTTACTACCTTATGGATCCTTATGCCTTGTCTACTTCACTATAGGAACCTTACATACCTCGCGTTTTATATGGTGATTCCTCCTCCAGGGTGATGCATGATGGTCCTCCTCACCATTCTTGGGCTCTCCGGGCAACCCTTGTACTGATGTGGATACTAGTTGTGCTTTGGTTGATTATGGATATGCCTTGGGCTATGCTGACTATTGCTTTGGCGAAGATAGAAGTGGCTTGCCACATAATTAGTAGGGAAAGTTTGCTAGGTCTATGTATGATGCTTTTGACTATGGCCCTGTAATTTTATTTCACTTTTCATGCAACGCTAATGTAAGAAAATTTGATGCATGTTCATACTGACTCTAATGCACATTAGCCCCCACTCCGCTAAAAAATAAAAATACTCAAGAAAGAAAGGACACGATAAGTAATTAGAGGGCATTGTGGTCTTGAGTAGTAATCCAAGACATTACTAAATAATAACCATTTTACAAACAGCTGAAAATTATAAGTTAAGCCTAGAATAAATGAAGCAAAAAAAAAAGAAACGGCAGTGGCCCAAGAATAACCCAGGGTGTTGGTCGGTACCCTTTACTAACGGGCCCTGCTGCCGAATTTACTTAATTTGTCTATCAAGCTCAAATTGAATCCAATATCCCTTAGTGTAGTCGAGAAGCCAACCAGTACGAAGGCCTATTTCGAAATAACACTACTACTACTATAAATTAAGACTTGCTATGCTACGAGTTTTCATCAACTCGGAGTAAGGTTTTCTGAAAAAATAGCTGTTAGGAAAGAGTTGATTTCTTGGCTCCTCTCCCTTGATTCTGCCGTCAAACTTGACTTTAAGAGCTCCCATCTAGGTAGTCTTTTTAGCCTGTCTCAAATTAAAATTTCCTTCGACGTTTTTAGAGTTGCCCCCACTTTTAGGATCCCGAATTCCATATCTTTCATTTTGGATCGCAAACTTTGCCCATTAATGGAGGAATTTAGTGCTATCCTTGAATTTTCTGTTGATGTCCTCCTACGTTACTGGCCACCTCTAGTAACCTTTCTACTCTATATAATCATTCCTTGGGTTTAGATGACAAGAGTGTGACCACCATATTGTTCGGGGATGAAGTAGACTTTGTTGCCCTAATTTCTTTTCTATCGAAAAATGGTTGGGCTATCAACAACGATTTCAGTCGTAAGGCTACCATTCTATGTCTTCATTGTGCTTTCTTGTTTGTACGTGGTAGTTCGAATAGGGGCCCTGCAGCTTTATTAAGTGTGGTCGAGGAGAGGCATTGTGACGGAACTCATATGCCCCTCATTGTTGCTGAGACTATCTTATTTCTGGACCAACTCCATCTTCATCTAGATTAGTTTTTCTCGGGTATCCCACTTTTGCTATAGGTATGCTTTACGACATGGAAACTGGCTAGTTTTTAAGTCTCTGTTTTAGCTTTTCTTCCTGTTTTTTGTGTGATATTAGTAGTATTTGGACCAGATTGATATTTTTTTTGGTTGGTGTGCAGATCTGGCTATTAGAAAATTTGAGGTTGATAGAAATCCCTAGGAAAGTGGATACATATCTTAACTCATAATTTTGCCAAAGATGAAGACTATATAAGGATCAGTCCAAGGCTAGTTGAATTAGCTTCCTAAAGAAAGATCTTCTATTCCATTGGGTGGTTCGTTGGTGGCAGATACGACACTTTGTCTCTAATGTGAAGACATTTTCCTAGGTCTGACTTCTCGGCTTATTTGAAGGAACCTATTACTTTCCAACTGGACTAATGATGTAATGGGATCATAGACATCGCATCCCTGCAATGGACTGTCCTGTCCCTAAAGTTTACAAGAACGAATATTCTCGTATCAAGTTCTGGAAGAACTAGTGGCTTGACCTTCCCATCATTGTGCTGCCATCTGTCCTACACGCTCCACATGTCTCTGAGCAGTATCTGGAGTGGATTACCGAACGTAATGCTGAGTCGAGAAAGGCAATTTGTGCTAACCTAATCTTGATCAAGAGCATGAAAAAAAGATGACTTATATCAAAATGGAAAGAAAAGAGCAAAGGATCCTACCCCTCACAAGACACCCCCACCTGTTTGTGAAGAAGTTAAAGAAGGATTAGGAGTTTAAGCTTTGCCTTTTATATGTTTTGCTACTATTTAGTGCTTTTCCATAGTAGAATGCTATTAGGACTTTTTATTTCGAGTTTTACGCTTTAAAAATTTTGGATGGTAATAAAAGTGTTGATTTTTGCTGTAATTATTATAAAACCCCTTACTTCATACTTCTTCTACCTGGATCAGCTTTTCTATGTCCAAATAATTTTTTGGATTTGGTTAGGTCGGGCCAGTTAAGGCTTCTTACGTATTCAAAATATAAAATCAAGCCTTCGTAGTTCATTAAACTTCTTTTTTTTTTCTTTTTCTTCAGGCCTTGGATGGGCCTTGTGAACTTGTTATGAGTTCAGCTAATAGTCTGTTGCAGACTATCAGCCATAATACTTCTTTGATTGATTGAGATTAGTATACTGAGGATATTCCTCTTCATTTAAAATCCATAAGTTTCACAGCTCCCCCCAGTAGTGTGGTCTTTATGATGTATGGTCCGAACTAGTTAGGCCTAAATTTTCCCCTTGGCTCCTGTATTGGTGCCCTTATTTCCTTCAAAATCTCTTAGTTTAGCTTTCTTATTGAAAGCTCTTGAGATTCTAGCTTGATAGATCTGGATGTTATATAATTCTCTCACCATCGTCTCGCCTACCATTACCAATTCTTTATACTAAGCTTTTACTGATTCTGACTCTGGAATTTGGCTTTCAACAATCACCCTAAGTGAGGGCATTGCTATTTCTATTGACACAATTGCTTTCATTCTATACACTAGGGAGTTTGGTGTTGTACCTATAAAGGTCCGAATTGACGTCCTATACCCCCAAAGGGCAAATGCGAATTTATCGAGCCAATCTTTATAATTCTCAGCCATTTTTTCAATTATCCTCCAGACATTTTTGATGGCAACTTTGACTGCTCCATTTGCCTGAGGGCGGTATGATAATGACTTATGATGTTGAATTCTATACTTTTTATGTAGAATGGCGACTTCCCTTTTGAAGTGGCTCCCTTGATCACTTATTAGTTTGTGTGGAACCTCATCCCTACAGATGATGCTATTGAGGAGGAACTTGGCCACATGCGTTGAAGTAATTTTTATATAAGAGGTCGCCTCTACCCATTTTATGAAGTAATCAATTGCTACAAGCACATATTCATTTCCCCCAGTCCCCTTTGGGATAATTTTTCCATTTATGTCGATGCCCCAGATAGAAAAAGGCCATGGAGAGGTTAACGTCGAGGGCAAGGAAGGAGGTTGATGTTTCAAGTTAGCATACACCTAGCATTTATGGAACCTTCTTATATATATGCATAGCAATCCCCCTCCATTGTGGACCTGGAATACCCTAACCTTTGAACCTTTTTGGCTAGCATTTTCCCATTCAGGTGAGGTCTGCATTTCCCACCATGAACGTCTTTCATGATCTCACGAGCCTCATCCTAAGTTACACAGAGTAAGTTTATGCCTACGTCTGTTTTCTTGTATAGACTGCCTTTATCCTCAAAGTATTGTCAAGCCAACAACCTTAATGCTCACTGGGCTTTCAGAGAAGATCCTAGTGGATATTCCTTGTTGGTTAGGTATTGATAAATGTCATACCACCAGGCAACGAGGTTTCAGCATTATACACTTTGGTGGTTTAGCAGTGTGCCAGTTTGCTCCTCCTTCCACTGTTATCGGCATTGAATGGTCACCCTAGGGATGCAATATGGGTCAAATGCTTAGTGAGATCTATAAAGTAAGATTATATGGTGCCAAGACTTCGCTTCTTACCTTCTATTTATGGATAGTTGATTAATTATTAAATTGAACTCTCCATATACCCGTAACTTCTTAACCCCTATGTCTATGGTAGCCTGTAACACAATGATGTAGGCTTCATATTTTGCCTTGTTGTTAGTAACCTTGAAGTCTAGTTTAATTGAAATAGCAATATGTGCTCCTTCCAATAATACCAAGGGCATGTCTACTCCAAATCCTTTCTGATTAGAAGCCCCATCAAAGTACACCATCCGCAGACCTTCTTCCACATAGAGGATTTCTTCATCGGGCAAGTTAAAATGTTCATCCCATTGGTCTTCTATCAGTAAATCCGCTAAAAAGTCAAAAATATCCCTTCGTTAATGGACTTTTGTGGCATGTAATGTAGGTCAAACTTCGACAACATTACAGTCCACCTAGCCGCTTTGCTGCTTATTACGGGTTGTTGGAGCAAATATCTTACAAGGATCCATTTGAGCTACCACATGTATCGTGTGGCTTGGCATGTAGTGTCTGAGCTTCTTGGTTACCCATACTAATGCCAAGGTGGTTTTTTCCAAGCTCGCATAGCGGATCCCGTATTCGAGGAACTTTTTACTTATACAGTAAATGTCCCTTCTTCTCTCTCTATTTTCTGGGCTAGCATGGCCCCCATGACAATATCTGTCGATATGACGTATAAGGTTAAAGGAATGGCTGCTTGTGGGGCATTAGAACTAGTAGATTAGACAAGTACTCTTTGATTTCATCGAATGCCCCCTTACACTCTGGGCCCATTAAATCTTTGTTCCTTTTTTCAATTTCTTAAAGATAAGCCCACATACCATTGTCATCTTTGATATAAAGTGACTGAGATATTGCAAATGTCCAGAAATCCTCATATCTCCTTTTCTATCTTGGGTGGTTGCATTTCTTGTGTTGCCTTAATTTTCAAAGGATCAACCTCAATTCCTCGAAGATTGACGACCAAGCAACTTGCTCGAGGTGACTCCAAATGCGCATTTATGTGGATTTTAGCACATGTTATATTTCCTAGGTCTAATAAAGAACTTCTGAAGAGCTTGAACATGACCATCCCTCTACTTAGATTTTATGATCATGTCATCCACATGTACCTCAGCCTCTTTGTGCATTAGCCCATGCAGCAAGGTAGTAGCTGTCCTTTGATAGGTCACCCAGGTATTTTTTAATACAAACGACATCATAGTGTAACAATAGGTTCCCGAGGGGTGATGAAAGTAGTTTTTTCCATGTCTTCTACTATCAGCTTGACCTGATTGTAACCCATGAATCCACCCATAAAAAAAGAGAGTGTGACCATCCGTGTAATCGACCAAAACATCCATGTGTGGCAGTAGGAAATCATCTTTTGGGCTTGCCTTGTTCATGTCCTTGAAATCTACCCCTTTTTTACTCCCCCATCCTTCTTTAGGACTAGTACAACATCTGCTACTCACTGTGGGTAGTGTGCAACCTTAATAAATCGTGCATCCAATTGTTTCCACATATCTTCCTTTATTTTCAAGGCCCATTCTTGCCTCATCCTTTGGAGTTTTAGTTTTACTGGTTTTGCTTCTGGATAGAGAGCAATTTTGTGCTTTGCAATGTCCTAACCAATGCCTGGCATATCTTTGCATGACCATGCAAAGACATCCATGAATTGTTTTAGGGGTGCAATAAAATTTTCTTGCTCCTATTTTTATTTCTCGATGTTCATCGGGTATCCCCAAATGGATTAGTATTGTGTCTTCAATTATGCAAGTCTGATTTTCATGGTCTTCTATTGCCTTAATTAATTCTTTTGGAGTTTCTTATTCATTTTCATTAAAAGTGGTAAAGCATTAAGAAGGAAAGGAATGAGACGAGTCATAAACAGAGGAATTCATCTTATTTCGATTTGAAATATATACATTTGATGCAGCAATTAAAGACACAGAAGCTAAAGACTGGCTCCTAGACCTTATCTT
This sequence comes from Selenicereus undatus, assembly GCA_017589665.1. Classification (NCBI taxonomy): domain Eukaryota; kingdom Viridiplantae; phylum Streptophyta; class Magnoliopsida; order Caryophyllales; family Cactaceae; genus Selenicereus; species Selenicereus undatus. The sequence continues at coordinate 21,476,388 of JACYFF010002017.1, forward strand.
AGACTCCTTAAGCAACCCCCTTTATTTACGGTAAACAATTTTCCTTCCTCTTCAATTATCCAAGTTAATTGCTTGCAACACTCAGCTTGAACTTCTACGATGAAGTTAGCAAGATCGAATCCGCTGTTAGACATGGCGAGACAGAGAGCAATAGTAGGGTCTTCTTTCTTCCTGCAACCTTGATCGAACAGCATCCGAAAGATGCTACTTTCGGCTAGATCCACCTAGTCTTTTGTGGATCTTTGTTTTTCCTCAGGAATAGACACTTCTTCAAGCAGGTGCTAGTCGTTAATATTTCTAGCCCCAGCACTAAGAGTCCTTTTTCTTTTACATAGCAAGGTTTAGGAAAGCTATAGAAGGGGAAGTTATCTCCTTCATGTAGGAACTATCATTAAGAGTGAGAGGATAGGGCCTAACAGTGTAGTTCTTTTGGTAGCCCCTCTTAGTAGTAGTTTTTTGGGCCTGTCTTCATGCCTAGGCTTGACTATCTCTTCGGGAGTTAGGTGGTATCAAATCCAAACTTACAGTCTTCCCTCTACGTCAAGGGGAAGGTAGTCCACCCCTATGCTCTCCATCCTATATCCATTCCTAGGAAGTAGGCCCACTTCTTTAGGATGGCATTGAGATTTCGATTAGAATAAGGATCAAAGTTGAAAGAAGCTTTGTTCTTTTCTAATGCCGCCACTATTTCAAAATTGTAGAGTTCTTCATTATCGCGATCATGCTTTATTTTTGGTAATGGCCCCTTACTTGTGCTCATAGCACCGAGGTTGTCACCTTGAACAGTCACTACTTTGCCTTTTATTAACATCTTACCTTTCTGATGTAAAGTGGAGGAAACCGCCTGATGGTCATGAAGCCATGGCCTTCTCGAAAGTAGGTTGAAGGTAGCCCGCATATCGAGGACTTGAAACTTTGTATTCCTCTCAATAGGGCCCATATTAATGGGAAAGTGAATAGTACCTAGCACCAACTTCATTAAATTATCTTTGACCCCTAATCTTTTGGCCGTCCTCCATGGACAGACATTCACCGCTGAGTCATTGTCAACCAAGGCTAGAGGCACATGCTTCCGAAGGCAGGTTATAGTGAGGTAGAGGGCATTGTTATGCTCTACACCTTTTGGCAAGAGATTTTCACTGCTAAAGGTTATAGTGCCTTTGCCAGTCGTAATTGAGGTTATCATCTCTTTTGGAGTAACTTCATGAGATACCCTAATTTTTTTCAGTGCCTCTATTAGGAGTTGTCTATGCTTCTAAGACACACTATGAGCTATTATATACTTACATCTACTTTAAGTTTAATCAGCTGCTTCATCATCAGATCCTCTTCTTGGGAGAATGTTGCTTTCTCTTTCTCAGGGGCTTGTCGTGGGACATCCATAGTCTAGTGTCTCCCGGATCTCATAAGGTACTGGACTATCACCTGGTCCTCCATTCCCCAAAAGTTCTCTTCTTCATCCTCCCCACAAAAGTTGTCATCGCTTACTTCGGTGGGCAGGTTATAGACGTCGTCTTCATCACTTTCCCAAATGCCAAATATTTCCATGATTGGTGTAGGCATGTTTACCCTTAGTTTTGAGCTACTAATATCTTGTATAAACATGGACTGGTCCCATTCTTTCATTTGGTCCTCAATAATGAAAATATTTTCATGATTCCCAAGTGGATTCCTATCATTGTAGGGATTTTGAGCTACTTTAGGCAATGAAAGTTGTCCAGATTTAAACATCTTCTCTAACTAATTTATGAAAGTCTAATAATCTTCAGTATCGTGTCCTCGTGACGGACGGTATTTGAAGAACTTGCGTGGATCAAGGCATTTGGACTGCCTGAAGGATTCAGCCAATGGCATAATTTCAGGAAGATTGATCTTCCCTTTAGCCAGGACTCGTTCTGAAGCTTGGGTGTAAGTAGTCCCTATAGGGGTATACTCGGTAATACAGTTTATTGCGTGTACTTTCTTGGAGCTAATAGCCTTCTTATCCCTGTTTTGGTGATTATTTCTTTAGTTGTTTCGTGTCTTATCTGGTACCTCCTTTGATAGTTCTTCCTCTACTAGTACACCTTTCTTAATGTTGTAAAACTCTTAAATGATGTGTTGATAGTATGAAGGCTGAACCTTTCTGATGAACAACCTTACTTAATCTATCTCAGAGGGTCGACCTACCATGTGGGCAGCCTTTGCCCCCCATCTGGCTAAGTAGTGAGCAAATCCTTCTTTCTCTTCTTGCTTAAGTAACTCCAGATCCCATAGTGTGATTGGGAGATCAGTATTATAAGAATATTGGTTTAGGAATTCCTTGCACAGATCATCCAAATTCGTGACCTTTCATTGGTCAATAGTGTTATACCACCTCATGACTTCCTTGTGCAAAGTCCAAGAGAATATTAAGTGAAAGATATCCTTGTCTATTCCATTTGGAGTCATAGCGCTAATGAAATTCCTCACGTGATGGTGTGGATTTTCAGTCCCCGTGAAACTTGATATCAGACATGCTGAATTTTGGTGGCAGCTTTCCTTTTGGGATTGGAGTGAGTTCCTCATAATTATTAAAATAGTTATTGAACATCGAAGATTCATTAAGCAATTGGTCTATGCAATCTACACAGGGATCAACTTAGGAAGTGTTCCTCTATGGTTCTTTTTTCTTTTCATCCTCTAATTCTCCCTTTTCTTTATCATTCTCCTCTTGGAGTGAAGGAGTTTGTTCATTATTACGTATTCGGGTCTCCTTGTTGAGGTTCTGAAACGCGACCACTATTGACTCCACCTTCTTGTCACTTTCTTCCATCTTAGCTTGTATTTTCTCAATTACCTTCATGAGTTGGGCGAGCTCATTCTTCCCTGCCATTAGAATAGGCGCATGATTTCCCCGTGACTTTGACCTTGACTGTGACCTAGCCGATGAAGCTTCTACCAGTTGTTCCTTAAATAAACGTCTCTCGGTTGTTGGGCTTTGCTCGTACACCTTCTTAGGCCTCCCTATCCTGGTAAATATGGGAGAGTGCTTAGGATTGATGCATCTAAATACTTTTCCTAGGAAACGAGGACTCAAAATACTCTAATTGAATGTACTATGAAAATCTAAGACTGAGAGCCTACTATGTAGATCGTATGTTGACTCAAATAGACGCAGAACGGGCTGAACTTAACTGAAGGTACCAATTGACATCCGTACTGACTCTTTTCCTTTTTAATTCTAAGTCCAAATCTATCTTGATGTAATCTAACTACCATGAAGCCAGCCAGCCACTAAATTTATTCCTTTCCTAGTTCAAGACTGACAGCAACTCTTGAACCTTACCCGGATACAAACTCTTTTTTAAAAAAAAAAACAAATTTTAACGGATAACTAGTCATACTTATAACTTGGTCTCCTTGTAAGACTTTTACTCCCTAGACCAAGGTTTGAACCTAGTCGGTTTTGAGGTCAAGAGTCCCTTGGGTTTAATTGGCCTTGAAGCCAACTCGGTTTATAACGCTAGCCAATAAGTTTGACCTCTACTAACTTAGGCTCTCCTAAATCCTAAAGCATCAATGCATAAACCTTAGGGCTAAACAGTTCAATCATATAATAATACGTCCAAGCATGCATATGAGTTCCAATTCTAAACCAAGGTTCTAGGTTACAAGGGTTTTAGGTTGGGTTTATAATATTCTTCTTGTGACCCAAACATTCTACATGTCATCCATGGGGTGCATGGCAAGACTTGGACGTTTTGGTTGCTTCCCTAAGTCGTGTGGACCGAAAAGTGTGTCACGAGTGAGTGAATCAACTGCATGATCGTTTGAGTCTAGTGGACCCACTAAGTAGCCAACTAATCTCCTGAAGGATGATAATGGGTTTGCGCAACTTAGAGGTGTCATTATCCCACATAGGGCAACCCCTTTTAGTGTATAATGCCTAATGCAAGCCTAATTAAAACTATTTCCCATATTGAATTTCATATTTCGTCCACTTAAAGAAAATCGTTTCTAATGGAGTCGCCACTGTAATGATTTACCTCACCGACGATGTGATCCCCCATGAACGGTTCAACTACCCTTTCGCTGGGATGCTTTATTTTGATTATTTTTATTATTTGTTCAAAAAAGAGAGCTAATTGTTTTTCCTTTTTTTATTTTCTAAAAAAATAGCAAAAATAATGGATTGAACAAGGAAGCTAGTTCTTGATTTTGAGCCTAAAATCAGGTCCAGTATTTCCTAGTCTTGATGCTGGGCAGTGATGATTGCCTGATCTGGGAACTGGCTAGTTCCTGGGTCAGATTAGGACCCTCTTTCTTTGCCTAGACAGTCTTACTGTCTAATATCATTACCACTCTGTTGAGTATAAAAATCAGAAATAGGGTAAAAAAAAATGAAGAATACAAATAGTTGTGATTATACAATTTAATAGAGTCGCGAGTGAGGCTTTAGAAAACTTACAAACCAAGTCTATTTGCGAAGTGAATTGTATTGATAGGTCAACCGAAGGGATAAATTAATGCAACTTCAAAAAAGTTTTCAAAAAGCCCGCTTACAATCCTAGGTGTGGGGACTCATCTTGACTCCTTAGTATCAAACCGAGGATCCATATTTGGTGGCAAGGTACGTTGATGCGACGGTGTGCATCACATCACCGCCCCCTCTACTGTTCAACATAGGATATCTAAAGTTTTAATTACGTTAATATACAATCATGCAAACATTAGTGATATTTCATATAAAATCATGCAAAAAGGTACAATCCTTATTCTAATGTAAAGATAGGTAAAATAAATAATTTATAGGGGGTGGGAACCACCTAAAAGATTACATCTTTATTGACTGATAAGAATAGAATAAGCATGAAAAGAGAAAATATGAAGAGAAAGATGAAATTTTTGCCCTCAGGTTAACCCACCTGATTACCTGGGGAACCCAATGGAGAGATTGTGGTGCTAATCTTAGATGAGAGACTCAGGATTGTAGTCGACTAACAATAATATCCACATGATCTCTGAAGTGATCTCTTCACAGCTCTAATCTCACAAATTAATTTGGTTCTCACCGATTGCTTGATTGCTCATTGCCTTGTTTTTTCTCCTTTTTTTGAGGCACCCCTCTTTTGTAGGATATAAGTAGATGGATTCTGCCTAGGAGAAGAATACTGACTCCTAATCATATTAAGCTTAATGACTTTTGTTAAGTTCGTGAGTATTCTACCACAAGAGGGGGGGTGAATTGTGGTGTCTGATTTTCGCGTTGTGAATAACAAACACCCTTGTGACTTGTTTGCAGAGGGTGTTCTCAAATATTGCAAATGCGAAAATCACCAAGATAAATGCGGAAAATAAAGCACACACAATTTTTACGTGGAAAACACCTCTAGCCCAACTGAGGTGTGAAAAACCACGACCTACCTCATGTAGGATTTAACCACTTCACTAAACCGGGCTTAACTCGTTACAAATGTAACACACCTTGTTACAACTTGCAACCACGCAACCTCCTTCTCTAGGACAGGTTACACCACGTCCAAATCTCATCAGATTGGACACGTCCAAAGTCCACACGACTAGGACACACTCACTCACTTTCGACTGATCTGGGATCAAAGTCAACAAACACCTTACTGGGGGTGCTTCTTACTAAGCAGATGTAAGGTACAATGAAAATTCTATTATGCCAATATATTGAAAGCTCAGTTTAAACACAACTTGTGTCGGTCTTTCTTTTCTCAAGTGTAGCTCGAAAAATTCTTCTCACTAGAAAACCACTTTTGAAATTTTCCTTTTTACGTATGTTGTGTGTTTCTTGTTTTTCTCTCTTGCTTTCTTGTCTCTCAATGGGAGTGAAAAAACTGAGATTTTATACACAAAAATCCAACGGTCAAGACCAAAGAATCAGCTAAGTATGGAAAACGATTTTCAAGCAAAAATACTCCCCAACGGCTAGTGATAAATTTTTCCCAAAGTATAAGGGATTTGTTATCTTAATGGATAACCCTTATCTTCCCAAGCCGTGAAGAAGATTCAAAAGGCAACCAGAAATCTTCAGCTTTTGAAATTTTATCATATCCGAAAATATAGGCAAAGGGAATCTTTTAGTTTTGGCAAATCTCCCAAAACCTATTTTCGCAAATCTCCCATAATATTTTCAAGAAATATCCTTTCCAGAAAAATAGCAATCTTGGAGTTTAAAGAAAGTATTCTGGAGATCTTGGCCAACCGAAATGAATTTTCAAAGATAACCGGGTATGGCCACTTCAGTTCAGAAACATCCTAGGCACCCTGTTTGCAGGGTTGTTCGCAACTGGTGTTCTGAAGCACTTAGCGCAAATACCGATTCAAGAGGTGTTTAAAAAGCGTTTTCAATATTGGCATATTAACAAGAGTCTAAATAAATAAAACATATATACCCAAGACTTCTTGTTTTGAACCAGTCATCTTGTCAAAGATTTGTAGAGCTGCTGTGAACACCAAGGTCACCTTGTTTGCTAGGGTTGTTCTTTGCATTGCTAGAGTTCAGGAACATGCCTTACAATCAACTGTCGAGATGACGTTCTTGACTTAATATAGAATCACCAATTAAAACCTGTTTTGAAGACTTGTTCTCACATGTAGCAAACCAGTTAATACAATAAAGATTACAAACACCTGTTAGGCCTGTTTGGAGATCGTGTTTGGAGCAACATTACTTGGACAAATTTTTACACTTGGATTTGTTATCATCAAAACTTAAATATAATAACTGAACAACTTTTCTAATGTCATGAGGAATCTGCCTTTAACTAGACGTGCCTACAAAATTAGCAGTAATAATCAAGTTGTACTTGAACTCGGGAAAAAAGGGGAGCAAAAAATGGGGAAAACCAACCGGCTTCGAAAATCGATCGGCTTCCAGCCGCGGTAAATCGCCCCGCTCCCAAGCCCAACGACCTTGCTGACTCGAGCCACATTTCCTCTAATTGTACTGTTATTATTATTATTATTATTATTATTATTATTATTATTATTATTATTATTATTATTATTATTATTATTATTATTATTATTATTATT
>JACYFF010002017.1:21488792-21502430 GCA_017589665.1 Selenicereus undatus
AAATTAATTTACTTACTAACATATAACCACAACATATAGTCAAATTTAAATTATCTCCGACTTACACAAATAATGTTTACAAATTCCCAATTAATTTGTCCACTATATTATTCATCTCATTGCTACCATGTCAACAAAATATAATGTTATTCGCATTTAACATATCAACTACCACATAATAATTTCTTTCAACCACATTATAAATTAAATAGCAACTTACAATTTTCTTGACTTCTTGGTTGATTGGAAAAGCAACTCAAACTTCTCTACAAATACAAACCACAACAACGTAAGAAACTAAAATTACCAATTTTAAAATTACATAAACAACAATTTTACACAAATGAAATTAATCGTTTCCAATCAAATTAAACAAATACTTCATTGAAGCTAAAAATGTCTCACCACAGACAATAAAATTAAACAAATTTCTTCACTTTATTTAAATAGTCATTAACATATAATTTTTTATTTACACTACGGACTGAACCCTACTTTCATGCCCATAAATCTTTTAATAATATAACTAAAATTAATCTACTTAAACATTTGATAAATAAAATCATAGTTACTATATTAAAAACATATGTTTATTATCATAAATATACGAACTAAAAATAAACAAACCAACAACTTCTTCTACTAAAACAAAAATAACAATATTACTGAAACAAAATATCAACTTCAATATATAACCATTAAACATTTAACGAAGCTAACAATAAGAAATTTTACTCTTTCTTTCACTTCTTCTTCATGTGAAAACTGAATATTTCCTCACACGAAACTGATATATTGAAAACGTACGAGGAGAAATATTTTTCTTCGTCAGTGTTAACAAACCTGACGAAGCTATTGTACATATTTATAACTTGAAAACTTGTTGCAGAAAGCGTTCACTATACTTTCACATGTTTCAACAAAGCAAAAAAAAACTCAGAATCCTAGATTCTTAGCCGAACATATCTTTTACTTTCATTAGAATTTATCACATGCAGTAAAAAACAACGCCTGCCATCCCCACGCCTAGCTCACAGATCTGCCAGCCAAAATTCCAAAAAGTTGCCCCACCCCCAAAACGACGTCGTTTTGGGGGGGGGGGGAAGGACAAAAAAAATTGGAGCCGAGCTCCCTCGCCCCGCGCAGCTGCCCCGCGAGCCATCCCGGTGAGCCGATCGATGCAGCCGTCCGCGCCGACACCTTCCTCCCTCGGCTCTCTCTCTCCTCGCGCGAGCCCTTCGCTGCGTTTGCTGTAACACCTTTGACTCACAAAATTTAAATTAATTGAGTCCCAACTCCCAAAAATGCATGAGAAGGCCACATACGAGATTAATCCTTGAAAAAGTTTTCCTGCTTTGAACGACATCTACCAGCAATCATTGAGATAATTCAATTGCAGAAGTCGAGCGAAAGAATCAAACTAATAACAATGCAACCCAAAATTTAACACTGATAACCCAAAATTTAACAAGAATTATCTCTTTCTCCCAATTTAATTGAATTTCAAGTACATAAAAAAAATCACATTGGAGATTAATTCTTCCAAAAACTTTCAATTCGAACAGGACTAACCAGATACAAATTGAATCTACCAATTGCAAAATTTGAGCCCAAGAACCAGACTTACAACTCAAAAATTTGATAAGTAATTGAAAAACATCACATTACAGAGATCGGTCGGATCTGGTCCCATCTGATAACAGCTCAAATCAAATAAAAGGCTATGAGGAGGCAGAATATGAAGCTGAAGCCGCATCCCTCAAAGGCAGCTTCTCACCCAACCCACCAGTGGTTGTGTACACCACGGGCGTCACAGCCTCATCCTCGAAACCTACGTCTGTCGGGAGGTCATCCGTCCTCCTTACAGCGGCGTGGGCCACCACCACGACGGCGCCCACCACGAGCGCCGTCACAATGTTGACGGAGACGTCGGTGAGGAAAAGAAACGCCACCGTGAGCACTGCCAGCACGAATAGCACGATGCGGTCGTCGATCACGCGCCCAAGAACAACAAGCGGCGCCTCGCGGAGGAAGTAGAGGAAGAGCCAGGCGGCCATCATGAGGAGGAAAACGATGAGAGAGATTGGGTGCCATAGAAGAGAGAGAAAGAGGATCAACAGCATAACAATGGCGTAGTTCATACGGAAGTATACAAGGTTCGTGCGAACCCTAAGCTGGGCCTCGTTGAGGGAGGTGGGCAAGGAGAGAGAGTGGATCGCGAACATATCCTTCCATGGCCGCCACGATCCGAGCCCGGATTGGATCTGGGCCTTTGCCCGTGTAACGAATTCAAAGTTGGGGGATGGGTCGTTGGAGGGGGGTAAGCTCGCCGGGATTGTGCCGTACGTCGTCGTCATTGCACGTCGTGGATTCGATGATTCGCGGGGATTCTGGGTGAAGCTGGTTAAAGCGGGCAGAGAGAAGAGGGCTGCTCATTTATTGTGATGTGTTCCTGTTCGGTTTATTTGGTTTCTTTTTTTTTTTTAAGGAGGGGGGGGGGGGGGGGTTTCAATTTTGGGTTAGTTTGTTGTCTTGGCTGTAAACATGGGGTATGGGGATTGATTGATTGCCGTAGAGAGATGTCCAGTTGGTCAAATTGCGAAATTGCGAGGCTGGTGAGTGGGGATTTGGTGAAATCATTTATAAAATTTATAATATATAGAATTTGTAATTTTTGAAAAAAAAAACATTTTTGGGTAATTGAATTTTGGGAAAAACTTTTAGGGTATGAATTGAATACCCTTAGATTAATTGTTTGAATTTACAAATCTATACAAAATAAGAATGCCTATGGTAAATTCATACATAAATGATAAAAGTTGAAAAGTTGGGTTTATTCCTAAGTCCTAAGCTATTTTCAAACCCAGGGAATTTATTATGTTAATGAATGTTGCCCTTAAAAGTCATGTTAAAGTAACAATGATTAATACATAATTTAATGTTATATTTGGGTTTTCCTCCCTCGAGGCTAATTATTATGAATTAATTTTTTCATCTTATCATCAGTACTATCATCAACAATCAGTAGTTATCAACACTCATCACCAATAAGTTACTTATGATAAGTTGAAAAGAATAGGTTCTCTGAATATATTACCAATATAAAAGATAAAATAGAAGACAGTTTGAAGGGAATCCAATCATCAATCAAACTCCAGTGAAAATCCTTTATTATTGTTTTATATTGCACTAAAATGTGCAAAAAGAAGGAAATGACATTCTTATTACCCTTTGCTTATAAAAGTAATCATATTAAATTTAAGTTCTGGTTATTATATGACTAATTTATGTGTTGTACAAGGATTAAAAGGTAATTACACGCACAATGTTTCAAACTCAATTTAATCTTACAAATGTGGCAAACAATTGAGACTTGATAACTCTTTCTGTAATATTAAATCAACTTTTAAATTTTTGAATCAAGATTAATACTGATAGTTATAAAATAATGACTTTTCCTGTCAACACAAAAGAACGGTATGATTACTAAGTTATATGGCTTTAGTATTCTTTTACTACCATACTATTCAAATTAATATGGAGAAATGATTCACATCAAAAAGAATACAAAAAAGTACAATTGTACAATTATTAAAATTATTTTTCTGCCAGGCTAGTCGTAACCTATTTTTATATAATTAATTGTAATAGCTATTCTAATTAACTCCATAAAAAATCAAAAGTCAAAAAAAAACTTAAAAAAATTGTGTGCATCGCATGGGGTGCCAAAACCAGTAATAACATAACACAACTTGTTTTTTAATTCCCATACATTCCGCTCCCAACACACAAACACATGGTGATAACTATACTACTTTGTTGCTGCAGAGGCCTATAGGTCACTGAAGGCCTTTGATTGGGGACCGAAGGCCCTATGATGGAGCCATGTTCCTTAACTGGTCCCTTCTCTTTTTTTACCCACTCCCCAGCAGAACTTTCTTTCCTTTATCCCCTCTTCTTTTCAACCTGGGGATTGATGGTTGTGGATGGAGGGTCCAAAAGGACAATGATAATTCAAAAAGATTCTAACTGATAGGAATTGGGCGACCATGGTCATTAAACATAAGCAAAGGGATTCATAGTAGTAGGGTTTGGAGATGGGTTTTTGAAATCTAATTATCCCAAGATTGAGAGGTGTGGAAAATAATAAATTGAACTTTGAAAATTGCTTTCATTAGTCTGTACTTTTGAGCGAAGTATTTCTATTATACTTCATGAGTCCGACTCGTCAAACAACTAACATGGCTGGCGGAAAAAGATGTGTAATATTGGTGCAATTAGATAAAAAATAAAAAGGTTGCGCTGACCTATTTTTTACACATCAAACACACTGACTCCTTTTGTTTGAGCACATGAGCATCTTCCCTCCATCTCATTTCTCTCTCCTCCTCTTAACTTGATCAAACCCAGATAACTTGATCAAACCCAGAGTCCCTAGTAGACTTCCCTAACTTTAACCTTGAAACTCTGAAGCAGAGAGAGGGAAACTGACAGAAAGGTGAGAGAGATAGAGAGAGGAAAGGTTGATAAGAACAGTATACACTACCGGAATATAGACTTTTAACGACTAGTAAATAGTGACCACATATAAAAATTGTCGTTGATTGGACAATAATTTTGAATGTAAAGTAAAGAGCCGCAAGTTTATGACTTTCGTCGTTGTACTTTAGGGTCGTCTCCTCCAAGACGAGGATGAGATTAAGGTCACTAAATATTAATCTAATTCATTATTAAGCTAACCAAAACGATAAACAACTACAAACATTAATTATGATTGTAGCCGAACCTCAATTATTACTAACCACTCGCATAATTTCATAGGACCTACCAAATTTAAAATTTAAGATAAATGGCAAATTCAAATGCAACTAATTTCATTATCTAACCAAAAGAAATAAAAAAGGGAAGACATAACTAATCAAGTAACTGTGAAAGAGGTAAGAACCCTAAACTATTCATAGACATTAGGAAAATGTGGAACACAGAATACTGAAATCAACTAAACACAAACAACCCAAAGTTGGTATGATTCACCTGATTACATGCAGAATCCAAGCTCACCAGAAGAGACCTAGAATGACAGAGACAAGAGAGGACGGGGGAAAAAGGGCTTCCCTGCTCCCTGAGAGCTCAGCCCTTGCTCAAAACGCATCAACCAGGATAGGAAGTAAGGAAGGGGGATTCAAATCAATCACTGGCCAAAATCGCAACTAGCAAACCAAATCATTCACCAAAACTTAAAACAACTCATAATCACAATTCCAACACAAATTTGGATCTAAAATTTGAAACAAACAAGGGAGGTGCAGTTGAGAATTATATAAAATGAAATCCATAATCAGTTTAATAACAAACCAAAATTCATCAAAGCATACTCCGAATTAACAAAATAAAGCTAAAATTAACTGAAATTGCAAGCTAAAGAACGAATCCACTATTCAAAATCCAAACAGACGAAACGAAAACAAAACCCTAAATTACCAATATTCGAATAAAACTAACTAAAAACCCTAAAATTGAACCTCAAGATCTAGATTACCTCCTAATCGCTGCTCCCTCTTCGATTTATACTCACGCAAGCTTCAATCTGGGCCCTTGATTGCGTGGTATCGTGGATGGTGAAGAAGGTGCAAACAATGCTGTGCTAGCATTCGTGGAGTGGGATTTGATATTGGTGGACGCATGAAATGAAGGCGGTGGAAAATGATGGAGATGGTTGAGATGTTGCTAGTGATGGAGTTTGATGGTGATGAGTTGGTGATTTTTGTCAAGGAAGAACTAGAAGAAGACAGAACGGGGGGGGCAGCCGCCCCTATCCGGTTTCTAGTGAGCGAGAGCCGAGAGACGAGAGAGAGAAAAAAGACTAACAGGGCCTGGTCATGTGCCTAGCGCTTGATGAGGAAAGCTGAATTTTATTTCTAATTTTTGTTTTCTTTTTTTTTTGGATCATAAGAGAGATTGGGTTGATGAATTTTTGGTTGGATTCGATCAACATGGCCCGATGATTCTTTTCCTCAATTTTTTTTCACATTTTCTCTTATTAATTTAAATATCTACAGGATACTAAGAACTCAATTAAAAATCTCAAAATCACCATTATGAGGAGCTAAATTAGGTGTTGGAATATTGCAAAAATTATCATAATCTAGGTGCAGACAAATACTCCATAAGATTTTGCTCATTCTCGAGTAAAATAACTAAACTACATAAAAAGAAAAGAAACGGAAAATAAGAAAAAGAAAATCCTAACTCACTTTTCGTATGAATTACGATTACATTTAATATTTGGAACAAGCCCTTTAAACATCTCGGTTTTTCAAGTGACAAGTGAGGTCTCATGAGACTTTTCAAGTGAAATACCCACAAAAATCATTACAAGAACAAAGGAAAATCTTTTTGGTTTTTTTTTTTCCAAAACATAAGCATATATATAAGTAATGGAGAAATCATGTGTACGACTCAGGCAATTGCATTACCTTAGTAACCAAATCATCAAACTATATACAAATAGAATGTATACTCACAAGACATCCAATTCAAAAGAAGTATCTCAACTGTCATTTTTCACCACACGCACAATATGCAATGATATGTACACCTTGGTGCATGTGCTAAAGTATATCAATCATTATGAATCAAGTTGCAAACATTGACACGATTTCGGTTTTCCTTGCCTAGTTACCTTCTTTGCTCCTTTCCCCCCTTTTTTTTCAAGGATAATACCTACTTGACTTACAAATATTCGGGCTTTCCCTAAAACAGGTTCTATTAGATTGTACAAATCACTTATTTCATTGCTCAAACATATGTGAAATCAAGTAAAATAGCACATATTCAACCAATTAAAGATATGAAGTAAAGAAACATTGGTGTTCGGGCTATTTATTCAATTTTTCGGCTTTTTTCATTTTTTTCACATCTTTTTGAGAGCTTAGAAGTCAATTTCGACAAATAAAAAGTTCACATGCTAACTTAACACTAAGACCGTAAGAATTGAAGGTAAAGTGAGCAAGGTAGATACAAATCACACATATGGGACGGGATATTTATGAAAAGTCAAATCTATACCCTCAGATAGATATCTCATCATGTAAACTATATTTACGTATAACTTAATGACTTAGCACAAGGGAACACAATCACCTAAGAAACCACACAAATCCCCAAAGAAAAACAAAAATCTTTTTTGATTGGGGAAAAAACTCAGATACTGCCCAATGGACCTTTCACAGGATTGCCCAATAAGCCAGGCCCACACGCATGCTAATGGCCCACAGGAACATTGTCCTAGGGTCACCCGCTCAGGGGCCCAGGACGCAACCTTAGAGGCTTCTTCTAGGCCCAACGACTCTAGGACCGGCGGACCCAAGCGGGCAGTTCAGGTAAGATTACTATTCTACCTCTTTCCCAAAGAGGCTATAAATAGTGACCTGCTTTCCTTGGGAAGGGGGCTGGCCACTGTGGAAAGTTTCTCCCTATAGCATTTATACTTTTCGGAGCACCCAACTGACTTGACCGTCGGAGAGGCGTTCCCCGGACCACAACCCGGGGTTGGCCTTTTTTGCAGGATGGAGCCCAAAGAGCCGAGGACGACATCGTGTTGATCGCCAGCTGTCAGATAAACCTGCCCCTTCATCCCACGTCATCAACGTAACCACAAAACCAATTCCGGGCGGAATCAGATTGGCGCCGTCTATGGGGAAGGAACAGTAGCGATGATGGTCAGTGATGCAACACGAGCGCGGACTCGCAAAGATAAAGCCCCAGCCGCGGGCACCTCTGCGCCACCCACGGTAGAGGATGCTTGTGAGAGTGCTCGGGCGAGCCCTCGGGCAGAGAGGGCGTCGCCCCAAGAGCGCGAGACTTATATTACGGTTGACGAGCTGAAAGGCCTCTTGTCCACCATGGCGAACACTATCACACGGCAGGTAACTGAGCAGGTCAGGAGAGCTCTAGAGATGGCCAACGCGGACGAACATCCCATCCCTCTTGAGCACCCTACAGTTCGGCAGGACTTTCTCGCCGGAAGGAGCCAATGTCCCCGCGCCCCCTAGACCACGCCTGTGAGGGCGCGCGGTCAGATAGGACCAACCGCCTTCCCGGCGAGCGACAAGGAGGCCCTACCACACTCGATATCGCCGGGCGATCTAAACGTGGAGGGACTGTAGCCTCAGGTACCGTCTCCACCCCCTACGCCACTCATTCACGGAGATCTGGTTGGCTCGAGGAACAGGAATAGACCTCCCCGCCGCAAAGGGATATGTCGAGTGGGCGCTGCCTCAGTCTGGAGCGTCGCACTAACCGGGACAGGATGCGAAGCCCACCGGTAAGGGAAGTACGCGGTCAGGAGCTGCGCATGAGAGACTGTTCCCCCCATAGGGAACTACGGCGCGACCAAGATATCAGGAGTCCTTCGGTGGTCAAGGTCGAACGCCACCCGGGCACCCCCATGAAAGTGTCTGGAACGACCGCTTGCTCGACCATCCCTTCCTTCTCGACCCCTTTCCGCTCCGAGATCGTAAACGCTCCACGGTGCGGCAAGGTGAAGATGCCGATGGTCGATCTATATGACAGGACCATGGATCCGGAAGAGCACTTGGGGGTCTGCAAAGCCTAGATGTATGTTCAGGACGTGGACGACGCCTTGTACTGCCGCTACTTTGCTGCCACCTTGAAGGGAGTAGCGCAGTCTTGGTTTAACAGCCTTCCCCCGGGGAGCATAGCTTGTTTCCAGGATCTGGCCGATAAATTTTTTAGTCTGTTCATTGCTAGTTGCAAGGAGGGGCGAACTAGCATCCACTTGTCGAAGATCAAGCAGGGACCATAGGAATCCCTTGCCGAATTCATCAAACGCTTCCATCAGGAGGCAGTATTAATTCCGGAGTTAGAAGACGGTGTAGCATACACCTCTTTTTTGAACGGCCCTAAGAACGGGTGTTTTAAGTTATCCTTGGCTGAACAAAAGGAGACGACACTGGTTGAAGCCCTGAGGAAGGCCGCAGACTTTGTCCGTGCCACTGAGATCTGCGCTGAGGGTACAAACGCCCCCAAGAAGGCTAAAGCTCCTGGGGATAAGGGTTTCATTCGTGGCGAAAGGAACCCTGCCCCTCGTGATAGGAGGCCGTAATTTAAGACTCCCGACGCCCGGTTCACTACGGACGCCCGGAATATCCTCATGGAAATTCGAGGGCACCCGATGCTGCGGCGACCGCCTCCTATGACCGCAGCTCCTAGGCCGCAGAACGCACGAAAATACTGCGAGTTCCATGAACAAAGCGGGCACACCACGACCGAATGTAGGGAGATGAAAAAAGCCCTCCATGAACTTGCAGATAAGGGGCAGATCGATCGATTTCTCAAAAGGGAGCCGTGGTTCCTTCGACAAGAACAGAACCCCAGGCCATCCCAGCCGCGGGATGAAGAATGTTCCACGGAGATCGTGGCTACCATAGCGGGCGGCCACATGGAGGATATGACGCGGTCGGCTTGGAAGGTCCAACTTTGAAGTGCGCAGCAGGTGCTCACCATGGAGCAGGGGTCCTGCCTCATGGCACCAACAATGGTCTTTGGAGGAAAAGACGCCCTAAACTTCACTTCCCCCCACAACAACCCTCTAGTGGTCGAAATGAAGATCACAAATGCAATCGTGCGACGGATCCTTATCGACACGGGCAGCTCTGTGGATATCATAACTTGAGAATGCTTGCAAAAGCTCTCCCACATGGGGCGCAATGTCGTCCCCATGGCAAATCCTGTCTTGGGATTCGAGGGGTAAGAGGTGCTTCCTATTGGTACGGTCCGCCTCCCGGTGCGAGCTAAGGGCCTCTGAGCACAGCCCAACGACCGGTCACTATGCTCTTAGCCCCTCTGGGGGCTAAGGGCTCCCTGAGCATGGCCTAACGGCCGATCGCTACGCTCTTAGCCCCTCTGCAGGCTAAGGGCCCCCGAGCACGGCCCAACGGCTGCTCGCTACGCTCTTAGCCCCTCTGGGGGCTAAGGGCCCCCTGAGCACAGCCTAACGGCCGGTCCCTACACTCTTAGCCCCTCTGTAGGTTAAGGGCCCCTGAGCATGACCCAACGTCCGGTTGCTACGCTCTTAACCCCTCTGGGGGCTAGCGGTCCCTGAGCACGGCCTAACGGCCGATCGCTAAACTCTTAGCCCCTCTGGGGGTTAAGGCCCCCCTGAGCACGGCTCAACGGCCGGTCGCTACGCTCTTAGCCCCTCTGGGGACTAGGGCCTCATAAGCACGGCCTAACGGCCGGTCACTACGCTCTTAGCCCCTCTGGGGGCTAAGAGCCCCTGAGCACGGCCCAACGGCTGGTCGCTACGCTCTTAGCCCCTCTGGGGGCTAGGGGTCCCTCAGCACGGCCCAACGACCGGTCGCTATGCTCTTAGCCCCAGCGAGGGCTCATAGCGCCCTGAGTACGGCCCAACGGCTATGCTGGGAGCAATCAAGTACATCCCTTGTGCTTTCATTTCAGGGCCACCCTTACACGGATGTGTGAAGAAACATAATATACGCAAACGAAAGAACAAGTGGCAAACATAAACATGGCGGCACTAAGACGGGGAAGCACATCCTTTTCATTAAACCACAGCTCTTACAGCCAGTACAAAGAAAGTAGAAGCAAGAAGCAAGATAAGGGAAAGCGGGCTACACATTGGGCTCTCCACCATTCCCTTGCTCCTCCTCGGACAGGCCGACCTCGACTTCCAAAGGATTGGTGGCCTCGTTAGCAGCAGCCTCACCCTTGGATGGAGGGATAAACTCCACTTCTTTAGGATCGCGGCCCTCCACAACGACGCGTTCACGCTCGTCAACAAATTTCAAATAGGCCTCAAAGTACCGGTCGTCATTGAACTCACCCGCAAGGGATAGCGCGACCTTGTGAAGGTAAACCAAGGTATCGGAGCGGCCTTGACGGTAGCCCTGCTCCTTTGCTTAGACCGTTTCGGCCGCGGCTTTCTCCAGCTGACGTTGCAACTCCTTTTTCGCAACCTCGCGAGCCTCGCGGTCCGCCTGCAACCTTTCACAACGCCACTGGTACCTAGACACCACTCCCTCTAGGCACCGACATTCAGCGACGACCTTCATTCCTCGAGCGAAAGCCTCCGCCATGCCGATCTCCTCCCCAGATACAGGTGGAGGATCTGAAACCCCAGGGGCTGCCAGATCCCAGGACTTGACTATATCCTAAACACGAGAAAGCCGAATGCTAGGGTTTGCTTTGATGAAGCTACCCGTGGGTCGCGAGGAATATGAGGAAGCGCCGCCCGGAACCATGGTGGAAGCTCCTGCAGCTCGAGTAGGGGTATGGCGTCCCTGCCCGGCAGCCGTTCGCTCCCCTGACGACTGGCTAGCCGACTGTTGAGCGACCAACCCTTCAACATTCGCCTGCCCAAGCTGCGGAGGGGCCTTGTTGCCGGTCTCCCCGGGTGCCCGATCGGTCCTCTATT
The DNA here is from genome assembly GCA_017589665.1 of Selenicereus undatus. Classification (NCBI taxonomy): domain Eukaryota; kingdom Viridiplantae; phylum Streptophyta; class Magnoliopsida; order Caryophyllales; family Cactaceae; genus Selenicereus; species Selenicereus undatus. Next base: position 21,500,251 of record JACYFF010002017.1, read on the forward strand.
TTTTGCCCGACGACGACAAGCTCATGGTAGGTCTCTTCCCACATGGCGCAAGGGAAGGCGCCTGCAAAAAAAGTAAGTTAGCCTCGTGCTGCTTCTGTGATTGAAAGAAGAAAAGAGAAGGGATCATACACCATACCTTCCTAGCCTGCTAGGCAACAGCAAGTTGTCTCTCCTCCTCCCGCCTGCGTTCGACGTTAGCCGCCACCTGCTCTGCCGTCGCATCCCCGGTCTTGAAAACTGTCAGCTGGGCTCTCGCTTGATCTGCACAAAAACAAACAAGTCAGGTCAGCACCAAACGCGTAACCAAACAACGCTAGGACAACTAAGTTCCCTTGGCGAAATTTTTAAGGATCAGAAGGCCCGTCGCGACAAGAAAGAAGTCATTAGCAAAAAATTTCAGCTTAAGGAGCCAGTTCAATGGATCTCGGTCACTAGATTTGGTCCTCCTCTTTTCCAGACCCTCATGGCCTCAATCACTTAGCTCATAAATCTTGGGATGGGTCGAGGACGGTCATCCTCACGAATGTAGAACATAAAGTAGCGAGCAGTTCGTTGCTCCTCGGCCGTGGGCTCTCCGAAGGGATTTCGAACTAGTTTTCCCTCGTTCCAGTCAGGGACGTCGCCCCAGCCCGACGCCCTACTTAGAAATAGGAAGTCATACTTCCAGTGCCTCACTTTTGACTTCTTCTCAATGGCCGTCATGAAGCCCGGCTGGTTATTGAAGCAGTACCATCCTAAATCCCCGGTCTCCCTTGGGGCCCTCTAAACCGTGTGTGCCAAGCGGAATGCTTGCGCCGAGCAAGTTAGACCCTGCAACTCGCACGTGGCTATAAACAAACAAATGTTGTGCCAGGACGTCGGCACGATTTGAGCGGGTGCTAACTCGTACTTGGTTAGAATCTCCATGATCACCGAGTGTAGAGGAAATCGCAGATCGTAGTTTAGGGCCACCCTATACATCGCTATACATTTGGCGGGCGGCTCATTCACGGTATCGTCCGGCTCGGGCATCACAAAGGAATAATTGGTCGGTAGGAGATACCCTGGCAAATAGGGTAAATGTACGGGAGGAGGTTGATTATATAACACCTCATAGGGTGTTAGTTGAATAGTAAATTGATGAGTGGTGTTATACCACCACTCAGCTAAGGACAACCAATTGCACCACTCCTTAGGATTTTGAGCACACATACACCTTAAGTAGTTTTCAAAACACCTGTTCAACACTTGTGTCTAGCCATCTATTTGTGGGTGGTCAGTAGAAGATAACAGTGGCTTTACTCCTAGTATAGAGAACAATGATTGCAAAAAGGACATAAGGAAGATTATGTCTCTATCACTGACTATGCTTCTTGGTATTCTATGGAGTTTGAAAATATCATCTAAGTAAGCTTGTGCCACTGTCTCAACAGAATAAGGATGGCTTAATGCCACAAAATGAGCATATTTGCTCAATCTGTCCACTGCCACCTAAATTACATCTTTTCCTTAAGACTTAGGTAACCCCTCCACAAAGTCCATGGATATGTCTAACTACACTTCTTCTGGGATGGGAAGAGGCTGCAGAAGACCTGGACTAGCACTAGTGCCATATTTGCATGCTTGACAAATAGTGCATTATCTCAAGAAATTTTGCACTGATTTATGCATGCCCTTCCAATAGAAGAGTTGCTTGAGTTTTTTCAAAGTGGCATCCTTGCCTGAATGCGCCCCCCAAAAGGAGAAGAGTGTACCCAATGCAATAGCTTAGTTTTGAGGGAATCATCTGCCCCAACAACCAATTTACCTTTTTCCCTTAACTGGCTATTTATCAGTTGATATTTTGGAAAGGCAGTAGCATCTTACTGTTTTTGCTGGATTATTCCCTGAAGATGATTGTCTGCAGCCCAAGATTGCTCATTTAATTCCATGAGATCAGATTGAATGGTAGATATTGCCATAAGGAGCAAAGAAGAGCTAGATACCCTTGATAAGGCATTTATCACTAAGTTTTCACTGCCACTTTTGTACTGAATAACATAATCAAACCCCATCAATTTTGAAAGCCAAAATTATTGGAAGGGTGTAGCTAACTTCTGCTCTAATGGATGCTTGAGGCTCTTTCAGTGAGTCTTGATTATAAAGGCTCTTCCCATTATTATTATTATTATTATTATTATTATTATTATTATTATTATTAT
>JACYFF010002017.1:21502440-21575939 GCA_017589665.1 Selenicereus undatus
TATTATTATTATTATTATTATTATTATTATTATTATTATTATTATTAAGAATCAACATTTGAAGAGAAATTATTTGGTTGTTATTACAAAAAAAAAATTGTCATCATTGGTCCTTAATTCAATGGCAAGTATTCATTAACACATATGCTTTACAACCAACTATTTGGTCATCATTGATTGTGAATCCCATGGCAATAGTCGTTAAAATATTTTTTACAACTGACATTTTGGTCGTTATTGTTAACTAGTTCATTGATAAAGACTAAATAGTAACAATGAGATACTATGTCATTGTTATTGATAACAATAGCGAAAATTTTCAATTCATCATTAAAACTTTTAACAATAGGACTAATAACCACAAACGACGGTTTTTGGGTCATTAAAAATCTCACTGACAGAAAAAGGAACTATTAAAGACGAAATTTTTCGTCGTTAAAAACCCTTTTTCTGGTAGTAACAACACAAACGCTTGCAACAATTGTCATGTCCTCAATTTCGGCAAGATAAGGATATTTAGTAGTATTGAGTAAAAAATTAGCTATGGTGAAATGCTTCCATGATGTCCCTGCTATCTACTGAATCTACATAAGTGTTTATAGTTGTTAATTTTGGAAGGAAAGTAAGTATGATATTAAACTACAACTAGGGTATAAGGTTTTTAACTTTAAATTGAAACTGCAATTTGAGATGTATTTTTTATACTAGATGAATGAAGATTGTGATTTTTCAAATAGGATCAATATGTCGAAATGAATGTCATTAAGAATAATTAGATTTAGAAGAGAGACAGGAAGAGTTGATAAATGAAATAGATAGAATAGGAGTTTAAGTGAAAAGATGAAGGTATTGAAGAAAGGCATTACCAAACGAGGAAGAGCTGATGATAAAGGTAATGGAATTATAAATGTCATTAAAGAGAATGCTAATGTGAGAATGAGATTAGAAACGCTAAAGAGAAATGAAAAAAGCTGAGGAAGAAGTCCAGCCTATGAAATGATTCATGGAATTTTAGCTCATGGCTTCAAACAAATGTAGGCGGGAGAAATTTTGGATGTGCTTAGTTTTTTTTTTGTTTGATTTTTGTGGTGAAAGGAAATTGGCAGGGTAGGAGGGGTGGAAGGTTGGGGGGGGTAACAAATTGTTGTAGTTTACTTCTATATTGAATGCATGAAAGAAAATTTGAATTTTAATGGTGGAAAATGTAGCAAAAGTTTCTTATACAATTATGTTAGTACGATAAATAAGAATACATGTGATAAAAGCTTCAATGAGTGCTTATTGGAGGCAACTACAATTGCATTACATAGACTTCAGACCATATTTTTACGAACTATGCAATGGACTAAGCAATGCTTTGTGATTGTGGTGGGGAATACTTCGCATAATACACAAAAAAAAAACCATGACTAAAAAGTGTTGGCTAGGATAAAAACTAGCTAATGCTGAATAAGTTGGTAGAATAGGGATATTCTATCTCATGCCTTAATGCTCATCCATAAGAATGCCTTCCCCCCAAAAGAACAAGTAATTAACCCTTAATCTTCCGTTGCTCACATGTGCATAAGAAAAAAAAATGCTGCACACAAGAATGAATCTTTACTATGGAGGCTTTCCAAACAGTTGGAAGCTATTACTAACTATTAATGTTTGAGAGAACAATAATGGCTACCCTTGATTTATCATGGAGTATGGTGCTGAAGATAATGGCATCCATTGGGGCATAGTAGGGAGAAGAAATAGTCAATTCCTTTATTTTGAGGAAAAGGTTAGTTTTAAAAAGGAAAAAGAATTGGTGTTGAGGTTAAAAAATTATCCTGCTAGGTCCTCCCACACTAGTATATCCCCCATCCTTATTGGCTCCTCATCTTCTAACCCTATTGGTTCTTCCTTCTCTACCCCTGCTGGATGCTTTCTCGGTCTCCCTCTTTGTCTTTTCTCTGGTGGTGCTAGTTGTGTTGGTGGGTTATTCCTTAAGCTGGATCTGTTAGGGAAACCCTTGTTGTTATGTCCAACTTGATGGAATATGCTACATGCTATATGTCTTTCATGCCAGGTTAATTTGCTGGCTTTTTTACATCTTCGTGGGGATTCTTTCTTTTGTTTTTCTCTAGTACATCAGGCCTAATTTTTAGTGGGGGAGGTTTAAGTGGTAGTTCCTTTTTAGGCTAATAGCTTTCTCCAACACAAGGAGTGATTGAACATTCACATGTCTTCATGTAGCAATTTCTTTTGAAGCAACCATGCACATAATGTTCAACATTTTGCTAGAATCATGCTCGGTAAGCACTGGCATGGCAACAATGTATGCCTGTTAGGTCCCATTACCTATAGGTGCATGTCCTAGTGCTCAAGTCCATATGAAGCTTGTCAAGCTCATGTTGACCTCAAACACTTTGTCACTAGATGGCAGAGGAAAACAATTTTTTTTCTTCTTTGTCCTTCTTTAGTTTACTTCTAATTTTAGGCGTATGCCATCTTTTGAGCTTGGACAATGTACGCATTAAAAGCCTCAGCCATGTTATTTACCATGACATCACATCTTGAATTAACTCTTATAAAATCCCTACAAAATAACCTAGGGTTTTGAAATATAAAATCTTCAGCAAGCATAATATATTCAAGCTTGAGGGCCTTCAATGCATCTTTGTAGTGTCGCATAGTAGACTTTGCTGCGTTTTGGAATAGTAGTTTCAATTCCGCACCTTTGTGACCCTTCTTTGAGTTTTCATAGATGTGCATAGAATAATATCTATGCTCACAGTTATGGAGAATAATGGACATCATGCAATATGGACAGTATATGGATGAAGATAAATGTTGGTAGTTTTTTTTTTTTTTTTGGGCAGTGAGAAAGGAAAAGTATCATCCTCTAGGATGATAGAAGATTAGCCTAAATTTGTCTCAACTGTGAGAGGGATTTGGTAAGATTAATTAAACTAAATTACTCTAAAATGCAAATCTAAACTAGCTACACTATAAATCGGGCTCAAATTTAACACTAACAATTGAAAATTAAACTAACTAATCTATCGTCAAATAGTCATAAATATAAAACACTTACCCCATCAAGAAGGGTGACTGAGGCTTAACATGACTTCTGCATGACATGGCCACCAACAATTCTCAACTAACCCTCAAAGATCATCCCAAAAAAAAAAGAATCTATCCTAAAATCAACTATTCTACTTAATAATAAGCAATGAAAGTAAGGAGAGAGAAAGTTACATATGAATCAAAGTCTCTTGGTGATGGATTTTTCATGATCAATGTTTGGCTAATCAATAACCAATCACCATAAAACAATAATCAATGCCCAATTTAAGCCTCCATTGATGATCCTTGAACCTTGAAATACACAACTCAACGTTGAAATGATGAATATGAAAATTGAATAGGGGAACATAAAAGAAAGGGTCAATAAGTTTTCAGGAGCAGATTAAGAGTTCATATCCATTAAGACTGATCCAATATAGTCTTTCCTCAACCCCGAATTCATCAAATGCCATGGTTTTGGGTTGAGTTCAATTGTGCAAAAATAGAGATTTGTGAGGAATCTAGGAGAGAGAAAATAGGATTAGAAGTTAATGAGAGAAGAGCATCAAGAAATTGCTAAAAATTAATCAAAGATCAACTTTCATTAATGAAAGATTAAAAGTCTACAGTGGCTAACTAAAGAGAGAAAAATACTATTCTAAAGATAAACCCTAAAAAATATCTTTCAGCCCCTTTTCATCAGCCTAATCCCTATTTTTATACAAGCGATTCAATAAGTTGGCATTAGCGTGCCATGTGGCATGACACCACCATGCCAAATTTGTGCTTCCTATTGCTGAGTTTTAAAAAACAGGGGTGGCGTGTGCGTGCCACATGGCACAGCACCACTGCCGTGCCAAATCTCTCACTACTTTATTTCTTGCTCATTTTCTGCTCTTGGCACACCCTGGACTATCTTCTCGACACTTTCAATCTTTTAGGCCTCGAAGTGGGTTGACAAATGCTCCAGTTTGGAACTTCTTCATTTCCATTCCTACAAAACACAACACATGGACAAATCAGTACATTAGTGGTTATTTGCGAACCAAAATCAAGCATGAGAGAGCTCAAAACTATATCAGTTAGGAACTGAACAATATATTAAGAATTTTGCTAATTAAAAAAAATTGCAAAGCAAGATAATTGTCCAGTCAAGCTGATTTTTGCATCTAAGAAAATTAGCACATTCCTTAGAAACCACTCCTAACTATCATTGTTCTCAACTTCAAACAACAACCCATGAAATTGGAAACATTTGTTTGTTTTCATCCACGCCAACGATAGCTCCCCACAAATGTTTTCAAGGAGCAAATATCTATGTATAAAATAGGCTTGCAACATTCAATGTGACCCTTTTTGAGACCATCGAAACACAGAAAGAACCTCTAAAATACAAATATTTTATGTTCAATGCTAGGTTTAGTTCTTAGTAAAAAGTTAATGCATGTGTTTAACCTTTTGAGCTTGTCAATACACAACCCCAATTTGGAATAATGGTGCTTAGTTCAACCATGCAACAATCTCCTTGCTCTATTTTTGGCTTTATAAGTTGTCGCGAATAATTACCCTATGCTTCCTCTTTGACCCCTATTATGTAATGCTTTGCAATCAAGGAATACTTTAACTGCTTATTTTTAGCCATGTTTTCATGCGTTTGTGTTTGTCATAAATAGACCTAACAATCCAAGTCACTTGACCCTTGTTCCAAGATGCATACACCTTCCATTGGCATCCATTTTTGCAAACTATGTCCACCGTATTCCTGTTTGAGCGTCATCAACCTTTAAAGTCTATCCTTCCTCCTCAATAGCCTAAGCACATCATCTTCACTTTTACCTCAAGTATCAATTTCTTGTTTAGAGTCACTTACTCCCTCTGAAATCTTGTATCCTTTTGTATTTGATTATTGCAAATAGGTGCAGTGGTAACATTGGCTTCATTAATTTTGTTCTATCTCACACTTAGCAACTCTAGCCTCAGCAGTCTCCCTCTCATTATTTGTCTTGATATCATTAACACTTGTTTCTCTCTCAACATCTGTATTCAATCCATCATCACCAGTAGTGTTAACTTGCTCATCATTAGTGTTGTCACTTTTCATTTTGCCCACTGCTTTTGAAATTAAAGCTTCTTTGTCATGCTTTGGTTGCTAGCTCCTGTCTGGGTTCCACTTTAGTTACATACTCCTTTCAACTGAACTTTTCACTATAGGAACTCTCACCAAGCAATTTCTCCAAAGGAGTGGGTGACTCAAGTCATGGGTCATCCCAATCCCTAGACTAGTTTAGTAGGGCCTTCCTCTTTGTCAATGTCAGTGGCAATGGCCTAGGAAGAAGCTGGCGGAGATCTTGGTGTGATAGTTGGGCTAGGGATAGAGGCATACCTAATGCCATAAGTGCTATTTGTGGGGAGTTTCATTGAGGCTCAGTTGGCTAAGGCTACATAGTTGGGCTTGTGTTTTAACCCTTTCGCTTTCTTTCAGAGATAAGGAATTTTTTTAGAGTATGTCTCACTTCAAGGCCCTTAGGGTTTTTAGACCTAAAATATGATGGGCTACAGGGCATTCTTTTGTGAGGAATCTAAGGCACAACTTTTTAACCCTATTATGAGGGACCACATTTGACTACTATACTTCAATACTTGGGCTAAGTAGAGTTGCTACTTAGGGGATAATTAAATTAGGAGCATCCTCCATGTAAACTATGCACATAAATAAGTTTGTCTGAAGGGTAGCAATAACAGACATATCTAATGATTCAAAATTAGTTTAACATGTCCTCCAACTATCTCTCAAACTCATACAAGCTATGAGACAGTAGAAGTCCTTAACAACCTAACATCCTCAATAAGTCCTGATATTTCGTACCTTGACACCTTATCTATGTCAACCCACTCAATCTCTGTCACTCTACCCCCTATACGTTATAACTCCTCACCAGTCATGAATTTCCCTTTATGAAGCATCTCTAGTGTTTTGTCATCATTGGCCATTTTGTATTACACTAATCAAAACATAACAAACACGCTAACCATGTTCTACATTACAAAATCAAACCCAAATACAAAACCCTTTAACCCAAGTCAATCCCCTCTGCAAGCGATAATAAACAATTGCCTAAAAAAATAAGTACACTAACAACTTAAATATGATATGAAGATTCTTTGACAACAAATAATTAAATTAAACATATTTAAGCATCACGAGTTACCTTTGTAAAATTTGAAAAACTTCAAACTAAAATCTTACATTCCTCGGAAAAAATTCCTTTCTAATCCACTAAGATTTGGAGTAATGATTTACTTAACTCACATTTTTTTAAAAACTACTTTTAGCACTTCTTATTTTAGGTAAATGATTTTAACAACTTGGGTAAAATGATTTTTGGATTCAAATATTTATTTTTCTGACCCAAAAATTTTCTAAAACTATGAATTGGCACCAAAATGGCATAGTAGTTCAAATTTTGTTGTTTTTTACGGTCTTTGAGGGAATATGATTATTTTCAGTGTTTTTTATTTCCTACAATGATTTTACTAGTGTTAGTTGTCATAATCTACTACTTGCGTCATAAGTATTATATTTTCTACGATTATAGGTCTACAACGCTTATCAAAATAGTATAACTTAATTAGAAAGATTTGATCGTTACCTAAACTTAGTCGATGTTGGCCCTCACATTCCTCTAGCTTATAGCTTACAAAGATTGCTAATCTCAACCATACATTCCTTAGACTACAAAGAGAGTTTGAGAGTTCAAAGGAGCTAAGGCTCAACTTCATTCAATATACAAGCTAAAGAGTCGTACAAGGCAGCAAGGGGGGCTTATATAATCCCTCCCAAGTACTAACCACCAGCTACAAATTCAAATTAGCAAGCTAAACTAGGTACATTTTGGAAATCAAAAACAACCTACAAAAGGAGAGATTGAACTGTGGCTTGACAACACTTAATTGTTGATCTTGAGGATGAGTTGAAGCTTGGGAGGCCTCAATCAGCTTCAAAGTACATAATCAAGTCATTTGCAAGTGGATTAAACCTTGATAAGAGAAAAACACCTCAAAAAGAACACAATGTTAGCCGGCTGCCTTTAACCGGGTAAAAGGGATTTTCTTCCCTTAGTTTGCTGGTTAATAGCTCCTCATGTGTGTAATTTGGATGAGTTTTTTTTATGGCCACTTGATAATATTTTTAATGTACTTTCAAGCCATAAAAGTTTCAGTCCAAGTGGGGGAGCTTTGGGCGTCCAAACAGACCCATTTCTAGAACTGGGCAGAACTAAAACAGTTTTGAGCAGTTGACTTCAACGACTGATTTGAGGTAGCAAATGACCTCCAAATGACTTGCAACTGGTCTTATTGCAAAGAAAACATCTTAAAATTAAACTTAGGCCTCTTGCATCCCAATCATACCCTTGGGAAGTTTAAGAAATAACGTGCACAAAACCAAGCTTATGCACTGGCCTGAAACCGGAAGTGGACTTAAATGAGTCTTGACATGCAAAGCTGATTTCTTGGACTTTACTCATGAAACTCGACTCCCTTGGACTTCCTTGAGGGCTGGTGATCATGCTTATGGATGGACCTCCATCATCCTCCACTTTTTGAGGAGAATTTGCCCTCAAATTGTCTAGATGTTCATCTTCCAAGTAGGGACTTAAATCGGCTACATCAAAAGTGGCTGAAACTCCATAGTCCCCGGGAAAATTGATCTTGTATGCATTGTCATTGATCCTTTCCAAGACTTCAAAGGGGCTATCCGCCCTTGGCATTAAATTGCTCTTGTGTTTGGAAGGAAATCTTTCCTTCCTCAAGTAAACCCAAACCAAGTCCTTGGGATGGAACACCACTCTCTTCTTATGCTTGTTTGGTTGTTCTTGATAGGATGCATTGGCCTTCTCTATCTTGGACTTGACCATCTCATGGAGCTTTTGAATCTCCTCTACGTTCTTACTACCCTCCACATTTGGCTTCTCATTCATTCCTCTTGGCATAAGATCAGGTGGACTCAAAGGATCTACTCCATACACGACCTTGAATGGAGACAAGCCGGTTGGTTTTCTTGGGGCCTTATTGTAAGAAAATTCAGCTTGTGTCAAGAGCAAATCCCAAGCCTTAACATTGGATTTCACCAAGACTCTCAAAAGGGTTCCCAAAGTTCGCTTCCCGACCTCGGTTTGTCCATCCGTTTGGGGATGACAAGTAGTGCTATACTTGAGCTTGCTGCCCATCTTCTTCCAAAGTGTCACCCAAAACTGGCTAAGGAACTTGGTATCACAGTCCGAAACTATGGACCTTGGAATGCCATGCAACTGTATTACTTCTTTGAAGTACTACTCGGCAATGTGGGTAGCATCATTTGTCTTGGCACAAGGGATGAAATGTGCCATCTTTGAAAAGCGATCTACAACCACAAAGATGGAATCCTTGCTCCTTTGTGTCCTTGGGATCCCTAGCACAAAATCCATGCTCACATCTTCCCATGGGAGGGTGGGAACCGGCAAGGGCATATAAAGGCCATGAGGTAGCTAGTGGCTATTGGCTACTTGGCAAGTAGCACATCACTTCAATACATCTGGGACATCCTTGCTTATTCTTGGCCAGTAATAGTGCTCTTTCAACTTGAGAAGAATTTTGTTCTCCCCAAAGTGGCCGGCCAAGGATCGTCCATGAACCTCCTGAATGAGCAACTCCCTAGTTCCACATTTAGGGATGCAAAGCTGAGGACCCTTGAATAAGAACCCTCCTTGAATCAAGAAATCTCCTTTTGGATGTCGTTTGCATTCCTTGTAAAGCTCTCCAAAGTCTTCATCATCTTCATAAAGGGACTTCAAATGTTCGAAACCAAGGATGCATGTATCAAGTTGGAATAAAAGTAAATGCCTTCTTGCAAGGCATCGACCCCTTGGTTCAACTTCCCGAATTTATGCTTGATGGTGAAGTGGAATTATTGGAGGAACTCCATCCATTTGGCATGCCGTGAGTTAAGTTTGTGTTGTCCTTGAATGTACTTCAAGGTCTCATGGTCCGAATGCAATATGAACTCACTAGCCACCAAATAATGACTCCAATGCTCAAGACTTGTCACAATCGCATAGAACTCTTTGTCATAAGTTGAATATTTCCTTCTTGACCTCCTAAAAGGCTCCTCCTCACTTGAAGAGTTCAAGTGATGGCTTTCATCATGGTTGTCCTCACCTTGTTCAGATTCAGACGAGTTGGAGGAATGAGAACTTCTAAGCTCCTTTCGCTTTTGCTTCATGGATTCACCAAGTTGGCGCTTCAGGTACTCATTGTGGTTCTTGAATTCTTCATTTTGTAACCTCATGGCTTCATAATTCCTCATAAGGGCTTTGAGCTTCTGTTCCAAAGTCATGCTTGCAGCACTCATACTTGAACCAAAGTAGAACAACTCAAACTGGGGGTGGGACGGTCGTGCTATAGTGGCACGGGGTGGCCGTGCTAACCTTCTGCCTGGCACGGCTGAAACAGCCGGTTGTGGTTTGTATTTTGAGGATGTGTTTGGGCTTGTGTTTAGGGAAGTTTGGGGGTGAATACCATAAGAAGGAGAAACTTGCTCTGATACCAAATATGATGTATCACCAAGGGGGAAGTTCAAGTGAGAAGAAAACAGAAATGCAAGCAAGAAGTGAATAGAGTAGCAAGCTTTGAAGTCACAAACTCAAGCTATAACTTTGTGGGATAAACCGAGACTAACACAAATCCTTGGATACAGATTCACCACCAAGGCTTATGCTAGGGCCTTTAACAACCTCTTGGATACAGAAACACCACCAAGAAGAAGCTAAGACTCTTGCTAGAACACGACCCTATCCAGCTAAAGATAGAGATAAGCTAGAAGAGAGTTTGAGAGTTCAAAGGAGCTAAGGCTTAACTTCATTGAATGTACAAGCTAAAGTGTCGTACAAGGCAGCAAGGGGGGCTTATATAATCCCTCCAAAGTAGTAAAAACCAGCTACAAATTCAAATTAGCAAGCTAAACTAGGTACATTTTGGAAATAAAAAACAACCTACAAAAAGAGAGATTGAACCGTGGCTTGACAACACTTAATTGTTGATCTTAAGGATGAGTTGTCGACTTAGGAAGCTTGGGAGGCCTCAATCAGCTTCAAAGTACACTAATCAAGTCATTTGCAAGTAGATTAAACCTTAATAAGAGCAAAACACCTCAAAAAGAACACAATGTCAGTCGGCTGCCCTTAACCGGGTAGAAGGGATTTTCTTCCCTTAATTAGCTGGTTAATAACTCCTCATGTGTGTAATTTGGCTGAGTTTTTTTTATGGCCACTTGATAATATTTTTAATGTACTTTCAAGGCATAAATGTTTCAGTCCAAGTGGGGGAGCTTTGGGCATCCAAACAGACCTATTTCTAGAACTGGGCAGAACTAAAATAGTTTTGAGCACTTGACTTCAACGGTTGATTTGAGGTAGCAAATGACCTCCAAATGACTTGCAACTGGTCTTATTGGAAAGAACACATCTTAAAATTAAACGTAGGCCTCCTGCATTTGAATCACACCCTTGGGAAGGTTAAGAAATAACGTGCACAAAATCGGGCTTGTGCACAAGCCTAAAATCAGAAGTGGACTGAAATGAGTCTTGGCATGCAAAGCTGATTTCTTGGACTTTAATCACGAAAATTGACTCCCTTGGACTTCCTTGAGGGCTGGTGATCATGCTCATGGATGGACCTCCATCACATACACTTCCTTAGAGCTACAAGGCTTTGTATCCTTGTTTTAATAGTTGTCTTTCTAATTGCTACCATTCTTTACAAGTGCTTCTCTTGATAGTTCTTCCTCTGCTAGCATGCACACATTCCTTAGTGTAGTGAAATTTTCAAATGTCGTGAATCAAGGTGCTGCCTATACGTGGATTTGAGGTTCCTGATGAACAATCTCACTTAGTCGGCTTTTGAAGGTCAATCATCCATGTGATAAGCCTTTGCCCTCCATCTAGTAAGGTAATCAAAAGACTCTTCCCTTTATTCTTGCTTGATGAATTGTAAGTCTCTGAATTTGATTAGGAGCTCAGCATTGTATAAATAATTATGTAAGAACTCCCTGCAAAGATCATCCTAATCTATAACATTTCATGGGTCCATAGCATTACACTACTTGATCACATCCTTGTCAAAGGTCCAAGAAAATATGATATGATAGATGTCCTTGTCAATCCCTTTTAAAGTCATTGTACTAACAAAGCTCCTTGTATGATAGTGAGGATCTATGACTTCATGGAACTTGATGTATCATATAGTGAACTTTGGAGGTAATTTCCCTTTTGGAATTAAAGTAAATTCCACATAGTTATCAAAGTCATTAATGAACATAGGTGATTCCTTAAACAATTATTCTATTTGATCTAAGCATAGATTAGTTTAAGGATGACACTTTTCTACTTGTTTTGTCTTATTTTCTAACTGTCTTATTCTCTAACTGTCCCTCTCCATCATCCTTCCCCTTCTCAACATGGTGTAGCACACTACCCTACCTTGGGACTCTTTAGTGAAATTTTAAAGCACGGTGGCCATAATCCCTATCTTCTTTTACTGTCCTCCATTTTAGTTTGCATCCTTTTTGCCATGTTCACAAGTTGAACGATCTTGCTATTCCCAATGATTAGAATTGGTAAAGGACTAAACTTTGACTTTAACATAATTGGTGGAGTTTGTTCAAATTACACTTGAGATAGAAGTCTCCCACAAAGTGCTTAAGACTAACTCATCTAACTACTTTTCAAAAAGGAATTAAAGACTTAAAATAAAACATGCTGATTCATAGACTAAAATCTAATGTTGAGAGCCCAAAAAATTAAATGTATACCATGAATGCTGGCTCATAATAGACCATACAACAAACTTAATAGTCTCAACATGCCTTTAGGATACCGATCGAGCTTAATATTAGACCCCAAAACTTATGTCCAAACCTCTGCCCTTTTCAGCTAAATGTAGACTCAGTTAAATGCAAGGAAGACTCCCAAGGGCAGTGATCGGGTTCCATAATGGCCCAAAACTGAATTATGCCCTTCTCCTAAATTCTAAGTTAAGCCCATGCCAACAAACGATTAAAATCTTCGTCGGGTTCTCCTGAAGCATGTATAAATTCTAACCCTTCCCTAGACACCAGCTGGTATGCAAAGTCCTGCTTCTTTTTTTTTTTTTTAAACACCTAGCTGGATTTTTTCAAGCTCAATTGAGTCCTCTACCATGACCTCTTATGACATAAACTAGGGTTAGAACCAATTCGAGTATGAGGTCAAGAGCAGCCAAGGGCTCAATTGGCCTCACGACCTCTTTGGTTCCTAAACCTAGTCACTAAGTTTGGCTTTTCTTAATCAGAGCTCAACTAAGACCTAAAGCATCAATGCATAGTCCATAGGGCTAGTTTAGTTTATTTACATAAAAAGACACTCGAGCCCATATATTAGCTCCATCCTAACCGAGAATTCTAAGTTATAAGTAGTTCAAGTAAGGATTAGAGCAGTCCTCTCATAACCAAAATGCTTCATGTGACATCCATAGGGTGTATGGCAGGATTAGAATGTTTCAGTTGCTTCCTAAATCATGTGGACTGGGAAGTGTGTTGTGAGTGGGTGAAATAGTCGCAAGCTCAGTTGGAGGTCTAAGTGGACCCACTAAGTTAACCAACTGTTTTTCCTAGCGAGTAAATAGTGGGGTTTAATATGAGAGGCGTTGTTAATCCAATTAGGACAACACCTTTAAAATGTAAGAATGCCTAGTGCAAGTGTAACTAAAACAATTTCTCAAGTTCACACTCTTTTTTAAAGAAAGGTCCCCAATAAAGTCGCCCTGTAAGGACACCAACCCAGGGAAAACTATGTTGGGTACGGTTCCCTATGAACGATCGTATTTGGTTGCTATGTGTTTGTGTTAGAATCAAAATGATTTTATTTTTTTCTTAGTTTCAAGAAAAGGGCATATCATAGCCAAACTTCTGATCCGAGCTAGTGAGTTGGATAGTAGATCTGATCTAAGAACCTGGGGCTAGAGCGTGGTCCACCTCCCTTGCATGGATCCTAGTAAAAACTTCCTGCTTGGCCCAGGAATTAGGGCTCCAAGTCTAATCCAAGAACATAGCTAGGTTCCTGTGCCAGAACTGAGCCCAAATCAAGGCTCACAAACAATTCTATTATTGGGAACCCAAACTAATCTGCTCAATTCTGGAAGAATAAGGAGAAATAAATATCAAAAAATAAGCAAAGCACAAAACCTTAATCAATTGAGTTGTCGGTGAGTGTTAGGGAACATTACAAACCAAGCCCACTCTTTGAAGCAAACAACAAATTGATAGGGACAACCAAAAGGGACGCCACAAGAGACAATTGATTTGCTTCAAAAAGGTTTTCAAAAGGCCTCTGATTAATCCCTAGTGTGGGGACAATCTTGACTCAATAGGGTCAAATCAAGGATATGGAATTGGGGGCAATGGTACGATGACATGATGGAATGCACCACATTACCATTTGTCATCATTGATGACCTCTATCATTCAATACGGTTTAGATCTTAATTACACTACCAAACAGTCACACAACATATTAGTTTCAATCATGTAGAATATTGCAAATTAGATGTACAATGCTAGTCCAAAAAAATTTAAAATAAAGTAAATAGTTACAACGGGTGGGGAACTACCTAACGATTACATCTTTGCCAACTTAAAAAGAAAATCGTGAAAATAAACAAGGTAAAAAGATGAACGGAGTATGTATGCCACACCCTTAGTATAACCGACCTGATTTACTTGGGAAACCAGCAAATTGATGCCTTTTAATTATTAAACCGCTCTCACCTTTTTTAACGCATTTGATGTACAAAGTGTTTCTCTCTAGATTTTCCCCTATCTACCTCTTTGATTTCCAGCACTCTGTCACCATAAATCTCTCATGATTTTTCAATGATCTTACTAACTGAAGTTCAATGCTAAAGTCATGCCTCTGACCCCAGGGGGCAGCTCCCCTTTTATAGTGGCTAAGGGGAATTAAATTGGTTTAGAGAAAGGAAATCTGATCCTAGTCCTATTGGGTTTAATGCAAACCAATGAACTAATTGAGCTAGTATTCTAATTAATTGGACATCATAAACTAATCCAACTAGAATTTTGATTAATTAATCCTATTTAGAAAAAATGAACTTCACAGAGCATGAAAAAAATAAGGAAACCTGCGATCTGGCATGGTTCCTCATTCAAATCGGACACATTTAGTCAGCTTTTCTCATGCTCTCTTTTGGTTCTTCTTTTTGTTTGGCACTCAATTTTATTCAGATCATTTTGTCGGGTCCCTAATTATACAAGTTGAAGTATAGTTATCATCATTAGGCAAGTAAAAATAAGACACCATTTTTAGGCGTTAAGAATCGGTACTAACAACAATGTACCTTGATAGGTTTCTTTGAATTTGGTGCTAGATCTATACACATAAACATATACACTTGGTAACTAAACCTTGGATCCCCATCTTTTTGAACCTGTTAACTTGTATTGTCTGGGTGTTGTCAATGAATCTAAGCATTATTAGCAAATGGACTTAGAACGACAAATCATTTATTGTAAGTCCATGTTTTAAAATCAAAACCTGTAATCTATATCTGTCTATAAAACTCATGCGTTTATTTTTAAGTACTTGACTTTAATACTCATACCACTTCTATATATTCTTGAGCTACACTTATCCTTATGAGATTTAAATAAAAGAGGGAGAAAGGGTACATCTCAGTGCTTGATGAAAAAAAGAGGAGAAAAGTTTTGACAATTTCACAGTGGGATTCAAGCATGCATGTAATCCTAATATGGGGTTCTTATATTTGGTTTTGGCTACTTAGCTTTCACCAACAAAGAGGCCCTAACCCTAGACATGTCCTTTTCCTCTAGTTTTCTTCCTATTTCTATTCCCAATTGAGATACCCCTTAATACTTTCTTACCTTCCTTGACTTGCTTGCTTCTTGGGGATGAAAGTGATAAAGAGGGAATGAGAGTAGAATATGTGGTAAGCTAAGAAGAAATATTCCTATGGACATTTGATGCATTTTATGCACAAACTTATGCTAGCTTGGCTGTGAGAATGGGTTGTAGATGGTAGGGCCAGTTCTTTGCCATTTGAGATGTCAATCACAATATACAATCAAGGTATGAGGTGTCTTCATCCCATGCATTCGTCTTGTCAATCCATTCTCTTATCCATGCATAGTTTTGGCCGATTCAATGTGGCTAGGGATTTGCTCAGAATCACCCTTCGTACATCGGACCAGGCTAATGGCAAAGGCTTTCTGTAACTTGATTTATGAATACCTTAATTAATTGTGGTCAATTACAGAGAATTGACTTTGAAAGTCAATTTAGCTAATACTTAGCTAGGTGTTTCGATGAATACTGTACACCTATTACTTGCCGACCCAAATCTTATTTTAGTGAAAGTTATAGTCTCTCATCTGTATGAGAAAACTTCCATAGAAAAAATCCTTTGATATTTGGTAAAATAAATTATCTTTACTAATTAAATCAAATAGCATGTGTCCATGCTAACAAATGAAACCTATACACATCACTTGTAATTTTAACCTTCGTTGGTGAACCCAAATTTTAAAATTTTGAACAACTTAGCCAAGTGCTTTGGTGGGTGGTTTACATGCATGTAACTTTGCTTTGTCATCGTGAATTTTCTTGAATAAAGAATTCTCGAGTATTCATCCATAATGTCAACTCTTA
Organism: Selenicereus undatus; assembly: GCA_017589665.1. NCBI lineage: Eukaryota > Viridiplantae > Streptophyta > Magnoliopsida > Caryophyllales > Cactaceae > Selenicereus > Selenicereus undatus. The sequence goes on from JACYFF010002017.1 coordinate 21,518,229, forward strand.
TGGAACAAGGGTATTTTCCATGTAAATGTCTAGGGAATTAGGTTAAATGCTAGGTGCCTAATACATAAGGGGGAATTTGGGCTTTCTCTTCGTTGAATTGTACCCAAGTTCAATAGCTAAGAATATGCCTCATAGCATAACTAGGTGTATAATTGTGAAAAATTGGATGGATCATATATTGTAATTTATTATTTTTTTTATTAATGTTGTGGAAGAAAAAATCTTCTCACATAAACTCTAAATTTTTGCAAGGTTGGAACGTCAGATTGAAGGGCTAAATGGCTAAGCTTGGGCTATCATAGAGTTTCCATGCTTGTAAAAATTTTCTTGGCACCTTAGGCAATTGTGCCCACAGCCACCAATATTTTGAGTTAATCACATGAAATTTACACATACAAATTTTCATGAATATGTATTTTCAGAGATTTTCATATACAATATTTGAATCTCTTAGCTTGAATGAACCTTATTGGATTATTTTTATGGAAACGTTTATCATATAACAATACTATGCATGCCATATACCTATACAATGAATTAAATTTCATTATCCACTATAATATACTGAGTTCAACACCTAATATACTATGGATCAATCAAATGGGTTTCATCACATAAAATCTCAGTTAGCCTTGGGCTTAACAATTGGGGTATTATATCCATCCCCCTAAAAAAAAGTTTCCTCCTTGAGACTTAAACTATATTTATAAACAATTCTAGGAATTTTTGTTTCATTTCTTCTTTTGTTTCCCAAGTGGCTTCCTGTATTCCATGATGAGTCCATATTACTTTTACTAATGGTACTTCTTTATTCCTTAACTTCTTAGTCCAATAATCAATTATTTGTATTGGTGCTCCTTCATATTTAGGTCCTTTGGGATTATTTTCAGGGTTTGGTGTTGGATCACATAAAGGGGTCATGTACATATTTTGTCAATTGAGAAACATGGAACACAATATGAATGGGTAGTAAATCAGGAGGCAGTGCTAGTTAATATGTTACCAGGCAAAGTTTACAAGTAACCTCATAAGGGACAATGAAGCGAGGGCTCAGTTTTGGAAACACTTCATCCCTTTTCTAGGCGAGATATTAAGAAACACTATATTGCCCTCCTTGAACTCTAGGCGTGTAAGCCACAGACCTTTCTCTATTTCTTACTTCATTCGGCATATTAGGGATAAGTCTACCCATTTATTCCTTACCTAAAATAGAAAACACAAATAATTCGAAACATGAGCCTAAGCCTGGTATGTTTATCCCCATAATGTGAAATAACTCTTAGAATAATTTAGTTGGGCGCTCGCATTTCAATACATTATTGTTCGAAAATAGGGGGGAGAGAGAGAGAGTGTGTGTGCGTGTGTTTATAAGTAAAACTTTTGTTGGTTATTATCTGAAAGTGAAACCCAAACTAATGAGCTAAGATGATATGCATAATGTGATCATTGAATAGGTGTATACCTGCCAGGCCGATCGAGTAGCCTGCGTAGGCACTCAAAATTTGTTCGTGCCGTATCAAAATTAAATTTAATTAATTAATTGGGCCAACCCTTTTAATTAATTTAATGAAGCCCAAAGACTTGTAGATCAAGCCCAAAATGAAGTCCAACTGACTACCAAGTCCGGGTTCAGTTAAAATTCGAGTCAAAGCCCAAATCGAGACTCAAGACGACTACCAAGTCAAGCCACGACCTAAAAGCCTGAACGACGTTCAAGTGATGGCACAGTCAAAAGTCAAAGGTCAAAGTCAACATCGACTCACAAGTCAAAACATCAAAAACGACTCTCAAGTCAACGTTCGGTTAAAGCTCGAGGCGACTTCCAAGTCAATGCTCTACTCAAACCCGGGAGACTCCCAAGTCAAAGTTAGAGTCAAAGTCAAAGTCGAACAAACGAAAGTCAAAATAGTCTAGGGTAAAGCCTAATTTCAAGGCCCAAAACCTAGGTCAAAGCCCAAAACCCAAGTCAAGGCCTAACTTGACTTTCAAGGGGGAGGCATTCCTATAAATAGGTCCCCACCCCCTTTGTTTCAGGGGTTGGAAAATCCATCCTAAAGAGAGAAAGAATCAGAGGATTTTGTATCCATAGAGATTGTAACCCATTCAAATCAATTGAATCTATAAAAATTCAATCTTTGTAATTTGTGATTACAAATTTGGCATGCCCGGTGGGACATCTCTATCTCTTAAAAATCAAGACTTTCAAGTCACAAGAACATCATCTTCAACGAAGACATGGCTACAAAGAACGTTACCGTGCAAGCTTCGGCAAAGAAGAGCATAAGATCTCTTTCGGGCACATCATGTGGAGTGAGCGTCACTTCTAGCAAGTTCGCGCGCACAATAAAGACCAGAAGCATGGCGAAAGCTGCTGCGTCGACCGCTCCTGGGCAAACTGCGCTGCCCCCACCCAAACTCCAAGACTTGAAGACGCAGCAAAAGGCGTCCTCTTGGATGGGTGAAATTCAAAACGTTCAGCTTCAATCTCTAGTCTGCGAGGTTGAACACTACTACAGCAGTAACTCTTCTTCGCCCTCACCGAAGGGGGCGCGCATGTCAGAGATTGAAGTTGAGTCCACCAAAACTATTGTCATGCCAGCCATGATGATAGGCACAACCATTCTCGAAGAGGAGACGGATAACATGAAAGCCATCCTAGAAAAACTCACCAGGGACAACGAAGAAAAGGAAGCACGCATTAGGCCTCAAGAAGAAAACATTGCTAAGCTGACAAGGAAGTTAGAAAAACGGCCAGCTCAATCTTCCACAAAGGACTCAGAAAGAGAGGACTCAGAAAAAATGTCCATCCACATTGAAGCCTCTGACAGCGAGAAGCAGTCAAAGAAAGGCACCACCCCTAAACATGTCAAGTCATTCGATTCAATGACCATTGAGCAAATACAAGACTTGATAGCAAATGCTGTTAAGGTGCAGCTAGGTGAAGGTTCGCGCAGAACTCACTTATACACCAAACCTTACGCTAAGAGGGTGGATGCTCTTCGCATGCCCCACGGCTACCAACCCCCCAGGTTCCAACAATTCAATGGGAAAGGCAATCCAAAACAGCATGTCGTGCACTTCATTGAGACGTGCAACAATGCTGGGATTGACGACGACCTCATGGTGAAACAGTTCGTCAGGACATTGAAAGGCATTGCCTTTGACTGGTATACCAACTTAGAACTTGAATCCATTGATAGCTGGGAACAAATGGAGCAAGAGTTCCTCAACAGGTTCTATAGCACTCAGTGCATTGTCAGCATGACTGAGCTGACAAACACAAAACAGTGGAAGGACGAGCCAGTTCTTGACTACATCAACCGCTGGCGCGCACTTAGCCTCGAGTGCAAGGATCGGCTCTCTGAAGTGTCCGCCGTCGAAATGTGCACCCAAGGCATGCATTGGGACTTGCTGTACGTCCTACAAATGAGCAAACCTAGGACTTTTCAAGAATTGGCGACCAAGGCGCATGACATGGAGGTGACGATAGCTAGTCGTCGCACCAACTCCTTCTATTCTACTGAATCAAAGAGGGACAAAGTTGAGTTCGAGAAGAATGTTAAGTTTTCTAAGGACATGACCGAAGAAGCGATGTCCACCTCTACAAGTCAGCCAATTCGCATTCTGGAAAAGCCAAAACCAGGGGGCAAGAAGAGCCTATCGTTCAAGGTTGTGTCAAATAAGCGTCCCACACTAAAAGAACTTTAGGAAAAGAAGTATCCATTTCCTGATTAAGATTTGTCAGGCATGCTAGATGACTTACTCGAAAAGGGTGTCATCGAATTGCCCGAGCCAAAGCGCACAGAAGAAGTTGGGAGGACCGCCGACCCTAAATACTGTCGATACCATCGAATCGTTAGTCATCCTCTTGAAAAGTCCGTTACACTTAAGGAACGCATCATGCGACTTGCTGTGAAAGGGAGAATCATTTTAGATTTGGATGAAACAGCAGAAGTTGGCCACGTCACAGTGCAAGAGGCTGGTGAGTCAAATTCTGAAATGGATCATGCTGAAGTGCTAGAGGGCTCAGGAGAATGCTTCATAAAAAGCTTCTTTGATAGTGTGGCTGTCTACACAACCTCATGTTTTGAAATTGACAATGACGAGATAAATGAAGAGCAGAATGTCCCTTATGAAGAAAGTGGTGATGACAGCATCCAGCCACAACAATGGAAAGAAAAGAATGAGATGGCAATTCCAGTCTCGTCCGTCAAGCAAGAAAATGTCGCGGCAAATTCAGTGGCGCCAGCCTTCAAATGTACAAATTCTAAAAGTGCAACTAAGGTTGAACGCAAGTTCAATGAATCAAGCTATTGCGTTCTTAAAGAAAAGGGTGTGCTTCCAGTTCATAGGGCGAATCCAAACAAATTCACCAAGGTTTCTCTCCCGAGTTTTGTTGCCTCTTCTAAAGGCTTGCGCCAAGAAGAAAATGAGATGTCAAAGATACGCATAAGTGATGGGTGTGATCCTAGTGCACACAAGTTAATGAAGAGGTCCAGCCCTGATTTCAGCCAGCCAACATCTTTGAGGTTGATTGAAGCTAAGCCCTACATACTTGACATCGCGCAAAGATTCATACAAAGGGAAGGGGGCAACGCCTAAAGTTGGTCTTAGCTACGCATCGCCCCAACCTGTGAGGATTTCGGGGCGACGTAAGGACAAGCAAACCCTCACGCAATATATCACAGCTGAAGTGGTTGATGATAATAAGGGTGAAAATGCCAAGACAACCCCAACATGTCGGTGTTCGATAGGTTGCAACCGTCAACGTCGCGCCAACGCCCTTCTGTGTCTAGAAGGATTGGAAATGGTAAAATCCTGAAGCCCTCTATCTTCCATAGATTGAAGAAGGGTGAGCAATCTAAACCCTCGGTCTTTGCCAGAATCAAGATAGGCAAAATGTCGTCAATCTCACCGCCTTCCCAAAAGAAGGATTCAGTGTTCAACCGCCTTGGAAAAACAAATGAAGTCCAAAGTTCAATTCCTTCACGCATGAAGCGTGTTTCCACTTTGGATGTGAAGGTGGATGACTCGCTGAAAGTAAAGAGGCGCGTCGTAATTTTCACTAGCCATGGGGCTCAGGCCAGTTCAAAAGAAAGAACTAAGGAGCAAGCTTCTTCCAGCTGCGATGCAAGCAAGGATGTCGCCGACTTCCCTTGAAGAAATGCTGGATCAGCTCCTGGGCAAGAGCTTAAACTGTTCACCACCAAAAAAAAAACACCCAAAGTTCACATACATTTCAAAAAGAAGACTCCTCTATTCAAAAGAGGACTCCTGAACAGGAGCCTAAACTGTTCGCACATTAAAAAAAAAAGGATAGCTCCCGAGCAAGAGGTTAAACTGTTCGCACATTCAAAAAGAAGACTCCCGAACAGGAGGCTAAACTGTTCACACCATTCAAAAAAGAAGACTCCCGAACAGGAGGCTAAACTGTTCGCACATTAAAAAAAAAGACTCCCGAGGCTAAACTGTTCGCACATTCAAAAAGAAGACTCCCAAACATGAGGCTAAACTGTTCGCACATTTCAAAATAAGAAGAAGACTCCTGAACAAGAGTCCAAATTGTACACACATCAAGAATATGCTAGCTTCGAGCAAGAGCATAAACTGTTCACTCAAGGCAAATCTGTGTACTACTCCTGGCCCGCAAGAGTATAAACTGTGAACGGCAAAACAAATGAAAAAAAAAAGATTCTTAGTTGAACTACGTAACAGCTTGATTTTATTGAAAATTGCAAGTACCCATAAGTACGTAGGCAGCTTCAGCAAATCACCAAGTGCAGTCAAACACATCACAAAAAAAAGGGGGGCATGAAAGAGAAGAGATCAAAGACATCACCTTTCTGCCGCCAAGCTTCTCCTCGCGGCTTGCACCATTATGAACCACCTAAACATAGAAGAAAGCATAAAGTTAATTCTTTTTCAGGAAAGAAATCAGTAAGCAAAGCGGCATCTAAATAATGCTAAAGAAGGGGGAAGCGTGGAGGAAAATCAATCAAAATGTTCGTCGATTGCCGCGCTAGCTGCTCTTCACTCTTCGTACCACTTCTGTGCGTATCAGTTCCGTTCAAGGCCCATAAGCCAAGCAACGAACTGTATCGCAAGTGTGGTTCTTCAAATCGTCATAGCACTTTCGTGCGTATCAGTTTCGTCCGAGGCCCATGGCCAAGCAGCGAACCGTGTCGCAAGTGGTTCTTCAAGTCTTCATACCACTTTTGTGCGTATCAATTCCGTTCGAGGCCCGTGGCCAAGCAGCGAACCATGTCGCAAGTGGTTGTTCAAGTCATCATACCACTTTCGTGCGTATCGGTTCCGTTCGAGGCCCATGGCCAAGCAGCGAATCGTGTCGCAAGTGGTTCTTCAAGTCTTCATACCACTCTTATGCATATCAGTTCCGTTCGAGGCCCATGGCCAAGCAGCGAACCGTGTCGCGAGTGGTTCTTCAAATCTTTATACCAAATCTTCATACCACTCTTTTGTGTATCAGTTCCGTTCGAGGCTCGTGACCAAGCAGCGAACCGTGTCGCAATTGGTTCTTCAAATCTTCATACCACTTTTGTGCGTATCAGTTCCGTTCAAGGCCCTTGGCCAAGCAGCGAACCGTATCGCAAGTGGTTCTTCTAATGACTCCTCAACCTGCACAAGCAACAACACAAGCGCAACAAAAAAAAGAGGGGTCTCGGCATTAAAAAAAAATAATCAACACAACCAATAAAAAAAATGTGATCTTTCAGCAAGTGAGCATGGCGTCGCGATGCGTGAAAAAAAAAAACAAAAAACGAATGCAGCGTTACAACGACTTAGACAGACGTGAGAAGACTTATCAGTCTAATAAAAGGGCTTCCTATGGATTCATTTCAGCCAGAGTCGTAATTTTTATTGCTCATGGTCAAAAAAATGGCAAGCTATTCAAGGCACGACATTGCAAACGTAAAAAAAAAGGCCAAGTTGCAAACTACCTGTTGTTCAATGAGCATGAAAAAAAAATCTTTCTCATTTTTACACATAATTTGGCCATAAATTCTTAATCCCAAAGATGGATACTTGGCTTTATGCAAGTTATTCGATCCGCAAAGAGGAAAACAAAAGGGGATTCCATTTCATATTCAAAGCAAGAAAACAGGGCAAAGGTATGAAGGCTAGCACGTGGAGTCAATAAACAGTAATAGGGGCACCTATCTGCAAAACAATAAACATAATTTGTGTTTCCTGGATTTCTCAGCAAAGCTCAACGAAAACATAGGCCATGAAAACAGAGGCCACACTTTCGTTTTCTTTCACTCTCTCTTGCCCTTCCTCACACAGGCCCAGATTATGGTAGTGCTTATCATTCCCTTCCTCATTCATTTTCATGACTTGCATCATTTCAAAAAAAAAAAAAAAACCAAGCATCACAGATATCACAAGCATCCCTCCTAGGCTTTAATTTCTCTCTCTTCTTCGAGCTCCCATTTCAAGCCACTGCTCAGATATTGCTAACATCATCTTAACCCCATTCCAGTATGTACACCAACCTCATTTTCATCCTTTTTTTAGTCTCTCTTTCTTCCCAGTCAGATGCACAGACCCAACAAAAGCCAAAAAAAATAGGGAAAGCATGAAGAAACAAAAATAGAACAAAACAAAAAGACCAAAACAAAAAGGGAGTTAAGAAAGGTGATACCTTTAATGGCCACTAGGGTTGAAGGTAATGGTGTGCAAAAAGGTAAAGCTTATGAGGGGTCTCCACCATTAATAGTAGCAGCACAACCGCACCAGTGGGGCACAAGATCAAGTCTTGGGGAATAGGGACTTCCACCAAAAATGCGTGTGCAAGTGGCAAAAAAAAAAGCGATGTCAGGTTTCGGGTGACCGTGTGCTGTAGCGGTGAAGAGGCAAGAAATAAAGAACAAGGGCTAAGCGTTGGTGGCTGGTTGTAGCAGCGAAGAACAAAGGAAGAAGAAAGGGGAACAGTGACCTGGCCACGTGAGAAGCATGCACCGGCTAAATGAAGAAAGAAGCTGGGCAGCAAGGGCCTCATGTGACTTTGGCGTGACCACTAAGTGGGGGAAAACAAGCCTAGGTCGGCCTGGGTTTAAGGAAAGAAAAGGGACGGCCCAACCCAAGCAAAAAGAAGAAGGCAAAGAAAGGCAGGCTAGGTCACGTGCCCCACACATGACACTTAAGTGAAATAAGAGGATGGGCTTGGTTTGAAAGAAGAACCAGTCCAGGCCCAGACCACAACGAAGCCAGACAGACCAAAGATGGGCGAGGTCCACGTCTAAAAAATGGGAACAAATCACGTATGTCGTTAGTTTCGGGGGCGTTGCCCCCGAACCCCCACACCAGGGCGCGTCGTCCCTAGACCCCGACTTGCTGACCGGTCAGTGAGACCACCGTGCTGGGTTTGCGAAATGGGCACCTGAAATGGCACGTATCAAAAAATTCGAGACATCGGTCACCCCTTAAAACGACAAGTCTTGTATGTGAGCTTGTCCCGAGGGGGCAATTTGTAGGCACTCAAAATTTGTTCGTGCCGTATCAAAATTAAATTTAATTAATTAATTGGGTCAACCCTTTTAATTAATTTAATGAAGCCCAAAGACTTGCAGATCAAGCCCAAAATGAAGTCCAGCTGACTACCAAGTCCGGGTTCAGTTAAAATTCGAGTCAAAGCCCAAATCGAGACTCAAGACGACTACCAAGTCAAGCCATGACCTAAAAGCCCGAACGACGTTCAAGTGATGGTGCGGTCAAAAGTCAAAGGTCAAAGTCAACATCGACTCACAAGTCAAAACATCAAAAACGATTCTCAAGTCAACGTCTGGTTAAAGCTCGAGGCGACTTCCAAGTCAATGCTCTACTCAAACCCGGGAGACGCCCAAGTCAAAGTCAGAGTCAAAGTCAAAGTCGAACAAACGAAAGTCAAAATAGTCTAGGGTAAAGCCTGATTTCAAGGCCCAAAACCTAGGTGAAAGCCCAAAACCCAAGTCAAGGCCTGTCTTGACTTTCAAGGGGGAGGCATTCCTATAAATAGGTCCCCACCCCCTTTGTTTCAGGGGTTGGAAAATCCCTTCTAGAGAGAGAAAGAATCAGAGAATTTTGTATCCATAGAGATTGTAACCCATTTAAATCAATTGAATCTATAAAAATTCAATCTTTGTAATTTGTGATTACAGTCTGACTTGAGGTCACGTGGGTAAACTGAAGGGTGTAAGCCCTGATAATTAGTAACTGGTGGGTCCACATGATTATGTGGCAAGGCAGTAAGTGAAAATAATTTAGTAAATAATTATACATTGTGAGACTTTGGTATTTACGAAAATCATGTAAATATTTGAAGGATACATGCTGCAAACTTACTTGGAGAATTTAAAATCCCTTCCCCTTTCATAAACTGCTTATTTATGGCTGGATGATGATAAAAATGGCCTCATTTCTGCCCTGAGTATATAGTTTGATGGTTAGTTGGGTTTCAAATAATTATTCAACAATTTCAATCTTAGAAAATAATTTACAGTTCTCCTTGACACCTTTTCCTCAATTATCAAAGCGTCACGATTATTAGCTTAAGTGATATTATCAATTTATGATTAGTCCACCATAGAGAGGCTTGGATTAGCTTAGCTCAACTTGCAGTTTTAATTTGTTTTCGATGACAAGTACAAGCTCCTAAGCTCATCATAAAAGATTTTCACCCTTTTTGATCTCAAGTGAAACTTGGTTTTCCTTATTGGGCCTGATTTACATGAGTTGTGTTATCTCACTCCCCTCAAGCATGGATCCTCCTTTCTTCATCGTTTGGTCCATATTAGCACTTAATTAATTATTAGTACTAATCTTAGCTCATTTGTGCACCCATGTGAACATAATACAACCTTTAGTCATTTCCTCGTGCATCATCAACATTTATATTCATTCTTTTGAATCAGAAAAGTATTTAATTAGCCCTTAACACCATTTCTGATCTGTTGATTTTTATTACCTAAATCGGCTAAGAGGTTCAACCTCCACATTAACTTACCTTACACTACCACCTAAATTTACATGCTTAATTTCCTCCCAATTCGTCAATAAATTCTAAAATTTGGGCAAGAATATTTTTATCTTAGAAGCTTTTTCAAAGGTCATATTTCCCTCCTTCATCCTCTTCTTCAACTTCAAGCTACACAATACCCTTAATCACTATAATTTACTAACAAATCTACAACAAAATAATGAAAGTGATTCAAAGAGGGTTTGGAGCTTCACCTTCTCAATACGAAGTGTGGTAAGCAAGAAGGAGTTGGAGGATATAGTGGGGGGTTGGGCGGTATAGCTATCAACGGCGGCCAACACAACGTTGGCTAGATGGGCTGGCTTTGAATGGAGGGGGTGGAAGTGCGTGGAGAGCAGGGAGCCGAGGGGGGTTTCAGCATGTAGAATAAAGAAGGGGGTGATGTGTAGTTTTAGTTTGGTAAAATTTGATTTACTCTTTGTTATTCTAGAATTCTTGTTTATTATTTCCTTTTCCCTTTTTTCCCCTATTTGTTGTAAAAAAACATTTTCATTTTTAACTAACTATCAATACTTGAGCTAAAAGTTGGGATAATATTTGGGTTATTATTAGTATTTTCATGGTTGATTTGAGTAAATTATAAATTTTGCCCACATTTTTTTATTTAATCCATGTGTTTGTTTTTACTTCCCTCATTATCATTACAGTTTCATTTGTTTATGCATTTATTTATAAATTCTGAATGATTTACTGTGAAGCATGATTAAATTTGTCTTTGAGGCCACATTGTTATCTCAACTTGCTATTGTACAAATTATACACATGTTGAATTGAAAAGCGGTGCTTAACTTAATTATTTTAAATGAAAAGTAACCAAGATAATTGGGATGGTTGAGGTTCGGGTTATTACGATAATCGATGTTGGCATCATTGTCATATAGGTAGCCATTGCTAGTACCATGTATTGCACCATTGCTTGGGTTTCCAAATCCAAGAGGGATATTGGAGCTAGTAGGACGGTTAGGGATCTATGTGCGGGAGTATCTAAAGACTTCAAATCTAAGCCATGTAAGCATGTAGAATCACTAGACTCGTCAAAACTACCTAACCACATAGGGTCAGCCGCCTTTGCATATATAGGGGGTATCAATAGGAAGATAGGGAGGGATTTGCAAACTTCAGGGTGTATGTACAGGAAAGGCCTCAATGAAACACTCCATTGGTAGCTTCGTCCTCTCAACAAATTCCCTAATAAGTACTTCTTGGGTTGCACTCTTCTATGAACCACTTCATCTTTCAAATGACTCCTATGGTTTATAGAATTTTTAGTGATAATAAAATCTGGTAATTATCAAGAAAATTACCCTGTGGATGCTCATATGGAAGCCCACATAGTAGGTGCTGGGTTCAATTGATTTGGTAGTGAAATTTGGCGTTAGACCCACATCAGAGGACATCGTCCTGGTAGGGTGGCCGAAGTAGTTCCCCAATCTTTCTCGGGATCCAATCTTACTCAATAAAGATTTCTCGCCATGATCTATAAAACACGTACGTCATGTACAAAATGTATCATATATGGCTCAAACCAATATTAAGCATACTTATGCATGATACAATCATTGTAATAGCCATTATCTACTTAAGTGTCTAATTTGCTTTTCTACCCGAGCTTTGATACTATCCCTGTAACCTCTCCTAACTAAGAACTTGCTTAACTACAGTGATTAGGGAATTAATCAGGTTTAGCAGCAAAGGACTTAATCCAATTAGGAGGTATTGCAACCACTTAAACAAGTAAGGCTATTCTTTTAGGTTGAGCAAAGACATGAGCAGAGGATAAAAACCCAACTAGCTTATTCCATTAAGTTGGGTTATGTTCATAATTTTCAAAGTATTTTAGTTGCAAGCATACACCTTATCGCTAAAGCACTTGAAAGCATCTACTCATACACGAGGAGGACAAAATGGAATCTAAGATAAAGTTGATATATCAACTAAATAACAATAAATAAAATCAAATGAAATAGAAGACTTTATAAGCGACAATTGTAAGAACAATAAAATCATAAAAATAAGTAAGTGAAAAAAGCAAGGATTACCTCTAGGATATCAAAACTCATGTGCTAAACTTGAAACTTTGCATAACATTCTAGAATAACAATCACAATAAAAAAAAGAAACTTTTAGAAATGCCTAATGCTAGCCTACATAAATAATCTACACACAAAAAAAGCTTTCTAACATTGCCAATTATATAAATAAGAAGCAAATTTGACAAGATATAAGAAGTGAAAGGGCCAATTTGAAATCAAGAACCAAAAAGAACCATGGAATTGAGAGAGAGAGAGAGAGAGAGAGAGAGAGAGAGAGAGAGATGAACAAAATTGTAGTCTTTCCTGCTTCTTCAGAGCTCAGCCTAAGGTCACAGACGCTCCATTAATGGAGCTCACAATGGGAGCAAGCAAAACCCCGAGTAATAGTGCAATGGATGTGGGTTGAATAAGGAACCCTTGCTTCTTAATCAACCTAGATTGAAAACCAAGCAACAGTGTCGAGAAATTAGTGTTAGAGGAAAACAAACAAAAAGAAAAATAGAAAAAGGAGAGGGGAATAAAAAATTAGCCATGAACAGCACTACAATCAAGCTTCAAAGTTCACTAAAAATGGCAGAATCAACATTAAAGTGGCTTTGAGTTTCAGCACAAAATAGGGCAAAGAAAGTAGGTAAAAGTGAGAAGAACATCAAAATCAAATGCAATATTTGAACAACTTCAAGCAAAAATCACAATCCTCAACTTAACATTAACTAAAATATAGTCAATTACAAGAAATTAAAGACCTAGAAGAACACATATGAAATTTAGAAAAAATGATAAATTGAACCCTAAAAACTATCTTAGGCTATGCTAAAAATCCAATGTAAAACCTAGTTAGTTTTTAAATTGTTTCTTTCAACTTGTTGTTGCTCCTTTATCTTAAAGAAGCCCTAAGGTCAGCTTCTTTGATTGATTTGAGCCATTCGATGTGCCCCTCGATGAATGATGGAGGTAGGTGTCGATGTGTTGTGAGGATGAGGATAGAGAAGCGATTTGGTGGTGCGGGCCTACTAAGGAGATCGGTGGACTGGTCATGCATGACGATGGAGGTGAGATGATGATACTTGTTGATGAATTTAAAGATGGTGGAAGTGGGTCTGTTGCAACAATTAGTGTATGGTACATACCCATGTACCATGGTAATATACACACCTATATAAAGAGGTGTTTAATTGGACCTAACAAATAATCATATCCTATTGTGAAATTCAACCAAAACTACCCAAAAAAAAAAATCAGAAAAACACAAAATCTCGAGAATGATTATCCGAACATTGTTGGCAGAATCTAACACTCATAAAAGAACTTCATCAAATCAGTGAGAGCAAAATGTGAGCACTCTCTCTCACTCTCGAATTGCTGAGCTAGGGTTTGTTCAGCTCTTCCACCTTTTCCATCAAGGATTCTCTCCCTTGTCAAAGGGGAACCAATTTTATAGCTGAAGTAGAAAATTTGCTAATTAAAGAGTTGCAACCATTAGGAGTTCATTTTCGAGGTATGTATGGTTGATAATTCATTAAAGAAACCTTTAAATTTATCAAAGAAACAATTATTTATCATCTCTTCAATACAAAGTATATCTACCTAGGGCGATTTTTAAATTCATTAATCGTTGCATGTAAGGTGTTCGACGAAATTCCCCAAAGGGACGATTGTAATAACGAAATCGTTAATTTTGATCGAATGAATTTTTTATGCAATGCAGTGAATCTTTTCCCAACTGCAAGGAACCTTTCCTCAATTGCAGTGAACCTTTTGTGCCAAGAAGCAAAATCGAGATGTTTTATGCAATTTAGTAAATATTTTCCGAACTATAGGGAAACTTTCCTCAATTGCAGTGAACCTTTTGGACTAAAAAGCAAATTTAAGTCCTTTTTTAAGGCAGATTGACCGTTAATCTCCTCTCTTTTGAGGCTTTGTATGAGAATGTTGTGATTGCTATGATAGGGAAAGCTCTGAGTATTGCTGGAAGATAAGACATTGTAGATAGGTAACTTCAAATATTAAAAGACAATCATGTCAAAAAGACGAAAAGGTAATATAGAAAATTACCAAGAGGCTGACACAAACAAGAAAAGCACAATTGTCCACATTGTTATGACTAACAGAATGGACAATCTCCACATTCTTTCCCAAGAAATTGAATCACACAACAAAGTAATATCCATTCTGAAACACTGGAAAGAATATCTGCTTATCAACACAACTATAGAAGCATATGTACACCATTAAGCTATATAAGCATATGTAAGCCACATTGCGATTGTGGCGCGACAATGGCAATGGTGAAATATGAACAACGTAATACCAACATTTACTCCACAGTTTTACATCTTAATTTTGATCCAATGAATTTTTTATGCAATGTAGTGAATCTTTCCCCAATTGCAGTGAATCTTTTGTGCCAACAAGTAAAATTAAATTGCTTTTAATTGTTATAGGTCTGAGGCTGTGCACTGCACGCGTAGCATATGTACCTAGTAAGGTACATACGTTTGTAAGGTAGTATTTTCCCTGTTGCAAGGCAAATTGAAGAAGAAAGAGAATGGGTTTTTTAGTTATTGGGAGAAGAGAAAGAATAAAAAGGGGATGTTTGGGGGAGGGGGGGAGATTTTTGAGGTTTTTATGTATTGGTTTTCTTTATTTATGCTGGGCCAGAGATGGGTCGTGGGATATAAGTATTTGCCTGTAACTCCAATTTTAATTCTTGTCCTAACATTTTCAGCATTTCTCTTCACATTTCTAATATCTTGCAAGACCTACAGAGAAATATAATCTTAAATAGAAATATAAAAGTAATAATTATTAGGCGTTAAATTAGATGTAAAGGCATTATAAAATATCATAATTTTGGTGCAAACAAATACCTACATACCTAGATTTTTCTTATCATCTATTAAAACAAACTAAGCTACTTAAAAAGTAATGAAAAAATGAAAAACAAAAATCCTAACTCACTATTGTAGGAATTACAGTTGCGTTTAGTGCATGCGACGAGCTCTTTAAACCCATCGGTTTCCCAAGTGGGCAAATAAGGTCTCGTAAGGGTTTTCAAAAGATATACCCTCAAAATCTTTTCAAAAACAAAAGAATTTTTTTTTTAGTTTTTCTTTAACATGATCATATATACAAGCAATGTGAAGATTATGTACGCAACTTAATTAGGTTGTTGCATCACTCTTGTAACTATGCCACCAAATTATGTACAAATAAGATGTGGAATCAAAAGACATCTAAGTCACAAGATGTAACCCGAGTTGCACTTTTCACTTCACATACATGCAATGTTATGTACACTTTGGTTCATGTACTAATGTGTATCAACCATTAGAATTCAAATTGCTAACATTGACTTGATTCCCCGTTTTTGACTTCTAGGCTCTTTAATTTTTCTTTTTTTTCCAGGAATAAAAATGTAAACACTCAAAATCCACTTAACTGATAAATATTCTGGTCTTTCCTAGAAAAGGAATTTTATAAGATTGTGAAAATCACTTATTTTATTAACCAAATAGATGTGTTATCAAGCAAAATAATATATACTCAGGCCAATTAAAGATATGAAACAAAGACAGTGGCTTTGAACATTGGTGCTAGATTTTTATTCACCTTTTTTTCTGTTTTTTTGTCCTTTTTTTAGATTTTTTCAAGAGCTTAGAAGCCAACTTAGCAAACAAAAGTTCATATGCCAACTCAGCAACTAGACTCAAAATCTTGATGATAAGGGGGCCAAGGTGGGAACAAAATCACATATATGAGATGGGGTTATTATGAACTACCAACGCTACATCCTTAATTAGCCATCTCATCAAGCAAACTCTATTTACATATAACTCAATATCCGAGCAGCATTGGATCACAATCACCTAGAAAGGTGCACAAGTCCCCAAAGCAAAATATTTTGAATTTTTCAAAGTTTTCAAAAATATATACAACGCCAGAACCAACACAAATCCAACAAATATAAACAAAATCAAGACACCACTCAAAAAGCACAAAGCCAAACAACACCAACAAATATTTACAGAGCAAAATACACCACCAAGAACCACTCACAAAACGCAACACCCAAACTAAACAAAGGGGATCATAGCCAATTGACTCAAAAATTCCCAAATTTCTCCTGAAAATCGATCATCACCAAATTTACAATCCTAAATGTCCACAATCATATACAAAAAGAATGAATCAAAAGAAAAAGGAGAAGAGGGAAGGGGTGGAAGGATCATACCAAGTTGGGTACCGAATGTACCCAAACTAATGCCTTACTCAAACGGTGTCAAGGAGGTCCATGGAGCATCAGTTACTCCATTGTAGCTCACAAGCTGCTACTCGTATCAAAATCTACCAAGGCCCATAACAACTTGTCAAATATTCAGAATAATCCTCAGAAAAATGAAAGTAGTAAGATTCAGGAAATGTACCCTAAATATAGCACTTAAGTGGAATACAACTCAGGACAAGCTCTGAGCTCAATCATATAAGAGATACGTATATGCAAAATCAGATACCCAAGTCATTGGTGTAAAAATGATGTGCCTATGTGAATGCGTAGACAATCTAGAGCGGTTTGAGTGTTTAAACTAAATGTACCCATGATTAAGTAAGAAGAGCAGCAAAATCGGAGTCATAATTTGAACAACAAGCAAAAATCACAAACCTATACTTAACATTAACTAAAATAAAGTCAATCACAAAAATTAAAATGTCAAAGAATAGATATGAAAGTTAGAAAAAATAGGGCAAAACGAGATTTGAAAATGGTAAATTAAACCCTAAGAACTATCTAGGCTACGTTATAAATCTAACCTAAAACATACTTAGCCTTCAAATTGGTGCTGCTTCTTGCTTTTATAGATGCCCCGAGGTCAGTTTAGAGGCGAAGCCAGGATTCAAAGTAAGGGGGGCGAGATTAATAATACACAAATTTTCCTAAAGTCAATAAATTTAACACAAATAAACAAACAACAACCAACAAATTACTCCAATTCTAATTTCTAAATTATCAATCAAGAAAGGCAAAACCTAATTTTTTAATTGATGAGTAAATTTCTAAATTAACCACCTATTCAACACAAATTCAATAAAAATTAATAAACCAAACATCAACAAGGAAGCAATTACAAACAAATTAGTCCAACTTTAAATCTTCAACCAAGAACAACCAAGAAGACAATTAGGTTAAAATCCTCATTTTTCAATTCATGAATCACGAGCAATTCACTAAGTTAATCAATTATTTAACATAAATCTAACTAAAATCAGTAAAATAAACATAATTATTTACAAAATAACAAAATTACAAACAAAAATTGAGAATTTTTAGGAGTTACCTCAAATTGGGATTTGGGACTTAGGAGTTAGGAGGAGAGCTGAGGAGGAGTGGAGGCGACTGTTGGCACTAGTGGCAGGCCTGGCGGCATCGGGCGGTCGGCAACCGGGCTGGGCAGACTGCAGAGAGTGAGAGAGAGAGAGTGCGTTGGCGGTGGGCTGGGCAAAGAGAGAGAGTGCGTCTGAGGAGGAAAGCAAAGCAAGACTAAAGAGTCGAGAGACAGAAATTAGAGGAAATGAATGGCCAAAACTAAAAAAAAATAAAAATACAAGGCACCACAGAAGGAGAGTGAAGAGAGTTAAACTCATGACTCCCTGAAGCAAGTAAAGAGCAGCCGATTATCCTGCTAGGCACACGTTTGCGAAATGTATGTGAACTAATTAATATATATCTATTTTGCTTACCCACAAAATTATCGCATATTTATTTTTTTTCCCCCAAAAAATTGGGGGTCAATTGACCCCCCTTGCCTCAATGTAGCTCCGCCTATGGGTCAGTTTCTTTGATTAATTTGATCCATCTGATGTGCCCCTTGATAAATTGTGGATATGGTTGTTCATGCCTGGTGAGGAGGAAGACACAGTGGCAATTTGGTGATGCAGGTGTACTTAGGAGATGTTGGGATGGTTGTGTGTCATGGTGGAGGGGAGATAGTGATCCATGCTGATAAAGTTGAAGATGGTGGAAGTGTGTCTAGTGCGTGGGAAGTTGAAGAAGAAAGAGAAAGGGTTTTCTAATTAATGGGTTTTTATTTATTGTTTTATTTTATTTTCTGTTGGATAAGAGATGGGCCATGGGCTGTGAGTATTTGGGATGTAGCTCCAACTTCAGTTCTTGGCCAATTTTTTGTTTTTAATCATTTTTCATCTTTTTTTTAATATTGTACAAGACCTACAAAGCTACATTAACTTAAATAGAAATATTAAAATAATAATTATTAGGAGCTAAAATAGGTGTAAAAGTATTGCAACAAAATCATAATTTTAGTGCAAATATGTTCACTCATAATTTGGTTACAACATTGATTTACTACACATCATGCTTATAAACTATAAATAGAAAGACTTTAGATGCATCTTTGTGCGTAGCTTACTTTCGTTTGAGAACCAACTTGAGCCTTATATTTGTGACTTTGCATGCATGGTACGTAGTCAAATGGGAGATACATTATTGACCTTATTTTTCCTTTCCTTTCTTGATTTCCTATAAATGATTAGGGAAAACACAAGCAAATGACAATAAAATTAGCATGAGATTGTACGTTATCCTATTAGATGTAAAAACTAAGCAATAATCATGGTTTTGAGCTAGCATGTAAATCATTTATGCTAATACACAATTAGTCTGTAAATTAAAGTTATTTCTTTCAATAAGCTAATTGACTCAACAATAGGCATACAAATACATATCATTGAGCACAACCATATCCATATACAATGCTTATGAGATGACACATTAAACATAGCACACAAGATCATATCATGGCTAGGCAATAAATTACCAAAATTGAACAATATTTTGGTCAACATAGACATACTTATAATATATGGATAAATGGTTTGTTTGCCCTAAAAACTTCATTAAAAGCACTTTAAACACTTAGTTTTTGTTCGCATGTGATGGATACTGAAATAGCATACCTAAACTAGGTTTTTTGAATTAGATTCTAGATCTTTACACAAGAACACATAGACTTAGTGACTAACCTTAGATCACCATCCTTTTAAACCTCTTAACTTGTATTTTCTCGAATGTTGTCAATGAACCTAAGCCCCATTAGTAGTGAAACTTGGAATGAAAATTGATGATTATAAGCGCATGCTATAAATCGAAACATATAATCTATAAGTGCGCATAAAACTCATGTGTTTATCTTGTAATACTTAACTTCAATACTTGTACTGCTCCATATTCATGAACTATACTTATCTTTGTGAATTTTTAAGAAAAGAGGGGAAAATGGTATGCATCTTCTTGGTGCTTAATGAACAAAGAGAGGAGAACTGTTTTGAGAGTTTTCAAATGTGATTCACGTGCGTATACAATACAAATAGTTATTAGCTCTGGGCCCTGTTACCACTATAAGAAAAAACCATTTATAGTGATGATCTTCTGCAGTGACGCACCGCAGTATTAGGCAACCTCAGTTTCATTTATTACATAGCTATAGGCATGGTAGAATCTGAGCCAACCGGAAAACATGACCCAGACCCACCTAAAATTGTAGGATTATGAACACGATTTTTCGACCTAAAATCCGTAATTGCCCCAACCCAAAAAAACCAAAAAATTCGAGTTTAGGTTGTCGACTTGATAGGTCAACTCCTCTGATTTCTTGGGTGTTTTTGGCTACTTGGACCAGTTGGTTTTTGCTTTTTATCATAAGGTTCTTATATTTGGTTTTGACTCCTTAGCTGTTACCACAAAAGAGGCCCCAAACTTGTCTTTTTCTTCTTGATTCCGGCAGGAATCGGGTTTGTCGTTATGTTAGTGACGTGGGGCGAAAGAACGGGTTTATCTGACAGCTGGCGATCAACACGACGTCTCCCTCGTCTCTTTATGCTCCAACCTGCAAAAAGGGCCACCCCCGGGATGTGGTCCGGGGATCGCCTCTCCGACGGTCAAGTCAGTGATCTATTTCCAAAAAGCGTAAATGATGGTCAAAGTTCACTATTTCTCTCCCCTTTTTCCCGAGAAGGTAGGTCACTATTTATAATCCCCTTTTTGGACAAAAAAGGGTAAGATGGTAATTTTACTGGAATAGGCCAAGTAAATTCCCGGTCCTAGGGTCGCTGGGCCCTAGGCAGGCCTTTAGGGTTACGTCTTGGGCCCCTTGGAGTGTGATCTTGCGGGTGAGTATAGGCTGGCATTCCTAAGGATTCTTGGCCTGCATATGGGCTTAGTTGATTAGGCAGATCCCAGGGCCAGGCCCAAGAGGCAATATCCGTGTTTTTCCCAAATCACTTAGCCCCTCACATCTTACCTGATCGCTGAGCCTGGCAGATGGTCAGGTGAGATGTGGACCCAGGGGTTTTATCGTCCTAATAACTCTACTCACCGGTATACGGTGGAGTGGGATAGGCGCGTTATGGCCACCTTCCACGCAGCAAGGGATTATGGGGATTCGCACCCCTGGGTTGGACGGTTGCTGCAGCTGTTGCACATAGATGCATGGGGTTTTGGGGTGAGAGATGCATATGCACAAGGTAATTATGACCTAACATAAAGAGGCGATTGAAGGAACGTAGTGTCCCACAACCTCTGTCGACCTTCATGTCTATTTCTCTTGCTTATAAATACCCAGTTGTTTTTGTTGGAGATGGTTGCAATTGCAACTTTTGAGGAGCAAACAAACCATCAATTTGAGTCGTCATGGCTTTCCCTCTCATCCGCAACACCAGGGAGATGGCACTTTACCTGAGGGAGACACTCGGATGGCACCGAAGGAATGCATCGCGCCCCCGTCGCCCTCTCCCTGAGGGCTTTTCTGGGCTATGTTCGGGCTTTTCCTTACCTGAGGCTGAACTTGTCGCGACGGAGCTTGGACTCCCCGAAATGGTTCAAGCGACCTTCTACGCGATGCTGCTGAACGATGCCGTCGAGCTGGGCGCGGCTCATGAATTCACAGGGGACGAGATGAAGTCTGTACTCGTGGATCTGAGGTGGTCATCCTTCGAAAAGTGGATATACTGTATGGACGACATTTTGAGGGCTGCTCAACAGAATCGTCCGGCTGACAAGACAAATGTCTCGGACGTTGCCGACGTCCAGGGAGGAGCTTCTGACTTAGGCGGTCCCCCTTCCCCTTCTAGTGATGAAGCCTAACGGCCTTTTGTATCATTGTGTACCCTTCAGGGCGCTTGCCAGGGGTCTTTATGTAATGAAACCTTGTTTTCTTTCCCGCATCTGTTCTTGGTATTCCATCTGTTGGGCCCCCAGGCCAGGGCTAATAGCCTAGCGACCGGCCATGAGGCTGTGCTCGATGGCCCTTAGCCCCTGGTGGGGCTAGGAGCGTAGCGACCGGCCGTGAGGCCGTGCTCGAGGGCCCTCAGCCCATAGGAGGTAGCGACCGACACTTGGTCGTGCTCGAGGGCCCTCAGCCCCTAGGGGGCTAAGAGCGTAGCAATCGACACCTCGACGTGCTCGTGGGCCCTTAGCCCCTGGGGGGCTAAGAGCGTAGCAACCGGCACTTGGCCGTGCTCGTGGGCCCTTGGCCCCTAGGGGGCTAAGAGCGTAGCGATCGGCACTTAACCGTGCTCGTGGGCCTAGCGACCGGCACTTGACCGTGCTCGTGGGCCCTTGGCCCCTGGAGGGGCTAGGAGCATAGCGACCGACACTTGGCCGTGCTCGTGGGCCCTTGGCCCCTAGGGGGCTAAGAGCGTAGCAACCGACACCTGGCCGTGCTTGGGGGCCCTCAGCCCCTAGGAGGCTAAGAGCGGAGCGACTGGCACTTGGCCGTGCTCGTGGGCCCTTGGCCCCTGGAGGGGCGAACAACGTAGCGACCGGCACTTGGCCGTGCTCACAGGCCCTTGGCCCCTAGGGGGCTAAGAGCGTAGCAACCGGCACCTGGCCGTGCTTGAGGGCCCTCAGCCCCTAGGGAGCTAAGAGCATAACGACCGGCATTTGGCCGTGCTTGAGGGCCCTCAGCCCCTAGGGGGTTAAGAATGGAGCGACCGACACTTGGCCGTGCTCGTGCGCCCTTGGCCCCTAGAGGGGCGAAGAGCGTAGCGACCGGCACTTGGCCGTGCTTGTGGGCCCTTGGCCCTTGGAGGGGCGAAGAGTGTAGCGACCGACACTTGGCCGTGCTCGAGGGCCATCAGCCCCCAGGGGGCTAAGAGCGTAGCGACCGACACTTGGTCGTGCTCAAGGGGTCCTTTACCCCTGAGGGGGCTAAGGGCGCAGCGACCGACACTAGGTCGTGCTCCAAGACCCTTGGCCCCTACAGAGGCTTAGAGCGTAGCGACCGGCATATGACCGTGCTTAAAAGCCCTTCGCCCCTAGATAAGCTAAGAGCGTAGTGACTTGCACTTGGCCGTGCTCCATGGCCCTTAAGCCTTGGAGGGACTGTGGCCGTGGCATCCGGGGCCTAGGCCGTGCTGAGGAGAGCCCTTAAACCGTGGCGAGAGTGCCTGGCCTTCAAGGGATTTCTTTAAGACCGGAGTCAGGCTATCTTAATTTCCACTTACTGGTGACGTGGTTGGCCCGCAGGGGCCACGTGGCAAGCATTTTGAGGAGGCGTGGTTGTCGAGGCGTGTTAGGGTATGTGAACCGCCTCTTGGCTCTATATAAGGATGAGGTCCTTACCGCCTTGACCATTTGTGCCATACTTCTACTACCCCTTAGAGAGAGAGAAAAAAAAGAGGTTCTAGAGAGAGAGGCTCTGACATCCTCCTCCCTCCTCCTTCCTAGATTGCCTGGCTGCTTCCAATAAAATCTCTACTTCCTCGACATCCACAGGTACACGCTCGTCCGTTTCGCCGCATTCTTTGTATGGTATGTCATCTTGCACATCTAGTGGGGGCGTCTCCGAGGAGCAGGTCGGCCCTCTCATGGAGGGCCGACATCCGTAACTCCCCAACCTCCCGGCCCTAATTGATGGCCGTGTGGTGGCTGGACTCCCCTGAAAGAATAAGCCAAGGGAGCCGAAAAAGGTCCCTTATGCCGTACCCATTTTTGAACCTGGCACTCCCTCGTGGTCCAGCTGCGAGTATTCTTCTACCCCTAGTATTTTAAGTCATGAGGGGACTGTGACGTATCCGTGGGAGGTTACTATTGCTAATTTTGTGCCCGACTTTCAGGTCCGAGGCATGGCGAAGACGAAGTCAACCCCACGCATCCGGACACCAGACGAGCTCTTGGCTGAGGGCTAGATAGGTAATGTTTCTTCAGCTCTTCCTCAGTCTAATGTGGAGGCCCGAGTTGCCTCCTCCAGTTCTAGTACGTCCTCTCGACCTGGTTCATCTAGTGGGGCCTCGGGGTGCAGCTCTTCATCCAAGGAGGCATCGACAAGCTCCTCATCCAGGTCTTCAGGTCCGGGCGATTCGGGGTGCTCCCGTCGTCACTGTGCGGCGCCCGTAACAAAGATTGTGGCCGAGGGGCTGGAGTTTCCCGGGGCTCCAACCCATTCGGACCTTCAGGACGGATCGGGAAGTCACTTCCCCGACCCGCGACTAATTTCCAAACTCAAGAAGTCGGCACTCGATAAGCAGTACCTCCTGCCGGCCGAGTACTCCTTCGTAATGCCCGAGCCGAATGACACAGTGAGCGAGCCACCTGCCAATTGTATTGCCGTGTACAGAGCGCCCCTAGATTATGGCCTTCGGTTTCCGTTACATCCAGTAATCAAGGATATTCTCAATAAGTATGAGTTGGCGCCCGCTCAAATTGTGCCGACGTCTTGGCACAATATCTGCTCATTTGTGGCCATATGTGAACTGTGGGGTTTGACTGCTCCGCGCGCGCATTCAGTCTGGTACATACGGTCCAAAGGGCCCCTAAAGGGACCGGGGACCTAGGATGGTACTGTTTCAATAACCGATCGGGCTATATGACAGCAATCGAAAAGAAATCCAAAGTTAGATATTGGAAATACGACTTCTTATTCCTACGCCGGGCGTCGGGTCGGGGCGATGTCCCTGGCTGGAATGAGGGAAAACCGGTCCGGAATCCATTTGGGGAGCCTACGACCAAGGAGCGACGAACCGCCTGGTACTTTATGTTCTATATCCGTGAAGATGATCGCCCTCGGCCCATCCCAAGATTTATGAGTCAGGCTATTGAGGCCGTGAGAGGTCCAGAGAAGAGAAGGACCAAGTCGAGTGACCGGGAGCCGTTGAACTGGCTGCCGAAATTAAAATTTTTTGCTAATGACTTCTTTCTCGCCGCAACCGGTCTTCTGATCCTTAAAAATTTTACAAAGGGTACTCAGTTGTCCCGGCGTGCTTTAGTTCCGCGTTTTATGCTGACCTGACCTGTTCATCTTTGTGCAGATCAAGCGAGGGCCAGACTGACGGTCTTTGAGACCGGGGATGCGACCGCCGAACAAGTGGCTGCTGCCGCCGACCGCAAGAGGGAGGAGGAGAGGCAACTTGCCGTCGTCCAGCAGGCTAAGAAGGTACGATATGACCCCATTTGTTGGTTGCCCTCACGTACACAGGAGAAAACTTTACCTTTTGCAAGCGCCCTCCCTTGGACCTCGCGGGAAGAGACCTACCGTGAGTCTGCCTCCGCCGCACAAGAAGCCGAGAACCGAAGAGGTGACCGGGGAAACTGGTAATGAAGTCAATGCTCAGGCCGCAAGCTGGTCTTCTGGAGAGCAGGCTGCTACCGAGCAGAGACGCCATACACCCCCTCGAGGCACAGGCACTTCCCCCGCGGCTCCGACCGGTGCTACCCATTCCTCTCGTCCCTCAGGGAGCTTCATCAAGGCCGACCCCACCATTCACCTTGCCCTTGTCCAAGACGTCATTAAATCGTGGGAACTGTCGGCTCCTGGTGTCTCGAATCTGCCGCCCGTATCCATGGAGGAGAGTGGCATGGCGGAGGCTTTTGCCCGAGGTGTCAAGGCCGTGGCCGAGTGCCGACGCCTAGAGGGGATGGTAACCAGGTATCAGCGTCGGTGTGAACGGCTTCAATCGGACCTCGCAGCCTGCGAGGCTGCAAAAAAGGACGTGCAGCATAAGCTGGAACAAGCTGTAGCTGACACAGCCAAAGCACAAGAGCGGGGCTACCATCAGGGCCATTCCGATACCTTGGCCTATCTCCGCAAGGTCTTGCTAAGTCTTGCAGGAGAATTTAATGACGAGCGTTACTTCGAAGCGTATCTGAAATATGTTGATAAGCGCGAGCGGGCCGTTGTTGAGGGTCGTGACCCGGACGAAGTGGAGTTCGTTGCTCCTTCTGAGGGCGAGGCCACTGCTGATGAGACCACACATCCTCTGGAGGTAGCCGGCCTTTCAGAAGAGGAGCCGACAGATGACAATGAGTCTGATGCATAGCCGGCGCTACTTTGTCTATTTTGCCCCGCCCTTTTAATTTTTGATTTGCCTCTGCTCCGGCTTGTAGACAACGTTTGTTTTAATCGGCTTGTAGACAGCGTTTGTTTTAATAAAAAGGATATGCTTCTCTTGGCCTTTTGTTTGTGTATGTCTCGTCTTTTTTACTTATTCGTATGAGGGTGGCCCTTAAACAGAAGGGTAAGACGTGCGAAAGGCCTCTAACCTCAAAAGGGACCCATAGTGCAGCGACCGGCCGCAGGACCGCGCTCAAGAGCCCTTAACCCCTGGAAGGGCTAGGAGTGTAGCGACCGGTGCATGGCTGTGCTGAGGGGCCGAGCGTAGCGACCGGAAAATAGCCGGGCTCCTTGGGGGCAGGAGCATAGCGGCCGATCGTGACGCTGTGTTCAAGGGCCCTTGGCCCCTTGAGGGGCGAAGAGCGTAGCGATCGGCCGTAAGGCCGTGCTCGAGGCCCTTCACCACTGGAGGGGCTAAAAGCGTAGCGACCGGCTCGAAGGCCATGCTCAAGGGCTCTTAGCCCCTAGAGGGATTAAGAGCGTAGTGACCGGCCATGAGGCCGTGCTCGAGGGCCCTTGGCCCTTGGAGGGGCTAAAAGCGTAGCGACCGGCCATGAGACCGTGCTCGATGGCCCTTGGCCCCTAGAGGGACTAAGAGCATAGCGACCGACCATGAGGCCGTGCTCAAGGGCCCTTAGCCCCTTGAGGGGCTAGGAGCGTAGCGACCGGCCATGAGGTCGTGCTTGAGGGCCCTTGGCCCTTGGAGGGGCTAAGAGCGTAGCGACCAGCCGTAAGGCCGTGCTCGATAGCCCTTAGCCCCTTGAGGGGCTAAGAGCGTAGCGACCGGCCATGAGGCCGTGCTCGATGGCCCTTAGCCCCTGGTGGGGCTAGGAGCGTAGCGACCGGCCGTGAGGCCGTGCTCGAGGGCCCTTGGCCCTTGGAGGGGCTAAGAGCGTAGCGACCGGCTCAGAGGCCTTGCTCAAGGTTTCTTAGCCCCTAGAGGGACTCCGAGCATAGCGACCGGCCGTAAGGCCATGCTCAAAGGCCCTTACCCCCTTGAGGGGCTAGGAGCGTAGCGACCGGCCGTGAGGCCATGCTCGAGGGCCCTTGGCCCCTGGAGGGGCTAAGAGCGTAACGACCGGCCGTGAGGCCGTGCTTGAGGCCCTTAGCCCCTGGAGGGGCTAAGAGCGTAGCGACCGGCGGTAAGACCGTGCTCGATGGCCCTTAGCCCCTTCAGTGGCTAAGAGCGTAGCGATCGACCATGAGGTCGTGCTCGATGGCGCTTAGCCCCTGGTTGGGCTCGGAGCATAGCGACTGGCCGTGAGGCCGTGCTCGAGGGCCCTTGGCCCCTGGAGGGGCTAAGAGCGTAGCGACCGGCTCGGAGGCTGTGCTCAAGGTTTCTTAGCCCCTAGAGGGACTCAGAGCGTAGCGACCGGCTGTAAGGCCGTGCTCAAGGGCACTTAGCCCCTTGAGGGACTAAGAGCGTAGCGACCGGCCATGAGACTGTGCTCGATGGCCCTTAGCCCCTGGACGGGCTAGGAGCGTAGTGATCGGCCGTGAGGCCGTGCTCATGACACCGAACGCAAAGAAAACGGAAAGAATAGTCATTCCCAAGCACTGACTAAATTACAGCTTAAACGTGGTATTTCCTCATATTGCTGTTGTGCCATGCCCGGGGAACAGGGGTGCCGTTAAGAGTTTCCAGCCGAAATGTGCCGGGACGAATTTGCGAGATGACCTTGTAAGGCCCTTCCCAATTGGTTGTCAACTTGCCATGCTCCGTTGCACGGGCAACGCTCTCCGTGCGTCTGAGTACCAAATCCGCGACTCGGATGGGTGACATCCGGACTGTACGATTGTGTATTCGTGCGATTCGGAGTTTATAGAGGGCCTCTCGAAGCATTGAATCGCCGCGAATGGAGGGGAGGAGGTCCAGAGCCTCTCGCAAAGCCATGTTGTTTGCTGCCTCTTGAAATGTAGTTAGTCGATGAGTATGAATGGCCACCTCCACGGGAAGGACGACCTCAGAGCCGTAGGTGAGCATAAGCGGGGTCTCTCCGGTGGCAGTCTTTTTGGTGGTGCGGAGGTTCCGCAGGACGCCGTGCAGCTCGTATGCCTAGTTACCCTTGGCGTCATCGAGTTTTTTCTGAATACCATGGAGGATGGATTTGTTGGCTACCTCGGCCTGTCCATTAGTCTGGGGATGCGCCACAGCCGTGAAGCGAGCCTGACACCCCAAGCTACTCAGGTAATCGGTAAGCTTGCTGGTATCGAATTCCCGGCCATTGTCGAAGATCATTGTGCGGGGGATGCCAAATCTGGTGATAATATTTCGCCAGATAAATTTTCGCACTTCTGCAGTGGTCGCACTTCTGCAGTGGTAATGGAAGCGACGACCTCAGCTTCGACCCACTTGGTGAAGTAGTCTACAGCCACAAATAGGTATTTGCGCTGGCCCGTGGCCCTGGGAAAGGGTCCAAGGATGTCTATGCCACAGGTGGCGAACGGTGGGGGGCTGACAATCGGTGTCATGAGAGTAGAGGGGACGCGTTGAACGGGCCCGAACCGTTGGCATTTGTCACAAGTCCGGACTAGCGTCATTGCATCTTCCCGTAGACTGGGCCAGTAGTAGCCGGTACGGAGAGCCGTTACGGCGAACGCCCGCCTGCCAAGGTGCGGGCTACAGATGCCCTGATGTAACTCCTCCAGAATCTGCTTTCCCTCCACTGGGGGTATGCACCTCAGAAGGGGTCGGGCAAAGGAACGCTTGTAGAGAATTCCTTCGTACAACACGAACCAATTTGACCGCCTCTTGATCTTCTCTGCTTCTTTGGTATCTGTGGGCAACGTGCCATCAGTGAGATATACACTAATAGGTTCCATCCACGTGGAACTCCGGTCCATCCATGCCACCTCATGCAAGTTGATACTCCTACCCATCAAGGTTTCCCACTGAATGTTCTTTAGCCGGCCGTCATCAGAGGAGCTCGCTAGCTTAGACAGGGCATCTGTCTGCCGGTTCTCTGAGCAAGGGATGTGTGTGATGGCAAAGTGCTTGAGCAGCTTGGTGGCCTCACGAACCCTCCTGACGT
Source organism: Selenicereus undatus (assembly GCA_017589665.1). Classification (NCBI taxonomy): domain Eukaryota; kingdom Viridiplantae; phylum Streptophyta; class Magnoliopsida; order Caryophyllales; family Cactaceae; genus Selenicereus; species Selenicereus undatus. Next base: position 21,546,736 of record JACYFF010002017.1, read on the forward strand.
ATGCGGCCATAACCTCGTCCTTTGCCTCATAATCTCCGTTGAGCTGACTAACGACGAGTTGCGAGTCAGAGAACGCCTGGACATGATAAGCCCCTGCGGTGTGACAGAGTTCTATTCCCATAATGAGGGCCTCATATTCTGCCTCGTTGTTGGACGCCTTGAACATGAACTTGAGGGCGTGCTCGTGGCGTGCTCCGGATGGGCTTTCCACAATGAGACCGGCCCCGCTACCCTCCTTAGTGGAGGAATCGTCGACGTACAAGTTCCATGGGCACGGTTAGGAGTTATTCCCCACAGGTGCCTTACATTCGGCGAAGAAGTCGGCCAACGCCTGCGCTTTGATGGCTCGCCGGGGCTCGAAGGCCAGGTCGTAGCGCGAGAGCTCCACAGCCCATTTCAGGAGGCGGGCCGACGCATCCAACCTCCGAAGGACGCTTCTGAGGGGTTGGTCGGTTAGGACCAAGATTTTATGGGCCTCGAAGTAAGGCCGCAACTTTTGACTGGACATCACCAAGGCGTAGGCGAACTTTTCAATGAGGGGGTAGTTTACTTCTGCGCCTGCTAAGGCATGACTTACGTAATACACCGGTACCTGCTCCCGTACTCGCTCGGCCACCAAGACCGCGCTAACCGCATGTTCTGAAACGGCCAAGTACAAAGTCAACACTTCCCCCTTTGTAGGACTAGCAATCTGTGGTAGTCGAGCTAAGTGCGACTTTAGCGCTTGAAAGGCCTCGTCGGCCTTCTCATCCCATTGGAAATTATCCCGCTGACGTAGAACACGGAAGAAAGGCTGGCACCGGTCGGCTGAGCGAAACATGAAACGGCTGAGGGCAGCTACGCAACCTGTCAAGCGCTGAACTTCCCGTATGGTTCTGGGGGTTGCATGTCCAGGACAGCCTGAACCTTGTCCGGATTTGCTTCTATGCCGCGATGACTGATCATGAAGCCAAGAAACTTTCTTGACCGCACCCCGAAGACGCACTTTTTTGGGTTGAGCTTCATGTTGAACGCTCGGAGAATCTCGAATGTCTTCCGTAAATCGCCTGGGTGGTCGCTCTGGAGCTTGCTCTTGACGATCACATCGTCCACATGTACTTCCATGGTCCGCCCAATTAGTGGTTCAAACAGCTTGTTGACGAGACGTTGGTCAGTGGCCCCTGCATTCTTTAGGCCGAAAGGCATGACTTTATAGCAGTGGAGGCCCCGGTCGGTTATGAATGCTGTCCTTTCCTGGTCTTCAGGACAGAGAGGTATCTGGTGGTACCCTGAGAAGGCATCCATGAAGCTAAGCAGGGCGTGGCCGGCCGTAGCGTCCACCAGTTTGTCAATTTTTGGCAGGGGGTAACTATCCTTCGGGCAGGCCTTGTTCAGGTCTATAAAATCCACACACATTCTCCATGCGCCGTTGGGCTTTTTTACCAATACCACATTTGAAACCCATTTTGGGTACTGGCATTCTCTTATAAAGCCGGCGTCTAGCAGCTTTTTGACTTCCTGGTTCACTGCGACCACGTGCTCGGGGCCCATATGGCGCTTCTTCTAAACGACCGGTTTGTGCCTAGGATCGACATTCAAGTGGTGCTCTATTACTGTGGCAGCTATGTCGGGCATCTCATCGGGGCCAAAAGCGAAAATGTCCTTGTACTCTTGCAGGAGGCAGACGAGGGGTTGACGCTCTGGGTCGGCAATACCACACTCAAGCTGTACCGTGCACTCTGGCCGCTCTTCTTCCAAGTGTATATGCTCAACCTCATCTTCAACCTCTGGCCGATGTCGCGGAAGTTCAACGGAGACGGAGTGAATTACCAAGGTCTCCGAACCTGTCGCGTCAGGACTTTCCTTTACCCTCTTTGCTGTTGCGAGTGGTCCTGCGACCTCGCGCTCCCGGGGTTGTTCAATTAGGGGCTTTATGCTGACCGGGTAACACTCCCGTGCTGTCCGCTGATCCCCCCGGAGCTCTCCTATGGCTCCGTCGTCGGCCTCGAATTGGAGCTGGAGGAGATAGGGAGCGACTACGGCCTTAACCCTATGGAGCGTAGGCCGTCCGAGAATTACATTGTATGCTGTAGGTACATCGACCACAAGAAAATCGACTTCCAAACTTCGGAAACGGGTCCTGTCCCCGAATCGCACCGGTAGGCGAACGGTCCCAGCAGGATTCACCTCTTGTCCTCCAAACCCCAAAACAGGAGTTGTAATGGGAACAACCTCGTGCCCTGGGTGGGAAAGTTTTTGAAGGCATTCCCTCGTTATGATGTCCACGGAGCTACCGGTGTCTACAAGGATATGGCGCACAACTGCATTTGCAATCTTCATTTCAACCACCAATGGATCGTTGTGGGGGGTAGCTAACCGTGGGGCATCCTTGCCCCCAAAGACCATAGTGGGTGCCGCAAGGCCAGACTTCTGTTCCATGGTGAGCACCTGTTGTGCGCTCCTAAGCTGTGCCTTCCATGCCGACCGCGTCAGATCCGTCATGTGGCCCCCCGCGATGGTTGCCACAATCTCTGTCGAGCAGTCATCATCCCGCGGTTGGGGTGGCTCGTGGTTTTGTTCCTGCCGAAGCAGGCGCGACCCCTTTTTTAGAAAACGATCGATTTGCCCTTTGTCTGCGAGCTCATGGAGAGCTTTCTTCAGCTCTCTGCATTCGGTCGTGGTGTGACCACTCTGCTCGTGGAATTCACAATATTTCCGTGCGTTCTGCGGCCGGGTTGGCATGGTCATCGGAGGCGGCCGACGCAGCATTGGATGCCCTCGTACCTCCATGAGGATATTCCTCGCGCTAGTGGTGAATCGGGCATCTAGAGTTTCCACTGGCTGCCTTCTGTCCCGGGGAGCGGGGTTTCTTTCACCGCGAGTGAAACCCCTATCCCCCGGAGCCTTCGCCTTCTTGGGGGCGTCTGAACTCTCGGCGCAGATTTCAGTGGCGCGGATGAAGTCCGCGGCCTTTCTCAATGCTTCAGCTAAAGTGGTTTCCTTCTGTTCCGCCAAAGAGAACTTAAAACGTCCGCTCTTGAGACCGTTTAGAAAAGAGGTGTACGCTACACCATCTTCCAATTCCGGGATTAGGACCGCCTCCTGATGGAACCGTCTGACGAACTCGGCAAGGGATTCCTGCGGCGCCTGCTTGATTTTCGACAGGTGGATGCTAGTTCGCCATTCTTTGCGACTTGCAATAAATTGACCAACAAATTTGTCGGCCAGGTCCTGAAAACAGGCTACGCTCCTCTCGGGCAGACCGTTGAACCAAGACTGCGCTACCCCCTTTAAGGTGGCGGGGAAGTAACGGCAATAAGAGGCAACGTCCACATCCTGGACATACATTTGAGCTTTGTAGACCCCCAAGTGCTCCTCTGGGTCCCCCGTTCGATCGTATAGATCAACCATTGGCGTCTTCACTTTTCCGCATCTAGGGGCGTTCGCGATCTCTGGGCAGAAAGGGGTTGAAAAAGAGGGGGCGGCTAAGCGGGTGGCCATTCCCGACACTTTCATGGGAGTACCGAGGTGCCGTTCGACCTCCACCACAAAAGGATTTCTTGTGTCCCCGATGGGCTGTAACCTGCGATGCGGGGAGCGGTCCCTCATGCGGAACTCATGGCCGCCTGCTTCGCTCACCGGTGGACTCCGCACCCGGTCTCGGTTACTATGACGCGCCGGGCTACAGCGGCGACCGCGTGACTTATCCCGTGTGAGTCGGGAGGTCTGCTCCTGCTCATGAAGCCAACCAGATTGCCGAGAGTGAGTGGCGTAAGGAGTTGAGGCGGTAGCGGAAGCTACAGTGCGTTCACGCTCGGATCGACAGGCGACATCAAGTGTAGTGCGGTCTTTCTGTCGTTCGTCTTGGAGTCGTTTGATTTGGTGCGACCTCCCCTCACGGGCGTGGCCCTGTGAGCGTAGGGACCCTGGTTCCTTCCGGGGGGACTCGGCCCGTGGCTTAAGGTGCCCAGGAGGGTTAAAAGGGCTTCTTTTGCCGTTCATCTCCAGAGCCCTCTGGACCTGCTCGGTGATGTGTTTCGTGATAGTGTCCGCCATGGTGGACATGAGCCCTTTGAGTGCGTCCACAGTAACGTAAGCTTGAGGTTCTTGTTGCAAGGCCCCCCCTGGCCGAGGGCCTGCCCTAGAACTCTAACTGGCATCCTCAACCACGGGTGGCGCAGAAGGACCCACGGCTGGTGCGTTTTCTCTGCGCGTCCGCGCCCGTGTCGCATCGCTGACTACCATCGCTACCGCTCTTTCCCCACAGACGGCGCCAATCTAATTCCGGCAGGAATCGGGTTTGTCGTTATGTTAGTGACATGGGGCGAAAGAACGGGTTTATCTGACAGCTGGTGATCAACACGACGTCTCCCTCGTCTCTTTATGCTCCAACCTGCAAAAAGGACCACCCCCGGGATGTGGTCCGGGGATCGCCTCTCCGACGGTCAAGTCAGTGATCTATTTCCAAAAAGCGTAAATGATGGTCAAAGTTCACTGTTTCTCTCCCCTTTTTCTCAAGAAGGTAGGTCACTATTTATAATCCCCTTTTTGGACAAAAAGGGGTAAGATGGTAATTTTATTGGAACAGGCCAAGTAAATTCCCGATCCTAGGGTCGCTGGGCCCTAGGCAGGCCTTTAGGGTTACGTCTTGGGCCCCTTGGAGTGTGATCTTGTGGGTGAGTATAGGCTGGCATTCCTAAGGATTCTTGGCCTGCATATGGGCTTAGTTGATTAGGCAGATCCCAGGGCCAGGCCCAAGAGGCAATATCCGTGTTTTTCCCAAATCACTTCTTATTTTTCTTCCTATTTCTATTCTCAACCTTGACACAGCTCAATGTTCCCTTACTCTCCTTGCCTTCCTTGCTTGTTGGGAATGAAAGTGATGAAGAGAGACTGAGGGAACCAAATGTAGAGGGTAAGTAAGATTGTGAGGGGAAATATTCCCTTCTATAGACATTCGATGCATTTCATACACAAACTTGTTCTAGCTTGGTTGTGAGAATGGGTTGCAGATGCTTGGGCCATTTCTTAGACATTTGAGGTGTCGATCACATTGCATGATCAAGGTATGAGGTGTCTTTATCCCATGTTTTCTTTCTTGTTGATCCATTCTCTTATGCATGTATAGTTTTGGTCGATTAACATTGAATGTGGTTAGGGCTTTGCTCAAAATAACCCTCCAATAATTGGATTTAGATGATGTCAAGGGTTATATTTTACCCTAAATGTGAATACCTTTATTAGATATGGTTAATTATAGAGAAATGACGTTCAAAAGTCAATTTAGCCAATAATTACTTAGGTGTCTCAATGTATACCTTTTACCTATGGTGTGTCAACCCAAATCTCATTTGGGTGAACATCCTAGCCTTTCATCCGTATAAGCAAGTTTCCATAGCTTAAAAATCCTTTGATTTTTTGTGAATAAATTATCCTTTCCAGTTAAGTCAATGTGCACATATCACCAAATGACACCTATAGACATGTCTTGTAATTTTTACCTTCATTGGTAATGCCTAATGTCAAAATTTTTAACTTAGCCAAGTGCTTCGCATGGTGGCTTGCATGCTGTATGTAACTTTCCTTTGTCATCTCTAATTTTGTTCAATAAAGGATCCCTAAATATTCACTCAAAATGTCAACTCTTATGGGATAACATGTTTTCCATGTAAATATCTATGAATTAGGTCAAATACTATATGTCTAATACGTACCTTGATGCATAGAAGTGTGGTTTTAGGCTTTCTTGCATTCCTTGAATTGTACCCAAGGTGAATCGCTAAGAAAGTGCTTCATGGCATAGCCAGGTGATTAATTGTGAACGCATGGCTTCATATACACCTATAAATTCACGCATGTGAGTTAAATATAGATCGGGTGAGTTCAGGTTCAAGTAGAACATAGGTTTGGTATATCTAGGATTCGTAATTACGGGCGGCGGATTTATGTTTTTCAGTTTGAGTCGACCTAATGAGTTTAGAATACCTTTTTCTGTGAGTTATGTCTCTTTTGTCAGCATTAAAAATTCAACATATTTATTAATTAAAATTGTGCGTATTCTATGAAAAAACATTGCAATTGTAATTTCTTAAAACAACATGAAAAATATTAAAAGTTTTCATTATGAAATATGAACATTATGTATGGATTAACAAATAGTTGAGTCCGCTGCGGGTTGGGTGGATTGGCTTGTGGATTAAAATAAAGCTAGTAATGGACCATCTCATTTATGAGCTAGCTCGTACAAAGCATGTTAACGGATCGGAGCGGTTCGACCTCAAATAAGTCATTTTATAATTCGATATTTTTTTAACTAACTTATCATTATCTAACCAGATACATTTCATGAGTTGGCCGATCTTAACAGAACACAAGTTGACCTGTTGCCCAACACTAGAATCATAGTTGAGACTAATTAGGTTGGAAACGAAATGAAAAGATATTGGGGAAGCATAAAATAACAATTATCTTCTAATTTTAACATCAATGTATTAGATTATTACAAAGTAATATTATTTAAAATATGATTAGACATATTCATTTGACTAAAACTATAATGATATGAATTGGGCCATTTTTCAATATTTATCTTATTCTAAATAGATTTTTTTAAACTAGACAGTTATTTCACGCAATTTTATGCCCATTTTTAAATTTATCTCATTTGCAAGATGCATATGACATTATTTTATTAAAATGAAGTCGGGAATTACAGGGTACTATTGTTTAATTTGCAAAAGATGCGATGATTATATAATGTCTATCTAAATGATTCAATATAATGAATAATATTTATCATTAAGAGGGATAAATTAAACAGACATAAAGCAAGGACGTAATATTCAAGTCAAGCAGGAGGGTCAGGATTCGAGTCGGCTTTGACCCACTAATTGACGGGTTTTCGGGTTCGCGTCGGAAAAATGTTATTCAAAACCCAAAATTTTCGAATAGGTTCGGATCTGGTTTTCGAGTCGGGAAAGTTTTGTAAGGTCTAGCCTCATTTATTATTATACATTATTATTTTTATTAATTTTATTAATTTTTGGTAGGAAAATATTTTCTCACATCAACTCTATATATATATTTTTTTGAGATTTAAATGCTAAATGGAAGGGCTAAATGGTTAAGCTCGGGCTATCGCTAAGTTTCCATGCTCATCGCTGATTGTACCCCAAATTGCCCATTATTTTGGGTCAATAACTTGAAATTTACAAGTATAACTTTGCATCCAGATGTACTTTCATATATTCTAACATGTGCTCTTTGAAGCCCATATCTTGCATGAACCTTATCAGATAATGTTTATGTAAACATTTTATCATTTAACAATACTATGTCGTGTACCGATAGAAGAAATCAAATATCATTTTCCCCCATAATATACTAAATTCATTACGCTATACACTATGGTTGTCACTCTAATGGGCCTTATCAAATAAAATCTCACTTACCCTCTGGGTTAGAAGTTAGGGTGTTATAGTTCTTCAAGTATTCCTTGAGCGTTGTGTTAAGATCGTGAGTATTCTACCACAAGAGGGGAGGTGAATTGTGGTGTCTGATTTTCGCGTTGTAAGTAACAAACACCCTTGTGACTTGTTTACAGAGGGTGTTCTCAAATATTACAAATGCGAAAATCACCAAGATAAATGTGGAAAATAAAGCACACACAATTTTTACGTGGAAAACACCTCTAGCCCAACTGAGGTGTGAAAAACCACGACCTACCTCGTGTAGGATTTTAACCACTTTCACTATCGGGCTTCAAATGTTACAAATGCAACACACCTTGTTACAACTTGCAACCACGTAACCTCCTTCTCTAAGGCAGATTACACCACGTCCAAATCTCACCAGATTGGACACGTCCAAAGTCCACACGACTGAGGACCACTCACTCACTTTTCTGATTCAAGATCAGGGTTACAAAACACCTTACTGGGTGCTTCTGACTTAAGCAGATGTAAGGTACAATGAAGTCCTAGTATGCCAATATATTGAAAGCTTGGTTTAAACACAACTTGTATTGGTTTTTCTTTTCTCAAGTGTAGCTCGAAAAATTCTTTTCCACTAGAAAAACCACTTTTTAAATTTGGCCTTTTTGCGTGTGTTGTGTTTCTGGATATTCTCTTGCTTTCTTTTCTTGCTGTTCTCTCGTGTGTATGTGTGTCATTCAATGGGAGTAAAAATGTTGTTATTTAAACAAGAAATTCCAACGGTCAAAACCAAGAGAATCAGCTAAGTATGGGAAAATGATTTTTTCCAAGAAAAAATAATCCCCAACGGCTAGTGACAAGTTTTTCCCAAAGTATAAGGGATTTGTTATCTCAAGAGATAACCCTTATCTTCCCATAGCCGTGAAGAGGATTCAAAAAGCAACCAGAAATCTTCAACTTTGGAATTTTTATCATATCCGAAAATATAGGCAAAGAGAATCTTTTAGTTTTGGCAAATTCCCAAAAACCTATTTTCGCAAATCTCCCACAGTATTTTCAAGAAATATCTTTTCTAGAAAAATAGCAACTTTGGAGTTTAAGGAAGGTATACTGGAGATCTTGGCCAACCGAAATGAATTTTCAAAGATAACCGGGTATGGCCACTTCAGTTCAGAAACACCCTAGGCACCCTGTTTGCAGGGTTGTTCGCAACTGGTGTTCTGAAGTACTTAGTGCGAATACCGATTCAAGAGGTGTTTAAAAAGCGTTTTCAATATTGGCATATTAACAAGAGTCTAAATAAATAAAACCTATATACCCAAGACTTCTTGTTTTGAATCAGTCATCTTATCCAAGATTTGTAGAGCTGCTGTGAACACCAAGACCATCTTGTTTGCTGGGGTTGTTCTTTGCATTGCTGGAGTTCAGGAACATGCCTTACAATCAACTGTCGAGATGACATTCTTGACTTAATATAGAATCACCACGTGAAACCTGTTTTAAGGACTTGTTCTCACATGTAGCAAACCAGTTAATACAATAAAGATTACAAACACCAGTTAGGCCTGTTTGTTTGGAGCAACATTACTTGGACAAATTTTTACACTTGGATTTGTTATCATCAAAACTTAAATATAATAACTCAACAAATTCCCCCTTTTTGATGATCACAAACCAAGTGACCATATTGACAAACCAAAGAAAAATGAATGCTGATAGGGATCCACGTAAGTCAAGGTCAATAGGTAGGTGGGGTCTTCTTCCCCCTTTTGGCATCATTGAAAAGCAATAACAAACAAGTAGAAAGGAGAAGGAACAACACACAAGAGAGACTGCAATTAGATATCTCATTTATAAGCAAGGCAGTACAATTTGCAACAAAATAACAAACAGCAAAAACAGAAACAAAAACAGCCTATACGATCAGGGAGCAGGAGGTGGTTTCGTTTGCAGAGGAGGGATGCTAGGGGCAAGAGTGGAGAGAAAAGCAAGCAGGTCTGCATGGCGTTTGGCAGAGAGGGCTTGTTCCTCAGCAAAAGCAGCCTTGACAGCTGATAGCTCATCCTTGAGGCGAGCATTGTCCTTAAGAACAGCTTCAACCTTGGTGGACGGTTGCTCAGAAACAGGTGGTCGACGACCCTGTTTGGAAGCAGATCCTTCGCCAAACTCATAACCACAGCCTAGCAGAGTGTCAATCCCAATTGCATCAATGACTTGGGCCTCCACTCGCCGTGTGAGCACTATGCCAAAGTGCTCAAACACCTTTGTCAACAGAAACCCATACCCGAGATCATGTGCCCGGGTGGTGTTCGCAATTCGCCCAATGTGGCGAATCATGATAGCTGGAAGATTGATGGGTTCCTCCCTATCCAATAGGTCGACCAGGCACTGATCAAAAAGGTCAGCGGAGTTTCTCCCTTGACCCCTTGGAATCACGTTCTTAATGATGAATATGAAAAGGAGTTGGTGGGGAGGAATCAGATCACCCTTTTTGACAGAAGAGGGTGTTCTCAGACCCTGTTTCTGACTGAGGCGTTTGGATACCTCCAGGAGCCTGGCTGGTTCCAGGGCTGCTTTGTCTTCCCTCATATACACAGCAAAGCCTTGTGAGGGCACTCCCAGAATTTTCCTAAGTTTGGGCGCATCAGCCCTGATGCCTTGCCCATGCACAGAACTTGTCACCACCCCTTCGGTGACCTCGCAGTTGGCATAAAATTCAGCTAACTCAGGCACAGAACACCCCAACTGGGTGTTTGCAAACAACTCAAGCCAGCCTTGGGCTCGAAGCTTAGTCAAGAACACCCCCAGACCCTGTTCCTAAAAAAACCTTACAGACACTACCTTCCCCCTGAAGACATTGCATTTAAGCAACTGCGCATGTTTGTCAGTCATAGGAGAGGGAGTGAATTGCTTTGGGCATTTGGGGGCAAGAACAGAGGTGGTAGCTTTTGGTAGGGGGGCTATTCTGGGTTTTCGTTTGAGGGGTGGTTTTGCAGGAGAGGGTTTCACAGCATGTTTAGTGGTTGATTTTGGAGGGGCTTGATCTTCAGAGGACTCAGAAAACACCGGTGTCCCCTGTTTGAAGGTGGTGTCCTCAGAGTCAGAACTCGAGAACCCTTTAGAAGAAGAGGAAATCTCCTCGATGATAGGTGCAGAGGGTTTAGAGGAACTGGGGGTTGATCTGAACACAATTCTCGCAGACTTGCGAGACGGTTGAGGAGGAGAAGAGGGAGTTAGAGAGGGGCCAGACCTTGGTTGTGGTCGTGTTCTTGGCGTTCGGGTGCGCCTGGCCACCATCTTTACCCTTTTCCTCTTCTCTCCAGATTGAGAGACTAGAGGAACAGAGTCATCCCCTTGAACAGGACTTTCTCCTGGTTTCTCACCAGAATCCTCCTTCAGATCGAAGAACACATCCCCTGTTCTTTGAGTTGTTTCCGGGGGAGGTGCAGAAGAACAGGGTTCAAATTCCCCAACAATGGTTTCTGAGTTTTCCAAGAATTGTTCTTGAAAGCCCAAAGAACCAGCACCTGCTACAGAAGAAATGGGACACGAGATTGTTCCCACATACACCATTAATTCCCAACCAAAGGGGTAGGGAATATCATTCAACTCAAGCCCAATACTTTTGAGGTTTAGCCGAGTGAGATACCTGAAGGTTTTGTGGATAATTGGGCGAGGAGGAGCAGGAATTGAGAGTGTAATCATGTTGTTACTCTCAGAGATTGACGAAACAACGGTTTTGGAAGCCATTATTGCAAGGAGGACTTGAGGGTTCTGCTAGGGTTTGAAAACAAGAACAGAGGGGAGAGAGAGAGAGAGATGAAGAAGATAGACGCACGCAAGGCGGTTTTTAATCTCCCCACCGGTTATGAAGAGCCACCTAGGGAACACCTAGAATTTAAGCAGGCATCGTACAATAATAACAATTAAGGCATACCTATTCGAGCTGCCTGTTCTTGAACATGCTTCTCTTATTCCAAGGTCTGTCATGATTACTCTTTCTCCATCTCCCAAGACAACAGTACATAGTCATAATAGCACACAGACTACACAAATTCGTTAAGCATAGACCACAACAATTGTAGTGAATTGCAAACAAGGGAATAGAACAGGTATTATGGGGTGTTTTTATCAGCTTGATCCACCTCTGAGAACAGGTGTTCTCAGGGTGTTTTCACCAACCCCAATTCCAGTCTGTTTCTCTCAAACTGATCTCTAGCTAGTGCCTTAGTGAATATATCAGCAATTTGATTTTCCGTTGAGCAAAAATTCATAGAAATTAAACCCTTTTTGACATTATCTCTCAAGAAATGATGTTGAATGTCAATATGTTTTGTCCTTTTGTGTTGACAAGGATTTTTGGCAATTTTAATAGCGCTAGTATTATCACAAAAAATAGGAATGCATCCAGTGTCAACACAAAAATCCTTAAACCGTTGTCTTATCCACAACAGTTGAGCACTACATGAAGCTGCTGCAACATATTCAGCTTCTGCTATGGACATGGCAACTGAATGTTGCTTCTTGGTAGCCCAAGATACCAAACAAGGTCCAAGAAAATGAGCCATACCTGAGGTACTCTTTCTATCAACTAGGAAACCTGCATAGTCAGCATCAGCATATCCAACAAGATCAAGATTGCAACCTCTAGGATACCATAGAGCTAAATCAGGTGTATGCTTTAAATACCTTAGTATCCGTTTAACAGCCTTAAGATGAGTCTCTTTAGGGCTAGACTGAAAACGGGCACATAAACCAATACTAAAAACAATATCCGGTCTACTAGCGGTTAGGTATAGGAGTGACCCAATCATGCCCCTATAGAGTTTTTCCTCAACTGAGGGACTCCCATCATCCATAACCAACTTGGTTGAAGGAGAAATAGGAGTGTCTATGGGTTTGGCCGACTCCATCCCAAAATGCTTAAGTAGCTCCTTGATATACTTTTGTTGATGGATCATGGTGCCGTTTGGAGTTTGCTTGATTTGTAAGCCTAAGAAAAAGCTAAGCTCACCCATCATGCTCATCTCAAACTCACTCCTCATCATATTTGAAAATTCATTGCATAAATCATGAAGAGTTGCACCAAAGATAATGTCATCTACATATATTTGGACAATCAATAAATGTTCCCCCTTAGATTTTAGAAACAAGGTATTGTCCACCTTGCCTCTTCTGAAATCATTTTCAAGTAAAAAGCTTGACAATCGTTCATACCAAGCTCTTGGAGCTTGCTTTAAACCATAAAGTGCTTTATCAAGTTTAAAAACATGATTTGGAAAATCACCATTTTCAAAACCAGGGGGTTGTTTGACATACACCTCTTCTTTAAGGTATCCGTTTAGGAATGCACTTTCACATCCATTTGATATAGCTTGATTTCCATATGAGCTGCAAAGGCTATTAAGATTCGAATAGCCTCAATTCTAGCAACTAGTGCAAAGGTTTCTTCATAATCAATCCCTTCTTCTTGATTGTACCCTTGAACCACCAGCCTTGCCTTGTTCCTAGTGACTGTTCCTGACTCATCTATCTTATTTCGGAACACCCACTTGGTTTCAATGATTGTTCTATCTGCAGGTTTAGGTACAAGGTGCCACACTTTGTTTCTTTGAAATTGATGAAGCTCTTCTTGCATAGCCGTGATCCAATCTAAATCTGCAAGAGCTTCATTCACACTTTTTGGCTCAATGTTAGAAAGAAAGGCAGAGAAAGCACAAAAATTCTTAAGTTTAGATCTAGTTTGCACTCCAGTATTAATATCTGACAAGATTTGATCAAGAGGGTGCGAACTATGGTGCTTCCATGGTCTTGGATTAATTGGATCCACAGACACATGTTCTGTTCTAACCGAAGTGTGTGTAGGATCAGGCTCAAGAACACCTCCTGATCCTGTTTCTGCACCTGTATACAAGCTGGTTCCTGAAGAACATGGTTCCGAACAGGGTTCAACGGTGTTTCCCTCTGTTTGGAGTCCACCTTGCCTGTCGCTTTGAGGAACAGCTTCTGTACCTGTTTTCTTCAGGGTGTTCTCACCTTGTTTTTCTTGGTTAAGCAACTCCTTTTGGACAAGACCTAATTCAAACTCTTCATCCTGTGCATTACTCTCATTCAAAGAGTTAGATTCATCAAAAAATACATGCACACTTTCCTCAACACACAAGGTTCTTTTGTTAAAGACTTTGTATGCCTTACTGTGAGAGGAATAACCAAGAAATATTGCCTCATCACTCCTTGAATCAAACTTTCCTAAGGCATCTTTCCTGTTGTTATGCACGAAACATCTACAACCAAATGTTCCTAGATGCATAATGTTGGGTTTTTTGCCTTTAAGAAGTTCATAAGGGGTTTTGTTCAAAATGGGTCTAATCATGCATCTATTTATAATGTAACATGATGTGTTCAAAGCTTCTGCCCAAAAGTTCTTAGGAAGACCACTAGCAATAAGCATTGTTCTAGTCATGTCTTCTAAGGTACGATTTTTTCGTTGAACCACCCCATTCTGCTGGGGTGTTCTCGGGGCTGAGAAGTTTTGATCGACACCATGTTCATTACAAAATTTTGTAAAACTTGCATTTTCAAATTCAGTACCATGATCAGACCTCAAGCTGACCAATGAGTGTCCTACTCTCTTTTCAATCTTTTTGAGAAGGGCAATAAAATTCTCAAAAGTTTCATCCTTGGAGGCCAAGAACAAGGTCCAAGTAAATCGAGAGTGATCATCCACTATTACAAGCACATACCTTTTCCCTCCTCTACTAGCTATCCTCATGGGACCACATAGATCAATATGTAATAACTCAAGAGGTCGGGTAGTGCTTACATACTTTTTAGATTTTAAAGACGATCTGACTTGTTTTCCTTTTGCACAAGCTTCACATACCTTGTCATCATTATACTTGATGGAAGGTAGTCCAATAACCAAATCTTTGGAAACAAGTTTGTTTAACAAGGACAGGCTTGCATGACCTAGTCTCTTGTGCCATAGCATGATATCATCATTTAATGCATTTAAACAAGTTAGATTGTTTTGGGGAAGAGCGGAAATACACACTTTATAAACATTTTGACATCGCTTCCCCCTCAACACAACATTTCCTGTGTCGTCACTCACAACCAAGCAACGTGTTTTTGAAAACAGTACTAGGTTGTTCTTGTCACACAGTTGGGACACACTTAGCAAATTGTGCTTTAACCCATCAACTAAGTGCACATTATCAATTGAGTGGGAGAGAGTTTTACCAATATTACCGATACCGACAATTGTCCCAGACTTGCCGTTTCCAAATGCTACACTCCCACCATTCAAAGTTGTAAGTGAGAGAAAGTTTGATCTTTCACCAGTCATGTGCCGTGAACACCCACTATCGACAAACCACAACTGCCTGTTTTCAAGGGTGTTTGTGGGGTTGTTCTCTCTCACTTCAGCCTGCAAAACAAATCACGGGTTAGTTTTGGAAACCCAGATCCACTTGGGTCCCATTCTTTTAGACATGTAAAGCTCATCTTTTCTAATCCAGATTTGTTTCACATACCTTTCATTCTTTTCATTGGCATGTTTTCTTAAAGGGCAAGTGTATCTATAATGACCCGTTTTACCGTAATGAAAGCAAACGATGTTTTCAGGTAATCCCACATACTTCTTATGTATTGGGTAAACGGTCCGTTTAGGCTTATATCCAAGTCCCTTTTTGTTTCGATTGTGGTGAGTGTTTAACCAATCAAGGGCTTGTGAGGATTTGTTCCAGCGGTTGTTTGTGGCAAGATCAGTTTCCAACTTTTCTATGGTAGCAATCAAGCTCTGCAAGTTCTTCTAAAGTAGTTTTGTTAAGACCATGTACCTTGTTCTTGAGATCTGAGATGCTGATTGTTGATTCATCATCTGAATCTGAATCACTCTGTGCCATCAGTGCTAGGACCCCTTCTTCAGCTTCAGATTCTCCTTCATCCTCAAAGGAATCTCCCCAAGCAGTCAGCATAGCTTTCGAGAATCGCTTGCCCAGATTGTTTACAGGGTGTTTTTGAACCTGTTTTCGAGGATGTTCGGGCATCTGATCTTCTCGAAGCAGAGGACAGTTTTTGACTAAGTGATCTGGTTTGCCGCACTTGAAACACCCTGTGAGCTGTTCTTTGGGGGTGTTTCTGGACTTACTGAAGTCTTTTCTTTTGTTGTTTTCCTTGACCTTTTTGAAGAATTTCTTGAATTTTTTGGTTATTAGGGCCACATCTTCATTTTCAAGGTCAGAGTCAGTGTCCTCATGTGCTTTCAAGGCAAGCCCACGATCCTTCTTTTGCTCCTCTCTTTGTTGTGAGTTCTTTCGGAGTTCATAGGTTTGGAGATTACCAATCAACTCGTCGAGGGTGATCTTGTTCATGTCTTTAGCCTCTTGGATGGCTGTTACTTTGGCCTCCCACGTACGAGGTAGAATTCTGAGGATTTTCCTCACCAACTCTTCAGTGGTGAAAGACTTTCCCAGAGATTTTAACTCGTTCGTGATGTGGGTAAACCGTGTATACATATCCATCACAGTCTCACGATCACCCATATCAAACAACTCATATTGTCGCATAAGTAGCTCAATTCTAGATTGTTTAACTTGACTCGTACCTTCATGAGCAACTTGCAGGGCGTTCCAGATAGCTTGGGCTGATTCACACTCAGAGATGCGAGTGTATTCATCGGGTCCTAGGCCAAAATATAGTAGTTTCTTGGCCTTGGCATTTTTCTCCATTTTCTTATAATCTTCAGCATCAAACTCCTTAGGTTCCTTGGAAACCATCTTACCATCTTCAAGCACCTTGGTGGGAACAAGGGGCCCATTCTTGATGAGAATCCATAACTCATAATCTTCTGCTTGAATATAGTTTTCCATCCTATTCTTCCACCAACTATAATGTTGGCCGTTGAAATAGGGTGGACGAGTAATGGATTGTCCTTCAAGAATTCCTTGTGGTGTACTCATCTTCAGAATCTCTCAAGGTGTTAGCCTTTTGTGAGAGAACCTGCTCTAATACCACTTGTTAAGATCGTGAGTATTCTACCACAAGAGGGGGGGTGAATTGTGGTGTCTGATTTTCTCGTTGTAAGTAACAAACACCCTTGTGACTTGTTTGCAGATGGTGTTCTCAAATATTGCAAATGCGAAAATCACCAAGATAAATGCGGAAAATAAAGCACACACAATTTTTACGTGGAAAACACCTCTAGCCCAACTGAGGTGTGAAAAACCACGACCTACCTCGTGTAGGATTTTAACCACTTTCACTATCGGGCTTCAAACGTTACAAATGCAACACACCTTGTTACAACTTGCAACCACGTAACCTCCTTCTCTAAGGCAGATTACACCATGTCCAAATCTCACCAGATTGTACACGTCCAAAGTCCACACGACTGAGGACCACTCACTCACTTTTCTGATTCAAGATCAGGGTTACAAAACACCTTACTGGGTGCTTCTGACTTAAGCAGATGTAAGGTACAATGAAGTCCTAGTATGCCAATATATTGAAAGCTTGGTTTAAACACAACTTGTATTGGTTTTTCTTTTCTCAAGTGTAGCTCGAAAAATTCTTTTCCACTAGAAAAACCACTTTTTGAATTTGGCCTTTTTTCGTGTGTTGTGTTTCTGGATATTCTCTTGCTTTCTTTTCTTGCTGTTCTCTCGTGTGTATGTGTGTCATTCAAAGGGAGTAAAAATGCTGTTATTTAAACAAGAAATTCCAACAGTCAAAACCAAGAGAATCAGCTAAGTATGGGAAAATGATTTTTTCCAAGAAAAAATAATCCCAACGGCTAGTGACAAGTTTTTCCCAATGTATAAGGGATTTGTTATCTCAAGAGATAACCCTTATCTTCCCATAGCCGTGAAGAGGATTCAAAAAGCAACCAGAAATCTTCAGCTTTGGAATTTTTATCATATCCGAAAATATGGGCAAAGAGAATCTTTTAGTTTTGGCAAATTCCCAAAAACCATATTTTCGCAAATCTCCCACAGTATTTTCAAGAAATATCTTTTCCAGAAAAATAGCAACTTTGGAGTTTAAGGAAGGTATACTGGAGATCTTGGCCAACCGAAATGAATTTTCAAAGATAACCGGGTATGGCCACTTCAGTTCAGAAACACCCTAGGCACCCTGTTTGCAGGGTTGTTCGCAACTGGTGTTCTGAAGTACTTAGTGCGAATACCGATTCAAGAGGTTTTTAAAAAGCGTGTTCAATATTGGCATATTAACAAGAGTCTAAATAAATAAAACCTATATACCCAAGACTTCTTGTTTTGAATCAGTCATCTTGTCCAAGATTTGTAGAGCTGCTGTGAACACCAAGGCCATCTTGTTTGCTGGGGTTGTTCTTTGCATTGCTGGAGTTCAGGAACATGCCTTACAATCAACTGTCGAGATGGCGTTCTTGACTTAATATAGAATCGCCACGTGAAACCTGTTTTAAGGACTTGTTCTCACATGTAGCAAACCAGTTAATACAATAAAGATTACAAACACCAGTTAGGCCTGTTTGTTTGGAGCAACATTACTTGGACAAATTTTTACACTTGGATTTGTTATCATCAAAACTTAAATATAATAACTCAACACGTTGATTATTCAGCTGGGGTATAGCGCTTTTGAGGGCAATGATGAGGATTAGGGGAGAATAACCCTTATATTTTTTGTGAACAATGTCTTATCCACATCAATTGCAAGATTCCTAAGGACCCTTCAAAACGTTCTTTATAGCGTTTGTTGGAAATGTCACATACGTGTTGGAGTCCTACATTGGGAATTTAAAGAGAAGAACCATGCATATAAGTCAAGTCAACTACTACTCTTTCTTCCAACTGGTTTTAGGATAGAACCCACAAGGCTTTGTTATCATGCGTCTTGGCTAAAGAGGGCTCACTCCTTGGATCCTCCAAGCATGTGGTATTAGAGCTGATTGTGCATTCAACTAGGCAAAAAAGGTGAGGAACAATGGACCGGATTACAAGCTTAGTACAAAGACATGAGAGTGTTGATTGAGTGGAAACATGCTTATGTTGGCATGGTTTGATGGTGTAGGTGAGCTCTTTAGTGGTAGCATATGAAAAAATCATGATAAGAGCAGACAACACATGACATAAATGTTCAATGCTCCTAGTTTAGAGTAAGTAGCATGGAGACTCCATGGTAGAAGGAATGCATAACTATGTAGAGTAAAGTGCGGTTGTGCTTTGGATGGTGGTTTCACAACTTAGTAAAGGCTTCTACGCAAGAGGGAGCTCGTGTAGATATGGTTGGTGTAGGAAGAATTAGGACTAACCTGAATGCGGAAATATACTGTCGGTAATAGTCCATGCGTATAAAGAATACCAATAACACCAATAATAATACCAAGAGGCTACTAAAGTCTTTTTAGGGTTTCACGTCATAAATCCGAGAACTCGATAGATGGTAGTTCGGCCATGAGAGAAAAGTAGGAGAACATGGGATATATAATATTCGCGTCATTGCGTCTCACGAGGCTAACCCCCTTAAACCTCTTTATATAGGTTAGGGGGTAGTAAGGGTTGTCGCCCTAAGCGACTTAAGTGGTCGTCGGTCCTAATCTCATTAGGCCCGTCAAACAGTGCCCACTTGGCCACTTAGGCCATAAGACATGTATTCTCCATGTATCACAACTCCTCATGCTTCATACCAGGAATAGGATGTGTGATCAAAAATAACAAGTAGTGTTATATTAAGTTACCATTCAACTAACATAACACTTTCACGAAATATGATACCCCAAAAATATCCCAAGACATCACCAGTGGCATTTCTAATCCCTTATGCCTGATATATCATATGATTATATTCTCAACATAATCGCCCGGGCTCATATGGTGATGGTGGATAGATTTTTCCTTAAACACTCATGAAATCTCATCTTAGCTTAATTGCTTTCCTAACATATTCTCGTTGAACCGTATACATCGTGGTTCTTGAGAATCACATTAAAGTAGCATCATTAAGCTTCGATTTAATATCATAGCTTTAAGTCAAAGGGTTATCGTCCATAGGGTCACACAGTGACAAGTGATAGGGAGTTCAATTGTCACCCCATATATGGGTCGTCTTATAAGCACACACAGTATGAGATGTGTGTCACGACATAGCTCCCACTTAGGTAGGTTCGTCACTCTTTATGCCATTCGAATCGTTAGTCTAAATTTTCACCAAAAAATCTAACCTGAGCCATTAGATCAACATACTGAATGTTGGCCTTGACACTCAAGATTCGGCTTTTAAGGCTTCAATATGAAAACTTATTTCATACTCGACTCCCTCGAGTCTCATCTTAGTCTTACTAAGGCGACTATATTCATTCCACTCACACACTTCCAGTGTGAGTAATCAATATTGCACACCTAGTGCTAATATGATTCAGTCTCATCTTACCCGCTACTCAAGCGTCAGGGTGATTGCCTGTGTGACTAGGCCAATCAGAAGCCTGTGACATTTTAATATGCCTAACGTACAACAATGAGCATCTTGCGCATAAAAAAATGTGTCCATCACGTAACAGAACATGTCTAGATACCAAACCCTATGAAATCCAAGACTCAACCAATGAGTTTTGGACACATCACTAGGAATGGGTTTAGTTAAGGGAACATAATCACCTTGTTAGTCTATATATATATACCCAATGGCAATGCTTTTTGTCTCCATGGTACAAGATACACAATCTACCTCCATAGCCGACATTGTTGTGCAGCTGTGTTTCTTTGCTGCACCATAACATGGCTCTCCCACTCAAGGTGAAGACATGTCCTGAGGTTAACTTAGACTCATCCGAGTTACCAGCCCAATCAAAATTTGAGCATCCTCTGAGCTTGAGGCCTGCTCCTTGATAGCAAAATGCTGAGTTATCAATAGCACAAAGGTAGCATTTGATTCTCCTAATGACTTGTCAATCAGGAAGTCTTGGGTTACTTTGATAATGACTTATCAAATTATCCACAAAGCAATATCAGGTCATGTACATAACATGGCTTTCATTAAGCTTACTATGATACTAGGGTTAAGGACATTGTTCATTATCTCTATTTTGTCATCTGTTTTAGAGTATTGAGCAAGACTCAGGGTTGAACCCTTCTCAACTGGACCATCTATGGGTTAGGAATTATAAACCCAAAATCGTTCCAAGGCATTTTTGGTGTATGCTTCTTGGGACGGCTTTGGATTATTTCCACTCCCAGGACATACCTGGTTTCACCCATGTCCTTCGTTTCAAAGACCTGGAATGACTACATTTTAGTAGCTTTAATCATCTCCAAGTTGTTCCTAGTCAACGGTATATCATCAACGTGAGGAACGCAATCCCCATGTTGATCTTTTGACATACACAATGTCCTTCTGAAACCATAGATAAGCCAAGATGGCTTTATGGACTCTAGAGTACCAAGAACCGGAAGATTGCTTAAGATCACATATAGACCTTTTAGAATGACGCACATTGTCCTCTTGTCCCTTTGATACAAAATCAATGGTTAGTCCATAGAAATCTCCTTCTCAAGATCGCCATCAAGAAAAGCAGTTTTTACGTCCATTTCGAACTAATGGGCAACCAAGGCTAGGAATATTCGGGCCTGAACTTATCAATTGAACTATCCATCCAATGTTTTATCTTGAAGACTTACATCGGGGTGGAGTTTCAAGGGGTTCTTAAACCTTGTCAATGAGTCCATCTCATCCCTAATGGCATCCAGTCACTCTTTGTGATTTGGTGAACCAACCGCCTCTTGATAAGAGGTAGATCCCTCAACTCCTAAGGGAGTGCATGAGGATATTTCCTCTTCGATGTAGAAAAATCGTTGAAGAATTCTTCCATGCCAACTCCTTCGGATTCTAGGACCTTCATTATTTGTCTGATAAGGTGAGAAATCCCTCCCCCTTTCTCTAAGAGGTATAGGACTAGGAGTTCCTCCCCCTTTCTCTAAGAGGTATAGAACCCTGAGTATGGAGAGAAAGTTACTCCCACTATCCTTTTGAGGTGGGATCCTAAACATGTGGACTAACAGCATGTTCAGGAATGACTCTCCTCAACATTTGAAGATTGAGGACAAACCTCATTTTCCTTGACAGACAAACCTTCACCATTCTTACTAAGTAAGGAATGTGTACCATCCTCGGTGACTTAGTGAGAATTCAAATCCTCCCCATCACCGAGAGGTGGTTGAAGGTATTGTTGTAATGCATACAAATTGAGGTCCTTTTAAATTTCACCAAATGTTAGGGAACTTATCCTTAGAAAAATCGACATTGCGGGGTTTTGTTTCACTAAGAAAGTATTCATGATCTCGATTGGTTCGAAAAGTTTTAATATTTCGTCCCAATTGAGTCCTACTACCGCTATAATGTATACGAACACATCGAATACTTAATAATGGTGAGATAGTAGGTACACATACCTATATCATGAATATGTATGGCTTCATGATGTGCTTTCATATTCATGGACCCGTAGATGTCTAAGGTGAACGAACGCTAAGGGATTTGATGCCTTTGAAACCTTACAAAAAGAATTTCCTATTGCTTTACTAGCTAGACATAACTCACATTTTGCACCTTAAGTCTAGTGAGTTGGTCCTAAAAAAACATCTTTAGTTAGTTTATTAACTCTATCTTAACCCTCATGGTCAAGTCGAGCATGCCTAAAACAGAGTCGAAAATGAGACAAGGATGGTAGATATTCTTTTTCGTCCATTGAAAACACCTTTCAATGTGACATGGCCAAACAAATCACCATGTCATATGATGTCTAAGACATCTAGACAAAATTTAAGGAAACTAACCTTGGGAACATAAGACACAAGGAAACATCACACCCCAGGTGCATAGAGAGCATCGGGAAGAGACAACGTAGTCCCTTCAAGGAGCATCGAATGATTTGTCCTTAATTCAATAACATCTTTTTCATCGTCATTACCTAAAACAACAATTTGTGAACATATCGTGTAGTGGTAAAAGTTCACAAAAATCAATTCGTTCTTGAACTATGTGCTTGGTTCTTCCCATATCTGTAATCCACTAAGGATCACAGTTAGCAACAAATGCTTGAGAACACACATATTATCCAAGCTGTGAAAGAAGGTAACTTAATCGACTCAGGACAATCCCAAGCATAAGATCCCTAATTTCCACAATCATAGCACTCACACGTGTTATATGCCCCTCTTTATTTCCTTTAGTCTTTTTCCCTTTTGCAATACCAATCTTAGGTCTAGAACTTTATGAGGGAATGGATCGGACAAACCTAATGCTAAGCTAATCCCACGCATACTTAACAGTGGCGTAACTTTCAATCCCTCACTAGACTATCATTCATGCGGTACTACAAAGTATTGCATGTTGATCAATCCATTCTCGAACCACTTTTGGTATGCTTTTAAGTTTTCAGGATGCTGTTTACTAGCAGTACCATATTTGCCATCCTATGAGACCTAGAATCTAATGAGTGTCCTAATATTTCACGTTCATTCAGAAGAAACTGAATCTTCTGACATTATGTATCACAGTCAGCGCTATCAAGTTCTTTTATTGGTAAACAAATTACCAACCTTATTTTAATAGCCATACCTAAAGGTATATATTCTGTAAAATGGACATTAGGCATATTTTCAAATAAATAAATTATCAAAAACTCCATTATCCATGTTGTATGATCGAAAATTTCGCTAAACTCATAATCATCTCATACAAGCATGAATTAGAAGTTTTTATAACTTATTTATCGCAATTTTCCGTAAAACAAAATTTATGGAGAACATTATGGTTAAACAAATTAACATTTCAGATATATCACAAAGATATCCAACTTAATGTAAACCAAATTTATCTGAAGTTATCTCATTATTTGTAACTACTAATATTTCATTTAGAACTCTATCAATGACGTACCAAAAATAAAATTCAAATTATTATCTAAAACACATTTATATAATAAAATGAATCTATAATGCTAAACATATTTGAATAATAGCATGTTACAAAAGAATTTCATAAAATGCCCAAATAGCAATATATAAAACACATTCATATAATTATATGAAACTTATTCAAATGTTACTCGCAAATTATAAAACACATTTATAATATTACGAATTTAAATTTCATAAAACCAATTCATAAAATACCGCTAAATTACATAATTAGCAAGCAATATGAAATGAATCCATATTCATTAATTTGGGCAAGAAAAAAAAATGCTAAAACAATTAGCAAATTTACTATAACTCATGCAGTTCGTCTGTATATAAAACGCATTTATATAACGTACTAATAATTCGTGATTGACAAGAAACATATCCATATAATCAAATGCAACACAATTTGTAACATGAAATATATCCAAATATTAATCACAATTAATTATATATAGAACAGATCCATATAATATTAAAGTTTGGATGAAAGGAATTCATAATAAAACGCGCAAATTATATAAAACGTATTCATATAATATTGCAAACTTAAAATTTATGAAACAAATTCATAAAAAGATTAAATACCTTATATATCCAAATAATAACATGAAACTTATTCATGTAAAGCTTAATTAATCATTTCATTAACTACAAGAATGACATAATTAACTTATCCATAATTGATCATATTTTTTCATAAAATTATTAAATCATGAAACATATTCATGTGACGGGGATATTATACAGAACATATTTATATAATGTAACTTATGAAACATATTCATTTACCGACTAAGGGAATCTTTATATCACATAGATATTTCTTGGATTCGAGTAAGACAAATTTACGTCATACGCACTAATTTTATATATGAAACAAATTCATATGACGTCAACCCAATGGATCAATAACAAGTTACTCGGTCAAGAAAATGTCAAGTTGATGCATATATAAAACGAATTTATATATAACATTAAACATACTAATGTTTTTATAACGAAATCATGCATTCAGGATTAAAACTAATTTGAAACCTTAATTCAACAAATGAATTAACTGCATGGAAGTTTGTCAACTTGAATATCATTATAATTCAATTAAAATCATGCTATGACTAATGATAATAATTAAACAATAATGGCTGAAAAATAATTCAGCCCAAAACAAAAAACAACCGAAAATAATTTTAGTCCATAGCACAAGATCAACCCATTGCAAAATGAAACTCAGAGAGAAAACCAAAGAAGAAGGTGGCCCAAAAAACAAAATTAAGGCTTGGTATTTATGAGTGAGTTAGCTCACTCCCGCACTCTAACCTTAACCCTCTATCACTCTGTTTGTTCGAGAATCTTGTTCTCTCTCTCTTGCTCGAGTCTCTCTTCCTCGCTACCTTTTCTGTTTCTCGAAGCCTCAGGCGCCATGGTGGTGGAGCACCAAGCTCCACCTGCCCTAGGCCGCCTCCTGGTGGTGGTCTTCCCATGACCACCACGCCCAAGAATGGAACCCATATGATGCAAAAACTGATCCTCCACCACCGCCCTCTGAAAAACATCCATGCCCCTCGATCTACGCTTTTTCGATGCGAACTGATACTCCCACCATGTAGATTGGCCGAAACCCAGTCTGGTGAGGCGTCCCATGCGACCGACGCGCCATTGAGGCGGCGACGCATGGGCGCTCGCGCCTCCTGGGATGGTGTTTTCATGATTCTTCTTTGGTGGTTGTGTAGATCAGCATGCAAGAGCGTGGTTGGAGGAGGAAGAAGGCTACCCAAGTCTTTGTTGGCGGCGCGTGTGTGACACGCGCCACCCTTCCCCTTTAGCTGATGGGTATGAGTCCGAAAGAGCCGTTTTCTTTTCTACCACCATGCCTTCCCCCCCCCTTTTTGTTTTGGTTAATAGCCAGTTTCAGTCACCGGGTCTCCGCCGCCACAAAGGCGTGAATGGTGGGGGGCCTTTTGGCGGTAGACCATTGAGGTTTTTGCCGCTGTCACCATCTTCAGGTTTTGCGAGTTTGGAGTCCGGGGGCCAGACGGACTGTTAGGGTTAGGGTTTGGTCCTGCGGCAGAGGGTCTGTAAGGGGGTTAGGGTTTCGGGTTCATCCCCTCTTCCGTCTCCCCCTTTCTCTAATTTTTTTTTTGTTGAGTTTTACCGTGATTAATCGGATCTATCATGGCAGTATAGCATAATCATGCATATTATTGTTGTCTGCGAAAAACACAATCTCTTCTGTTTCTTTCAATAATCATAATCGAAAGAAAATATGCCCACTCTCATATCGAAGTTTATACACGAAATTTATTCACAGAAGCATGAAACATGATGTTTATGATTTTGGTTTATGATAATTGCGCTCAACAAATATAAGGGAGCATGCTAGCATAGTATCAACAACATTCTGTCAGTCAGATCTGGACTGAAAAACATGCCTTTATTTGACGAAGAAAGATTTAATCTTTGGTCAAAATCATAAAAAATGTTTGACAGAATGTTCTCGCATGTTTATGATTTAATCTCTTCAATTAAAGATGCGATCTTTAAGTTGGTTCTGAATATTATAACGACACGAGCATACTGTTAAACTATTAGGTTTTCATAATTACAAAAATTAAGCAATAAAATGCATAAACTAGCATGCTTTCAATAACTCAGGTTTAGCAAATTTATCAACTTATCAATCGGGACTAATCCGAACAGTTTAGGCTCTGATACCACTGTAGGAAGAATTAGGACTCACCTGAATGCGGAAATATAATGTCGGTAATAGTCCACGCGTATGAAGAATACCAATAACACCAATAATAATACCAAGCGGCTACTAGAGTCGCTTTAGGGTTTCACGTCCTAAACCCGAGAACTCGATAGATGGTAGCTCGGCCATGAGAAAGAAGTAGGAGAATATGGGAGATATAATATTCACGTCATCGCGTCTCACGAGGGTAACCCCCTTAAACCTCTTTATATAGGTTGGGGGGTAGCAAGGGTTGTCGCCCTAGGCGACTTAAGTGGCCGTCGGGCTTAATCTCATTAGGCCCGTCCAACAATTTGAAAGAGACTCATTTATATGGGGAAGATTGTTAGGAATGTCACACGTGTTGGAGTCCCGCATTTGGAGTTTGAAGAGATGGACCGCGGCATATAAGTCAAGTGAGTTGCCCCTTCTATTACTGATTGGTTTCAGGATGGAATATCACTTGAACTTGTTCTTATGAGCCTTGATTTATGTGAGCCCCACTCCTTTGATCTCCATAGTAGCATCAACATTGAAGTGATTGGCTCTTAGAACTTTACTCATCAAAGATAGCAGGGAAAAACTAGAACTATTAGAGAAGATAACCCCAAAACATCAACCGAAGCAATCAACTACAATGATAATTAGACAACGTACTTGAACTAGCCAATTTGAAGGAAAAGAATTGACTAAAAAGCATCCAAGCAAGAAACCTTAAAAGAGAAGCGACCTCTTCACCCTTAAACCCTAGAGACGAGAAAAAGGATACAATACATGTCTTTCTAATAAGATGAACTTGAAAATTCAATAAATGTTCGAAAATACAATTTTTAGTAAAAAGGGTAAAGGTCCTATCCTGCCTTTAAAATTACATTATCATATATTAAATAGTAATTTAAAAATTATTAGGTTGAATACCAGAAGGTTATTATCACTTATAAATTACTACAAATAGGATGAAGTGTGCTACATGTAGGGAGTTAGGGTTCAGGAGCAAATAGAAAACATGGTATAGGATGTTTGTGGAGTACTAATTCAAACTAGTATTATTTCCTTGATAAAGAAGTTGTGAGTGATATGAGACATGTACATTTAGGTTCCTACAATGGTACTAAATATGTTTTATGATGTTTCACTATCACAAAAAGTTTAGATTGTGTGTTTGCCCCTCTTGCCCTATCCTTCGTTTTTCTTTTCTTTAAAAAAGAAGAACATGCTATCAAAGATAAACAATGGTAAGATATAGCAAAAGACAAAAAATTAATGAAAGTATAGGGTGTGTGTGCGCACGCGGGTGTTTTTGTATATATAAAAACAAGACAAACCCCCTAAAATTTTGACAAGTGTTATTCTCACAAAATTTATAAGCTAATTAATAGATTTCACTTTTTTTTAAAAGCTAGTCAATTACGAATTTAAAATTTTCTTTTCTAAAAAAGATTTTACAAAATTAATTAAGATTTTGAAGATTTTTTTTCCAAATAAAAAAAGACAATGCTCAATAATGATAAAACATTATATTATATCACTTTTGATAAAAAAAAATATTGTATTATATACTACTTACATTATTACCACAAATAATGTATTATATTATGATAAAATAAATGCACATTTGTGGATACTCTATTATGCATATTTGGTTTCCAATTTTTATCAAACTGTGACCCTTAATATGAAATATTATAAAGATACATAGTCATGTACACTTATTTTGATATTATATTTTTTATTTACACAAAAGATATAATTATTATTATCAAGAAATAATAAAAGATATATGATTTTCATCATTATTTTTTTTCCTATCTATTTGAACATAAACATAAATACAAATATGAAATATTGGTGATCATAGATACAATAAAATTTCTATTACGAATCCTATATATGGAAGAAAATACTACCATAATTTACTACCAAAAGGTACCAATTTTTTTTTATAATTTTCAAATGACAAGAGTCCAAACTAGTATTAGCCATTGACTATAGTGAGATTATGTTACGTCTAGAACATATTATTACTATAGTATTTGAAAACATACCATATTTGTTTTCATTTTGACCGTGTAAGAATCTAAATGAGTATTCACAATTTTTTGATGATAAGAGTATCTTCCTTTTAGTGCACTCTTAGTGCGATATTCTTATTATCAAACTACAAATAATTACTACAATTGATAAATTTATCAGATGTCCGATGTATTACATGAGTCCATAACAGTAGTTCTCTTTAAATACAACGCCCATATAATGAAACTATTGAACTAATTAACCTTTCCAAATATAAAACAAGAATATTAGTAACCTAAACGTAAGTTATAGCCGAACTTAAATTATTACAATCATTGTGATGCTAGTATTGCACAGGTATAAAAGATTTCTCTAACTGTCAAGAAATTTATTAACTCATGTGATAAACTTTTTAAAGTTTTGATAATTTTGGTATTTTACATGTCAACAAGTTATATAATTAAATTAATAATTTCTAACGAGCAAAAGCAAAATGGTAGAAACTCATCTTTTGCTATTGACTTTGTGATGTTATAAAACATTGAGGGAGTTTCTTACTTTAAGAAATTGAAAATGATGGTGTTTCTCGCTTTTGTTATAATTTTATTTCAAATGGGGGAGTTTATTGCTTGTAAAAATGGTTAAATTTTGCTCCCTCCATCATATATCAATTGTCAAGTTTAGGAAATAAGCCAAAAATAAGCATTGAATGAATTTACATTGTTAAGATGTGTTTTCAACCAAGAAAGAGAATGTTAAAACCTTTGTAAAGTAAACTTTGATAATAATATGGGACGTTAGAAACAGATGTTTCTAACGATGTATATGCGAGGGATGGAGCAGTATTTATACTAAATTTATCAATCCAACGTAATTTAACAGAAAAAGATTGCAAATAAGGCAGGTAAACAAGGAAGGAGATGGGAAGAGCAACAAAAAATTTTAGAAAAAAGAAATCATCCTCTAAACATTGAACAAATATACAAAATACCTTCATTCTTCGTAGATTTAGTAATTCCCTTTATCATCGATTAAAAAAGAAATTTAGGTGCGGTTATGTTGGTATACAGATGTAATTAGCGTTTTGAGAGTAAGAAAAAC